>OZ001262.1:9357014-10557014 GCA_963924015.1 Macrophya annulata
ACTTGAGATTGCAGGCTTAAGACTTGAGACTTGAGATTCGAAATTTCAGGCTTGAGACTTGAAACTTGAGATTTGAAATTTCAGGCTTAAGACTTGAGACTTCAGACTTGAGACTTGAGATTTGAAATTTCCGGCTTGAGACTTGAGACTTGAGACTTGAGACTTGAGACTTGAGACTTGAGACTTGAGACTTCAGGCTTGAGACTTGAGATTTGAAATTTTAGGCTTGAGACTTGAGATTTGAGATTTAAAATTTCAGGCCTAATACTTGAGACTTGAGACTTGACACTTGAGACTTCCGGCTTGAGACTTGAGACTTGAGACTTGAGACTTGAGATTTGAAATTTCAGGCTTGAGACTTGAGACTTGAGACTTGAGATTTTAGACTAAATACTCAAGACTACAAATAAATGTATGTTTCATACAGACACATGTCAATTTTAGACTTTTCGTTGCACTTGAAAATTTTTGGTACCCTGCCAAAAGAAGTTTCACTTGAATAAAATTTATCACGGCATATAAAAATGTCGTTGCTGATAGGTAGAAATTTTTTTGGCACATTTAACAGGTCGATTAATTAATTTCGAATTCCCAATTCAGTTTCGTTTCGTCGATCTGCACACTTGTTACCGATGAATTCGACCTTTGAAATATCTCATGGGAATTCGAGATCGTATATGGATAGCTCGCGTAGTATAACTGGAACTTGAAAACTACACTCCTCGCACTATTTTAGGGGTTGATTGTCGGCCACGGAATCTAAATACTAATCAACTTCAACACTATAATAATACCAGACTTTGGGGAATTATAACGTCTAATCCACCCGCTACGAGGATGTTATTCTCACTTTGGTATTTACCTCATTTATAAATTAACATATTCATGTTATACAACGATGCAGCATAAGAATGTATTTATAATTATTTTCTAAAAAAAATTTCTCCTATGTTTGTACAATTTGCAAAATTCGATAATTAACGATTTTACAAAAAAAAAAAAAAAAGAAAGTTCTACACATTTTTGAAGAGTTTTAATAAAATTTTTATAAACTTTGTACAATTCATTGAAAAATATTGACAAATTTTTCTAAAAAAATGAACGAAATTATTTTCGCACAAATTGAGATCGAGTTTGTTTTAATTTATTTTAACTGAACCCCGAAATTTTGAAAAGTTTTCGATCAAACTTTGACAAAATCTGCAAAATTTGAAAAAGAAAAAATAAAAAAACGTATAAATTTTTGTCTTTTGAATTTGAATAAAACTCAGAAAATTACTGTAAATTTTTTCTTTTCTACAAAATCTCTAATAATAGCATATACCTACTCATAAATTCTTACGATTTCCAGAGTATCTTAAAATAGATTTATAAATAGTGAGAATTTTTCAAAGTTTTTTTTGTTTTTTCTTAGAATTATTCGAAAAATTTTTAATAAATTTTTTCTCAATTTCGTGGTCATCGTGAATAATTTATAAAATTTAAAAAAATACCCAAGTGTACAATATCTACGTAATTACTATCACCGAAGGAGTAAGAAACGTTACTTTAACCCTTCGTGGTCCCACCTCGGATTTCAATCAACCTAATCAAAACCGGATCAAATTGACCCAAGTTTATTTTTAAACGTTTGTCGTGTGAAAACTATCAATCCGATCGAGACCAAAAAAATACTAGAAAATACTTTGAACATTCTAGAACAAGCTCCAAAAGTCGGTATATCAAAATTCAAATATCAACATGTTGAAAAAAAATCGTAAAGCGTTCAATGTGCAAAAAATAAACACTTTTTTAATCAAAAAATCATAACTTTTTGAATTTTCAATATTCTTAAATGATATTATAGTGGAAAATACTCGTGAGATATGGTGCTTTTAAGAAACAAAAATGGTGCTATAGTGTGTGTTTCAAAAAAGGTATTTTTTTCCAGATAAAAACAATATTCACCTTCGAAGTTCAAGCTCGGATTATGTTGACCCTGCGGTGACCACAAAAACTAACAAATTCTGAATACAATCAAAAAATTTCTCAACCCCATACAAAAACGATCTAAAACGATTTCGAATTTTATTTTTTGTTCCCTTCTCTCAGCGACAAGATTTACTTCCATAAATTTGGTTCTCTGCAGTTCAATCGATTTTGTGCAAAATAGGACACTCTTTTAAATAAAAAATCATAACTTTTTGAATTTTTAATATTCTTAAATGATATTATAGTGGAAAATACTCGTGAGATATGGTACTTTAGGGAAAAAAAAATCGTGCTATAGTGTATGTTTCAAAAAAGGTATTTAGTTCCAGATAAAAACAATATTCATTTTCAAAATTCAAGCTCGGATTATCTTGACCCCGCGGTGACCACAAAAACTAACAAATTCTGAATACAATCAAAAAATTTCTCAACCCCATAAAAAAACGATCTGAAACGATTTCGAATTTTATTTTCTGTTCCCTTCTCTCAGCGACAAGATTTACTTCCATAAATTTGGTTCTCTGCAGTTCAATCGACTTCAACTTAAAAAAAAAAAAACTTTATACTTATAAGCATATACACAAATTGTAACATAGTATGGTACTACAACAATGGCTCTTTGTTGTATAACCTCAGTTCAGTATTGTCATGGGTTATTGTAACTAAATTATCGGTCTGTAGATATTGAATTATGGCCTGTTACCACCGTCGTTCCCAGTTGCCACAACCTTCTCTTCTGTAGAGTATAGGTACCGCTTTTGTACCCGTTCGAAAACCACGCTTCAAATCCCGTTCGACAAGCCACCAGATGCTGCAGTATGCATTATATTATCCAAAATTCCAAACCCCATGGTAGGGTATATAGATTATATAGTTATACCTACGTATGTAGAGATGAGGGGGAAGTTTACCCGTTATACTCCATAGAATTCCTCTCCAAACAGCAGATATAATGCATCACCGCTTTAGGATGATATGCACTAAACTCCACTGCGCAATATTGCTGCTAATTACCTCCAATTAATTAACCGGTTTAATTAATTGGGGATTATTATAGTTTAGATTCGAAATATCTTTATCGAAATTTAAATCCATTTATTAGACAAGTTTTTTTTAATTATATGTATAATACGATATCGATCGTTTTTGGGTTAATTAATAACTAACCATCATTTTATTACCTCGATTTGAATATATTTATAAGGGCGTTATTAGCTGATGATGTTTCAACAATTTTAATGACAGATTAGGGTTTGCAGGATTCGAGCATCGATTTTTGACTCTCACCACGTAGGTATACGTTCTGTCAGGATTTATACCTTGTATATTTTGGTGATTGAAATTTGTCACCTTTCTCACACCTGTAAATTGTGCTACATGTTCCAGGTCCGTTTGAAATTTACAATTGAATTAATAATCGAATAATCGATAATGATTGACGTACGGTAATTATTCTAACCGTCAAATCAATGGTGGGTTTAAATTTTCATGATTGACCTCACGTCTTGATGACAATATAAAAAAATTTAATATAGACAGTAAGGACGGTGGACAGTGGTCAGAATTTTATTGCGGTTTGAAAAGAAGTTAAAAACGAATTTTTGAGTTCGATGAATCGACTTTGAATATAAATTTAGAAATGTTATTGTAAGTCCAATTTTATTATATGGTTTAAACAATGATAATGTGAAATTGCAAAGTACACAAACTCGAGATCGATTCAGCACGGTGTAGGATCGTATAACGTGCAAAGATCGAGGTAGGTCCGTATGTTTGCCTTAGGTAAACGTGAGATTATTGGAATTTAATGAAAACAGAGGGAAGGAAATTGAGCGAATCCCTAAAATTAAATGAAACGAAACGGAAATTGCGTAACTCTGTTTGACCCTCTGGATATATGTAAAAGGTATTCGAAATTCTGTGGACGCATTTGGACTATAGTGAAATTTGCTGCTAGTCTAGTTTCTGCACCTATTCATAGTTTTTTTTTTTTTTTTCTTTTACTGCGTTGAGAAAATTGTACAAAAGTTGAGCGAGCAGTTTATACAAACGTTATTATTCCATACGGAAGCAATCCCGAATAGTGGTCTGTCTTTATTCACATTGAATTTACCTAAGGTAAACGAATAATAATTGCCAAATCGAAATCGAATTACTGTACCTTTTCCAATCGCTCTGACCCTGTAGATTATTTGAAGGGACGTGTCGTGATGAATTGAACTTTGGATAAAACTACTTTAGGTATAATAATTTGAAAAATTTAAATGGTACGAGATTTTAAAAATACATATATAGGGGAGAGACAGGCAAAGCGGGCCCTATTGAGCAAAGTGAGCCCCTTTCAAAATTTATCGTATTTTTTCAAAATTCTAAAAAGTGATAAATTTCTTTATTTACTTGCCTTAGAAACTTAAACATCAAATTATGTGTATATTACAAAATCTAATGGAGAGGCGGGCAAAGTGGAACCCCAGAAAATTTAAAAAAAAGCAATTTCTATCGGACATTTGAACTAAGGATGTCAACGCCTGTCAACAGTTAGGGTATTATTTTTAGCTAAAAATTTCGAAGATATGATCATTTATAAAGTTTTTTTAATTTTTTCAAAGATCGAGAAATTTTCAAATGCGCCCACTTTGTCCGTCTCTCCCCGAGTTCTTCTAAAATATACTTGATTCGATGTTCAGAGTTTTTTTTATAAGGCAAGTAAATAGAGAAATTTATTACTTTTGAGAATTTAGAAGAAAGTACGAGTAATTATCGGCGGGCCCACTTTGCCCGAAACTTTCGGCCCTTTGAAGTAAGGACGTTAAACACTCGTCATCAATTAGACTATCGATTTTCGGCCAAAATTGAAAGATCTAACGATTCAAATCTCCATTTGGAACCTTACTTCCTTAGTGGGCCCGCTTTGCCTGCCTCTCCTCTGTATATTTGCTTTTGTAGGAAGAAACAGAAAAATTAGTAAAAAATTGAAAAAATTGAAATATTCATACCTGTTTTAATAGCTGCAGGTCTTTTGCTAATTCAAAATTCTATGATAATTAAAAATTTTTACTATTTTTTAGGGCTGAATTTTGTCAAAAATTGGCAAAGTTTGAAGTTTTTGATTTGATTTTATATCGTCGAATGTCCGAAGTTCGGAATTTAAAAACTTCCGAAATATCAAAAGTTAAGAATTTATTTCAAACGATTCCGAATTTTCAATAACGATAGAGTCGAGAATCCCGAAATTCTGTAAGATCGGAATGTAGACAGGTCAAGACTGAAAGTCCAAAATTCCGGAAGTGCAAAAATCCGAAAATTCAATAAAAAGAGCACGACCCTCCCTCCATACGCGAATTTCAAATTTCAGAGTTTCGCCTTTCGGATTTTTATACAACTTTCGAAATTTTTAACTCTCCATGTTTTCGATTTGAAGTTTTTGAAATCGACTATACACAAACTTCCGGAAAAATACCATTTCCAATATTAAAATTCGGAACCTTAACCCGGCCCTCTTGACAAAAGACGTTCTTAAAAACGGCCAGCATTTTGCACACATGTCCCACTTCAACGTGACCGTAAAATATCAAGGGAATTTCTAAGCCTTCCTAGTCCTTGTCATTCAGGTTTAGGGACATGCATTGGGGACGTAGGGGTTTCAGTTTGGTATGCACTTGGTGCACTTCGCGTTTGGCATTCGCATCGAGTGGAAATGGAATTTGCACCCTCGAACTATTTCTCAGTAGAATCGCCCATCCGGATGATCCGTCCATGCCAATACTCAGTGACTTCCGCTGATTCACGTCCGGGATTCTCGAACCATGCCAGAACAATCGAATCTTGATTGTCTACCTCCGGTTCCCGGCTCTCTATTTCTTTATTACAAATCTTAAAGGTTTCGAGGTTTCTGATGAACGTAAGGAAAATGAGTTCTTGTTTTAATTCGAAGATTACAAGATCGATTAATTTCAAAATTAAGGTAATTATGATACTTTGTCTTTTTCTAAAATGGGAATTTAAAAACCTCTACTACATTATTTTTTAACTTAAGCAATGAAAATTGAAAATTTTCATAAAGAAGGGAAGTTATTGGTTTCGGTCCGATTTTCGAAAATCCAGTTCTCATCAGATCTCGACGTTTTGGGGTCCTAGGAAGCTATTCTGACGATATCTCTAGAACGAATCGACCGATTGGAATGGTTCTTATAGCGATCGAAAGGCTTTATCAAGACTTAGATCTGATTAGATTTTGGAGTCGATCGGTCGAGTAGTTTCAAAGTCATTTGAGAAATAAAAATTAAAAGACAATTTTTTTTCATGTTTTTAGAGCATAACTCCCAAACTATTCGTGCGATTAGTCTCAAAACTTGATCAGACTTAGCTCTTGGATAGCCCTTTCGATCGCCGTAAGATTCATCAAAATCGAACGATTGGTCAAAAAGATATTGCACGACAAAAATTTCTCTTTTTGTCGTACGATACCTTCGGAACGAATTAACCGATTTGAATGATTGTTGCGGCGATCGAAAGGGTTCATCAAGACTTAGATCTGATTAGATTTTGGAATCGATCGGTCGAGTAGTTTCAAAGTTATTCGAAGAATAGAAATTGAAGGAAAAAAGATTTGTATAGGGAAAACTAATTATACTTATAACCTTCTTTAATTTATTATAAACACAATAGTATCAATTGATTGTAAGGTATTTAACACAGCAGGAAGTTTTCGGGTTGGCCCACAGGTCAACCGGTTTCCTGATTTTTTTTGGCTGTAAATTACTTTCGAAATATTGAAAACTATGACTCTGACACAATTATAACGGTTAATGAATTTCTTTTCCTTTTATTTTTTGCTGCCATACGTTATCGGAAAAATACGTGCCAAACAGTTTGCTCACGGTTGACTAATTGCTTACGAAAATAACGTCAACGAGGGGTATAGGTAGGTATAGCTGTACCTTTTGTTTGTGATTGGTATTTCCGATTTCCGGTTTACCTACCTCTGCTGTATTTACGTCACCTGAAGCCTCCTTCCTTCCTTCGCAATTGCGATAATAAATACTTGCCGTAATAATTCTACGCCTTGCAGTTATATAATTCACGAATCGATTTTCATTAACGGAACTTCAATGTCCCGAAAAAGAGAGAGAAAAAATAAAAAATAAAAATACAAGAGTGATTCGAACACGCTTTTTTTTTTTTAATTTTTTTTTATCATTCTTCCTTATTTATTCATTAATATTCTTCAATTATTTTTCTTTTTTTCCCTCTTTCTCTTTCTCTCTCACACTTTCATCGGTGGGGGGAAAAAAAACTTCCCCAAGTTTAATGCTTCGACGTACTTTCATATTTCTTTTTATAAACCGGTAATTAGTCCCTTGAACAAACAAAAAATAAGAAAAATAAGAGAAAAGAACAAAAGAAAAAAAACAAAACAAACCATCTTCAAATATTAAACCTCAGAATTTTCACCTCTCATCTCATTTCATCTCTGCAATCTTAAAGAAAAATTCAACGACGAAATTAATTCCCTGATAAAATTTTACCGCCTTCCAAAAAAACAAAAATACTCGATTAGAATTTTTCCCCCTGTATTGTATAGGCATGGTTCGAGAGTTCATTCGTGTTTCTGTGAAAATATAAATGACGTGAAAAACTTTCTATGGTGTAAGTTTGCAAATTGATTCGAATTGTCCCCCTTCGGTTTACAAAATTGTCACGTCAGCTTCACAGCACCCGCATCATGTGTGTCCCTGTCTTCCCTGATCTTTACTGAAATTTTATATTAAAGGAAAAGTAGGTAAAGGAAATACTTCCCGTCATCTGCAGGATGATATTTCAAAAATCTCTCCACGATACTTGAGAGCTACACATCTGTTCCACATACATACAGCCTCTTCACCGCTGCAGTTTCACTCTATTTGCTGACGATATATAATAACGATCGGGGGAAAAAAGAAAAAAAAAAGAAAATCTGTTATAGAAATCTTCGATATAGGAGACGAAACACTCAATTTTATTCACTCAAGTAAAATCAACTTTCACAGATTTCTCTGGCTCAATCAGCCTTAGATCTTCTTCATTTTCTTTTTTTAATAGAAAAAAGAAGAAGAAGAAGAAGAAGAAGAAGAAGAAGAAAATAAAAAGAGATTAGATTCGTCATTTTTTTTTAATTCATTTATTTATTTTTTTGTAAATAAATTAGAGTTCGTTATGGATGAACGAATATTGATCAAATTTTTATCCTAAAGCCATAAGTATACGATCTTGTCCCAAATTTAACTAAAGAGGAAACAGAGTTTTCATTGCTCGATTTACTGCAAGCAGCATAGCTACAGAGATTTCTGTGTCGACCCAGTGCCACGCTAATGAACAAGAAGTGAATCAGCCAGTGAGCAAATATAACTGGACTCCATACGCACACGCGGTAACGGAAGTAACCCGTAATAGCATATGTGTACATCTACGTACCTACTTATATATGTATACTGTCATGCTATATAGCTACTAGCTTAAATACTTGTCCGATATACTCAACAGTCAAAATTCGTTTGCATAAATTTATCTTATCTCTAATAAAAACGCAAGACAGAACATGCAGAAAGGAAAGAAATTATATAACTTATCTTAAGTCTTAAGTCTTAAGTTTTAAGTCTTAAGTCTTAAGTCTTAAGTTCTAAGTCTTAAGTATTAGGTTCTAAGTCTTAAGTCTTAAGTTCTAAGTCTTAAGTCTTAAGTTCTAAGTCTTAAGTCTTAGGTTTTAAGTCTTAAGTCTTAAGTCTTAAGTATCGAGAAAAATTCATTTTTAGACCAAAAAGAAGAGTTTTGTTGGGATAAAGAAAACAAAAAATGTCATGATCATGGTTCAAAAATGAATCTCCGATTTGCAGCATAATCGTAATAGCATCATATATGCATTTATGTATATATTCAAGAAAAGGTGTATAATATGTACATGGCTAAGGCATCATGGGTATGACTGCTATAGCTACTTAGATTATCAAATAAGATATAAGTTGCTGTTTAAAATTCCGTTATTAAGCATATATAGAGCTTGACCTCGAAAACTAGATCTCTTAATCTAGCGGAAGAGATTCGCTTTTGTACAGTGCAGAGCTCGTTAAAACTTTGAGGCAATCTTGATCTACGGTAGATTATCATCATTAATATATGTATATGAAATGTATAAGTATAATGTGTGTTTGTATGTATATATCTGTGTGTTTAATACTCGTGCCGTGAGTACAATTGAGAACAATTTTATGAAAGAGTGAGACAAGAACCGAAATCGAAATAAAGATAGAGGGAGAGAGAGAGAGAGAGAGAGAGAGAGAGAGAGAGAGAGAGAGAGAGAGAGAGAGAGAGAGATAAAGAGAGTGTAAAAGTAACGGGATACAAACAGGGAACGAAACGAAGCTAAACGCGAATCACGCAATCTAATTTCTCCCCATGCAAATCAAGGTCTTAACTAGCTACCGCCCTGGGATATACCTACCCCTGTAGTTTTACTACCCTTAGTGAATAGCACCTCGATGGTGGTATACGCGTCATCCACGTCCCCCTGGTGTAGAAGGAGCCGGTGAGCCATATCGTACTTAAATTAACCATCACCCAGTAGGTTCTGAAGAACCAATTTCTGTTTTATATAGCTAAGGGTCGTTCATGACCAGAATTTGTCCTCCCAATCTATATATATATATATATATATATATATATATATATATATATATATATATATATATATATATATATATATATATATATATATATATATATATATATATATATATATATATATATATATATATATATAGTATATAGAAAGCGAAAAATAAGCGAGGGGTCGAATTAAGGTGGTGAGGACTAGGTGCCGCGGGGAACATGAACAAATGTCCTTGTTTATCCCTGCAGGAAAGTTATAATTGCTACGAGTCGTAATTAGTTTTGAAAATTTCATTATTACCACGGACTGGGTCCTATACCAAGTATAATGTATGTATTTACCTACCTATCTATATATTTATATAGGTAGATACTTGTATGTATGTAGGTATGTACATATGTACCTATTTTGTGATTAATGTTTACTCATGTAATAAAATAGTTTCTATCTAATTGTAAGTATTATATCTACATATACCTGTCACGAAGGTTGAAATAATTAGGATAAAATCGGTGCGATATGATTGGGCCAGGTTGACGCTCCGAATGGTTAAAATTCCTGATTCATTTGAGACGATGTCGAATTTTCAGAAATGTTAGAATTCAGAGTCGTGAAATTGTGTATCTCGGTACAAGTCATTATAAAGGGTTTGGGGTAAAGTTTCGAATTTTTTAAGTTCCGAACGGTAAAAATTACGGATTCATTTGAGATGATTTCGGATGTGTCGAAACGTTAGAGTTCAAAATCCTGAAATTCTGAAAGATCGGAATGCAGACAGCTCGAAACTCGGAAAGTCCAAGAACCCGAAAATTTAATGAGGGAAGGCACGACGGCTACATGCGTGAATTTCAAGTTTCGGAATTTTGGCCTCTCGGATATTTAGCTTTCGGAATTTTGAATCTTTGATGTCTTTCGATTTGCAATTTTTTACATCGACTGTGCAGAACCTTTTTAAAAACCGTGAGTCGGTAATATTAAAATTCCGATTTTTGACCGGTTAGAGTTTTTCAAATTCGGTACTTTGACCCGGCCTCTTTTTTTCCGCAAACTTTTTATATGGACCACCATACGCTCTTGACCTTTCTCAATATACCCACGTGTATGAGACCGCGGTGGAAACTTGACACGCTAATTTATGCTAGAAGCGGAAATGAAATTATTCAGAATTAGAATTGCGGAGTTGAATTATGCGATTCGTAAGAAAAATTTTGAAACTATTCAAGTCTGTTTTCACGCATCTTTTGACGCTGTAAATGGACAGAATCGAGGGTCCATAATTTCTAAAAATCCTACGAAATCTAAATAATCTCAAAGAAATTGTTCAATGAAATTCTTGACTTCGAAGAGAAATATTAAAGAATTTTGAAAAGTGGTCAATACTCCAAAGCAATATTAATGTAAATCGTAAATACTTATATCTGTAACATCTATGCGAAATCGTGAAATTCTATATAAATGTCAAAAAAAAAATTGGTTAAATTTCAGTCAAATTCGTAAAATTTTTATACAGCAAGAATTTTTTTGCTAATTCCTATATTACCTCGCGAAATCTTCAATGTCCCACTCGGCTCCACCACGATATTAGGCCATATCATTTGTCGACTCTACTTTATTCATCGTCGAGCTGTAAATAATTTCTTTATGAATAATTAAAACGAACTTTTTGACTGTCTTATAAGAAATTTTGTACTTTACCTATCTCATTGTCAACCCCCAAAATGAATAAGAAATTTTACACAATTTGTATGTGTCTGCCTATACAGCTACGCTATTTTATGGAGAAACTTGACGACACAAAGGGTCCTCAGGTCTCTAAGGATTCGTTACCTTGTTTTCGAGCGCAGATTTTCTTTTCGAATTTATAACCCTGGAGGAATATCGCTACATGTTTTCCCACTTTATAAAGAGGAAAAAGAAAATGTCAAGGAAAACATTATTATTATTATTAAAACTTTTTGGTTAATCAAATTTTTTCAGGAAATTTTTAATAACTAATTAGAATAAATTTTTTATGAGTTTAAAAAATTACGGGTCTCGTAAGGTGCGAAAGAAAAATGATTCTCAAATCGCAGAGTTATAGATCAAAAAACTTTTCACTAGATTTTTCAATTCGTAATATAAAATCGTTGTAATTATGAATAACCGGTTTTGCCGGGAAAGCTGGAAAAGTAATATGGATCCTGAAAAATCTCAATTTTTCATAACCATATCCCGAACAAATTCAATTTTCATTGTATTTTTTTTCTTTTCTTTTCTTTTCTTCTTTCTTTTTCTTTTTCTCATCGCTAACAGATGTGTTCTCATTTTTTTGATTACAGCGATCGCGGCCCACTTCTTCTTCCTGGCAGCTTTCTTCTGGTTGAATACCATGTGCTTCAACATCTGGTGGACTTTCAGGTAGATAATTTTTGAAATACAATAGCACGTTTTTACTTTTTTCATTATTTGATTGCATTCGAATTTTTGTTTAATTAGAAAAACTTTAAAATTAAGTAAAAATATTTTTGAGCTATTCTTATTAAAATTTATCGAGCTTGTATAGGTACCATTTATACGTCGTCGCCTTAGCAGCTTGTTTATTAGGTACCATAATTTCTAAGAAACATAAGACAAGATAGTCCAGGGTGTGTAAATTGTCTCGTATTTCTTTCAATATCTCATTATTTATATAAATATAAATTGATCTCTGCTTCAGCTGGAGTTGTATATATATATATACTTCAACTCTTCGATATAAATCTCTTTATTATTTATACTTCAAAGAATTTTAATGTACAATTATAGTAATATAAATTACATGCGATAGTCGCAATGCGCAAATCCTTCGATACGGAATAATTCATTTCACGTGTCTTTCCAGCATCTATACCATACGCCTAGATCATGTTTTAAATCGCAATTCTGAACAGAATTTCCACATGCACAATAATTATGAATATACAGGGTGAGTTTTTTGAAGTGTGACAAGGAAATATCTTGAGAACGACTTGAGGTATTGGAAAAAATGATGTACAAAAAATTGATGGCACGGAAAGGGTCTTTATCTGGGCCATATGAAATTTCAATGGATTAAGGCCGCTCAGGGATATCAAGATCAACTTTGTTTTTTTTTAATAGAAACCTATATTTTTGATTGCGAAATTTTGTTCTAGTTGAAAAATCAAACGACTTTTGTATGAAACATTTTTTAGTGAGACACCAATTTTTTCTGATATTTAGCCGAACAGCTGAAGATTCTTGGACTTTTAAGAAGATTTCATCTATGAACTATAAAGTTTAGAGAAAAATTGGAAGAGACAAAATTCGCGTAATTTCATGCAAACAATTTTGGGAAATAATTGCGGAATTTTTTCCTGTAACTTTTTATTGCAGTTTCTTTAATTGCGTGAAAAAAAAAAATCAAAAATTGTTAAAAAAAAGTTCTGAAAGAATATTCTTCAAGATTCTTTGCATAAAATTACGCAATTTTTGTCTCTTGCAACTTTTCTCCGAACTTGATATTTTGGAGGTGAAGTGATCTTAAAAGTTCAAAAATCTCTAGTTGTTCGGCTAAATATCACAAAAAATTGGTGTCTCACAAAAAAATGTTTCATACAAAAGTCGTTTGACTGTTCAACTAGAACCAAATTTCGTAATCAAAAATATAGATTTCTATTTAAAAAAACAATGTTGACCTTGATATCCTTTAGGTGCCTTGATCCATTGAAATTTCATATGGCTCAGATAAAAACCCTCTTCGTGCCATCAATTTTTTGTATATCATTCTTTTCAATACCTCAAACCGTTCTCGAGATATTCCCTTGTCATACTTTAAAAAATTCACCCTGTATATACTGACGTAATAATATAATTATAAAGAATTTATTTTCCTTTTTCTCTTTTCCATCTATTAATTGATTAAGATAACGCAATGATAAATGAGAAGTAAAAAATACTATACTCTACTTAATGAAATCAAGAAAAAAAAGGTAGAAAAATTTCACTGCAGAAAAAAGACAAAGAATTATTACGAACACCGAGATTGTTAAGAAGAGAGTTTACTTTATATAGTTACCGTTATTCTACAACGTAATTTCCTGTCATCGTTCGTTGGTTATTTAGAACAGGACTACTCTACTTAGATTTAAAGTATATCCCCTCAATCAAAGATCACGATTATATAATTATAACAAATAACCGTACATAATAATTTCCGGGATTTATAATCCAACCGCATTTAACCTAAATGTGATAGATAAGTGAATTACTTCGTCGAAAATTTTAAGTTTAAACTTTTCTTATAAATCGACGTTAATTTATTCCTCGAATAAATTCGTGCATTATTGGGATCATTTTTATTTAATGTTCGAATTCATTCGCGATAAATATTAATGAACGAATTAATTATATTATAATTATAATTCTGGAATTTTTATGTTTTATATTTTTTTTATTTTTTCTACCAATTTTAACCGCGTAGATATATGTATAGAAATATTATATATTATCTCGTACAGTCGACTATTTCAATCGTATTTCGCATGACGAACGACGTATCTACTCGTACACCCTGTCACAGAGGATAATTGTTCCAGTTGAACGGCATGACATTGACGTATACGTTGATGCTAAATTTTATTTTTTTTTTCTCTCTTTTTTTTCTCAATTTTTACGAATCAAATCTCTCGTGACCTCTGCCTCATAGATTTACTTCATGCACGTATAAAGCTCGAGAAAATATGTCGAAATTTTTTTTTTTTGCGTAGTGTCATGAGGAAGGGTGGGACAAAACGGACTTTTTAAGGAAGAAAAGGCCGATTGTACAAGTTTTTTTTTTTTTTTTTGTTTAATGATTCCACTTATTTCAAGTCCCTGATTACGGACTCAGTATCAATATGGCCCAGCCATAAGAATTAAAAGAATTAAAAATGTGGGACAAAATTTTTTTTAAACTTCCCGCAATGAAAATTGAAAATTTTCATAAAAAAGGGAAGTTATTGGTTTTGTTCCGACTTTCGAAAATCGAGTTTTCATCAGATCTCGACGTTTTGGGGTCCTAGGAAGCTATTCTGACTATTTTTGAATGGACGTCCGTATGTGTGTGTGTGTAAACAAATTTTTATCGTACGATATCTTTAGAACGAATCGACTGATTGGAATGGTTCTTATGGCGATCGAAAGGGTTTATCAAGACTTAGATCTGATTAGATTTTGGAGTCGATCGGTCGAGTAGTTTCAAAGTTATTTGAGAAATAAAAATTCAAAAACAATTTTTCTTTTCATGTTTTTAGCGCATAACTTCTAAACTGTTCGTGCAATTAGTCTCAAAACTTGATCAGACTTAGCTCTTGGATAGCCCTTTCGATCGCCGTAAGATTCATCAAAATCGAACGATTGGTTTAAAAGATATTGCACGAGAAAAATTTCTCTTTTTGTCGTACGATACCTTTGGAACGAATTAACCGATTTGAATGATTTTTGCGGCGATCGAAAGGGTTGATCAAGACTTAGATCTGATTAGATTTTGGAATCGATCGGTCGAGTAGTTTCAAAGTTATTCGAAGAATAGAAATTGAATATAAAAAGATTTGTATACGGAAAACTAATTATACTTATAACCTTCTTTAATTTATCATAAACACAATATTATCAATAAATTGTAACGTATTTAACACAGCGGGAAGTTTTAGGGTTGGCCCACAGGTCAACCGGTTTCCTGATTTTTAATTAAATCTTCAACTTAGTGTAGTCTAAATTTTTCTATGATACCTGTATAGTCTTTTTTTTATACTATTATAAAAAATGGTCGTCTATTCCCCCCCGAAGTTTATCATCCGGTACAAGTTTCACATAATTTCTATTACAAGTTCTAGGAAGACATTAAATTATTAACAATACAATAAAATTCTCACGATAAACTTGAAGCTGCAACATAATAAAATGCGTAATGGAAAAGTATACATGTATATGTCAGATTGACCCAGCTATTCGACCGAGTTTAATATTGCAACCGCTGCACCCAGATCTCAATTGCGATCCGAAGCTAATTGGTACGATGGTGTTTGTATTATATGTATACCGTTATGTATATACAGTTATTTAATTCCCTTATTTTATATATATATATATATATATATAAATTTTTTTCTTCTCCTTTTTTTATGGAAAGAAGATGTTTTTCATTATCACGATTCTCAGCAGCTGTATTTTATTTAACCGTTTAATTGAGCGTGAGGATGTGCAGTAAGTAGATGATTCAATTCAAGTATAAGAGAAATGATAATCGTTGAACAAAGTCTTCACTTCTTTAGTGAAAAAAAAAAGAAAAAAAAAATCCATGAATCTTGGCTTAAGGCCAGGTCTCAAAGCTGTCAATTATGTTTATATTTATGAAGGAAAAAGTGAATCTCAAGAAGCCTTTTTCTTCATCTTCGACTTATACTCACTTCGTATATATGCATCAGAAAGTTTTTCCTATTTATAACCCGTAGACATTGCCGAGGCTCGTATTTTACCATGGAAATCCATTTTTGTTTTAGTCATATGATTTTTATCTCTTTAGAGATTTTACAGATTCGTATATACATATGAGGAAGTTCACAAAACAACGAGAGGTCAGAGACGATGGTATTTGGGATTTGTGTAAGATATTCTTTTTCTTGGGTAGTTTTGTATATCAAACAGATCCCTACGAGGATTTTTCAATTTTCATCTTCATTCAGTCGGGGCAGCCCGTCAAAGTTTGTCATAAAATGACACTTGGGGCAAATTTTCGACCAGAAGGAACGGGAATTCGTGAAAGACTCAAAGAACATAAAATGCCAATTTTTCGACGTACTTTTGTAAAAAAAAAAAATACGGCAATATCGCAGAATCACGTGGAAAGAAAATAACCACTATATTTTCGCCTCCTCAAAATACGCCATTTTTGATTTTTAAAATTCGATTATGTAAAGATTCCTCAAATGATTACGCAACTTTTGAACCTAATCTGAACGTGGAACGAGCCGATCTTCGATTTTTATTGCATGATTTTCGTTCAGATTTACTGATTTTTCGTGGATTTTTTGTATAATTTGACTGAAAACGAATAAAAAAGGGACTTCATTAGGTTTGAACAAAACTGTTGTTAAGTTTGAACAAAATTATTGTTCAAACCTAATGAAGTCTCTTTTTTATTTATTTCCAGTTAAATTATACGAAAAAACCCACGAAAAATCACTAAATCTGAACGAAAATCATGCAATAAAAATCGAAGATCAGCTCGTTCTACGTTCAGATTAGGTTCAAAAGTTGCGTAATCATTTGAGGAATCTTTACATATTCAAATTTTAAAAATCAAAAATGGCGTATTTTGAGGAGGCGAAAATATAGTGGTTATTTTCTTCCCACGTGATTCTGCGATATTGCCGTATTTTTTTTACAAAATTAGTTCGAAAAACTGACATTTTATGTTCTTTGAGTTTTTCACGAGTTTCCGTTCCTTTTGGTCGAAAATATTCCCCAAGTGTCATTTTATGACAAACTTTGACGGGCTGCCCCGACTGAATGAAGATGAAAATCGAAAAATCCTCGTAGGGATTTGTTTGATATACAAAACTACCCAAGAAAAAAAATTTTTTAGACAAATCCCAAATACCATCGTCTGTGGCCTGTGACCTCTCGTTGTTTTGTGAACTTCCCCATATATACCTGCGTATTTTACATGCCCAAATATTTACAATAGTAACAAATATCTCGGTGACCAGTTCGAACTAAAACCAATTTCGACATACCAAGGCAAAGCTGTTCCAAATTTCCCGAATATTTTTTTTTTATTTTTTTTATTTCTTTTTCCTCTCCATAGTTTCGAAACGGAATTATATATACAACTATGAAAGGTTAGGGTGAGTGTTGCCTCGTTCTGGTTAGTGGTGCAATATTTAGCTTAGCTGCCAGCAACTGCTCTTCGAATCAACAAATGCCTAATTCTTTCCTCACTAAATTTTACTAACCGTATGTTTATCAGGTCACCCTATTGGAATTCAGCACTCAACTTCGAGCCGTGAAAAAGTAACGATAAAATTTTGGTTGAGGATATAAAAATCTTTCGACGAAAGCTCAAGATTTAACAAAATTTCTTACATCGGTTTTATTTTATTTTTATTTATTTATTTATTTATTTATTTATTTATTTTCTTAAGATTTGGTACAGATCTCGGTCACTTTGGTTGCATTCAAAACTCGATTAAGATTAGCGAGAATATTTCTGGTTTGTATTCTCAAGCTATTTTAGAGGGTGCAGAGTTGAACCCATGACCTCTGACCCTACGTGTCCACTGTTGGCTAATAATATGCAAATTTGATTTAGGTCCGAATCGAGACAGGGTATACATACCCATAGTATAGTAGTGCCTAGTGATTGGATGTACGCGTAAAGTCGGTATAACAGTACATACCTATATATATCGAATAATGCAATCGTTCCGAAGAGTGTGATTCACGGTGAGTTTATATTCGAAACGTGTGTCTTGCTTCGACTGTCGGGCCAAGAAATCAATTCCTAAAAAAACGAAAAAGAAGAAAAAAGAAAAAAAAAAAACTCTGACCCTGTAGCAATCTCGATGTATAGAAACGTCGACTGCATGCGCTGCGAGCTAAAGGGATAAGATTGAGATCAGAAAAAGTGTGCGTGTAGCGTATTACGCGCATTAGAAGTGAAACTTCTCACTTAAGACTTAAGAACTTAAGACTTGAGACTTTATACTTGAGACTTGAGAATTGAGAATTGAGAATTGAGAGTTGAGAGTTGAGCGTTGAGAATTGAGAATTGAGAATTGAGAATTGAGAGTTGAGAGTTGAGAGTTGAGAGTTGAGAGTTGAGAGTTGAGAGTTGAGAGTTGAGAGTTGAGAGTTGAGAGTTGAGAGTTGAGAGTTGAGAGTTGAGAGTTGAGAGTTGAGAGTTGAGAGTTGAGAGTTGAGAGTTGAGAGTTGAGAGTTGAGAGTTGAGAGTTGAGAGTTGAGAGTTGAGAGTTGAGAGTTGAGAGTTGAGAGTTGAGAGTTGAGAGTTGAGAGTTGAGAGTTGAGAGTTGAGAGTTGAGAGTTGAGAGTTGAGAGTTGAGAGTTGAGAGTTGAGAGTTGAGAGTTGAGAGTTGAGAATTGAGAATTGAGAATTGAGAATTGAAATTCGAGAATTGAGACTTGAAATTTGAGAATTGAGACTTGAGGATTGAGGATTGAGAATTGAGAATTGAGAATTGAGAATTGAGAATTGAGAATTGAGAATTGAGAATTGAGAATTGAGAATTGAGAATTGAGAGTTGAGAGTTGAGAGTTGAGAGTTGAGAGTTGAGAGTTGAGAGTTGAGAGTTGAGAGTTGAGAGTTGAGAGTTGAGAGTTGAGAGTTGAGAGTTGAGAGTTGAGAGTTGAGAGTTGAGAGTTGAGAGTTGAGAGTTGAGAGTTGAGAGTTGAGAGTTGAGAGTTGAGAGTTGAGAGTTGAGAGTTGAGAGTTGAGAGTTGAGAATTGAGAATTGAGAATTGAGAATTGAGAATTGAGAATTGAGAATTGAGAATTGAAATTCGAGAATTGAGACTTGAAATTTGAGAATTGAGACTTGAGGATTGAGGATTGAGGATTGAGAATTGAGAATTGAGAATTGAGAATTGAGAATTGAGAATTGAGAATTGAGAATTGAGAATTGAGAATTGAGAATTGAGAATTGAGAATTGAGAATTGAAATTCGAGAATTGAGACTTGAAATTTGAGAATTGAGACTTGAGGATTGAGGATTGAGAATTGAGAATTGAGAATTGAGAATTGAGAATTGAGAATTGAGGATTGAGGATTGAGAATTGAGAATTGAGAATTGAGAATTGAGAATTGAGAGTTGAGACTTGAGGATTGAGAATTGAGAATTGAGAATTGAAATTCGAGAATTGAGACTTGAAATTTGAGAATTGAGACTTGAGGATTGAGGATTGAGGATTGAGAATTGAGAATTGAGAATTGAGAGTTGAGACTTGAGGATTGAGAATTGAGAATTGAAATTTGAGAATTGAGACTTGAGGATTGAGAATTGAGATTTGAGAATTGAGACTCGAGAATTGAGACTCGAGAATTGAGACTCGAGAATTGAGACTTGAGAATTAAGAATTAAGACTTGAGACTTGAGACTTGAGACGTAAGACTTGAAAATTGAGAATTGCGACTTTGGAATTGAGACTTGAGACTTGAGACGTAAGACTTGAGAATCGAGACTTGAGAATTGTGAATTGAGACTTACATGTATATTTACATTATATGTATATTTTATACAGGCATATAACGTCAATCTGAAACTTTTCATTACACTTGAAAATTTTCTGTGCCCTGTCAAAAGAAGTTTCACTTGAAAAATTATTATTTAACGATAAATTGGCAGAGGTTCATTAGTCCAGACATCAACTTGATGCGTGATCTCTTTTGTCACTTGATAAATTCGCGTAATGATTCTGCAGTTGATTTTAAATCGTCATTATATCTAAACTGAAACCGAAAATCGATAGTTTGAAATCTGATGAATCTAGAGAACGATGCAATCGCTCCAAAGAATGAGAATGACGTTATTTTTTTCAACCTCGAACCTTTGGTCACGAGTCATTCTAAATTATAATAATTATTATGACGCGTGTTTTGAGTTTTCTTCATAGTAAACATTTACCGATCTCTGTAAATACGGCTTTGACAGTGAACTCAACGGATCGTGACATTGCTGGTGATTGCGTCACGATTCACGACCTACTCGTTCAGCCGCGAAGACACACCGTGGGTTTGCAGTAAGTCTTCAGTATAATATTAAGTTCCTTTCACAATGAAACAGAGTTTCGTTTTTGTTTATTACCGTTTTTATACAACTAGGTAAACCACGAGGTACTCTGACTCATATATTTCCCCCTCTCTCTCTCTCTCCCTCTCTTCCTGATCGTGTTTATCATCAGTTGAATATTTCACGAATGAATTATTCCTCTCTTAAAACACATCGTTCAAGCTCTGGTGTGCACAAAACCTAAGACACTGCAGCCTGTGGGAAGATATAAAGACTAGCAAAGGAGTACAATGACCCTTAACTGCAGGTCGTCACAGCAGCACACCTGCATCACCTGTACCAGAAGCCGCCTTTCTTGGTATCACAATCAGGTCGATCCCTATAAAATACCGGAACAGCCATAAGATCAGATCTTATCTGTTTAATTATTCAATTATATATAGACAATAGGTTAATTAATGGTTTCTATATAACAAAAGAGTCGCATAACATACTCACGTCAAAAGTTCTAGTTTTGAATTTCAAATTTAGTCCTTTCTTTATCAATTTTCCATAAAAACTGTGCAGCAAGAAAAAATTTGTAATGGTAATGAACGTTTTTTTTTTCTTTTTTTTTTTGTAATATTTTTTATAATTTTTCTGTTTTTTTTTTTTTTTTTTGTAAATTATGAAATCGCAAGTCCGCAGACACTCTCTGTACACTCGATTAGGTCCTGGGTAACAAGAACGTAATTATTTTCATTAATATTCAACGCGCGGAGGTCCGATAGACGTATAAAGCATTGGTGCGCGTGACTGCATTTCAAAACATAACATCTACATACAATTTCTCACTTCGTTGAGGTATATATGTATATAGATGATATTACATATCAATTATTATTATATGTCTATATATTATTCAAGGTAGTGATCATTAGCCAAACTAATTCGCGTCTTTTCAATAGACAAGTTCAAAGAGTTTTCGTTAAGAAATTCACTTGTAAAAACAAAAAAAAAAAAAAAACAAGCCGGAAAAATGGTTCTTCGAAGTACTTCATCAAAAAGAAAAAAAATGACGGGTTTGTTAGGGGAAGAAAAAGTATAAAAAAAGTCATGAAAAACCGAGAAGAAAGATCAAAATTGAAAGATTCACATAAAAAAAAAAATGCCCTATATATTGGTAAAACAACATTTTCATACAGTGCGTTTAATCCCAATTCGATCTGGGTACAATTACAATTTCTTCTTGTCATTGACAAAGAACGCCCTATATATTGACAAACAACAATTTTATACAGTGCATTCATTCTAATTCGATCTGGGTATATTTACAATTTTTTTAATGTCATTGGCAAGGAATGCCCTATATATATATATGAAATTCTCAACTCGGAAGAATATATTCTTTCATTTAGAAAGGTAATACAGAGAAAAAAGTAAAGGTTTGTCAGTAAAACAGCGAAAATCGATTCATTTCCGGTAGAACCGGATGTTCAAATTAAATGAGACATGGCAATATTTCATGCCCATCATTTGGTTGTAAAGTCCTGCAAAATTCAGATTTTTTCATCTAGCCGTTTCCGAGATCGAGCCGACAGACAGACCGACATCTTTCTAAAAACCTGTTTTTCGGATTCTAGATGGTCGAAAACGTGAAGATTCGTTGAAATTAGCAAAAGTCACTCTTCGACCGAAACCAATACTTTTCTTATATCACCGTAGCTGATGAAAAGTAAAAAGTAGTTCGAGAATTCTTTTCAATCAATAATTATTCGATCCTCTAGCTCTCTTCATCATCAAGGTGGATATAAAATTACGTCTGAAATTATATCTGGGCACACTTTCAATTTCGTTTTCATTTCCAACAAACCATTTCATCTCACCTCAATGTGGATGAAATTTCTAACATACCAATGTCCGTAGTCATGATATACCTACCTACTCTGCTTACACCAGTCACGTTCATCAAGTGTGAGTAGGCTATAGCCTCTGGCTTAAATTGCGTAAGTATATTCCTCGAAAATGGTTTTAATATACCGCAAGTGCAATATAGTGATGTGCACTTTGTATTCAAGACACACAAAAATCTTCAGGGATGAGAGGACCGTTGGCCGAATTTCGGACCCTTTTTTTCGACGTACTTCAAACCATTCTACATTATTTTTTGAATATTCTTTAAGTCCACTGCGCAGCGGTAGAGCTTTTTGACTGAAAAGTTAAGGGAAGGAATGCATATGGGTATTGCATGGGTATTAATATGGGAGAGAAAAAGGAAGACGAATTTTCCAGACCACGTATTTAATACGAAATGAAATTAGGGATGGGTCGTAGTAGACAGATGAATTAAACGAAGCTTGGGGATAACCATTGCACTGGGGTATGGACTCAGACAACTGAAACTGGCTCTCGGAATAACATAATCGCTCCTCCATTGTGAGTCTCTATTAGATTACTTGCCGTGGTTCTTGATACACCGTACCGTACGTGCGCCTATCAACAGTTAAATACGAGTCATCGTTGCCTCGATAAAGTGATGTTAATGATGACGTCCCGCTAACACACGACTCGAGCTCTATAAAGTAGAGAAAGGACAAAAACTGAATCAACGATTAATCAAATGGTTTAAAACATAAAAAAGGAGAAAAGGAGAAATATCGAAAATGAAAAAACAAACAAAAAGTTAAACGTGTGCAGTTTGTAGGAAAAATGAAATACCTCTATGAATTTTGTTCCCTTTGAATAATTCAAATCGAAAATGAAAAAGCTCGACTCCTGATGAAATGCATAGTGGAAATAATACTCGAATCTAGAATCTAGATGGCACGACATTACTCCTGTCCAATATCCCTTGATCAGCAGCGCGCGAAAAGCGAGACTGCGAAACAGGGGTGTCACATTGTCAAGGTGACATCGCTTGGTTAGATTCTGAAATGCGTTAAAGTGTCTAGTGAAACGTTGGATCCTGTTATTGCATTCGCACTTGCAATTCCTGACAGAAGGATACTCGGATCCTCGTTAGTTTGAAATTAAGATCAGCCCATATTCAAGTTCAAAGGAGTTCACAGAAACATGAAGAGATGGGTGGCTGGTTGCTAACGTCGGGACTTGAGTTTCGGTACTGAGAGTAAATATCGTGGGAATATTAAACCAGTACCTAACGTTTGATCAACCCTCAGGCATAGAGCTAACAATTTTCAATCGACAAATCAACTAGCGAAAGGCTTTTTCAGTTGGCAAAATTTTACTTATACATATAATGTGGATAAAAAAGATCAGAGAATGGCGGAGCGTATCGATCGTTGACCCCTTTTTTTTTTTACGAACGGATTCATGCAGCTCTGTCAAATATTATATCAGGAAGGTAAAGTGACATTCCCCTTAATGGATTGCTGCTTCGACAGGAAAGAGGTATCTCAGAGATTGATCGACGTTTCGAAGGATCGTTGAAGGATCAGTTATTGGAACAATTCTGACGCAGGATATCTGCGCCACTGGTAATCATGGTGAAAGGTTGACGACATTGGATGGACTTTAGCACAGATTTGACTATTTGACGACTGGGTGGCAGGTCACTGTTCAAAGAACAAATGAACTGATCCGAATATCTGTGGAACAACGAACCGTGTCTCTTCGTCGTTGGGTCACACAACTCTTGGCTGTTTTTCCACTTCCTGCAATTAGCCCGTTTCTCTAGCCGTTTCTTATCCGTTATAAATACACTCTTTGACGTTCCTCGGGTTTATATTTAGTAGAGAAAAAGGCCTTTCCGTCTCGCGTTAATCTTGGAGTCAAGTTTTGTTCATATTTTCGCGGTAATTATTTCGAACGGTATTTACATTCGGAAGAAAATAGAAACCATTTTCATCAAAATTCACTCCAAACGATTACTAAGTATTTTTCACGAGGGTGAAAAATATCTGCGAGCTTCACTCTTCGTTGAATCTCTTTGTCTCTTGCCAGACAGTGCCAGTTTTTTTGATTACGCTACAAAAAAAAAAAAAATTGCTCGGGCTACGCGTGCAGGTTCAGATTTATCAGAGTCCCTCGCTTAATCCTGTGACGTTGGCTTGCCCACGGGGACTTTCTTCGGGAAGTGATCCAACTTCCGCAAAGCCTCTAAATCCTAGCTAGATGGTAGAATCGAGAAACAAATTGAACTGTGGAGAAACAAAGCCATTATAGACGTCAGAGGGAAAGCTGGTAGCTAGCTGAAAGAGGTTAAGCCAAAACCACTGTCTTGTTTTCTTGTGTAGGTATACTTCCTTCAGGGATCTATCATCGTTTGTCCTTCTTGTAACTGAGAGACGCAAAAAACAAAAAAAAAATAGGACCACAAAAATTCACTCGAACGGTTCAGAGCAGGTAAAACTGTTCCTGAAGATGTTTTACGAAGAAGGATGAACGGGAAGCGGCAAAAAACGAAATAGAAAAGCTAAATTTCTTCCAAAATCGTTGATTTTCGTTGAAGATTATATTTTATGGTAGTCGTTATGAATCTTCGTCCGATTTTAATAGCCAAGCGTTTCTTGGTTATTAAATTAAACTTGTCTCTCACGGTTAGCGATTTTCCTAATGGAAAATATACGAGATATCGATCCGTGACCATAAACATTCCTCTCTCTCACGTATGGCGTTTAACCCTAACTAAATGACGTGCACGATTGAGCGAAGTAATTAAATTCACTTCAATTTATGCCAATTTGCTTTCTCGACTACAGATATACAGGGTGAGTTTTTTGAAGTGTGACAAGGGAATATCTCGAGAACGGTTTGAGGTATTGGAAAAACTGATGTACAAAAAATTTATGGCACGAAGGGGGTCTTTATCTGGGCCATATGAAATTTCGATGGATCAAGGCACCTCAAGGATATCAAGGTCAACTTTGTTTTTTTAAAAAGAAACCTATATTTTTGATTACGAAATTTTGTTCTAGTTGAAAAATCAAACGACTTTTGTATGAAACATTTTTTTGTGAGACTCCAATTTTTTGTGATATTTAGCCGAAGAACTAGAGATTTTTGAACTTTTAAGATCACTTCACCTCCAAACTATCAAGTTCGGAGAAAAGTTGCAAGAGACAAAAATTGCGTAATTTTATGCAAAAAATCTTGAAGAATATTCTTTCAGAACTTTTTTTTAACAATTTTTGATTTTTTTTTTCACGCAATTAAAGAAACTGCCATAAAAAGTTACAGGAAAAAATTCCGTAATTATTTTCCAAAATTGTTTGCATGAAATTACGCGAATTTTGGATCTTGCAATTTTTCTCTAAACTTTATAGTTCATAGATGAAATGTTCTTAAAAGTTCAAAAATCTTCAGCTGTTCGGTTAAATATCATAAAAAATTGATGTCCCACGAAAAAATGTTTCATACAAATGTCGTTTCATTTTTCAACTAGAACAACATTTCGTAATCAAAAATATAGGTTTTTATTAAAAAAAACAAAGTTGACCTTGATATCCTTGAGGTGCCTTAATCCATTGAAATTTCATATGGCCCAGATAAAGACCCCCTTCGTGCCATCAATTTTTTATATATCATTTTTTTCAATACCTCAAGCCGTTCTCAAGATATTCCCTTGTCACACTTTAAAAAGCTCACCCTGTATATATACTTATATCTTTACGAATAAACCCTGAAGCACTGAATTTAGGTATATAAATATCCTCAATATTCCAAAGAGGCAATATGTACTAGGACCAACTTACCTTACGACATTTTAATAAATTTTACCAAGGACTAAATTATTGTCATATACTTCAGAACGCTTCGGAACGTTGTAATAAAACCGTCAAATTGAGAGAAGCTGAGGTCCTTTATTGGCTCACCGCAGAATTCTTAAACTCAAAAACCACCGCAGCCTCATAAAAAAAAAAAAAAAAAAAAAAAAAAAAAACTGGGAAAATTACTCGCTATAAAATTCACCATTTTATTTTTTCACATAAAAAAAAATTCATTTAAATTATTGTCGAATCGATTCCAAATGGTATACACCATTTTCATATTCATTTTTAAGACCCTTTATTTCATCGTTATATTCACGAAGGCCATTCGGATCTACGACTAGATACGTGAGCTTAGTTAAAACTATTTTGTCTGTCTCTGTAACCACCCGATCCAGAAGAAGAAGAAGAAGAAGAAGAAGAAGAAGAAGAAGAAGGAGGTGCGGCCTTTTCTGGAAACGAACGACCAAATATAGGGAACAGTTGGAATGCGACACGCGTCCAAAGGCTACGTTGAATTCTTTAAGCTATTCGAATCCTCTTTGTTTTAATGTTTCAACTTGCATTAGCACGCTTTAACTCCTCGGCTATTTACACGCCATAGTGGCTGGAATCACGGAATATTTTCCTAATACTATTTCCAGACGATTTACCAGTCTACAATTTTCGTATTTCAATTATTTCGTCTCTTGCTAAATTTCTAAGATTTTTCTATTTTCATTCTTGAACCGTCTTTCATTCAATAGCCAATGTCGTTGCTTTTTAATTGGGATACCTTAAATACATCAAAGTCGACCAGCCACCAGCATTGAAGGACTAAAACTTTTCAACAACTCTAAATATACATAACGCGACTAGTTTTACTGATTTACTATACTTTTATTTCAACCTTACCTCTAATAGTCCCATCTTGTAATATCTTGCTTCATTTATTTTTTCAAATCAACGTATAAAAATTTCAGACATTCCAAAACGTCGTACCAATTTGTCCAATGCATTTTGAATCCGGAAGAAATTTCTTACGCTTTTAAATAAAAATAAGGAAACCCCTAAATAGTCCTAAAGTTACCTCGCGAGAAGCCTAGATATAAATTCTTGATAAACTTTATAAAACACAGCAGCGCTGTAAAATTTTCTCCATCATTCCTCTCGCAAAATTTATTTTCTTATTAATAAACTAAGACAAAAAAAAATAAAAATCGGTTAATCAGCTCTCAAGATCTCGAGAGTGGATTTATGATGAATAAAAAGTCTAGCAGAACTTCTATTTATTTTATAGATAAAATACGCCTCCTATTATCATTCTTTAAGAGAAACCATATTCTATTGACCATCTGCGTAGGCTCGTGTTATACCTGAGTTCTAAAGTTCAAACAACTGTTTAAGGATCTTATCTTCCTTCCTGTTGTTGACCGTTTTTAAAAACGGTCTGCCCCCGGTCAGGTTCTCGTAAATCCTTGAACTCATCCCAGTCTACAAGCTCCCAGCAATTAGGGATGGACCGATTTTTATCTATAATAGACCCACGGCACATATTTCCAAGACTTTGGGTCACGCTGCCCTCGGACGACCCTTCGACCCTTCTTAATTGGTTAATTTGGTAGTCAAAAACCGACAGACTTATACATCTATGTATTACATACAAACTCTGTTCGTTCTATGTATTTATCTCTTGGAAACTAACCTATAAAAAGTTTATACCGATTAGTTATATATGCAACAGTTTATTTTTTGGTTCTTATATATACTTTTCAAAAAATACTGTCAGTTTCTCATTATTCATCTCTTGATTAAGCAGAGTCCAAAAAGTGAGACATGTATGAGCTTTACGTATAGTAAAAATGAATTTGCCTCCTCAGAATCAACATTCTTGAGATTTTAAGAACTGTGTAGATTATATCTCGTTCGACGATTGATTAGAATTCAAAGAGCGATGTGGATCACGGTTTGATATATATAGATCTAACAGTAGTCCGGTTGAATTCAGGGAGTGATTAGAAGCGGTCCTTTTGACGTGAGATAAACAAACGTTGGTTTAATCACGAGACATATTGGTTAGCCCATGGTCAGTCTGTGATAATAAACCACATATATCAACCCGTGTAGTTACAGCTTTGAAAATCCCGCAATAGATGAATAGATCTAAACTTAGATATGATCTGTGATCAAAAAAAAAAAAAAAAGAATAAAAAATTCCTTCTTGTTTATCCAGGTATGTAATTATTCATAAACGGATTCATATTACCAGAGGCAACCCTAGCCAGAAACGATGACGACATAATTTAAACGTTCAATGATATAAGCCATTCCATTCTAAACTCCGTACTTAGATATTGAACAATAAAATGTGGTGAATTAATTAGACCTAAAATCCTGCAGGCTAAACTCTGGTCTGCATGTTTCATTGTATATTCAAGTTTTTTAAGGGGTCCAAAATAAAGAATAATATATACACCAAATCAGCGACTATCCTTTCATCCATTCATCAAGAGATTAAAACTGCGGGTACTCTGTTGATCACGAATTATCCTTCCGCATACAAAGTACCCATACACATATGGATTTTCACATAAAAAAAAAGTCGTGTTACAAAATATTCACGTGTACAACTGAGGGATTAAAACACTCGTCAATTTTTATGTAGGTACACAAAGCTTCAGGTTTTTAAGGTTTCAAAAGGTTTCACTAGATCACAGAGATTTCAAAAGATTGGTGAAAAAATTTTACACATTTTACTAGGTTTCGAACAATTTCAAATTACTTCAAAAAGATTTTACAAGATATTTTCAAAATGGGACTCTACCATGGCTTTCAAAAACCGTCGTTTCAGTTTCCCTACCCTCGAGAGAAGATCTTTTTTTCTTAAAACTCTTATTTTTCTTGGATGTGGTATTAAGGGTTCAGGAAACGGGTCAGGGGCAGACACTTTACCTGACTATAATGGCTCTGGTTCTATCCCCATACGAACAAACCTTACTCAAAGTACCCATAGTAACACGGCTGCAGAAAATCCCTTTGTAAACAGGACTCGGGTACTAACCTGGACTAAGACCCTTCTTTTCCTACCTGGTAGATGAACAAACATACAAACAAGGAAGATCTCTTACACTTAATTATGAAGCATCGTTGAGCACTTTCAAGTCGTATTTTAGCTTAGAAACTGAGGAAACCTTGTTTGCAGTTAGTTATTACCTCGAGAGTTCTCGAGAGGATATATTTTCAGATTTGTTTTTTTGTTTTTTTTTGTCAGTAGTAGATACAGAGTGGAAACAGTTTTGTAATTGGACAGCGTGGTTCAAGTATCTCGATTTCTATCGCCCTCACGACATGGACAGTCAGATAAAAGTTACCCTAGACAGTAAATATTCGTTTAGATAGCGGCAAGGCAAATATCATCAATATGTAAATATTGATCGTAGCTGTTTTTCCACTATTCCGTATGAAATACGGATAGTTTATAATAAAGTTTCGAAAATAGAATCGTAAGTATGTGTTAAAGAGGAGACGTATGACGGGGAAAAATTCTTATCATGATAAACCGACGTCAAAGTTCACTCTGATCGCTCGAACATTAACATAAATAAAAATAATCCATCATCTATTTTAACATTTTATTTTTTTAGACTAACTTCGCCATCTTTTACGGGTCACCAAAGATCCAATGAGCCCGAAATAGACCCTCTAAAAGTTTCTGAAATCAGTATACTATACATAGTTTAAAACTTTCATCCGCCTGCCTATTACGTATCCTCAAAGGCAACCAATCTCTAAATTTTCTACTTCAATACCGCAAAGTTTTCTTTCAATATAGAAAATCCCATTCAGAGATTCATTCACCATGCTAAAGACAATAGAAGAAATTTGTTCAATTATTATTTACTGATTCACATTTTTCATTCAAATTTACTTTATAGTATTAAATTTCGAATATCGATGTGAAAAAACTCTCTTACAAGATCTTGAATTTTAAAAATATGCTGCAGGGAATCTGCGAAAGTTTTACCCTGTACCTGCAGGATCAACGTCCGCTACTTAACGGTATTTGCGACGTGCGCTTCGAGGCAGATAATTAGAAGTATAAGCAATGCAGTGCACTGGCAGCTGTTATAATTTAACGCCATAAGATTGACACCGGAAAAGGAAATCACGGTGAATACAGTGAACAGAGGAGAATATAGGGACAGTTGCGTTCCTGAAATCACCGTTAACAGGAAGTTAATTACGCAGTGGTTTTGACCGTTCAAAAAAAAAAAAAAAAACCAGTACCCTAGAAAACGTCAGTAATATCATGGCACGTGTGACTCGAATAACAGCTGTAATAAAATTCAACCAAATGTGGACCCGTATGTCCAGTTGACAAATTTCTTGTGGTAAACCATGAAAATCGAGCTTGGTAAGATCGGATCAATTTTTATGAAGATATTATCATCATCAGGAGGAAGAGACTTGAATGTAAATTTTAAAGTATGCAATGAAATTCTTATTTGCAACTAAAAGTCAGAGTTTTGCTATTTTTAGCAAGTCTAGACGCAAGCTAAACTTTTGAAATCCTAGTTTGGACATCTAGATCTCAGGATTCAGAAAGGGCCAAGGATTTTTGTTTCGATCTATATCTCCTCGATCGAAAAATTTATTATAATGTTAAGACGTGCATCAAAATTTCAATTGCAACCACTACTTCTGATTTACACTTCTGAATCCTCACGTAGGATATGATTCTGTTAACAAGATCAAAGGAATTTAGGAATTGGAGGTTTGGAATGAAAATTTCTAATCCGACTTTTTTTTATTTAACTTTATAAAATATAAGGAAGAAATAAATTGTCATTTTAAAATACATCGAGAAGTCAATATAAAGAAGGTCTTTATCCCGTGATGCATCACGCAATGACATGGAAACTGGTGCAATTGCTTAATTGCTAACGGTCATAATCAGGATGCTGTCATTTAGAGAAATTTAGAACGAACCTACGCTAATACCACTTAATAAACATCATATCCGACCATAAGCTTCCGTGTGAGTTAGTTATGATCGTTCGAATTCGCGGCTTGGGTTATATACTAATTCTTTATACGGATGCTAAGACTCCTGTTTCTTTTTAATGCGGTCATCGCACGGTACCTGAATCACGCTATGACAGGTCAAACAACAATTTGAACGAGACATGCTGTCGCGAAAACGGGTTCAAAGAGTCGCCAGTTAGAAGAGGGGGTAAATGACTTTTCAAGTAAATGAACTTATCCCGAATTTGAAGTCAATCAGAAACTGTTAATGGTGGTGTAAAACGACTAAAAGCACAATATCGCATGATGCGATATGGGGAAAGGAACAAGAAATTCAAATTGGTTTGAAATTTTGACTGTTCCCTTGGCTCTTTTCCTTACTCTACGTCATCGTCATTGCACAAGTCTCTTTGTATATATTTACGTGAACACAAGCGAGCTTTTTATCTTTAGAAGTTTTAACATTCCATTTATAAGGTGCGAACGTACGACTGGTAGGTATGCCGTGCACCGTGTTAACAAGTCTCTAATTTTGGTCAAGTCTCAAACCTGGAAATTCATAGACCGTAAATTACTCGTCATTCACACGTTGCCGACGATTTTGAGTCACCTCTTTCAGAGAATTTTCACGATCCAGACTCCCGTTTAGGTACTTGAAGTTCTTCTTTTTCCAGACCACAAGGTTCATATTATCCAGAGCCTCACGGCGCCTCGTGACATTTGAAAAAGAATTAAAAAATAAAAGATAAAAACACTTTTTTAACTGTAATATCGTCGCTGAGCGATGAAAAATATGCAACGCTTTCTCTCCTATGAATTTTTTGTTTTCTATTTTCTACATGGTCACGGTGAAATTAATGGGAACCTATTCCCAGCATCGGTTGGGAAAAACCCCGTGCTGGACGGGCTGTAAATTATCATGAAAATTATTCGCTAATGGATTTCTGATTTCTGGCACACCAGTAGAACCTGGACATTGCAGTTTTGTAGTTTATACGTGTTAACCGTTAAATTTTGCATGCGGTTGAACAAGCGTATGATAGATACATACCATACCTACAATCTACAAAAGAGGTAACGTTAATCAACGTTTTGCGTATTGACAGGACGAAAAGTGCTTTGAATATCAAATCAGTGTAGTTTACAGCATGAAGAATTAATCGATCGATCTGCAGAGGTCGGATACTGTTTCTCTTGAACCAAATGAAATGCAAGGATTAGGAATTTAAAAACGTTTCATATATATTTTCATCTATGATATATACGATTTTATTAACGTTTTATAAAACCAGTAGAAAATAAAATAAAGAAAAAGTTTTGTAGCCGATTGTGAGCGACTAGTCTGCGGTTAGTCATTCAGTAATCCGTTTCTTAAGGGCCGGACAATGACACCTTGTTCAGCTCTGTCTCCCACGCGTATCCGAAGCGGAAAGATTGTGGACTCTGCATGTGGAAAAGAGAGAAGAGTTTTATTGTTAGTTTATTTCTTTTTCTATGTAGGTATAACAGAGATAAGAACGAAGGAGAGTCCGTTGATTCCTAACTTTTGCTTATCAGTATTAAAAATAATCAAAGTAAAAAACTGTGATTTCGCTTTCCTTATATACATTTAGAAATTGCAAATTTATCTAACTTCAGATGTCATTTATATGGTAATCCATTTCGCTTGTAATATAGTTAGGATCTTATTCCTTTTATACCTTTTAGAATGAGAAGTTTCTCAAAAGGTTTACGAGAGGGCGTAACTTTACGTCAGCATTTTCCTGACCAGATCAGACTTAAAGTCAAGCAGAGATCAGGGGGTGCAATCTCGCGTGTTAAACTATGTCCGCACAGCTCACTAGCGATCCTGGAAGACAGAATCAGAACTATTTATATATAGGGTGTCGAATAACAACTAACTCTTGATGGGTGAAATATAGGGTGTGCTAATAATAACCAATATAAATGTCGACCGAATTAGCTGTTGATTTTCAATAAATTAACTAATATGGGATTATTGGAATGCATTTTCGAAGTAAATCATTAATTTTTTTCAAATTTGTTTATTTACATTAAATATTTTAGAAACATTTCATTGTGTTAACATAACAAAAAATAATCCTTATACCGTATAACAAGACAATATTATTATGTATGTACACCTGACGAGATTGATTATGACCAGTTCAAGGCCACGCAAATTTGAAACAAATGCGCATCCTTATGAGATTTAACATTTTGATTCGCATTTGTTTCAAATTTGCGTGGCCTTGAACTGGTCACAATCAATCTCGTTAGGTGTACATACAACCTCAAATTATTTTATTAAACTAAACTAAATTATTATATTAAACTAGGTTCTACAAAGCGACGGACACGGCATGATCGATTTTCATAATGTTTGATCGCCTGCATTAATATGCCGTCTGAAATATCTTTTGTTGCCGATTCAGCACCTGACAAAATTCGTCGGATCATTTTTAAATATTTCTTCACAACTACTTCGATACTATTATCTTCTACACTCAACGCTATTCACTGCAATTCACTGTTGCTTCTTACGAGGCGACTCTTTTGGTATTAGAAAATGGCGGAAAAAATTTGGCTGCATTGGCTGCTTTCCCCCTCCATCGAATAGAAGATGTGCGAGTGAGAAAGGAATAGGTACACTAGCGCTCCAAGGAGACAAAATCGGCGTAACGCAAACTCGGCTCCCTCCACCTATGATTGTACCCCCTGGCAGAGATCTTACGGCGCTGTACATACATACCCACAGTGTGTTGAATGTTTTCTTAATGGTATATTCCGCAGCGATCTTTTTTTTTTTTTTTTTTTCTTTTTCAACCCACACAGATTGTAATTTTTTTTTCTTCTTTTTTCCTTAACTTTCTCTCAGTCCCTCCTCCTTTCTCTTTCCTCGGTAGAGGTCAAGCCTTTCAAGAGTTAAAATAGTAACCGGAGAAGCGAAGAGGCTACTCATAAGTGTGCAATGAACTCGTAACCACCATTCAATGTCTTTAGAAGGGGCATCGGCTGTCTCTCCGCCCAATTCCCAAAAGGACTTTCTAATAAGGGCCAGATGCAGTTGGTAACTGTATATATTTTTCGAAAACCTGAAACCCCACATCCGGTATGTTTCTAGTCTGCATGTTCGAAGCACAAACCCCACTCACATTATGTAGAACCACCTCCGCTCGATAAAGCAATTATACTTGTCCAAGGTGTCGGATTGTTCCTGAACAATACCTACACCGTGTTCAATTACATCGTATTACGTTAGGTAAACATCTGCGTATGAATGTGCAACATGATTTATTATATAAAGCGGGTATTACACGCGCAATATATTGGAAAGAAAATTTTTATCCGTTGGTTTTTTCTCATTCCTCAAGATGATGAGTTGAAATTAGTATCATGAAAACACATGATAATTGGTTCGAAGAAGATAATATTTCCTCGGGTGTGGTGACCTCGGTTTCAGTCTTCCTCTCAACCTCTTATAGATACAACGAGGATGCAAGGCCGTCGCAAGGCTCTGAGTCTTCCCAGAACTACATCGAGTTTAAATAAAAAGAGAAAAAAAAAAAAAAAACCTCTAGCGGATGCCAGATGACGCTGGTCACTGGAATTCTTTGACCGTTGCGAATACCTGAAATACAACTACGACGTAGGTAGTAAGGTGGTCTGTCTGAGCTGTAAATCGGAGTCGAGACCGGAACTTACTAAGAAAATAAAAAATACAAACTTTAAAAATTGACCAATGCTAGTCACTAATTAAACTAAAACTTCGCACATGAAATTTTTTTTTTGATAAATTACTCACTGCAGACCCGTTAAATCGACATACTTATTTTGGATGGCTATAGATCATTTTGAGAATGATGAATTTTAAAGATTTAAATACTTAGGAAAAGTGGGGATAATTGAGACTCGGAGACATCGGTATTCATAACGGCATTTAAATATCATAATTTTTTTGCAAACAAATTATTTTGCGGCCTTTCGTGTACGGGAAATATTCATACGTTTGTAGTTATCTGTATAGTGAAATCCAGCACAAGCACCAACAGCATCAGCATCCGCTAATAATAATGATCATGACGATAATGATGATGGCCATACGTTTCGACGGTAATCGCTTTCCGATACGGATAGGTATACATGACGCGGCTGACTACCTACGTATCGACGTTAGTATATGTATATGCATGTACTACAGTTGTATATACATTGTGACGTGTATGTATGTAGCCCTGCACATACCCGAATTTATGTGAAATAGGTTTTGTTCATGGGCCCACGATTTCACAGGTATCAATCACTCGAGAGAGAGAGAGAGAGAGTAGCTAGGCTTGTGTTCTGGATCCTATAATCCGTCGAATGTATGTATGTATGTACATACATCGGGATTAGAAACGATACCAACGTCTATTTGTGGTAGAATTTGATCGTGTGACCACTGCACGGTCTATCGGATTTATTATAAATTATAATAAGCCTCTACAGCCTACAGGTTTTCGTAATGAGTTTCTAAAAGCCGTCGATTACAGAGGACTGGGATATAATTATGGAGGATTAATTACACAGAAATGATATCGTATGAAATTCATTGAAATTTTCAGTATTGTATGAAAATCTATGCCAGTAGCTATTTCATAGCATTATCGATAAGTAGTTGTCAACAAAATGTGAAAAACCGGTTGACCTGTGGGCCAACCCTAAAACTTCCCGCTGTGTTAAATACGTGACAATTAATTGATACTATTGTGTTTATAATAAATTAAAGAAGGTTATAAGTATAATTAGTTTTCCCTATACAAATCTTTTTTTATTCAATTTCTATTCTTCGAATAACTTTGAAACTACTCGACCGATCGATTCCAAAATCTAATCAGATCTAAGCTTTGATGAACCCTTTCGATCGCCGCAACAATCATTCAAATCGGTTAATTCGTTCCAAAGGTATCGTACGACAAAAAGAGAAATTTTTGTCGTGCAATATCTTTTAAACCAATCGTTCGATTTTGATGAATCTTACGGCGATCGAAAGGGCTACCCAAGAGCTAAGTCTGATCAAGTTTTGAGACTAATCGCACGAATAGTTTCGGAGTTATACGCTAAAAACATGAGAAAAAAAAATTGTTTTTTAATTTTTATTTCTCAAATAACTTTGAAACTACTCGACCGATCGACTCCAAAATCTAATCAGATCTAAGTCATGATAAAGCCTTACGATCGTCATAAGAACCATTTCAATCGGTCGATTCGTTCTAAAGATATCGTACCGCAAAAATTTGTTTACACATACGGACGTCCATCCAAAAATAGTCAGAATAGCTTCCCAGGATCCTAAAACGTCGAGATCTGATGAAAACTTGATTTTCGAAAATCGGACCGAAACCAATAACCTTCCTTTCTTTTATTTTTGAAAATTTTCAATTTTTATTGCAGGAAATTAAAAATTATAATTTTTTTTATCAAATGATGAACGTACGCACACACGTACCACACCGTACTATACCGGAATCGGTCAGTCAAATTTTTGATCGAGTCTGTCGTCAACAGAAGCTGTATAACGCAGGTTGAACCTGCAGTAATTAATATTTCCTGTTCGGTCTACACTAGTGGAGGCTTTGCTACCCGATAGATTAGCTTTCGTGGTAACTCTGTTAATTACTCTACGCGACAAAGCCCGTCCACGCCGCCCCCCTGGAGCCCTCGTTTTATGCTGGTAAAACGGACTAATAGAGATCCAAAATTTAATATCGTGAGCCACAAGTTATTTGCAAAAAAAAAAAAAAATTGTCGAAACGGTAACTCAGAGAACAGAGACAAAGCCAGCTGAAATTCGGTGTTTCCATACATCAATACACCATCACTATCTCTGCAGTAAAAGTTACACACGAGACTTTCTACACATAAATTATATTTTTCATTCCGAGGTCTCGCATTCAATGTTCCTACAATTCTAATCGTCGTTTTATATATTATGTAATATCTGACCTACCTAAATACATTATTAATTATTTCTAAATACTTACTATTTAATTTTCTTATATCCACATCAGCTCTCTCAGATTAATTGACGTTGTCGTGTCACGTTGGTATATAAATTGAATGAATCAATTCTTGATACTCCATTGACGGTAGACCACTGTCAGATCATCTCGGAACTCAATTAGCTACTTAATGTTGGTCGGAATTAATGCCGGTAGGTATTATTGAAAGCTGTGTTAGATATAGTTTATTGACTTTTATTGTCACATCAAAAAAGGATCATTAGACTACTTTACAACGTCATTATTCATCATTTGTGTTAATTTTCTGATCAATAATTAGAAACATTTCGTTGATAGAATACTTTTCTGTTCGAAATACTCCTCACGTTTGACCATCTGTCGCCATCAGACCATCGCATTGGACAAAAGTGGTCGGTTGCTGAATTTGAATATCAGATAAGGGTTGCTGGAATTTTCAGGACCTGTCTCTGTTCAGTGAGAACTTTTGATTAAAATCCATATGTTTACTAAAGTTATACGTATAATATCCCGTGTGAAATATCAAATGGTCACGATCCTTATTTGAGTATTTTTTTGGAGAAGTTTGAAAGATTCGTGTGTATAATATAAGCGGGGGTTTAATCGTGGGAATTATAGTTTTCATTTAAAGCGTAGGAGTCCAGAAATAGAGATATAAAAATTAGCGGAGGCGTCACGATAGAGATTCTTTCAGTGTGTGTTAAAAATTTTATAACATATACATATATTTATATACTTATATCCGCTACGATGACCTCTGGGATCGTCTGCATTCATGGATCTCTTCAGCCTCCGCCCTACAACATCCCACGATTGTGAAAGGATCTTCTGTCCATAAGTACGTATATACGTATATATGTATACGATCTACCTACGTCATTCAGAGTTCAAAGGCGCAATTAAATAAAACAGTGATCAGTACTCGAATAAATGAATACGTGACAGGAGAATGAGTTTATGTTCAATCGTACTATGCTCCGTCTTACGATATGATAAGAGAACTACCAAGACGTGTGCTAATCGGGTCTGAATTCAAAGAACGAGAACAAACCATCGTCATTCATCATCAGTCACCGAAAACACGATAAAGGCGTACCCGTGTTTCACTTTTAGAATCAATCAAACGTCATGCTCTGTAATTCTTGATTAAGATTCGGTAGAAAACTTCTCCAAAGATTTAGCATTTTTGTAATTGTGGGTCATGGCGTATATCTATCCACCCCGACTCTGCGAATATATTAGATTGTACATTACGGGAACCCTTCGTTTTCCTTCGTGACTGGCAGCTTATTAATATTCAACGACTGGCTAGAACTTGTAACGCAAAAGCACAAAGGACAATATCGCACAAAGGGTACGGTCCTTTTCATTAAGACTAGTAGTATATGCTGCACGTGATTCTAAAGCACAGTGATTTTTTACAAAACATATATATCTATATGCAATACCATCTTCATTCCGCAGTAGGTGCCCCTTACTTTTCTACCCTTGCATCGCCTTGAATTTTAGATTCATGTTTGGATCCTTACCTAATTTCTTAGATATACAATTTCTGCAGTGCCAGAGCTAATTAACGTTTATTGTCGATATTCCCGTAATTAGAAACTTTGAGGTAATTGTATTCTCTGTATCCTATACCAGCATGTAACGTATGAAGGACTTTAGAGGCTTTGGGAAGACATTAAACTGCTTTGAATATAACAGAAATTAATCGTAGCTGTCGGTGTCCCAGACACAAGATATCCCACCCTTACCAGCACCAGACGATCCTCTTGACTCTCAGTTCCCGACTACCGTCTTCGCAACTTCAGTTCATTAATTTCATCTACTTAAAAGCACATTACCTTTTGACTCGCGTGTCAATGAATGGAGTGTCTGTGTGAGTTGAAACGTTCTTGTCAGTTTTTGAACCACTTTACTGATGCACTTCTTGGAACACTTTCACACCATCCGATCAACTACTTGCTCTATATCTTAGTTGCAATCTTTACTTGCACTTAATCAAACTGCTTGTTATACATTACCTACAAATTTTACGAAGAATGGTCCAGCCGATGCTGCAATATTCACACATATGTGCGTCTTACCACTTTCTAACGGGATGCGGGTTCGCGTATTTTTAACCTTACCATCCATGGGGTACGGTGACCCTTGTCGTAGAGGAGTGGGACTCTTCTGTCCAGTCTTAGTAATTGAGAGGGATTCACATTACTCAATGAAAAATGATACACGAGGTATGTCATATTCAATGTGAATAGAAGAGAAGAAGAAAAAAAATTTTACGAACGGTATTAATCTGCAGGACAGTATAAAGAAATCCTTACTACAAAAATCCCCTGTAATCATACGTCCTGGGAATTTAGGGAGGAAGTATTGAATACATTTTTGTAAAGATATTATATCCTTCAATGCGGATCTAAGAGGGCTGATACTTGTCCATTATTTTCAAGCTATTCGGTATTAGAATAATTTCTTCAGGGGATAATAATCCCGGGCTTTAGATGCAATCCCAATCCTGGTAATTCCATATCAGGCACGCTCTGTCCCCCTTTTTACATAAGCTTTAGCGAATGCAGACGCCATGTCATAAGTCGCTACTTTGTATTTAATGAAGCAAGTTTAAATATTGTATATGTATAGTTCGTTTTTATTCATGGAACCAGCTTTGTTAAGGGTATCTAGCCCCCCTTCTCTCCGTTAAGCAGAAGTTGGAACGAAAAATTCGTTATTTCGATCCGCAGTTTTTCCAATAGACATATTAAAATTCTCTTTGATGTTATAAAAGAAGTCTCGAAATTTTATTCATCTTTGATATATGTATACATAGGTATATGAGGCATGCGCTATATACTTATATGTATATTTATCTCGTAATCGTAACCGGTGTGGAAAAATGGAAGTGAAATTTGCCGCAATGTCAAACGATGAGGTAGCAAAGTGAGGGAATGAGATGAGAACCAAGCGGAAAGACGGGGATCACTAATGCGGAATGTCTTTATGAGGTAGAATTCTACGACGATGCAGAAGGCCGCGCCAGTCAGTCCGCATATAGGTTTTTTTTTTATCTTTTTTTTTTCCACTGCTCTTCTTGCACGCTGTTCTTACACCGCGTCACTCTTCGCGCGCGACTTACTGCCGGCTGCAGCTTCTGCTTTACTCTGTTCAAAAACGAGAAAAGAATTTAAAAAGAAAAAAATGACACTTGTAAGTGCAGGACTGTAGATGTACTAGAATATACCTACACCCAGGTTTTAGATATTCACAATTCGCAATCTTCATCCGCGAGAGAATGTAACAAGAATTATTCTGTTTTCTATGCGCGAAGAGACAAGGTCGAATGTCACGATTCACCGATCATAAAAATGTCCTTGTCCTTGAACATCCAAGGCTGAATTGTCACCCAAGGAATCTCATGTCGCGTGCTCAAAGCCAGTGATTAAACAGTAGGTAGTTGTCATTTAGAAACTAACACAGTATTCAAATATTCGAATTTTACATTTTTGCATTAATTTGCACGTCGATATATTCCGCAATATTATATCGAAAACATTTTCATGAACTTTCTAAAATTTTTCTGTTCAACAATTTGGATGTACTTCTAAGTTGTAAAAGACAATTGAAGAAAAAACGTTTCTCGTTGTGAGACTAAAGGGACATTTCTTGATCCTGACTCAGAAACAAGACCAACTCGATAATTGGACTGTTTACAGTCCGAAAGCTATGATACTGAAAGCGTGGCTTAAATTCTTCCCCTTCATTAGCAGGTGCCCACTTATGGAATGGCAGACAATTGTCGAGTCCCTAGGCCCTCTTTACTACCCGGACTCCTGCACGACCGCGTTGTTTGGATTGAAGAACCGTCTCAAGGACTCTAGAGAGCTCCTGTTTCCAGTAGGGAGTCGTAGAGACAACGAAGGACATCTTCTCATGTGAATATTCGACACATCCCATGAACAGATAAAAATTTATCATCCCAATGTGCATAAGCGTCATAGGCATAGTTTCGTTAGTCGATTCTTGGACGTGCAGATATTCGCCTTAACCCTTTACTCCGCAACTATCCCTTCTCGCCTATTATCCCACCGGACTTTCGCGACCTCTGCACGATTCCAGGTATCCTTCGACCCGGCAAAACGAGTTTTCAGCACTCGCTTTGTTCCTGCATTCGTGCTCAACGGTTAAAGCTTGATTCACACAGTGTAGAGCACAGTCCAGTTCAGTATGGACTACTATCGAGTCACTCATGTGGCAAGACCTATTTGATCACAGTACACTCCAACGAGTCAACGATCAAGTTAACAAATAGTCTCCATCCTGGACGTCCCGAATACCCACACGAGGATCAGTCAAAATGAGTTTCGAGTCATCAACCCTGACCCTACTAATCCAGACTTTGTCTGAAGAAATATTTTCAAGGACCACATACCACGTCCTAAAAGAATCTTTCGACGAAGTATGATCATTTATTTAATGAAGTTACTGCTTGACTTGATTAGTCGGTATTATGTTTCTGCATCAAAATTTATATGCCAAAAGAGGTTTTCTCTTATAGATAAGAAATCGAGAAATCGAAAGTGAAAGTAACGGTTTATCTGAGTTCTGGCCAAAATTGCTCTTACCTTAACAGACATCCTTATAATGTGAAAGCAGCTTAACTTGAAGGGGAAAAATTCTGTTACATCGTAGCGGTACGGTATGCGATGGTTTCCTATATTTCATCGGTGTACTAGGAATGGTGGTAAGAGGATACATACCAAAAAAAATTAAACTTCCGTGCAGCACGCGATGTTCGAACGACCAACTACCTTGCGCCCTCTTATAATACCCGACAATTGTCGCCACGACGTTGATGGTTAACACTCAAGTCCGTTTAAAGTATCCCTTATCTTACCCAACCTTTCCAAATCCAACTTGACTTAAACTTAACCCGCATTAGTCCGCATAACGAATCGATATAACAACTCCGATGATACTCTAACTTCCTACAGCTTTGTGGGGTGGAAAAAGGCTCTTCAATATTGAATCGTTCAATTTTACTTTGGAATATAAACTCTAGATCGTTTTTATTCTCACAGATCTGAATACGGCAGGATATGTTTGAGTCCTGCGGTTAGAACCCTGAAGAGATTTTCGATCAAAAACATATATAACAATGTTTCTGATCTTGTTGCTTTGTGGATAAAATTTTAGGCGTAAACTTATAACGATCTCATAGTGAATTGGTTTATGTGAATTCTGTTCATGGTTTTCGAATATATATCGTGACAGAATTTTCATAATCGTTAAAATATATCTAGTGCCGTTCTGTGCTACCAGACTAGCAATAATTATAACCGTAAAGCCATGCTTGCTCATTGTTCGAACTCGAGTTTAATCACGTCATAATCCTGGCTCGTCATTTACGACTGATCGGTTATACTAGCGTCAGATTTCAACTCATTGTTTAACCATCACCCATACATCTACCGCACATAAAGATCAATTTTTTTTTTTATTTTTCTTTTTTTACCCCAATTCTCAGGATTCTATATTCACATCTGTTCAGCTTCGGATGTGCGTCAAGTAAATATGAACCGTTGAATTTTTTGTGACTATAATAATAATCGATTATTTTTCATCTAAAATTTAACACACAGGCGCCGCGGGGATACCGGGTTTACAAATCGGAAGTGTATTTTTAATCCAGACATTTATTTCGAGGTGGTGATTCGGCGGCGTCGAGACGCTGACCATCGGTGTCCCGTACCTAATAAAGTGGCGCCATGACAACCGTATATACTTATATACATGGCAGTGACCTGTCACTATCACTAATGCCAACATCATTCCCATTTATTATATCACGTACTTGGCAAAGGCTGTTATACCAACTCACCACCTTTCTCACTCTACATACATTAGGTAGTATAGATACCATATCTATCCAATTGCTATTATGTAGGTATGACAAGTCCAAATGTGCGATGATTATCATCACGATGTTCTCTCAAGTAGGACTCATACTCGTTAATGACACGATTTGCAAACCTAATTAAGATTTAACCGTTATGAGAGGATCCTCTACCATTTCAAGGAGGTTGGCTAGTCAAAAATCAATACTTTTTGTTAAATTTATCAGGGGATAGTCAAGACATTTGGTATTCGTATGATTATTATATTTGCGATCTGAGGATGTCCCTAAAAATTCAATTAAAAAAAAAAAAAAAAATCCTAAAGTATTTCAAATCGCTTTCAAATAATGAAAAATTTAGTAGATTGGTTGGATTTCACTCTGCGATGGTTTTATATGTTCAGAAAAGTATTCTCCACAATACCACTGAGTCACTTTTTTTCATCGCGTTGTTGACGTTGAATATTCAATTTTACAAGATTGGACCCCGGTTGATTTCGATCAACAAATAACGATATGGAATTGCCTATTGACAAAAAAATAATAATTTGTTACAGTGAATTTGTGAAAAATACTTGTCTGAACAAAATAAACCATTGAAGAGTGAAATCGAAGCAATCTACTAGATTCTTCAATATTTGAAAGCGATTTAAAATGAAAAATCGATATCTTACCGTTTGTCCATGATTTTGGTACTTTTTTTTTTTAATTGAACTTTCAGCGACATCCTCAGATCACAAATATAATAATCATACGAATACCCAATGTCTTGACTATCCATTGATAAATTTAAAAAAAAGTATCGATTTTTGACTAGCCAATCTCCTTAATCAAATATGTAATACTCTTATATTGCCAGTGGCCTATGCTCGTTTACAAGTGTCGATGATGCCAATGAAGTGAGACAGAGTATACACCTTTACTCATTCTGCGCACGCGCGGCCCATTGGCGCGGGCAGTAGTACCCAATAAAAATGTCGCCCGCTCCCACTCTTTCATGTACGCTTGCGCATTGAAAGCAACTCTTTCAAGCGTGAGCGAGACAATGATATTCTCTGCACCGTAATGTTTTCCTTACTTTTCGACAAGCGCTGGCAATATATGACTATTACATATATCATTTTAATTAACACGAAGTTAGCAGCGACGTCTGTGTGTATAAATTTTTACTTCCACTCTTATCTTATCGTTTATAGTATCAACAATCTCGGATTTGTTTATTCTTTATGGTATGAGCTCTAATCATCACGTATTATTCACATGGCTGCACTTTGCACTGGTTATATACTTTTCTTGATCAGCTAGCAGATTAGGATTCGTAATTCAACTGACTTCATCGAACTTATATTTTAAACAATCTACTTTCATTAATTACAGAGACTTGAGACCAGCAAGTTTGGAAAAGGGCCAGGAGACTTTAAGGCTGAGAGTTTATGCCTGTTACGCTTGGGGTGGTCCTCTTCTGGTTGCTGGATTAGCCGCGCTTTTCGACCATCTACCACCCCAACCTGGATACATTTTCCTCAGACCACGATTCGGTGAAAATAAGTGCTGGTTCTATGGTGAGTCAATATTTTTAAAGTACATTTTTTATCGAATTTAGTTCGATTTCAGAGTCGAACAAATATCAATTTGCAATTTAAAAGATTAGCAAAATGAATGCAGAGGTTATTCTTTTGTGTAAAGTACCATAATGCGGTTACCCACTTCGCCTTTGGGAAAATTTAACGATTTTCATTGGCGATGGCTAGCCATAACGTCGCGGATGATATTGTATGTATATGTGTACCATAGATCGGGAATGGGGTAGATATAAATCTGGCGCCAGCCGGCTATCCGAAGACACCCTTATATGTGCTATATGCGATACGCACTTTATACCAGTCGGTTGGGTAAATCCAAAAATACATAAATACGAAAGTGTATACGTGGACATAAATATACTATACATTTATATGCCTGTGGAATCCGAAAAAGGACAAAGCCTCGACATTCCGGGGTAGAATTTAACGAAATGGAACCTACTACTGTAGGAAATAACCATTTCGCTTGATCGATGGGATTCGTTAATGTACGGTTACTGATATACAAATTTATGTGCTTTCAACGAATCTTTTAAATTGCGGTAGAAAAAAAAAACAGAGAGAAGCTTTGTTCTTTTAAGAAATTTTCGACGATCTACTGGACTTTAAATTCGCGATGTAAAATCGTTTCTTTGGTTTTCGACTTTTGGACAGACTGTGACTGAATTTTATAGTATGTATATTTAAAATTCATGTTTTTTTTTTCTTTCGTTTTATTGACCCGGTTCAAGTTTGATCGATAATTTTTAGATCAATACGGGAATAAGAGAAATGACAAATAAAAATATGGAGATCCCTACGTTGCATAAAGTATTGACCAGTGTACCATAAGACAGTCGTGTTTGTTATGGTTTGCCACTGAGTGAGATATAAGCAGGGAAACAGCTATCGTTGGCCAAATGCCAAATCTAAGCAAATATAGAGTCGCTGCCTCGCAGCCCTCTATCTGCAATGGAAGAATCAGTTATACATCTACTATACACCGTTGCATTGTTGATACAAACTTTCTTAATGTCCACATAACACATGTATACCTATAACCTCTATTCTTCTATATTTATATATATCCGGTAAAAAATAATATACGAAATTTACTATACAAGATGATTCAGGTTAAGCGTTGTAAATATTGTGGGTAGATTCCTCGAGACATTTTAAAATTAAATTCCCTTTACCAAAAATTCGAGAGTCTAATAGTTTCCGAGCTACGGAATATCTTAGTAGACCAATCACAGAGCTGACCGAATCAGGGCCGAGTCAAAAGAATAAAATTAGCAGTACCCGCGGGTCTTAGCTTGTAAATTTTTATCTTCATTTTTTGATGAGTATTTCGACTTCATTTACGAACAACAGAAATAAAATTTTACAGACTAAGACCCACGGGTACTATTAATTTTATTCTTTTGAGTCGGCCCTGACTTGATCAGCTGTAGGCTCTGTGATTGGTCAACTAAGATGTTACGTAGCTCGGAGACTATTAGGCTCTCGAATTTTTGGTAAAGGAAATTTAGTCTTAGAATTTCTCGAGGAATCTACCCACAAAATTTGATGTTTTCAATTTCGATCACTCTGTATACAATGTAGACAAGAAACCCTAAAATTTTTGGCAACAGAACCTTTAGTCTTTTTCTACAACAGGAAATGACACCCGAAAAAAAGGAGAAAAAAAAAACAAGGATGTGAAACAAATTCTTTCCAGTCATACGAGCTGAAATGTGAGCTTTTTAGTCCGTCTACTATTTTATGGAACTTTTAGAAATACAAATATTGTTCTTCCTCATAGCGGGGGTGATCGTATGGTAATAATAATTGTTAAAATGCAGCTGGGAGCGGGTGATTAATCGGTCACCTAGATTTATAAATAGATTTATAGATATACGAGGGACCACCCACCCACAGCTTGCATACATCAACTAAACATACATGGATATGGATTGGCTCTTCCACCGTGCGTAAATTGTGATCAGATTAATAAAAATTGGGTCGATCACAATTACATGTATATTCTCTTCTTATTATTAACCTCATTCTTTCACGACTAAGAGATTGATATTATTTATCCGTTTGTTTGCCATTGAGGGTTGAAAGCACAGTGCAGACCTATTTGATAACGATATAACTCGATAAGCGAAGGGATCTATGTTAGTAATCGCTATTCGACCCTGTACCACGCCCAGTGTTCAAATTCCCATCCCTTAATCGAGTTCAGTCATATGTTATTTCACTTCCGAAGTTCAGCGACCTTTGACCGAAATTTTTTCTTATCCATAATTTCAAAAATTACCGACTAGCCAAGTCCAACGTTTTTTAACTTCCCGCAATGAAAATTGAAAATTTTCATAAAATAAGGAAGTTATTGGTTTCGGTCCGATTTTCGGAAATCGAGTTTTCATCAGATATCGACGTTTTGGGGTCCTAGGAAGCTATTCTGACTATTTTTGGATGGACGTCCGTATGTCCGTGCGTGTGTGTGTAAACAAATTTTTGTCGTACGATATCTTTAGAACGAATCGACCGATTGGAATGGTTCTTATGGCGATCGAAAGGGATTATCAAGACTTAGATCTGATTAGATTTTGGAGTCGATCGGTCGAGTAGTTTCAAAGTTATTTGAGAAATAAAAATTAAAAAATAATTTTTTTGCATGCCTTTAGCGCACAACTCCTAAACTGTTCGTGCGATTAGTCTCAAAACTTGATCAGACTTAGCTCTTGGATAGCCCTTTCAATCGCCGTAAGATTCATCAAAATCTAACGATTGGTTTAAAAGATATTGCACGAGAAAAATTTCTCTTTCTGTCGTACGATACCTTCGGAACGAATTAACAGATTTGAATGATTGTTGCGGCGATCGAAAGGGTTCATCAAGACTTAGATCTGATTAGATTTTGGAATCGATCGGCCGAGTGGTTTCAAAGTTATTCGAAGAATAAAATTTGAAGAAATAAAGACTTGTATAGGGAAAAGTAATTATACTGATAACCTTCTTTAATTTATTACAAACACAATAGTATCAATTAATTGTAACGTATTTAACACAGTAGGAAGCTTCAGGGTTGGCCCACAGGTCAACCGGTTTCCTGATTTTTTTATTTTTTACAATACTTGACAAAAATCGCTATGGCGATTTCGATTTTCATTCGAAAGAAAAAAAAGAAACATACGTGATTAAAATTCTAGATTTCAATAAATGCGGAAACTCAGAAGAACTTCGTCTACGAAGCGTGAAATTTGAATAGCTGTTAAACGTTTATATATCTCCGAGATTTATATACGCTATAAGCGTTTTGGTAAAATGTCAGACATCACATACTCTCAGTACATATTCTTACCTACCATACGTTTAAAGTGAACTTTTACTGCGTATTAAACGGTTGTTTGATCATCATCTTTCGAGTTGATTTAGTCCAATTTCTTTTTAACCTATTTAACGAATTTTTTTCTTAGGACGGTAATTTTTGGTACTTTGACAAATTTTGTGCTAAGAAATGATTAAATGAAGATTATACCGATCACCGATATACATATACATATATACGTTTATGGAGAAATTATTCTGGCTTAATCCTGACGCACTTTTGAATAATAAAATGCACCCCTTTTTAACTGAATAATAATACAACTTCCGTTTTTCGTATACTATACGATCGCTATAGGTCTGCAGGACATTGATTTTGACAACTGATACCTTTCGTACACCCCGGTACGCCCTGGCACACCCCTGAAGGATACCCCATAACGTTTATATGCCTGCAGGCTATATCCTGTAAGGTTTATTACAGAACTGACAGCTAATCAAAATGAACTCCACACCGAATTCTGAAGCCATTAAATTCTTGTTTCCGGATCGTAATTTTCAACCGTATATATGTATAAGCAATTGATTTTACATAAATATATACAAATCAAAATAATACACACGGGAGGGATGATGAATTAATCGGACCGATTCGAGATCTCAAGCTTCATAATTTTTAACATTGAAATAAAAATCAGAAAACCGGTTGACCTGTGGACCAACCCGAAAATTTCTCGCTGTGTTAAATACGTTACAATTAATTGATACTATTGCGTTTATAATAAATTAAAGAAGGTTATAAGTATAATTAGTTTTCCCTATACAAATCTTTTTTTCTTCAATTTCTATTCTTCGAATAACTTTGAAACTACTCGACCGATCGATTCCAAAATCTAATCAGATCTAAGTCTTGATGAACCCTTTCGATCGCCGCAACAATCATTCAAATCGGTTAATTCGTTCCAAAGGTATCGTACGACAAAAAGAGAAATTTTCGTCGTGCAATATCTTTTAAACCAATCGTTCGATTTTGATGAATCTTGCGGCGATCGAAAGGGCTATCCAAGAGCTAAGTCTCATCAAGTTTTTAGACTAATCGCACGAACAGTTTAGGAGTGATGCGCTAAAAACATGAAAAAAAATTGTTTTCTAATATTTATTTCTCAAATAACTTTGAAACTACTCGATCGATCGACTCCAAAATCTAATCAGATCTTGGTCTTGATAAAGCCTTTCGATCGCCATAAGAACCATTCCAATCGGTCGATTCGTTCTAAAGATATCGTACGACAAAAATTTGTCTACACACACATACATGCGGACGTCCATCCAAAAATAGTCAGAATAGCTTCCTAGGATTCCGAAACGTCGAGATCTGATGAAAACTCGATTTTCGAAAATCGGACCGAAACCAATAACTTCCCTTTTTTATGAAAATTTTCAATTTTCATTGCGGGAAGTTTAAAAAGGCAAAATATTGTATATTTTCCATACGAATTATTTTGAGGCATTGTACCGTTTGAGGTTTCAACATTATTTTTTCAAAATCTCTTTAAGTATGAAAAGGGGTAGGTACCAAAAGTTGAAATTTGCGGTCACGATGTGTAAACGCTCGTCAAACCACCGGATTTTGCAGTGTCATTCAAATTCGGTGAATGAATATTTTTTTAAGAGTTAAAAATGGGATTTCTTTCTTTTTTTATTTATTTATTTATTTTTTTTAAGAATTCTAAAACCATAATATTTAGCCTTCCTTTCGATTCATTCAAACTTTATACTCCGTTATAAATTTTAAATTTAGCGTAATAGCCTCCGAAACGTCCGGTCCTTAGAACGCCTGAATGGATAATTTATACCATTCGGCTTCTGCAAACCTCGGTTTGCGTTTTCCAAATTAGAAATTTTGTTGTAAACAAAAGAGGCCGTTGCCAGCTCTCGGCATTATCCCGATTTAACGATAAATTAATCGTAAACGATCTTCAATGTAACCAAACATCACACAACTGGCAAATTATTGCCAGATCTCTCAGATTCCTATTTCTATGCATATACTATAAATCCTTCATTCTATATCGCTTCCGTGTTTGAGACTCTTGACCCAAAAAGAAAAAAAAAAAAGAAAAAATACCGAGCTCTTGAACAAATTTTTTCTTCAGAATCTCCCACTCGAAAAATAATTTCGTATTGTTCGTGCAGGCGGAAAAAATAAAAAATTCAGGGAAAAATAATGAAACTGAAAAGCTGAAGGCAAGAAAAAAAAAAGTATCGAGCTTTTAGAATTCCTTTGAAGATTTAAAGTTACGAATTTAAACAATTTGAAACTTTGAACGATTTAAGTAAATCATTTTGTTATTTAAGGTGACATGGAGATTCTTACTTACTTCTTCGGTCCGGTTGGCGTACTCTTGGCCATCAACCTTCTCCTCTTCGCTGCTACAGCTCGTGAACTTACTTGCGGTTTATGGAAGCGTGAAGTTGTCAAGAGCACGACTGAGAGGTAAGCCAATTTAATTATCACATTAAAAGCTAGTGAGATGTCTGCCAGTACAGTTTTGTCTCTTATGAAGACAAAGCGATAGAATTAAACGAGGGATATAAAAAGAATATGGTGAATTAATTATAGAATAATTATTAATTACACTGCGAGGTGTTTTTTTCTTTATCTTTTTTGTTCTATTTTTTTTACTACAAAAGAGTAAAAAAAGTAGCTCAGTAATTGGTAATTACACTCGCTTAATTACGGACGTTGGCTAGTCAAAAATCAATACTTTTTCTTAAATTTATCAGAGGATAGTCAAGATATTGGATATTCATATGATTATTATATTTGTGATCTGAGAATGTCCCTAAAAATTCAATTACAAAATTAAAAAAAAAATATCAAAATTATGAACAAACGATAAGATATCGATTTTTTATTTCAAATCGCTTTAAAATAGTGAAAAATCTAGTAGATTGGTTCGATTTCACTTTTCGATGGTTTTTTATGTTCAGAAAAGTATTCTCCACAATATCACTGAGTCACTTTTTTTCATCACGTTGTTGACGTTGAATATTCAATTTTACAAGATTGGACCCCGGTCGATTCCGATCAACAAATAACGATATAGAATTGCCGATTGACAAAAAAAAATAATAATAATTTGTTACAGTGAATTTGTGAAAAATACTTGTCCGAACAAAATAAACCATCGAAGAGTGAAATCGAAGCAATCTACTAGATTTTTCACTATTTGAAAACTATTTAAAATGAAAAATCGATATCTTACCGTTTGTACATGATTTTGGTACTTTTTTTTTTTTAATTGAACTTTCAGGGACATCCTCAGATCACAAATATAATAATCATACGAATATCCAATGTCTTGACTATCCCTTGATAATATTAACAAAAAGTATTGATTAAACTTATGAATATAAAAAAAAAATCGTTTACCGAGATGTGAGAAGAAAAGATATAGATTAATAAGTAAAATATACCGATGCAATAATTTGCGAGATTCCTTAGAAAGACACGCACATATACTAAAAATATCCACGAATATCAAATCTCTCATTGTCAAAGAAGGAATAATATTTACGAAAGCACTTTACGTTATCATATTTGCAAATTGTGGGATAAAAAATTTTATTTTTAATATTATATACGGTAGAACTTTGACGGTCAGAAATATACGTTGAAAAGTTCTATATGCTAATCCTATATCTTGTTTACCTCGAGTTTTGCTACACATCGGTAGATCCGGACAGTTTGCATTGAATTAAATTACATTACATTACATTACATTGCAGTCGAGTAGGTAATACCTTTTTTGGAAATAACAAGGCAATTACTGAGATTTAATGGCGAATTCGAATTGTTTCAATGGGAATACTCCCACATTTTCTCCAACCGTAACATAAAAGAGAGAGTAAGAAAATTATACTTTGGAAGTAAAACTGTTTGAATTCACCACACATAGGAGTCCTAAAAGTTTGCACTCTGATCCTTTGAAGCTTTGTGGCCTAAGCAACTTAGCTATACACTAACTTCAAACACAGTGTGTATTAGGTATACGTAGATGTTGTTTTTTTTTATGACATTTGTCTTTTTGCAAAGCCTACAGGGGTGCATAAATTTGCTAAAGTCATAGGGGAGTCGAGTCGTCGAGCTCAGATAACTAATAACGCCTTAGCTTACAGAAACGTATGTAAAAACGGGCACGTCGTAGTTGGCCAAAATGCAAGAGAGAGAGAGAGAGAGAAGAAACAAAAAAATTAAACAACAGTAAAAAAAAAAATTGGAGAAAAATATTTTCTAAAGAAAAATTTTTTGAATCACTGATCCCAAATCAAATGTCAAATATATTTTTATTTCGTTGAAAAATACGCAGTCGATATATATACGACGTATGGGACTGCTGCTTAACTTCAAACGTTTCGTTTTTCATTCGTATAAAAAGAAGAAAAAAAAATTTGGTTTATACGTTCACGTCTTTTGACAATAAGCTAGCGATTTTTTGCATTTGAATAACATTTTTTTTTTTTTGCAAATGCGCGTTTCCTCGTATGAAAGAAAAAATAAAAATAAATAAATAAAAAACAAGTTAAAATTGTACCAAAAAAAAAATTCTTTTTTTTTTTTTTGTTTGGAAAATCAGTAAATCTCAGATACTACCAGAACTTATAATTGTCAGTTGCTATAAAGAACGAGAAAATTAACAACAGCTTCGACCTTTACGTTGCAGTCCCACGCAGATTTTAAATGACATGTTTTATTCCGTCATGGTCTCTAGGTCGACGATGTTCGATCTAGATCTAGATTTTATTTCGATTCAAGGTTGCTAGATCAAAACTAACATCGGAATTACTTTTCGGGAACTTTAGATGTATGGATAACCGTCCTTGATCGCTTGTAATTCAATTAATAAATGAATTAAATATAAATTGAAGAAATAATTAATCGGACTACGAATTACAATCCCATATTAACTTTAGATCGTAATTTTCTATTTACTCAATATTTTACACTTCGATTATCGTTGATATTTTCTCAACTAATATACCTACGTCTATATTGATACAAATATCATTCCCTCTGTGCGGGATAGGTTCTCATGAGATCGTCTTTGATTAATGATGTACCATTTATAATCGAGAACTGTCCCAATGATTTTAAAAATTAAACCACAAGCTATGTAACAGTTGCTGTTAATCTATCTCGGATTAATTATTCCTAGAAAATTATTATTATTTATACCTATATTGATCAGAGATATAGGAAAAAAATTTATATCATATTATAAGTACGTTTGGCAATTTATAATAATGATCAAACGTTGGTACTATAATATCTTTGTTGTTGAGTTATAAAAACTAGAGGTAAAGATTAATTTTAGATAATTTTGTCGCTTATTCTTATATACCGGGTGATTTATTTTAATTACCCCAGGCCGATTTTTCCGAAACTAAACGAGATAGGAAAAAAATATTAGTATGAAATATTCAGGGTTCGGAGGGAGACGAAACTTGGTGGTATCAGTATTTTCGTAAATGGAGCTGCTGAGGTCAGGTAAAGGTCAACTTTGTTTTTTTTTAAATGGAAACTCATATTTTTCATTACGTAATTTTGTTCTACTTGAAAAATCAAACCACTTTCGTATGAAACATTTTTTTGTTAGACATCAAGTCTTTATGATATTTAACTGAACGACTAAAGATTTCTGAACTTTTAAGAACATTTCATCTCTAAACTATCAAGATTGGAGAAAGATTGGATTAACAAAAAGTGCGTAATTTTACGTAAAGATTCTTGGAGAATAATTTCAAATTTTTTTTTTCAACAATTTCTGCTGTTTTTTAGGCAATTAAAGAAGCTACAATAAAAAGTTGTTGGAAAAAATTCTTCAATCATTGTCCAAGAATTTTCGCATGAAATTACGCACTTTTTGTCTCTTGAAATTTTTCTCCAAACTTGATGGTTTAGGGGTAAAATATTCTCAAAAGTTCAAAAATCTCTAGTTGTTCAGTTGAATATCATAAAAACTTGATGTCTCACAAAAAAATGTTTCATACAAAAGTCGTTTGATTTTTCAAGTAGAATAAAATTATGTGATGAAAAATATGAGTTTCTATTCAAAAAAACAAAGTTAACCTTCACCTGACCTCGACGGCTCCATTTACTGAAATACTAATACCACCAAGTTTCGTCCCTCAATGAACCCTAAATATTTTATATCAAACTTTTTTTCGTATCTTGCTTAATTTCGGAAAAATCGGTCTGAGGCGATTAAAATGAATCACCCGGTATATCCGGATTTCCATAATAAATTTTTTTTTTTTAAATGAAGAAACAATAATTTTGTTGAAAAATAATGAAAACAACAGAAACCAAAACCGCAATAACATACATATTTCTACTCCGCTGAAAGATCCGAAATTTTTGTATTTTTTTTTTTTTTTTTTCATTATTTATTCTACTAGTGATGTATATTTTTAACAAAAATCTGTACATCTTCTCTCGGTCGTTAAAGATAAAATAAACACTTGTTTCTATAATACCTGCAGAGAGTAACTTATTTGAAATGTAAAAATAAGTTATACGATTCCCAGACAAATTTATACAGCGACGAAGGTCACCACGGTGTTAGTATCTTTGAGAATAGTTTTTGATTTTAGTCTCTTGGATATACCAAATTGAAATATTTTTTTTTTGTCGTCATCTCGTATAAGATTCTGCGTGGTAAACACGCGTTACATATTCAACATTTATAGATTTTCTTATTTCCTGTCGGTCGCGACGATAATATTTTGACATCGCTAATCAAACAAGATAGTTTTTTTTTTTTTTTTCTTTTTTCTTTTTCGTCTAACTGTCTCCAATTCTTGCGAATCAACGATTCCACCAATCGTCAACACCCACGTAGATAATTTCAGACATCTTCAAAATCTCGCTTAAATAAATTCGGTTAAATTAATTGCGATCGTTAAAACTAACCAGACTCGATTTTAGTTTATTTTCTATCATTTTTAAGACCATTTTATTTTATCACTTTCTGACTTATGCAGGTACCCTAAATACACCATCTGTCAAGAAATTTACATTACTTTGATACAAATTCGGTTATTATAATATAATTATTATTATAAAATTAACATAATCATATTTGATATAATTTTTCGCTAATTTTATGTAATTAGATTAGAAAACGGTGCCTTTAGATACCCGCAATTCCGGTTTCATTAATCACTTCGTACCTACATTCAAAGTTAACGCTTATATTTCCGTGCATCGTATCCCTACGTATAGCAAGCTCAAAATTCCATCATGTTTTTGATAGTTTTTCATCACTTTTTTGTGTAGCTGTATAGTCTTTGACCGCGTAAGTACCAGTCGTTTATAATAATTAGCAATGCCGTCCGAAATAGACTCGTATATGTATATGCAGCTAGGTTCCGTAGTCAACGAAGATTAGTAAAGTAAGCTGCAATATGCAGAGGGCTGAATCTCGGCACAAGATATCTCTCGGCTATAATTGAAAGTTGTCAAAAGTATCTGGATAGAAATTTTTTGCAAATATAGTAAATCATTTGATCGTATATCATCTGTATATCACAAGATAATTCAAAATCCATTAGGAAACGCGTTTACATTTATTCAAAAAATTTGATTCTTCGTATACCGATTTTTGAAATCCCATACATTTTATCGTAATGATTGTAAAAATATTGTGACATATCTATAACTGGAGAAAAAATCAGGAAACCGGTTGACCTGTGGGCCAACCCGAAAACTTCCCACTGTGTTAAATACGTTACAATTTATTGATACTATTGTGTTTATAATAAATTAAAGAAGGTTATAAGTATAATTAGTTTTCCCTATACGAATCTTTTTTTCTACAATTTCTATTCTTCGAATAACTTTGAAACTACTCGACCGATCGATTCCAAAATCTAATCAGATCTAAGTCTTGATGAACCCTTTCGATCGCCGCAAGAATCATTCAAATCGGTTAATTCGTTCCAAAGGTATCGTACGACAAAAAGAGAAATTTTTGTCGTGCGATATCTTTTAAACCAATCGTTCGATTTTGATGAATCTTACGGCGATCGAAAGGGTTATCCAAGAGCTAAGTCTGATCAAGTTTTGAGACTAATCGCACGAATAGTTTAGGAGTTATGCGCTAAAAACATGAAAAAAAATTGTTTTTTAATTTTTATTTCTCAAATAACTTTGAAACTACTCGATCGATCGACTCCAAAATCTAATCAGATCTGGGTCTTGATAAAGCCTTTCGATCGCCATAAGAACCATTCCAATCGGTCGATTCATTCTAAAGATATCGTACCGCAAAAATCTGTTTACACACACACACACATACGGACGTCCATCCAAAAATAGTCAGAATAGCTTCCTAGGACCCCAAAACGTCGAGATCTGATGAAAACTTGATTTTCGAAAATCATACCGAAACTAATAACTTCCCTTCTTTATGAAAATTTTCAATTTTCATTGCGGGAAGTTAAACAAATCACTAAGCAATCTCAAAATTCAATTTTTTTTATCTCACGTATAGAAATGATCCCTGACGATTTTTATTTAATCCTCGTCAAATCATGGAGACTATAATTAAACTAGATCATGTAATGCACGGTACCCCTTACCTCATGGGACTGACGGGCGTAAAGAAATGTGGTTTCTGGACCTGCCACGGATGTGCCACAGCCACCCACTACGTCTCACCAGCAAAGCATTCTCATCTCTATTAATTGCTCTCGGTTATTTTGATACAACTACATCCGTTTTAGTTCTGTACATAGTTTAGTTGGGTATGTAACACTTACTCTTCTCCATCCGAGCGGGTCCTTGAAATTAGCTTTCTCTTTACTTTATACAGTTTTTATTTTCCCTCAATTTCATTCGGTCATCGAATTTTTGGGTTTATTTCTTAGAATCGTAAAAATGATAAGTTTTACAAAAATTAAGACTACAATTATTGGCCTTGTTTAAACAAATTCGTTCATTTTCGAATACTAACACAATTCGGATTATAAATTTCACATTTCATTCGCATTACCGCACTGACCTGGTTATCGTTCTTCCTGTACATAAGTTGAATTGTAAAATTTCACAACATATTTCAACTAATTAAAGTTTTTAAACATTAAATCATTTCGTCATTAACATCCGAAATTTGTTAATCAGGATATGTTTCAACACTGTTCGGACCCAATTAGCCAGCAATTAAATCTATACCTGTAATCTAATTTGAATAAGACATCGGAGTAAGATTTACATTAGGTTTTCAATAATTGAAAAATCATGTCCGAATATAAAAAGCTCCCTATTATTATTTCGAAAGATAAATAAATATATGATTAAAATGTTCATTATTTTATTTTCAGAGCTGCACTTGGCCGTGTTTGCATGAAACTGGTCGTAGTTATGGGAGTGACCTGGGTAGCGGATGTCATTTCCTGGGCTGCTGGTGGTCCTCAGTATCTGTGGTACTTTACGGATTTAATTAATGCTCTTCAGGGAGTTTTTATATTCGCTGTTGTCGGTTGTCAGCCTCAAGTTTGGACTGCTTTGAAGAGATTGTGCAATAAAAATCCACGTACTAATGCTGGGAGACAAGGGAATGCCATGAGCACAACTAGCCACGGAATGCCCAGTATGGGAGACAGTGTTACACAAAACCAAAGCACAAAGACTGTTCCTTTAGAGACCATCTGTTAGATGAAAAAGAAGAATAAGAGTAAGAAAGTGGTATTTGAAAAAATATGGATTTTAATTCAAGATCATCTTATACCTAACAGAAACGTCGAAGGACTTGCTGATTGATTATCATCGATGACGGCCATTTATCAATGGTTAAACTTGACTTTAGACGACGAATCTGAGATGGATTTTTGATTATAAAAGCTTTCAAAAAGAATAATGACAGTTGCTAAAAAGCTCTCGTTTATTTTCTGAAGTGGATTGTCATTAAAACTCGGACATGTTTCGCTGCAGATATCGATATACTATGGGAATATCGTTAGTCTGTATTAGTCTCCGTTGTGTTTGATGAATTGGCAAAAGTTTTGTATACAAAAAAAAAAAACTGTTTTTTGTTTTATTTTTAAACTTAGATGAAAAGATCCAGACAAGTCTTTTTCACAAACCGTGTCAATACAACGATCCGATGTTTTACGATTCCTGATTTATAGCTGAGCTTTGCATAATGAGAAATGCATACGTTTGCTGAATTTGCTTGTATATTATATACGCACGATTGCGAATAATAAATATATTATAACCGCATATATATGTGAATTAAATTCTTTTTAAGTATTTATTTATTTGACCATTTTTTTCAACGATTTCTTCATTCTGAATACGTACATACATGGATTCAAAACGAGGAGAAATTCACTAAATGGCGTCACTTTTGAAAATATGAAAAGAAACTAGTATGGAAAAAATAAAATAATAAAAAATGTGTTCCTCTAGACCGAGGATGCAATTTATCTTAAACGACTGAAACCATCTCGTATCGAAAAATTGCACAAAAAAAAAAAAAAAAAAAAAAAAAACTAAAAGAATATAAAAAATATCGGAGATATTGTTTCATTTTAATTCTTCAACATTTGTTCATTCAACAAATTAAAATAGAAATGAATGCAAACTATTTCGCGTATATTCAATTGATAATAATAAGAAATGATATTAATATGACTGACAATATAAACGTGGAAATCAATGCCTTATTTTGAAATGCCTTAATAACACGTCACAGTGTTCATTGAGCCTAATTGTATTTAAAGTTTTCCACGCTTGTTGCCAATACGTGCAATTATCCGGTAAAAATTTTCAAGCTAAATAAATGCAAAAAAAAAAAAAGAGAGAATGAAAAATGAGCTAAAAAATTAAACTAGTCTACTTTCACCGGCACTGAACATCATTGCTCTTAATGAATGAAAAATTAATAAATAAATAAATAAAAAAAATTAAATAATAATAATAATGATAATACTTCGATTACCTATAACTTTTGACCAACAAACCTAATAATGGTTGTGGTATACCTACACGTTTGCAATTCGCGTGCGTATATTTATTATACTTATACATAATATAAGATATATTATATAACATTAAATAATGATAGATTTTGTGTGTTTATTTTTTTTTATTTTTTTCTTCTTTTCGTTTAACGTATTTACATCGTATATTAATATATACTTTATCATGAACAAATAGAAAATAGACTAACGTATAGAAAGGGGTTTTCTATTTAAAAAACAAAGGTTTATAATTTCAAATACCGTAAAGGGGAGATGGTTTTGTAACCACTCTAACCATTTTCTCCAGGGATTTCAAATGAAATGCCATTTTGTTCATGAAAATATTTTCAAAATTCAAGAACCATCCCCCACACTGTTGTAAAAGTGAATTTATTTATCTCTGAACTAGATTTTCGTTTTTCCTCCCCCTCCCCCCTCCGTCTAAAAAAAAAAAAAAAAAAACGTTACATTTTTCTGTAATAACTCACAGAATTATACAAAAACTCGTTTCTACGTTAAGTCCAACACTAGCTCTTTTGATGTATATAACAATTACTCACATTATACATATACATACATACATATATATATATATATATATAAAATATTAAATAATGAAACTCATCATTGTTTCTTCAGGTGCATCTCAAGACTGACCATATCGCGTCATGACGTAGAGTGTTTTAGTTTAACGATAAGTCTCTCCTACGAGTAGTTTTTCTTTTTTTTTTTTTTTTTTTTTTTTGTTTTTTTGTTTGCTTTCTCTTCATTATTATTATTGTTATTTTATTATTAATATTATTATTTTGTACGGCGAATATACATTATACATATAATGGTATATGCAGTGATGTGATAATAAATAACGCGAGCGAATTATGTATTATCCAACAACATGCCCGTTAAAATATCGATAATTATCCCTGGGTGCAAATGAAAATATTATAATCGTATACCTATAATATATATTATATATATATATTATAATTAATTTAATTATTGTCAAGAATATTTATTTCAATTTTTCAAGATCTCTGCGGGTAAATAATATTTTTTTTTCTTTAACTGGTCGGTTTGATTTTGCCCGTTTTATTTTATTATTTTTTTTTTTTTTTCTCGTGTAGGACTCCGTATGTATGTACTTTATAAATTAACTGTTTATATTTGTTTAGTAATTGTCGTTATACTTGTAATTATAATAATTATAAGTTAATTTATAGTAGTTGATGTTTTACCTACTGTTAACAAATAGCACCTGCAGTAGTTACTATAATGGCTATAAAACAGACACACACACACACACACATACATTATAAAGTAATATAGTAGGTATATATAATTTAAGAAATTTTATATCATCGCACTGTTCTTGTAAATAACATTAATTTGTACCAACTTCACTATATATGTATAATTGTCATTATTATTATTACTATTATTATTACATCGTAAATATTATATAGGGCTGCGCATACCTATATACATATACCCACATATATACATACATACATATATGTTACGTAAATATATAGTATAGAATTTTAATAGGTATAAATAGAAAATCTATATAAGATATAATACCGCACACTGCGTTTTTCCCGGCAAATTATTATATACCTATACTATATATGGTAATGTATTATCTGATTACCTGGTGTCACAAAGAGGCTAATAATTATGGATTTTATTAACAAAAAAAAAATAATAATAATAATAACCAAAATAAACGAACAAACTTTGTATAATTACTAAAAGAAGAAAAATTGCCGGAGGGGAAGGGGGGGGGGGTATAAAACAAAAATACAAATAAATAATAATAATAATAATAATTTAATTAAGATTACAGATAATTGTATGACGTATAACCATTGTATCTAGGACTGTTTAATCGTATATTATGCATAGGTATATAATCAAACATGGGGTGTATTATCCCGTATATATATATAGTTGATATTCGATGATTGTAATAAGTATAATGAGTTAGGGTGTGTCATGTAAGAGTAATATTTTTTGTTTTCAATCTACAAATATATTCTATATTTACAGTAAGGTGAAATAAGTAGCCTGTTGAAATTTGTGGCCTTAATAATAATATTTAGAGATATCTTATCGCGATTTTCTATTTCCCATTTACTTATCTAACATGGGACAAAAAAAAACAATTCCACTTTTTGAATTTTATAACTCGATAATGACACATCTCATAATCTTATTGGTATGTGATACATTTTTTTCTAGAGAATTGAACGCTCTATGAAATAAGGTCTGCTGATACACTTTTTACATAAACGTAACCATTCAAATGATATTCGAATTCAAAGTTTAAAGTGTACTATAATGCGTTCAATTTTCTATAAGAAATGTATTACAGACCAATCTGTGAGATGTGTCGCATTATATCGAGTTATAATATTATAAAATTCCAAAAGTGAATTTTTTTTTTTTTGTTTTCCATGTTAAAAATTATTAAATTATTAATAATTAAATTGTATTCCATGTCTAAATATTAATATTATGGGTTCAAATTTTAACAGTCTTTTTATTACAACAAATTGCAATAATATAGAATTTGTTTGTAGATCGAAAGAAAAAAAAAACATATTGTTCTGAAATGATACGCCCTAATATTACATACATATAGGTGTGCAAAAACTATTCTGCTTTAAGATGATTATTAAAAGATATAGTATATACATACATATAGATACAAACATACCTAAGCATTAATTTTTAAACATAATTTATTTGAATCGTTAGTTTAGCTGCTCTGTTTTTGCACACTTATAGGTATATACATATAATTAACAAACTATATGCATACATATTATATATACATATATACATATACTAAAAGTGTACGGTGGCTTGCCAGTAATTAGTTTCAGTCGATACTTATAGGTATACCAAGAGCGTCTTGGTGAAGCGGGACAGTGAAACGACGACGGAGCTACGTTTTCTTGAATTTTATCAGGAGAGCTAACTCTCCTCGACATCGTCGTTTCACTGATTTGCTTCACCAGACGCTCTGTAACGTTAAAATCTGCATTTTTATTTTTACGTATTTAGAATTTAGAATTTGGAATAACAAACTACGTGAGATTGTTTAAATTTTAAAACATTAAAAAGAAACCAAAAAATATATGAACAATATAAAAAGAAAATAACGAAATTACATAGGTATATGTTATAAGCACGCTTTATAATCGGAAATAAATATAATCACACATATGCTGCAGAGTAAATTTTATCATAGTCTATAGCGAAAGTAAGCAGTGAACTTAGAACTATATTCAACATTTCTTTGATAGACACAATAAACATTTTTTTTTTTTAATCGGTACATCTTTGCACAAAAATAATAATAAAAAAAAAAAAAAAAAAAAAAAAACTAAAAACAAGATTTAACGGACAAATAATGACTAACAAATAATACAGCGAAGATATTTATGATATAAGAAACCGTAAATTTTTGTGTAGATATATAAAATGTATACTCAACGTATATCATGTCACTGTTTTGATAAATTAATTATCAATTGAATAAATTTATTGACATGAATTATGATCTGTTTGTGTATGTTGTATGTACTACATACACGCGAAAAAAAAAAGCAACAAATATTTGAAAATATACCTAATAGTTATAATATTGTAACCATTTCATAGATCATAAATATATCGATTTGAACACCATTCCTACGGCGTATTGTAAACAGTATTTATATATTATTCGTACTTCAATAAAAGTTGTTAAAAGTGTATTAATACATATATCATCAGAATTTCTTTACCCTTGGTTAATTTATAGACGTATAAACATTTATTGAGATATTCATTCTCGTGTCTTTACCTAATTACGCAAGCACAGTTACATATTTCTTGTAAAATCATTAAATTTTCCTTGTACATATTGAATTATCACTGTGTATGTATTTACATACGCAGTCATGTATATTAACAGCCAAAATCGAAGGGGTTCAATAATTGAGTCAGTAAATCAACAATGGCTTAAGTTTACACATCTGAATCAATAATACATCTCGTTTGATCACGATGTTTAAAAATCTGAATATAATGGAACAGTAATAATTCTTGGATAATAAATTATACTAAAAAAAAACCAAAAACGTTTCATTCTTCAGCTTCAAGTATGTCTATAGAAATTGTCTGCTACAATTTGCAAAATTCTTACAGAATTCTTGAAGGTAAATAATCAAAGGAATCGAGCAACGGTTTTTTTTTTCATCTTTTTTAAACAAATAGATACAACATATCATTTTATTTTTAGTAGATAGGCGTGTTACAATTTTTGCATTGATTTAACGTCAGATCTTTGTTTTACATAATGCAATAACCGCAGTATCGCCGATGGTGTTACCCCAGGTATTCTACTAGCTGCAGCAATCTATAAAAGAATAATTAAGAATAAAAACGATGAGAAAAACAATAACAACAATTAAACGAATCATCTAACTGGCTTACAGTTTGGGGCTGAGCCATCATGAGTTTCTCTCTTTCTTCGAATGAAAAGTTTAAAGAGCACAAGGTGTAATCGATTGCCGTTGGTATGACCAATTCCTCATTTCTTCTAACTTCTTTAACATGTTGCATTTGCTGTTGTACCGCGTTTGCGTAAATTGCTTGAATCTGAAAATAAGAAGAATAACAAAATAAAAACATGATTAAACCTAAGCGTAAGAACTTAAAATTTTTACACATTTTTACCTTCAATCTATTATCTAGTACAGAGTCGCTGTTTAATCCACCGAAAATATCAGGCAAACATTTTCGTAATCTATCAACTGTAACGGTGTTGTCTGTCATACTCAACAAGTCGTAAGCCGATTTTTTCGAAGTTATTTTACTCTGTTTTAGTTCAAACAGTATTTGCCATTCTCTTGCCGATTTTACAACTGATTTTAGCAATTCTTCAGCCTCTTCAAGTCTACTTTGCATACTTTTCATTCTCTCCAATCTCTCCTTTGATACACATCCCGAATTATATCCTTTCTCTGTAAGCCGTTGATCAGCGTTATCTGGTCTTAAACTAAGCCTAAATTCTGCTCTACTAGTAAACATTCTGTAAGGTTCGGAAGTTCCTTGTGTTGTAAGATCGTCTATAAGAACGCCAATGTATCCCTCGGTTCGATTTATTATCAACGGTGGTTTTCCCAGTGCCTATAACAAACCCAAAATTTTTATAAATATCATTAATTTTCAAGAAGTTTAAGTAAAACATCATAATTATCAATCTCTTCACCTTGGCAGCTGCATTTATTCCAGCAACTATTCCCTGAGCAGCAGCTTCCTCGTATCCAGTAGTTCCGTTTATTTGACCAGCCAAGTAAAGGCCTGGAACTTTTTTCGTCTCTAATTTATACGTCAATTCTCTTGGATCTATGAAGTCATATTCAACTCCGTATCCTGGCCGAGCTAAAGAACAAAAAAAAATAAAAAATAAGTTACGTCTGTTTTGAATAATTTTAAACTAAGATTTACCTAGTTCTGCATTTTCTAAACCAGCTATGCATTTGACCAGTTCCTCCTGCTTATCTTCTGGCAAAGTACAAGAGAGTCCCGCAGGGTATATGAGAGGAGAATCCAGACCTTCTGGTTCGAGCCAAATTTGATGATTAAGTGTAGAGAATTTCAGGATTTTACTCTCAATGCTAGGGCAATATCTAGGGCCTGTTACTTCCTCTGTAACATGTCTGTTGCAGTGAAGATTATCCCTGACTATTTTCGCCACGTTATCTCCAGTGTAAGTTAAATGACAAGGCAGCTGGTCTTCTGGCTTTATCCAAACAGAATTATTCATGAATGAAAACGGCTCTGGTGGATTGTCCGGCATATGAAGCTGGCATTTTGTAAAGTCAACAGAAGACTTTAATATCCTTGGAGGTGTGCCTGGATAAAATAAGAAACGTATAACTGTCAAACTAAGACAAGATCGTTAACGATTCTTCATAATTATGGGTTCAAAATTAGGCCGACGTACCAGTTTTCAACCTTCCCATTCTGAATCCAAGATTTTCCAGTGTATTAGCTAATCCTATGCTAGGCTCGTCTCCTATTCTTCCGGCAGGTCTCTTTTCAAGACCAATATTAATCTGACCGTTCAGGAAAGTTCCTGTTGTGATAACCACAGTCTGACTAAAGACCTTAGTTCCATCTTCTGAAAAGGCGAAGTTACTGTGAGAACAAGATCAGTAAAAATTGTAAAAATTGCGAGTGCTGAATCGCTTACTGCGTATAACTCCACAGCATTGAGGAGAGTCTCCTTCAAGTATAAGGTCTTCGACCGGAGATTCTGATACTTGTAAATTTGGTATTGAGAAAAGTTCGGCTTGAAGATGTTTCTTGTACAATATTCTGTCTATCTGAGCTCTCAGACCCCATACAGCCGGACCTTTTCTGCGATTAAGTATCTTATAATGAACCCCAGATTTGTCACATATACGAGAGCAAATTCCATCGAGTGCATCTACTTCCCTCATCAGATGACCCTTTCCGATACCACCGAAAGAAGGATTGCAGGACATTTCTCCTGTATCGATGAATAAAGTTATTAGAAAATTATCTACAAAGCGAATAAGTCTTTAATGAAGACAACGTACCCACAGTACTCTTTTTGTGGGTAACAAGCAAAGTGTTAGCCCCCATTCTTGCAGCAGCTGCGCAAGCTTCTGTCCCTGCATGACCACCTCCAACGACGATAACGTCGAATATTTTATTATTATTATTATTAGTATCAGAGAACAGGGCTCTGATAGAGTTTTTGTATAACTGAGTACATTTTGAATGTAATAAGTGGTTTTTTAATTGGGAAATAGGCATTGTTTGAAGTTTATTATCCCCACATGATCTCCAAGTATGTTATTTGGTAGAATCTGATTTATGATAGAGAAAGAATAGTGAAAACTTTCGTAAATGATATGGAATATAATAAACTTTTGTTATTTACAGTCAGGAATTGAAAAAAAATGTTTCACAGTTTAATTAGCCAGAAAATAATCAGCATTTTTAAGCTTTCTGTAAAAATTGATGAACTTTAAAGCATCTTTAATTTTTGGTAAAACAAAGTAATGACAAAAGTTCTCCTTGTCTGTAAACAGTAATTCTTTATACTTTAATTGGTTGAAAAATTCTATTACAAAATTGTAACAGTTCAAAGTCTCTTGGTTGTAGTTTTTATCTGACCATTTTTTATCGTTACATATAGCTTCTATCGTCTCATCCCAATGATCTCTCCAAGAATCAGGTACGATATTAAATGATAAACAGTTCTGCCAGAGTGAAAAATCATTCTTTATCACCCCAGGCTTATCAAATTCGTAAATAGATCCGCTAGAATTTACTATACCAATGTGCAAATCGTCGGATATTATATAATCATTCAAAAAATCACCTTGGGAAGGTCTTAAAACTATAGATAATGGAGATTCTTTAGCTATTCGAAAGGGGTAAGGTAGTCTGAATGGTTCTAAGACATAACCTAATATGGTAGAATTACACAACGGACAAGTATCTGGTACTTTATTGCAAAATATAGCCCTTGAGCAACAGTGTTTGAAACAAATAATACAGGGATCGAAACTCATCAGTGGAAGCTTATTCTTTTTCGATTTTTTAGAGCTTTATGTTTCGTTTATTAGGTTAATTTAAGTTAGGTTAGGTTAGAATGCCCATTATTTCTGCTTCTTCCACTAAAAATGATACTTATAATCAATCAACAGTCACGAATATACATATTTCGAACTATTTATTGACAATTTTCATTCAGTTTACGTACTATTTATTATTCTAGAGTAAAAAAATCACTCTCTAGTTTCTTGTGAACAGCTTGTAGTTGAAAAGGTGAAATTACGAACTTCGTGACGAACTACGAAATAGTCTGATCCACTCCCTCGATAAATTGATACCCGATACACATATGAACAGTCAGTAATGTAGATGAATTGAATGCAACAAGAATTGTTAGAATTTTGTCATATATGTAAATAAAAAATCATTGTAATAACCCAGATAGTCTCTTTCAAGTGTACTTTTCGTTTGCAAACTCCACGATCTGTAATTAATCGCAAATTATATGCATGTACAGCAACCTACGTTACCGACATTCGTCGATTCCATAACGAAATCTTTCCCACTACATCATCGAATAGATCAGTTTTGTCGCAATCTGTTTTATTGACATTAAAGCACAGTATTATCAGTCAATAACAAGAGTTTTTACAATTTTTTCTCCACATTTCGTTATCGACTTGAATGAAAAATCGTTCTACTAAAACGTATAAGTCTCTCCAGGATATTAATATTTTTCATCGAAACTCTTTGCTCTATAATAAATCGCTGAATGTATGTACCGCACAGCGATCTACGTTACCGACATGCATCGATTTCCTGACGAAACCTTCTTCCACTACATCATCGAAAATATCGGCTTTATCGCAGTCTGTTTTATCGACAATAAAGCGTAGCATTATTAGTCAATAAACCTCGAATGTCGTGATTTGTCTAACCTGCGCACGTGGTTTAGATCCACGCCGCTTGCGGCGTGACACATAGTTTGCTTAGAAACCGTTGGCGTCAGGCGCGCTGGTGTAGTAACTAGTCGCAGCTGATCCACCGGACAGGACAGTACGGTACAGTACAGTACGAGTACAGTGGTGATACACCTGTTCGTTCGTACCTTTACAACGTGAAGTAACCATCCGAAGTGTGATTACATATTTATAACCTTAGTGCCGGGAGTGTTTTTATTTTTATCCTCGATAATTTGTTCCGTAAATAGTTAAACGTTCGTTTAAATATATTGAGAAAATATTACAGTGCTGTTACCAGGCGTCTACACCATAGTTTGTAGAAGTTTAGTCGGTAAGTTCTAGGTTAAGTAATATATTGTGTTTTTTTCTTTTTCTCTCTCATGTCTTTTTCGTATCACGCCTCAACGTGTGAGCAATGATGCTATTTTAGATAGTATTGGCAAACTTCCAAATTACAAAAATAATTCTTTAAATAATAATCGCTATTTTAAAAGCGATCTTATTTCCTCAATTGTACACTTGATACAATATATCGATGTAATTATTTCGTAAATACGAATAGCCAACATGCAACACGGTGGTGGAATCGTGTTTTGAGGTGACTGACACCTGATGCGTCATTGACCATGCTACGCATGTGGGACTAGTAGCTCGCTCGTACGCCCGCCAAACCTTTCATTGCGATTTGCGATTTATTTTCTGATTTTCAATACTTCATTAACATCGAGTAGTTAATTTTCATCAACAATTATTTAAAGACTGATTATCACTCTATTGATAAATCGTCGAAGTTTAACAGATTCGAGAAATCTCTTATACATATATCGTAGATACATACATTATAAAAAAATCGAATTGGGAATGTAAAGATCTTTTGTATACTAAATTTTTCTTTACTGTTCGTTAATACAAAGGTTTTTATCGCTAAATATTTCTGTATGCATAACGTAGAACATGAAAGTAAAATTATCAAATAAATCCAACGTTCGATTATTTGATTTACAATGCTTGTTAGTTACGTAAATCTTTATATATATTACGTGCGGATAATTCTATTTCATCATATACATATATATGTATATATATATACATGGCTATATACCAGAAATATGTATAGCTGTTAAAGCGATAACTTTTCAACCTTGTCTATGTAAATAATCATACTGTATTTCTTCCTTCATTTAATAAACATGTATGTATACATTGTACATTAGAGTGTCTCAAAAAAAGCGACTATTTTTTTTTTTTCCAAGAACATTGAAAAATCGTCAGAGTATCTCTAGAAAACGACCCTGTAAAAATATGAGCTCTTAATATTAATATTTAGAGGTGGCGATTTGTAATTTTCGATTTCCCATTTAAATAACATGGGAAATTTTTTTTTCAAACTTTGGAATTTTGTAACGCGATAACGAGCTACTTGATTAGTATGACAAAACCAGCTCTTATAGAAAATTTGATGCTCTACAAAAAAGGTCTGATTGACATTTTGCGTAAGTCCAGCCGTTTCAAAAATAATATTTCAAACAGTCTGAAGTTTGAGGCTCGATATTTTTGAAACGGCTGGACTTACGCAAAATGTCAATCAGACCTTTTTTGTAGAGCATCAAATTTTCTATAAGAGCTGGTTTTGTCATACTAATCAAGTAGCTCGTTATCGCGTTACAAAATTCCAAAGTTTGAAAAAAAATTTTCCCATGTTATTTAAATGGGAAATCGAAAATTACAAATCGCCACCTCTAAATATTAATATTAAGAGCTCATATTTTTACAGGGTCGTTTTCTAGAGATACTCTGACGATTTTTCAATGTTCTTGGAAAAAAAAAAATAGTCGCTTTTTTTGAGACACTCTATTGTACATGTAATAATATCGGTATATTTATACAAAATTATCCTAAAGAATAAAAAAAAAAAAAAGAAAATTAATAACATATAATCTTCATTTTCCTTTACGAATTTAGATATACCTACATGTGCGCGGATTTTAGTGTAGTCTAGTCTAATTAATAAACAGCTGCTATTGCTGAGATAATTAAATTAAATATAGGTATACTTAGTGTAGAGGTTTAATTTTGTTAGCCGTGACAGAAATTCTAGAGAATGGTATACATAATACGATTCAGAAGTCGCTGAAGTCCGTTGCCTGGGTGTAGTAAGTTGAAATTGTCTTTGCAAATGTATCACCCCGCAACTCTGCTGCTGTCGCCATACATATACATATACATATACATATACAGTATATGTATGTACATACATGATAGAAACAGTAAAACAACAAACAGCGAAACTCCCGTACGTCCGGCTTTATACACACATATACATTAAATTCTCCGAATGAATATACATATATATGTGTACATACATAGATATAGAAAACAAAAAAATGAACAAATAAAAGAACGAAAAGAAAATACGGAATTCAAAGCTTGTAAAGTTTGCAGAGCTTGCAAAGCCGACAACTAGGAATGTGCGAGCAATAAGAAACTCAGGCTGCAGCTGCGTAACTCTATGTAATTGCACAGCGTGACATAAAACCTACGTAACAAACATATTTCAATTTTTAATTCGATTTTATATAGAATTTATAGTTTCTATTGTTTTTTTTTTTTAATCTAGTTTCCAAACTTTCAGTTTTTTCGTGCTGATGGTATAGTTATGGCTGCAGTGTAAGAATCGAGTTTTTTTTTTATGGAAAAATGTCGTACACTTCGACAAAAAATCAATTTTTACGTAATACGATATATGGAGAGATAAGAGAAGAAAAAACAAATTACAATTGACTGAAACTACTTTTATTGTGACTTTTACTATTATAGGACTGCACTCATGCACTAGATACCTACTCCGCTTGTTACTGTATGTAGAAAGCTTAACCAAACCCTGGATATATTTGTTTGTATTTAATTGATTAAGTAGAAGTCAAGTCAGGTCGAGTTAAGTCTTGTCTAGTTTTAATTCTGACAAATCGTAAGTACAGTACATACATAAATACACACACGTACACATATATAGGTACATATATATATATATAAAAATGAAAAAGACTTCACTTCGTTAAAAATTTTAACCAAAAAAATTTATAACACGTATCCACATATATACGTATACGTATTTTTATGTAATATTGTTTAAGTTCTTTCGTTGCTTGTATAGTTCAACGGTATTTGTTAACCGCAGACCATTTCTCGTAATTTACAAGCTCGTAATACATAAATACGTACCTGCTACACGTGATTTATAAAAAATTGTGTTCTTTATTGAAAATGTGAAAAGAACTATAATTTTCTGTGCCTTTTAATCAAAGAAAAAGAAAATAAAATAACTATATATGTCGGGATAAGTGAAATATTGAAATTTTGTTTTTAAATCTTTTTTTTCAATCTTTATTTTCATGCATTCATTGCAAGTGCGATTAGTATTATCATTTTTCAATAATACATAATATGTAAACATTGGTTATGTTTATCGCATTTTTTTTAAATTTTTTTATTTTTCTTGTTTCTTTTTTTTCGTATCAGTTTGTCATAATCAGTAACACGCTTATGCTATATAAGCTGTTATCACTATGTATATTGCTTGGTTTCACGCATAAATCGTATCATTATAGTAATACTTTATCATCATTGTCATGTACTTTACACGTTTTGTTATCGTTATTGCACTTCTGAATTTTTCACAATATAATTATCAAAATAAGGAAAAAAATCATAAAAATAAAAAAGAAAAAATAACATTTGAATTATGAAGAAAAATCGTTAAATTGAAATGACATTATAGTTGATAATTTATAGATCATACACATTATGCAAGAGATCATTTTACTGTACTTATACGTATTTATTATCGTGTGGAAATTTTTAACAGCAGTTAAAATTGTCGTAAGAATTTTGAATTTTGGTCCACAAACAACGAAATGTGAAGTTGAACCATTTTTAAAAACGATTTTTTATTTTTAGTGTATTTATTTATTTTTTTCTTTTATACCTGAGCAGAGAAAAGCTACCCATGTTTTTTTTTTATGGAAAAATATAAGAAAGAATGAATGAAAGAAAAATAAATAAAAAAAAAAAAGTACTTCACCTCTTTTCACGCATTTCAAGTACGTATTCGAAATTCCGCATCCGCATGGACTCGCGGCGGTGCGGTCACACCGTAATTTCTCGTGTTAAGTTCGTTTCTATTTTTTTTTTTTTTTTTTCTTTTCTTTCTTTTCTATGTTTTGTTAAACTCGAGGTTTACGGTCCTGCTGCAGGTGACAAGCTTGCCAAAGCTCTATTTCATTTTTATAAATAAAAACCGCGTCTTTATAGCTACATGGACGAAATATTGTTTTCAAAGTAGAAAATAAGGAAAAGTTGCGGCTTTTCTATCCCTAGCCGTTAATTATTGTTTCTCGTATTCAAACTACTGCGGTCTGTTATTGCCCTCGTTAAAACCAATTACTAATCAATTTTAACTGGAATCGTATCCCCGCGGACAGTGACTAACGGGTTGCTATTAGTCAAGTTGAAACTTATAGGCTTTGAATACTCTATGTATATACCGCGCATCATTGGAATCTGCGCATCATTGGAATCTGCGCATCATTGGTAGTGGTATTGGTGATTGACTGTAATATGTATGTACATGTATAAATAAGAAGAAAGGAAATAATGTCAAGAAAAATATGTAGGTATGTGAAAGATATTTTGAGTAAAAAATAAAAATTGAAAGTATATCGAAAATATGGAGGTCTGTGTATATAAATTTTTTAAATTTTTTTTTTTTTTTTTCTTTTTTTTTTTTGAGATTCAAAGGATTTTACGTATACATGGGTGAATATCTGATAACGTGGTCAAATCGGCATAGAAAATGGCCAAACAATAAACAACGTATTTGGTAGAAACTAACATACTTTTCAGTAAGCATCATACAACTAGAATATTTAGATGAACGGGCCAGACAAAATACAAGGTATTTTTGGATTTTTTCATGTTCAGGGGAAATACATCTACCAGGGGAATGACAAAGTTACACGGAAATTAGTTTTAGAGCCGGGGTAATGATATTGTAAGTTTCAAAATAAATGTCAAAGAAATTAAAACGTATTAATTTGAACTTTTCGGTATCGAATTCTTTCGGCTGCCTTTTTTTTTCTAAAATTTCCTCACTTGTCATCTTCACTTTCCTCATACTGAAATAAACCCATTAATCCAGAATTTGAGGTGTTACTAGGAAAATGAAAATGAACAGATATAATTAGAGATGCAGGCAAACGTTAAAAATTCATCTGATGCACTTTTAATTCTTCTGGCCTGTAACTGTCCAGGGGAATGTCGTCAGAGGAATTACGGATTCAACCTTAAATGCTTAAATTATTGTTAAAAAACTTACAAATAAATTTTTCGCTGTTACAATGTTTTTTTAGCTTTCATTTTACATCTAAAAACACATGAAATATTTTGATATTCTTTAGCTAAATACAAATTACACAGAACAGTGGAATTACAAAACTTACTGGCACGGAGACAGTATCCCACTTCAAGACTGAACAGCGACACACGGTAGCAAATCATTTGCAACCGCTTATACGTATTCTCACCCTCAGATCTTATTATGTCGAACCATATGCAATAGGATCATGGTGGCATTGAATTTGTGCATAAAAATTGACTGATACCTACCGACAGGGGAATTATCTCAAAACATGAGGACACACACGGAAGTCCCAATAACTCGAAATTAGATAAACTTTTGTTATTTTCGCACATCTACAAGTATTAAGCAACTATCTGAAAATATATTACTGTAAAATGTTTTTGGAGAATTTATATATTTTTTTTAATAGCTCGTACTGTAGGTGCAAAAGCGGGGTCAGAGACAGGCCAGGGGAATGACATTTTCCATACTTAAGCTGATTTTTTAGTAAGAATAAATAATTATGTAATTTTCAAACATACCGTTCTGAATCACAAGATTATTTATCTGCAATTTGATAGTTCGAAAACTCAATTATATTGAAAATTTGACCTGATAATTGAGGTGCCGTGAAAAAACCACTTTATCAGATATTCACCCACATACAAATTAATAATGAGCATAAAACATTGCCATATCTACATATTCTTGTTAATGAACGTTATTGCTCACCGATATTATCGATAATTTTATTATCGTTAAATATTTTTAATTAATTTTTTTTTTTTCCTGCAACAGTATATTCTTTACGTAGTCAGCGACATATATGTAGTATTTCTGGTAATTATACACGTGTTTCTAAGGTGATGAAAAGCAGCATGAAATAAATGAGAATCATTTCATTTTGGAAATTTTTATAGCTACCGAATACTTAATTTCGTGTTCAATAGACGATGACATTTTTTCTTTTTTTTTTATCGTATCGAATATATATTGTAGGTATATATAGGTCTAAGGTTTTGAAACAGCTGGTTGAAATACAATGTGAACAAGCCGGAAAAACAGTTTTTCGGAGTACTTTTCATCCAAAATAAAAAAAAGAATGGGTTTGTCAGGATAAGAAAAAGTATGAAAAAGTAATGAAAAACCGAAAATAAAGATCAAAATTGAAAATTTCACATAAAAAAAAAAAATGCCCTATATATTGACAAACAACAATTTCATACAGTGCGTTTAACCCCAATTCGATCTGGGTATACTTACAATTTCTTCTTGTCATTGGCAAGGATCGCCCTATATATTGACAAACAACAATTTTATACAATGAATTCATTCTCATTCGATCTGGGTATATTCACAATTTTTTTGGTGTCATTGGCAAGGAATGCCCTATATATATATGAAATTCTCAATTCTGAAGAATATATTCTTTCATTTAGAAAGGTAATACAGAGAAAAAAGTATAGATTTGTCAGTAATACAGCGAAAATCGATTCATTTCCGGTAGAACCGGAAGTTCAAATTAAACGAGACATGGCAATTTTTCATGCTCATCATTTGGTTGTAAAGTTCTGTGAATTTCCGATTTTTGCATCGAGCCGTTTTTGAGATCACCGGGCGAGTTTGTCGAACAGGCCGACAGACAGACCGACATCTTTCTAAAAACATTTTTTTTCGGATTCTAGAGGGTCGTAAACGTGAAGATTCGTTGAAATTAGCAAAAGTCACTTTTCGACCGAAACCAATACTTTTTTTTTATTGGACGAGAAGATGAACTGTAGGCGATAAAAAGTAATAAAATTCACTTGCGATTCAGAAAAACGGGAACAGAAAGATCTCGTGTAATCAGAAGTGTGGATGCAGATAATTACTTTTTCATCAGCTACGGTGATATAAGAAAATTATTGGTTTCGGTCGAAAAGTGACTTTTGCTAATTTCAACGAATCTTCACGTTTTCGACCCTCTAGAATCCGAAAAAGAGGTTTTTAGAAAGATGTTGGTCTGTCTGTCGGCCTGTTCGATAAACTCGCGCGGTGATCTCGGAAAAAATCTGAAATTCACAGGACTTTGCAATCAAACGATGGGCATGAAGAATTTTTATGTCTCGTTTAATTTGAACTTCCGGTTCTACCAGAAATAAATCTATTTTCGATGTTTTACCGACAAACCTATATTTTTTCCTCTGTATCATCTTTCTAAATGAAAGATTATGTTCTTCCAAGTTGAATTATTAATTTTATATATATAGGGCATTCCTTGCCAATGATAAAAAAAAAATTGGAAATATACCCAGATCGAATTGGAATGAAATGCACCGTATAAAATAGTCATTTGTCAATATATAAGGCGTTTCTTGCCAATGACAAGAAGACATTATAAATATACCCAGATAAAATTGGGAAGAAATGCAGTGCATGAAATTTTTATTTGTCAATATATAGGGCGTTTATTTTTTTTATTTTTTTTTTTTGTGTAATATTTTTAATTCAAATTCTTTTTTGGTTTTTTAGTACTTTTTTATACTTTTTCTTCCCCTAACAAACCTATACTTTTTTTGATTTTGATGAAAAGTTCTTCGAAACTGAAAACCCGTTCTTCCGGTTTGTTATGTATATGTATGAAATCGAAATTATTTAATCGTTTTATAAAATAATTGAAACAAAAAAAAAAAAAAAAAACGAAGAAACTCGCTACAGTGGTATGATAACTCGAACAAAATAATAATGTGCAATGTTGAATTAAATTTTTATTAAATCGGTCCCATTGAAGTTATTGAACTGTACATACTATATACCGCTTTGAAATTTCAAACTGCTATTTGAATAGCCCCCGCATTCGATTTCGAAATTGTTTTATTATTTGTTCAAAAATCTCGATGCCTCAAAAAAGTAATAACGAAAAAAATGTCATCCAAATGATCATTGAACCGAACACGAACGATTGCCAAGAGATATTATTCTTTTTTTTAAATTTTTTTATTATGATTATTATTATTTTTTCTCGCATTTGCAAACCCGTAAACCGATTTTTCTTTTTTCTTTTATCTTTTTTCAAATTTAATATGTACAGATCGAAAAATTTTATTCGAGTATCAATTTCCCGTATTTAAATTTCGATTGAAATTTTTTTCTTTCTTTTTTTTTTTTTTTGTCTAGTCGTTCGAAAATTCAACGGAAATTTTCTGCAGTTATATATATATATATATATATATGGTATATGTGCAGATACTGCATTTCGTGACGTGCGGGCTATCGCGAAAAACACTCGATTTGCAATGTTGCCTCTCGGCGTTTTACGCAGCGTACTTAAATTAAAATGGCCATAAAAAAACTAGATAAAAATTTTTTCTCTTTTTCTTTCAAAATTGAAAAAAAAAAAAAAAAATGGCAATAATAATGGAAGCTAATTCTGATCGAAATTGGGCTATTAATACGTATATATATAATACATAGGTATATATGTAGCTATAAAGTCTATATGGGCTCGCGCGCTCCGAACATAGTGTTTAGATATTGCCCATGTATACATTTCTTTTTTTTTTTGTTTTTTTCTTTGACGTATACGATTTTATGTGGAGGCGTGTACAATTTTTCACGGCTTATTTTAACGCGAATTTTTATTTTATCATATCTGACCAGTCAGAAGCTGTACGTCTTTATAATAAATTACCTTATACCTACCTACTAGGTATCATCATTTTCGAAAACAAAAAAAATAAATAAAAATAAAATAAAATTGTTTTTATTAAATAGTGGCCCATTTTACATCAGAGTCAGTTCTTTTTTCCTTCTAATTCTCAATAAAATAACTCAGTTAAACACTTGAAACAAATAAAACAAAAATTTTTTTTTTTTTTTTTTTTTTACTAAAAAACTTTTGAGTTGCCGCATTCTCCGAGCTGATGATCAACCTATCCCATACTTTTCTACAAATCGTATAACTATAAGCATTTTTGAACAAGAATTATTTAAATTTTTGCTTATCTGGTTTTAGAAAAAGAAAAAAAAAAAAAAAAGGTATCTTATATTTTCCGCCGGAAAATTTACGGAAAAAAAATATGCTGTCTCATTTAAATTTGCCCCCGGTATCTCATTTTGCCTTGGGTTCTGCTATAAGTTTGAAAAATGTTCGAACTTACAGCAGCAATCGCCCGGAATTCAACCCCCGAATAACCGTCTCCATTCTTCTTGACACGCGAAACAATGAGAGAACGAAAAAAAACAAAAAAAAAACGAGACAAATTTTAATTTTTTTCTTGTTTTAAAGTTCAAAAAATGTGCAAAAAAAGGAACAAACACGAGAAATAATGAAAAAGAATTCGTGTATAAAAAACTAAAAAAAAAAATACGTTATACCCACAGACGAGACCGTTTTCAGCGAGCTGTGCCTGCAGGGATTCAAATGTTCTATACCCTTTCATCAGCTACGTCCAATATCGTACGTCGTGCGACCTCTTTTATTCGCTTCCTTCGAATGCACCGCGAAATTGACTTCGGGGTCTACAAGACCAATTTAACCGAGCTACCTACTACCGTTGTTACTCTCAACGAAAATCCTTACTGCCTCTTTGTCAAACCTTCGGATATATGTATATATGTATATATATATAGACTTGAGTATTACCACATTCTCCCTATTTCCTTTACTGCATGCATTTCTTATGTACCTACAGACGTACAGGTGTTGACAAAAATTGTAGAGATTCTTAGACAAAAGTATTTTGTGTGAAAAAATTTCATGTTATAGGTATAGGTATTTATGAATCTACCTATATATGTGTATAATAAATATCGAGTACTGCAATTATGCCAATAGACTGTTGAAAAACGAAAAATTGCAACGATGCAATTATTTGTTAACAATTATTGTGATATTGAAGTTAGTAACGTTACCTATACTCTTGTGCAAATATTTTACCTCGTTTTCATAAAATATTTATTATATATATATATATATATATATATATATATATATATATATATATATATATATATATACATACATATAGTCTAGTCGATGAAATATCGCGCAAAGATATTCTAGTGAATTCAAATGAACTCTTTTTACGACAACGGATAGGCGTTACGGTCGCGTAAGTGTTCAACTGGACAAGATAATGGAAGAATACCTTGCCTTAAGTCTAAAGTCTAAAGTCTTAGGTCTTAAGTCTTGAGTCTTAAGTCTTAAGTCTTAAGTCTTAAGTCTTAAGTCTTAGGTCTTGAGTCTTAAGTCTTAGGTCTTAGGTCTTAAGTCTTAAGTCTTAAATTTTAAGTCTTAAGTCTTGGATTGTTTTTTTTATTTTCAAGTATTAACTTCAGACGTATGTATCCACCCACACCCACTTTTCATTTTTATATCCTAAAGATGCTAGTTTTCGAGATATAAGTCCTGAAACGATCGGAGTGCTGTAAAATTTTCAGATTTTTTATTTTTTTTTTTTTGCGGATGTTTTTTGAGTTCGGGATCTGAAAGCTTGCAGATTTTTATGCTTTCACCCGTGAAATGAAATACCTTGATTATCAACGATATTTATTCATTAATTATATATACAGATTCGATATGGGAATATTATGTTCAAGTTTTTTTTGTAATGCCTTTTGCTCAGTAAACTAAAAATTCAAATATGTAGGAATTTTTTATTCTTTATTTATTTATTCATTTTTATTTATTTTTTTTTTAGTAATTTGACTGATTTTAGCGATGCTGTAAAATTTTAATTTCTGTTTTCATATATTATTTGACTTAATCAAACATAATATTGCAATTCGAATGAACAATTATTATCGAGAAAATGTAAAAATTCTTTGACCGTAAGAAATAAAAATAAAACTAAAAATGAAATAAAATAAAATAAAACAAAATTTTTCCGTACCTAATCAACTGTTTAAAGCTCTATCCCAAATTGTTATATCTGTTCGAGTAGAAGATAATATCTCTTTCCCTCTAGAGATTGCGATTCGATATAATGATTTTAATTTGAATTCCGTACTGTGCGTACACATATATACATACAGTATACGTATCGACACGCTTTATCCGAAAATGTAATTAAATCGAATCGGCATTGCATTGACGATCAGTCACACAAACGCAATTCAGAATCCCCAAAACGGCTAGAGCGGTAATTAAAACGAATAGAATAGATGGAAATTCGTTTTTTTTTTTTTCTTTTTTCTTCATCTTCTTCCTTTGTTATTTAATTCCTCATTCATAGAGATCGACAATTTAACGTGATTTTATCGAGTTTTATACCTATACTATATTTAATTATCGTAGAATTCCGAACTGTGATTAGTTATTGACTATTATTGTAAAATATACGTTAACGTAAGGTGGAATATTTTTTTTTGGGGAAAAATAAAGAAAACAGTGAGAACCAGAAAATCTACTGCAAGAGGCAGCAAAAAATAAAAATAAAAAAGAGATGAAATATTTTCGCAAGAGTCATATACTGGGTGATTCATTTTAATCGCCCCGGGCCGATTTCTCCGAAACTAAGCAAGATACGACAAAAAGTTTGCTATAAAATATTCAGGGTTCAGAGGGGGACGAAACTTGGTGGTATCAGTATTTCCGTAAATGGAACCGTCGAGGTTAGGTGAAGGTTAATTTTGTTTTTTTGAATGAAAACCCACATTTTTCATCACATAATTTTGTTTTACTTGAAAAATCAAACGACTTTCGTATGAAATATTTTTTTGTGAGACATCGAGTCTTTATGTTATTCAACTGAACAACTAGAGATTTTTGAACTTTTGAGAACATTTCACCTCTAAACTATCAAGTTTGGAGAAAAATCGCAAGAGACAAAAAATGTGTAATTTCATGCGAAAATTCTTGGACAATGATTGAAGAATTTTTTCCAATAACTTTTTATTGTAGCTTCTTTAATTGCCTAAAAACAGCAGAAATTGTTGAAAAAAAAAATTTGAAATTATCCTCCAATAATCTTTACATGAAATTACGCACTTTTTGTTAATGAAATTTTTCTCCAAACTTGATAGTTTAGAGGTGAAGTGTTCTCAAAAGTTCAAAAATCTCGAGTCGTTCAGTTGAATATCATAAAGACTTGATGTCTCACAAAAAAATGTTTCATACAAAAGTCGTTTGATTTTTCAAGTAGAACAAAATTACGTAATAAAAAATATGAGTTCCCATTTAACAAAAACAAAGTTCACCTTTACCTAACCTCGGCGGCTCTATTTACGGAAATACTGATACCACCAAGTTTCGTCCCCCTCTGAACCCTGAATATTTTATACCAATATTTTTTTCGTATCTTGCTTAGCTTCGGAAAAATCGGCCTGGGGTGATTAAAATGAATCACCCTGTATACACGTAGGTATGAACAATTTTTTTCTCCAATTAACGATAATAATTCTCGCGATGTAATAATTAGTCGAGTGAAGTCTGCGGAAGAATTTTTATAATATTTGTTTGATTATAAAAAAAAAAAAAACGAAAATACAAATTAAACACATTGATTATCGTGTGTATTTCTTGTGTCAATGTTGTGAATGCTGTTGTATTTTTTTTGTTTGTTTATTTTTTTTTTTTTCAAGACCAGATAAGAGAACTTAACCTCAAGGGTTATATTACTGATAACAATTTCTTGTTTATATACATTTATTATCAATATTAATTCGATAGACAAATATTTTAGAATGGAAAAATTGAAGCGGAATAAATTCTATAGGAATTAATGCATAACTTTATATAGTTGAATATTTTTTTAAGTGAATACTTCTTTTACAACAACGGATTATATGCGTTACGGTCGCATGTATACCTTACCTACCTTGTCTTAAGGCTTAAGTTTCAAGTCTTAAGTTTCAAGTCTTAAGTTTTAAGTCTTAAGTTTTAAGTCTTAAGTTTTAGGTGTTAAGTTTTAAGTTTTAGGTCTTAAGTCTTAAGTTTCAAGTTTTAAGTTTTAAGTGATTGATTTTAAGACTTAGATTATAGATATACGATATAGATATGACTCAAGCTTTTTCATACGTCGGTTATTTTTGCTTCCTTATTGTATAAATAGAAAATAAGAAAGATAAAAGTGAAACTGTTTTGCTAAATAATTTGTTTATCAAAGAGCCTCGCGTTATATTTCTTTGACGTAACTAACTTGACATTCAATTCGGGATGTTATCATACTTAAATTTGTCCTTGTGTCTGAAAGTGACATTAGCACTTTTAGCGAGTCAAGATTATGTATAGATTATTCTCTGTGTATAATATATATATATATATATTTGTATGTATAGGTATACAAATTACAAAAAGGTTGGGCTCTCAGGCACCAACGTATAATATCGTTCTATCTATATATCTACCTACAAATTTTTTTGTTTCTGATCTTTTTTATAATAACGAGTACCTATACGAGTATGTATAATTAAAGCACAAAGCCATCCCTTTAAAAAGCCTAATACAAAAGCCCTACTTCAATTCATATATACATGCGAAAATATAATTATATTGGTATGTACGTGTATAGTCAATGACTTTTTTTCATTACTTTTTTATTTTTGGACAGATTTTTGAACCGTCTGGTCTTTTACGAATTTTAATATTTTGAATTTGTAAAATTTTTGAAAAATTCGAAATTGTCTAATATAAATTCATAATTTTGACTGTTCCAAACTTTTCAAAACTCTGAACTTTAACACCAATTATCCACCAAATTATTATTATTATTATTATAATATTTGATGATGAAGTTTGTGTAGTTAATCTGCAACTAAATTCTACATCTCGATAGTTTTACGGTAATATAATAATAATATGTATATATATAGTATTATATATGTATATAAAGCCGTAAGTTTAAGTAATTTGTGGCTAATTACTTACCTTTAATTCTTAGTTGAAGAAATTTCCAAGCTATCCAAGATATAAATTATTATAATTAGCAAAAGTTTTTAGTATATATGCGGTAATTATAAGAGTTTGAAGGAAACTGAGGCTTGAACCAGCCAAAGAAAGTAATATAGTACTTACAGAGGCGGAAAAGCATCCGGTCAAGATAGTCTAGTTTTGTTCCACTATGTACTGTACATATTACTGTATATATGTATATATACATATTGAAAATATATTATTTTACAAACTAATGATGAAAGTTTTTATAAACAGCTACTGTCTGCAGTTACAGGATGTTCAATAAAGAAGATTATTATGCACATACTAATTTGATGAACGTTAATTTAATCATTAATAACAATTATTTCATTAACGATCATAATTGTTTTCGTTATAAATTTGAGGTTATGAATGTTAACAATTTTCGATACCAAAAAATCGTCGAAAAGTTTTTGAAAGGTAATTATCCGGGGTGTTTAATAATAATGAAAATTCTAGAATAATGTATGAAATTCTTTATTAATTTGATACCCTCTGGAAAAAAAATGTGGAAATTTTATGGGTATTTCATGATTTATCGGAAATTTTCTCAAACTTGACTCTAAATTTTTGAAAAATTTGTTTGTTATCGAGCGAATGTTTCTGGATTAGGAGGCAATTTTTTTTCGATCCATTAAGTTTAACGATTAATTTTTAACTTCCCGCAATGAAAATTTAAAATTTTCATAAAAAAGGGAAGTTATTGGTTTCGGTTCGATATTCGAAAATCGAGTTTTCATCAGATCTCGATGTTTTGGGATCCTAGGAAGCCATTCTGACTATTTTTAGATGGACGGCCGTATACATGTGTGTGTGTGTGTGTGTGTGTGTAAACAAATTTTTGTCGTACGATATTTTTAGAACGAATCGACCGATTGGTATGGTTCTTATGACGATCGAAAGGGTTTATCAAGACTTAGATCTGATTAGATTTTGGAGTCGATCGGTCGAGTAGTTTCAAAGTTATTTGAGAAATAAAAATTAAGAAACAATTTTTTTTCATGTTTTTAGCGCATAACTCCCAAACTGTTCGTGCAATTAGTCTCAAAACTTGATCAGACTTAGCTCTTGGATAGCCCTTTCGATCGTCGTAAGATTCATCAACATCGAACTATCGGTTTAAAAGATATTGCACGACAAAAATTTCTCTTGTTGTCGTACGATATCTTTGGAACGAATTAACCGATTTGAATGATTGTTGCGGCGATCGAAAGGGTTCATCAAGACTTAGATCTGATTAGATTTTGGAATCGATCGGTCGAGTAGTTTCAAAGTTATTCGAAGAATAGAAATTGAAGAAGAAAAGATTTGTATACGAAAAACTAATCATACTTATAACCTTCTTTAATTTATTATAAACACAATAGTATCAATTAATTGTAACGTATTTAACACAACGGGAAGTTTTCGGGTTGGTCCACAGGTGAACCGGTTTCCTGATTTTTTTTTGTGGCATTACTCGAAAGATGCGTCTTCGGAGTTCATTTTCAACATTTTTCGTTTTAACTTTTATATTTTTTACTTTCAATTCTTTAAAACCTGAAAGTTTATGATGAAATTTTTGTCTACAGAAAAAATCTGAAATTCTTAGAGAATTTCAAATTGACAAATACGTGGTAACTCTGTTATCCAATTTAGGAAACATTTTGCGTAGCCTATATTTTTCTCAATTTCTTTTGAGCAAAGGTAATATTTGTGCGGGTATATATTCGAAAATGTTATTTTTCAATTCCGGCTGATATATCAGCTGAAGAGAAACTATATCCACACGTCATCAGCTATAACAAATCCTCAACTTAAATACACAGAAATAAAAATTATCGATCATATTGTTAAATTTTTCAAAAATTTAATCAAATTTTTATTCGAAATAAATTAATTTAAATAACAAAATCAGATAAATCATTTATCATAAATTTTGTAGATTTGTCTGCAAATTTTCCTACCCCTCATGATAATCAAAAAAGGCACAATAACTTTGTTTTTTTTTTTTTTGAATCTCTGATTATACACTTAAAAAAAAAAAAAAAAATGTTCTATCCATTCAATTTTTTCACATTTGATTATTATAACTCGAATTTTTTAATTGTCATTTTAGTATCTGCCAATATTCACTGCAGCTACAGCATGTAACCGTATCTAGTTAGACAGGTGTATCTAGTCTGAAACTATAAATTAAGTCCAAAGTTGGGACCAGTTTCATCAGGCGTAGGTATAGTTGAGTAACTAATCGCGTAAGGAAGGTAAGAGGATCAGTTTGATTAAGCATTTGAAACGTGTTTTACTCATAGGTGAAACCTTGTCGGTAAATAACTGCACTGCTATTCGTATATACATACATACATACATACATACATACATATATATATATATATATATATATATATATATATATATATATATATATATATATATATATATATATATATATATATATATATATATATATATATATATATATACATATACATACTTGTACGTATATACGGTGTACGTAGTTAACTATTTGTTCAGCTAAATACACTGCACAACCTTCCGGAGGACGTGATATCCGATGTGATGAACTCTATCATTTACTTTGAAAAAGAAAATAGAAAAAAAAAAGTAAACTAAACGATCCTACAGGAGCCCGAAATTCATCAACGTATTTATTATCATTTCTCGTCTTTGCTTAGATAATTGTTATTGCGATATATAAAAAGCGTTAAAAAAATTGACTGAATAATGATAACCAAATTTTTGAAATTTTTTTAATATTTCGAAAAATTATTTTCGAATATTTTTCAGTTTTTCTACATAAATTGACCGACCAAATTTTGTTTTCTTCTATTTTTTTTTTTTTTTTTTTTAGCATCTTGAAAATTTTGAAAACAAAGAAAATTGATGTTCCAACGATTCAAAAATGAAAAAAATTAATTCGTAATATTATCGAGTCTATAACAAATGAATTCGAATTATGTAGAAGGTGGAATAAATTTTTACACTATTTTTAAAAAACTGTGATAAAAAGTATCACGGAAATAAATTTAAAAAGTTAAAAATATAAACGAATTTTTTTGTTTTTTGATATTTTTCAAAAGTTTGAGGATCAATTTTCGTCGATAAAAAAATTTTCAAAGTGCTGAAAAAAAAAAAAAAAAAAAAATATTTAAATTTCTCATTAGCTACAGTTTGGTCTATGAAGCGGAGAATTTCTATCGAATAAATCAGTGATGAGCTCGCTTACGAAATTGTTAATATTATTTTATTCGCAAGAAAATTTACACTGCTTTCATCTTACGATCAGTAATGGATTTGTTACGTTCCAGTTACCATCAAACACAATAAATTATATACGGAATTAATATACCGACCGATTTAACTGTTCTATGGAACATTACTATCAATATTTTCATTCTACAAAGTTAAAATTTTTACCGTCTTTTTTTTTTTTTTTATAACGGGATAAAATCTACAATTGTTTGATAGTTTTATGCCTAATTTTATTATTAAGTGAAATCGCATCAGAGAATCTCGAAATTCTTCTTCTCAATGTTTGTGGAAGATTTTCATAATTACGGTTTTCATTAAAGCTCGGAAAATGAGAAAAAGTCAGAAGAAAATCTTACCGAATTTTTTTCTTTTTATGTTCTTCTTTTTCTTACTCAGGTCAGGGAATTTCAGAAATGTCTAACAATCTTCTTGACCTACTTGAAAGCTGTCACTCAAATGACTAAAAAATGTCTGTTAGATTCCACCTGAACTCTTACCTACTTTTTTTTTTTGGTCATTTAGACTAAAAAATGGAAAACTAAACAAATAAAAAAATAAAAGTTTGGGCAAAACGGGACAGCTAAAAGAAAAATGCCACTGTAACTATTATACCTACGATTCTAAATGATCGTGTTTCAATAAAAAAAATAGGAACTATTTGCAGATGGTTAATTTTGACATTCCGGGCAAAAAATATCTCCAGAGGCAAAATAGGACTGTCTAAAATTCCTCCGAATGTCTATTTTTGTTTTCCTGTAGATGCCCTGTTTTGCCTCGTCATTGAATTCTGACTTTAGAGCTCCTATATTGGTTGGAAAATAAAATATTTTCAAAATTTATCAGGTACCTAACGAATGTCAAAAATTATATATTTTAAATAATTTCGATATGTCCGATTTTGCCCCAGTTCTAGATTCCTGAATTCAAACGCCATGTTGTTTCAAAAACGTCATATTCTAAATCGTTTGGGCGTCCGATTTTACCCCTGCTCCTGAAAAATCGTCATATCTCATTTTCTAAAAGGATCAGGATGAAAATAAGACCTTAAATTTTTTTTGCGATAATGGTATATGAGCAGATGCGCGGTTTTTATCGAGTTTATCGAAGACACAAGATAGTTTGACTGTTAGTATATAGTAGAGTGACGTGAGAGCTGATCCTGAAATTGTGCCAAATCGACGCAATCTTGTAAGGAAGTACGTTAGGACAAACTTTTCCAATACTTTGACCAAGAGTTATGCCGTGCTAAGGTATACTTATATATATATATATCTCATTCGCGAATAAAAGTTTGGTTCAAAAGTACCCGTCCTTTTCCTTGGCGGGTACGTCCCTTCCTTTCCTTTCCTTTCCTTTCCTTTCCTTTCCTTTTCTTTCCTTTCCTTTCCTTCTTCAAGTTTAGACGACCCTTGGCCTCTCCTCGCGCGCGTGACCTGAGAATTTTGATCCGATTGATGAAACTATCTCGATTGAGTTTGGGACCCTTTCACGCGTGAACTGAAAAGCTAAGGTTATCGATTGCCACATGTCTATTCTTTTCGGTAGAAAAAAAAAAATAAAAAAAAAAAACAGAAAAAATCGTTTGGAAAAACGGCAATCTCAAGAAGTTTCATTGAAATGTCGGGAAATTTAGAATCGTTTAAATACGATTGGGAAGGAAAATGTTTAAATTCGACTTACACGAGTGTGTTTGAATTTTTGAAAATTCTATAATTATAAATGACGGGAAATAAAAAGAGAAAAAAATTGTGAATTTATACTGTTCGTGATTTTTCATTTTCATTTATTGCTGATCAAAAAATACTTGGCTTTATATTTTAAGATAAAGTGAGAAATGTTGGAAAACTTGAAATTCTTTAAGAATTTCAAAACTCAAATATTCAATAACTATATGAATAATTTTTGAATAAACTGAAGATGTACTTCGTCAAATCCAGAAGAGAATTTCAGCCACGAATCTTTATAAGATGAAATATATATATCTCTTGCGATATTCCACGAATCTTATTTCAAGTCTTGAAATAAATCAAAAATTCCGGACTTTCAGGTGAAAATTTCAAAATTAATTTTAGGTTTATAAAATTCCTGAAGAGGAGAATTCGGTGAAATTTTGATACAAAAAGATTGTTTCTATTTCACAAATTACTTAAAAAAAAAAATGTAATCAAAAATTTCTTTCAGCAAAATTTAGATTTTGGGAAATAAATGTCTTGAAACAAAACAGAAAAATTCAATCTTCTGTAATGAAAGTACATCCGGCAATGAACCATTAGCAGAAAATTTGCTGCGTACTGTTGTTAAAAATTCCAAAAATTTATCCATTTTGTAAATTACAGCCCAAGGGAATCCCTCAGTTTACCTTGACTGACAAAATTGTGTTTTTAGCGGTACCATACCCAACCTCAACTTGCTACGTTAAATAAATTAAGGGTGTAAATGTGAGTTTTACAGGACGTTAAAATTAGACAAATTTTCGGAGCTTATCCAGCGAAAACTTTATCCAATTTTCATATCCCGAATATAAATTTATCAAAAGACGTACGTACCTATCCCTAATTAAAATATATACGAAGTACACGTATGCCTTATACTCTAAATTCTCAAAAGGGTGTCCGTTTAGACATGATGCGACTGTTATAAACTCCAAAGAGACTCCGGGTTTAGCAAATCGCCAGAGAACTGCGTGTTTAATGTTTATACGATCCCATCAATTTTACTCAAAGTGTTGGTCTGCGGTGTTTTGGTTAATTTCAGGGGCGCAATTTTGCGGTACAATAACGTACTGGGGAGAAGAGTAGAGACACATTTCTCTGTAGTACACATACAGCACACATACATATAAGTGTGTATATCCTCTGTGCAGCTATACGAAGAACAACGCCGGATTCATGCAAGGGGCTAATCGGGCTTTCAGGGGTTCCCGTAACCCCGAAATTAAGGATCCACGATCAAGAAGCTTCCACAAAATCCTTTGTATTAAATCAGACGAGATATTTTTTTGAACAAAAACAAAAAAATTAAGACTTTTGCCCGAATTTTTATCGTCCAAAAACCCGAATCGATATTCTGCAGTAGTTTGAATGGTAAAGTCTTGAAATTCGGTAATCGAAATCGGATTTTGAGATTTACTGTAACTCTGAGAAGGTTCTGAAGTAGTTCAAAATCTCTTAAGGCTACTGATAGTCGGTTAAAAGTTGAAGAAAAGTCACTGCACGGGTATATGAAAGTCGTTGAAAGCTATTTGGATTCACGAAGAATCAGTGATAATAAAATACAAAAAAAAAAAATACATTTTCAAAGTAGTTTAGATCGTTTGTGAGCAACTCTAAGCCGTTCAAGGACATGAAAGTCACCTAAAGTCAAGCGAATTTATTTCTAAAAATCTGTTATAAGTCGTAAAGAAAATTGGAAAAAGTTTAACCAGTAATTTAGCATCATAAGCCACTCGTTAATTCCAACTTTTCATTATTTTAGAACTTTTTTTTTTGACAAAAAATATAGAAAAGCATTGTTTCAGAAAGCTGAAAATTCTTATAGTCAACTTCATGTCTGTTATAGGAAATTCTAAAGGCTTCACAGCGTATAGATGCAACCAATTTGATAAATTTTTTTTGTCCTACCTAAAAGTAGCACTTTTTCGCCCTCGGGCGGCAAAGTCAACACCCAGGCGATAAAGTAAGCTCTAGGACGGTAAAGTAATAACACAGTACCGCACTAGAACACTTTACCGCCCTAGAGCTTACTTTACTGCCCTAGAGCGGTAAAGTGCTACCTTTCGCTCGTTTTTACATGCACTTCAAAGCAAACTTTCGGTACAGGTATTGGAGAAAAAATATCGCGTGCATCACGGGCGAAAAGGCAATTCTGACTTGTGTGATTCATCAACGAGGCAACTTCCATACTCGTTAGTAATCGCCTACTTTCCGCCCTTAATACACAACATACTATTACGATTTAATGAAGGGCGCCAAAATTTTGGGTCCAGTACTGAGTGTTCGGGGGAGGGTTTGTAGTTTGTTTAACGTAACAACGGTAACATTCTCCAACATAGGTGTATGTATACATGTACGTATAACCTGTGTGTCAGTCCAGTGTCTGTATATATATAACCCTCGATAAATTATTCAGGAGCAAGCGACGAGTTGTTGACAGCGGCGGGCATGCGTGGCTTAATTAACCTTGTTATCTCATCCGATTGTGTGGCGCCGAGTGGCTGTAATCTAATGCTGTAATTGACCGTGGACGACGACGTATTCAACCGAGAATCGATCATCTCGCAGATCTTAATCAACTGTAATGTGTTGCTAATAAGACTTTGATTTCGCGACTAAACTTGACAGAGAAGAAGAATAAGGAATGAAATGATTTCGTGATTTTGACCATTCGGAACTTCGGTGATTGAATATAAAAATTATTTCTAAGATGTAGAAATTCGTTTAGAGAGAAGAACGTATAGAGTAACATATGAGAGGTTAAGTTTGGTTTTTTTTCGTTTCCTTTGTAAAGAAAGAAAAAAAAAAGAAAGAATAGCGTCGTAACAGTTATTGCCGCGGGACCAAGCACGCCAACAAAAGTAACTGACAAGTCAGAGGTCGCAATAAGTCGTAGAGACGAGGTACTACGGTCAGAGGACTATACCCGTCCAGGAAAATCCCTTGGGAGTATCCTCGTCGAGGATTCTCGGTCTCCAAAACGTCCCAGAGTATTTCTAACGTGGCAGTGGCTAGGCGAAGTAATCGCTCTTCTTGATGATCGCTCTCGCCAGTTCTTATCGGTGTTTTTCTTAGTCCCCATGTGCCATTGTGAAGAGGAGAAATAAGGACATTAATTCTATAAGGTAAAGAAAGTTATATAGGAAGTTTTAAATCGACTTTACAATACTGCGCTGTTTTACATTGAATTCAATTTAAGCCGTATGCATATGCTTTTCTTATCGAAAAGAAATCTGAAGGTAGATAAAAAAAAAAAAAAAAGAAAGAAAGAAAAGTACGAAATGGCAAGCTTACTTCTTTCCTCTATATTTATTGCCTGTTAAAAAAAAAGAAGAGGGTGCAAGAGCTTTACTATACAGAACAGTATAATATAATATCCTGTCAACATTCAACCTTTCGCATTTGAAAATCCCATCGTTTCCTTTTCTTTTCTTTCATTTTCTTTTCTTTTCTTTTCTTTTCTTTTTTCTCGTTTCCTTTACCTCCGGTAATTATCTACGGTATTAATTGTGTACCTACCTTGTTTCATTACCCTTATAATTACGTTTAGTCACCTCGTGTAATCATCAAGTCAATTTGGTTAAGCGAGAGGAAAATTCTTTTGTTTTACTAACCAGTATAAGCCTGCGGGTTGCCTAACGCCATTTTCAACGCTTTTTGCATACCTGCCATCTCCAGACTTGAAGAAATTTTTTCACATTACCTTTCTCCTGTTCTCTTTTATTTGTTTTTTTTTTCTTTTTTATTTAGTGTTTTTTCTTATTTCTTTCTTTTATTTCGTAATTTTTGTCCTATTGAATCAAGCCAATTTTATAACCAGATGAACAGACAGCTTTTTTATTCATTCGATTACAATTTTCGTTTATAAAAAGAAAAAAAAAAGTTGTCTGGTTAATCATCGCAGACCGAATATTTTGAAGAACTAGTAAACTGCTATGATAAAACGGCCGGGTAACATCTTGATAACATCTTTAGGGCCATGATGGTACTTCACAAAAAATAGCTTTTTACATTTTACATAGGCATATATATCTCCATAAAAAGAAAAGCTTTTGGAATAAAAACGCCCTGCAAGTTTCCCCATTAACATAAAGTATAAACCTTTATTATCCATGGAATATATAGCACTGATTGTAGGATCATATCAGACGCACCACTGTCAGCCTATTTTATCTTATACTCATTTTATTTTATATATATAGTTATACTGTATAGGATATACCTGTAATACCGTATTTCAAACCGACTAAAGTAGATAGACAATTCCGTTGGAAGAAATATACAATATTTATACAGGGAATTATAACTCGGAATTATTTAAGTGTCTTCAAAAAGCCACACAAATTTGTAACTCATTATCGTCTTTGATGTTTCTGTATAATAAATTTGAATAATTAACTGTCAATTATTTCCAAAGTTTATATTTGCATGAAAAGAGTTTTAAAAAAATCAGGAAACCGGTTGACCTGTGGGCCAACCCTAAAACTTCCTGCTGTGTTAAATACGTTACAATTAATTGATAATATTGTGTTTATAATAAATTAAAGAAGGTTATAAGTATAATTAGTTTTCCCTATACAAATCTTTTTTTCTTCAATTTATATTCTTCGAACTTTGAAACTACTCGACCGATCGATTCCAAAATCTAATCAGATCTAAGTCTTGATGAATGCTTTCGATCGCCGCAAGAATCATTCAAATCGGTTAATTCGTTCCAAAGGTATCGTACGACAAAAAGAGAAATTTTTGTCGTGCAATACCTTTTAAACCAATCGTTCGATTTTGATGAATCTTGCGGCGATCGAAAGGGCTATCCAAGACCTAAGTCAGATCAAGTTTTGAGACTAATCGCACGAACAGTTTAGGAGTTATGCGCTAAAAGCATGAAAAAAAATTGTTTTTTAATTTTTATTTCTCAAATAACTTTGAAACTACTTGACCGATCGACTTCAAAATCTAATCAGATCTGGGTCTTGATAAACCCTTTCGATCGCCATAAGAACCATTCCGATCGTTCGATTCGTTCTAAAGATATCGTACGACAAAAATTTATTTACACACACACACATACATACGGACGTCCATCCAAAAATAGTCAGAATAGTTTCTTCGGACCCCAAAACGTCGAGATCTGACGAAACCTCAATTTTCGAAAATCGGACCGAAACCAATAACTTCCCTTTTTTATGAAAATTTTCAATTTTCATTGCGGGAAGTTACAAAAGCATAAAATTTTCTTTAGTTTTTCGTTATAGAAATGGCGATAATATTTTCTACTGTTCTGAAAAGGTTAAATAAAATTAGAAAACAAAAAAATCGAATAGAAAAGATAACACTATGGGTTTTGGCAAAAATGTATTCATTATGCGACTCACTGAATTCAAACATATTAATAATAAATAAGGAACTCAAAGTGCAGTGCTTGATGTTTTTGATAATATTTCAGCAACCGTTAATTATATCGAGATAAAGGTGAATATAAAAAATAAAGTCAATGAAATTTTCTATAAAAAAGTTTCAATGGATTTTTGCTCTATCTTTATTGGTTTAACTGTATTTTAACCCTGGAATGTGGGAATAATTATTAAGTTCATTCAAAGCTCTGCTGAAATATCCAACATTGAATTACAGTGAAACCAATTAAGATACAAGAAAAAAGTATTGAACCTTTTTCATAGAGAATTTAACAAACTTCATTTTTGATATTCACCTTTATCTTAATATCATTGACGGTTCTTGAGATATTTTTGAAAAACTAGTTTTTTGAGCATCTTTTTTCCGAAAAATTGGCTGCATTTTTAGTATGTTGAAAACCACAAAGTAAGAACTTGGCTGTTGTACCTACACCTTTTCACCAATTTCTTTATTTCGAAAATTGCACTTTTCAAATATTTTTCTCATAATCAAACTTCCCACTAAAAATTAATCAATTCTGTCACCAGTTGGCCCGTTGGTGTCTAGAGGTCGTGGTCGGTTTTATAGGTTTAGGAACTTGATTTGATACTATAGATACATGAAGTTTTCCCATATATCGTATGTGTGTGTAAGCTTGTCGGGGCTTCCGTATCTGGTTTGGGAATTCAGTGATTCGTGAACTGGCGCGCTGCACCTCGTAATTCAATATGACGCGACAGGATTTCCATCGCGAATTGTTTCGTAGGTATATGTATATGAAAACTATACCTAACTAAATAATAGTGTGACAACGACGTCAGTGCCATATATGTATATTTTAAAGCTCGTAAAATGCACATCAAATATCGTTAGAATTATCAAAACTTATACATTTGTTTAGTTTTTACTTGTTTCTTATTTTATTGGATTTTAATCTTGTACTTTTTTTTCACACTGTATGGTTCTTTTTGTCCTACCTGAACTGAAAATATGCTATTACGTGCATATGTAAAACGTGCGGAAATTAACACTTTTCCGTCCTCGGACGGTAAAGTAAACTCTCGGACGGTAAAGTAAGCTCTAGGACGGTAAAGTAATAATACTGTACCGCACTAGAACACTTTACCATCATGAAGCTCACTTTACCGCCCTAGAGCGAAAAATTGCTACCTTCCGTTCGTTTTTATATGCACTTCAAAGCAAACTTCCGGTACAAGTATTGGACAAAAAATATCGTGTGCATCACGGGCGAAAAGGTTCGTCAGTAATCGCCTACTTTCCGCCCTTGATACACAATATACTATTTTTGCTCGCATTGTTTCATGTGAGTTTTCTCTGTTTATTTAACCAAGATACAATTCGAATTTCAGTATTTTAGTCCTGCTCCTGTATTAGACTATTTTCAGTCCTTATAACGTTATACGTAATAAAATTCAAGGTATATGGATGTACAATATCCTTTAGGATACATTTTTCTATCTAATACATTTTCAACCTGAATTCTTATGACTCTGCTCTATTCAATCTACTATTTCGCTTCCATGTATAGTCGAGGTCTTTTTTTTTTTTTCATCTAGATGCTGAGAAATCGCATTTCCTTATTTCAAAAAGATCTGCATCTGCATCTTTGTGCTATGTATGCACACGTACAGTAGGTACATCAAATGTATCTATCTGACGCATCACGGTTGAAGGTACTGCAGCAGCAGTAGCAGCGTAAAGACTCAATGCTTCGTGCTTTCAGTAGTTTTATGATAAAAAGGTTATAGTAGATGGGTACATACATATCTACATTAATCAAGAAAATGAAATTCAGGTAGTTTCCATCTAGCCAACATGTTATGGCTATATCGGTCTTCCGCTGATTCAAATCCGATTGGATATCTCGATGGAATTTTCCGCACTTATGATCTTCGAATTCGATTTATATTTACGTAGGTGTATGTATGTACATACATACATACATACATACATACATACATACATACTTCATGCCGTTTACGAATTGCTTATCGAGCATCAAAATCGGCATATCAAACTGGTATTCAAATGCTAGAAACTCCCAGCATAAATTGGATCTATGCCAACATAATTGATGCATTTCTCATTTGGTTAACGGAGATCTTATTCACTTGAGGAAATTCCAACCTCTTATCCTTCATCGCTGGGATAATATTAGAGAGGAAAATGGAAATTAAGCTGATTTAGCACTAACAATTGACGACTCCTCAATTTCCTCAGTACTTAACATTAGTTTCAGACTTTAGTCAGACAGTTTTAACTGTCAACTCTTGCTGGTAGGTTTCCCTTATACCCTATGTCTGTGGAAGTTAATTAATTAGAACTTGTCTTATGATTCTCAAGGATTTAAAGTGACAATGAGAAGAAGAACTGCGTGATAATATATTTTGCAAATGAAGGATTTCGATTTTTTTCTTTTTTTTTTTTTGTTTCTTGTGAAAGATTGTGGTCATGGTTAACTCATCGACCAGTTTCGAATCAGGTCTCTTACAAGTCTGTAGACCTTGTCGACAAGTTTGAACGACCTTGAACTTGATGTCTTGACTTTCTTGTATGTCAAGTTCATTCTCACTTTCAGTGTCTCGCCTTTCCCTATTCTGTATGCATAATGTATGTGTATATATATACACGTATAGGTCTCTCTAGTTTCTGTATACATTTATCTGTTGCCTTTAGACTTTAGAGTCGCAAGAGAAACGCCCCCAAGGAACAGGTAGATAAACAATCAAATAACTGGGCTTTAGATGGCTGAGTAAGGAAAAGCTCTGTCTCTGGTCTTGAGCACGTTGAACAAATAGAGAAACTTTTTACGTCGTAAAATTATTGCCGAAAGTATTCTACACGTTTACGAAAACCATCATGAAAGCACGTTATTTACCAAATTAATAATCGCCTTTCACCCCCTCTAGTGGGAGAATTATTGTTGTGTGGTCTGTGGTCAGCTAAAGACCACAGAAACAAGAACACGCGGTCCAAGGGGCTTTGGATTAACTAACTACCTGAAACTATAGATTACTAAGTTTGTAATCAGACGATATTTTCATCTGATTGTATCTGAACTTTTTTATATTTATAGTTTTGATGAAATTGTCAGAGTGTTTTATGAGTCTGGATTCAAATTTCAAATTTTTAAAACTATCAAACGGTCAAAATTCTATATTTTTATATTATCGACTCACAGTCAACGAAAAGAGTATATTTTGTCCTACTTACACCGAAACTATCCTATTATGTGCATGTAAGCCGGGCGGAAAGTGAATCTTTTACGCTCTAGAACGGAAAAAAGCACTTTACCGTACTAGAGCTGAAAATAAAACTTTACGCTCGTTTTCACATCTACTCCAAAGCAAACTTGCGGCACAGACATTGGGATAAAATATCGTGTACGTCACAGGTGAAAAACTCGTCAGTGATCGCCTACTTTCCGCCATTGATAGACAATAGGTATACTATTACCCGAAAATCTGCATTATCAATTTAAAAAACCTTCAAATCGAAACGCATCGAAGATTCGATAATCGGAAAGCTAAAAATCTGAAAGGTCAAAATTCTGAAACTTGAAATTCATCTATTCAAAAAATTTAATATATGATCGTTAATCAGCCGGGTTAATCTTCTTTGATTTAGTCGATAATGCCTTGAGCAGAAATTCCGCTGCAGAAATGTGATTATATATAATTTTTCATTTTTTTTGTTAAATTGCTTTGTTGTTAGTCTAGAGGCGGTATTATAGATATAGAGATTGCTTTTTCAAGGGTGCAATTTTAATCACCCGTGAGCAAACGGCGAAGGACCGAACGAGTTAATTAAAATTCTATCGAACACCGACGAGGTTTTGAAATTTAATTATAATCTATCTCTCTACATATATACATATATATATATATATATATATATATATATATATATATATATATATATATATATATATATATATATATATATATATATATATATATATATATATATATATACACATATGTGGGGATCAAGGTATATAATACACGCACCCAAAGATGTATATATCGTATATATTGATTAAAAATTGTGTTTTATAACTAATAACCACAAATGAAGATGTCGGTATCACGATTTTGTGATTAACTGTGTTATATTATATCATTCTTTGATCCCGTATTCAATTCATTCCATTGAGTCATTCAAAAGAGAATAGAATATTTCTTCAAAGCGTATACTAATGATTTGGTAAAAAAAATAAAAAAATTATTTCCAAGGTGTACGTAACCCTTTAAAAAAGGCCAAATTTTATCAGTCTTTAAGTTCGCCATATGATCTTTAAATCGACGTTGAAAATGATATATATTGTATATCAAAAATCTCTTTAGATTCATTCAGCCGGACACGAAAATCAAAATTAGTCTTTACCTTGATCCTTAATGCAGTTTGAAATTATGGCTAAATAAAAACGGATCATGACTTGTACACGATACCTGTACAATTTTTTGGGGGGGGATTGTGATCATGGAGTTTAAACAGTAAATAATAATGTCCTGGAGATTTGACCTATCTTTAGAAATACAGGATTTTATTATCCCTCTGTTTTCTGCTTTAAAAAATATAAAAAACGTGTTCACTGTTCTAACGCTTCCATGAAGCTTCGTGAGTTTTTTACGAAAAAATTGCACTGGATTTACGAACCAAGGGACCAAAGTACATTTCCATATGTAAACATCGGCTGCTAAAACCTTGCTAAAAAATTAGCACATCCCTTTTTTCTTTTTTTTTTTTTCTCTTCATTTCTATAAAACTTGAGCCGACTTTCCGGATGACTGCTTTTCACTTCTTCCTTGATTATGCCTGGTGTACAAAAAAAAAAAAAAATAAAAAAAAAACAGTAAGAAACTAGCCAACCTTGTTTTCGGGGTTTACAATTAGTTCACTTGGCTTAGTAAAATTATTTTACTGGTTAACTATATCGAGAAGTCAGGTTGATATTACGAATTTTATTACTTTTGAATATTAGTCTCTTTCTAAAAATTGTTTAACTTTGATAATTTTAAATCTCAGAATCGATTTTAATTATGCTCATATTTTAGATGTCCTCAAACTTGTGTGTAATCCTTATTAAAATAATTAGCAAGTTGAGTGAGGGAAGTAGACAAAATTTGTTAGCTAATGTAAATTTTCGTTTATGCAAATTTGATTTTATGTTGTAATTAACTGTTATTAGTATCTCTAGGCTCAGAAGGTAGTTCGTATTTCTCGTTTAAACCCAAACGTTGCTATAACCTAATTATCTAAGTTAACTGATAGGGACTTTATGCTCACATATATTTGACATCTATATCTATATATATATATATATATATATATATATATATATATATATATATATATATATATATATATATATATATATATATATATATATATATATATATATATATAATATATATATATGGCAATCGCTAAGTCTGCTAACCACATATTGCCAGAGTAGATTTGAGACTCAGGTTTCCAACAGGTCTAATACTAGCAACATAGAAACCCATTAGTGTACTTGTACAAGTTATACATAGTAGTTATCTATCAAGTTCAGGAACACGTAAATGCAGGTTAAACTCGTTACATACAAATGAGAAATTATTGTCAAAGTGTAGGGTAATGATCAGCTTGATTGACCCTTATTTAAAAGGGTATGGTATACATTAGACTGAGCCAAAAAAATCGACTATTTTTTTTTTTAAAGTATATCGAAAATAATGTTTGGGGTGACAAAAACAAATTATTGTGAGAATTTGAGTCCTTAATATTAATATTAAGAGGTCTACCATCGCAATTTTAGATTTTTTTTTCCTGAGCGGGTTTTTGTCTCAGAACTCCTAAACCATTGAGTTAAACAAAATTGACTTGCAGATATTTTTTGAAGGAAATTGAATGCTCTACAAAAAAGGTCTGATCGAAATTTTCCGTCAGATGAACCGTTTCCGTACAATCATGGCTTAAAATTTGGTATAGTTTTACAATTTGATCTTTCAACTTTGGAATATGAAATTGTAAAACTATACCAATTTTTAAGGCATGATTTTAAGGAAACGGTTCATCTGACGGAAAATTTCAATCAGACCTTTTTTGTAGAGCATTCAATTTCCTTCAAAAAATATCTGCGAGTCAATTTTGTTTAACTCAATGGTTTGGAAGTTCTGAGACAAAAATCCGCTCAGGAAAAAAAAATCTAAAATTGCGATGATAGACCGCTTAATATTAATATTAAGGACTCATATTCTCACAATAATTTTTCTTTGTCACCCCAAATAATATTTTCGATATACTTTGAAGAAAAAAAGAATAGTCGATTTTTTTGGCCGAGTCTAGTATACATACCTAACAGGCAAAGGATCCGTGTAATGATCAAGTGCATTTTCGACTGAATTTTGGAACTGAGAGCGAATGAAGTAGAAAAAGAATTCAAAATAGAACGAACGAAATAAAAAAATAAAAATAGTACAGTGATTACCTGCGGTTTTATCTACAGTGCCAGAGTTCAGTGCTTTTATTTTTAATTACGATCAACTGCGATTGGTATACACTTCGGTTCGTGTATACAAATTATTCGCTATCTGCAGTTTATAAAATGAATGAATTTCATGGTAAATTACATTTTAATATTCAACATAAATTTAATAATTTTATTACACTGATTTCGATTGATTCGGGATGAAACACTTGAAATTTACACTAAAAATCATCAGCAATAATTTTCACATATATACTTCTATATTCAAGTACAGTATATTGATCGAAATTATTGGTCTACCTCGTCATGATTGACAACGAGAGAAACTTTAACACTGGATCTATATATTGAATGAAATATCTCACAGACTCCGGTAAAAAAGTTGTTCAAAAATTAATAGAATTTCACATCTAATGAGATACTTGGGAAATATTTTGGTTTATCGAGTGCTAAGATATTATACTAAAGACACAAGAAAAATATATCAAATATTTTCAATATTTTCGAATGGTATTTTACTGATGAATTTATTTCAAGGATATTTATTTCGTTTAATTAACTTTAAGGAGGTTGGCTAGTCAAAAATCAATACATTTTGTTAAATTTATCAAGGGATAGTCAAGATATTGGATATTCGTATGATTATTATATTTGTGATCTGAGAATGCCCCTAAAAATTCAATTACAAAATTAAAAAAACAAATATCAAAATTATGAACAAACGATAAGATATCGATTTTTTATTTCAAATCGCTTTAAAATAGTGAAAAATCTAGTAGATTGGTTCGATTTCACTTTTCGATGGTTTTTTATGTTCAGAAAAGTATTCTCCACAATACCACTGAGTCACTTTTTTTCATCGCGTTGTTGACGTTGAATATTCAATTTTACAATATTGGACCCCGGTCGATTCCGATCAACAAATAACGATATAGAATTGCCGATTGACAAAAAAAAAAAAAATAATAATTTGTTACAGTAAATTTGTGAAAAATACTTGTCTGAACAAAATAAACCATCGAAGAGTGAAATCGAAGCAATCTACTAGATTTTTCACTATTTGAAAACGATTTAAAATGAAAAATCGATATCTTACCGTTTGTTCATGATTTTGGTACTTTTTTTTTTAATTGAACTTTCAGGAACAACCTCAGATCACAAATATAATAATCATACGAATACCCAATGTCTTGACTATCCCCTGATAAATTTAAGAAAAAGTATTGATTCTTGACTAGCCAACCTCCTTAATGGCAACGTTGCCTTTTCTGAAGTTTCAGTATTTCAAATAAAAAAAAGTATCGATTCGTTTTTGCAGACGTTCATAATTTATAAACGAGAATATAGCTTAGGAATTGTACAGGTTGAGATATCTTCGTGATAAAGTTCCGATATATAATCAAAAGTTTGGATATTGTTTAGACGTGATATTGAGTGTGATAAAAATGAGCTTTGAAAGGAATATGATCAACTATTAGTAATGGCTATAAAAAATTGAAAATATAATTAATCATTTTCACTCTTGAATAACAGTATTTTATAACAGCCCATGCTAACGGCTGTCGATTCTGACCTAGTATCCGTAGTGCTGATTTACGTATATATATATATATATATATATATATATATATATATATATATATATATATATATATATATATATATATATATATATATATATATATATATATATATATATATATATATATATATATATATATATATATATATATATATATATATATATATATATATATATATATATATATATATATATATATATATATATATATATATATATATATATATATACATACATATACATATATACATATATACCTACGTGATACGTAATATCGAAAATGTTATTGTTATGCGTTTCTAGAAGCTGATAATAGAATTATGTTTCTTTCGCAGCATTTGGACGGGGCTTGTTCATATATTAAAAGTATACGATTAAATTAAACTCTGAGATATAACTACGTAATATTTTTTTTTGAATAATTCATCATATTTAACAAATAAAAATTACCGAAAATTCAGAATATTCTAAAATGGTCAAAGTTACGAATTCATTTGAGACGATTTCGAATTTGCAGAAAGGTTAAAGTTCGAAATCTTAAAATTTAGAAAATATCGAAATCCAGATTGCTCTGAACTCTGCAGAAAGTTCAAGAATCTGAAAATTTAATCAGGGTACCCAGATACATCATGAAAATTCTGGAATCATGAAATACTCAGAATTTGATGAGAACCTGGAAATCTCAGAGAATTTCACGACGTATTTGAAATTTCCGAAAACTTGACTCTAAATTATTGAAAATTTATTAGAATTTAAAAAATTGTCTACACAAGCGAATGCTTCTGGTTTTGGAAGGCTATTTTTTTGATTTTTTAATTTTACAATCCTTGCAATTTTTTAATTTTGCTCTTCTCTGCAGTACCTATTCTATAAAAATAGTTTTTGGTAGAGGGTTTTACTGTCTTTTCTGCAATTCCACTGGTCAAATATTTTCATTTAATTTTCATAAAATTGATGAAATGCACCATGGAGTGAATATATTCAATTAAAATCCAGTACTGTAAGTTTCATCATTGGAAATCTGGGCACTAGCAAATGGACCAAAGAACGATGTTATACATTCCTAGTGTTTTATCATATCATAAACCTTCCCAATCTTAATAATAGATGATAAATGACATGGCAATAGGGTTACCGTTCAAAATACTTGAAGACCTTGAACTGGTTTGAAATGTAAAACACTTCCTTCTTTCATAATTGTGTTTCCTTGGTTCCCTTTATTTCAAAAGGTGCTTACCTACGTGAGATACTTTATGTTCGTTTCACACTCTATAAGGATATATACATAAAACGAAAAAAAAACAAATTATTTAATTTGTTTATGGTACGGTACACCCACGAAAGCTTTAATTACATGCAAAGGCAATCCTTTACGACTACCTATAATAGCAAATGTTATAACAATGAACAATCGTGTATAGAAATGCGTGGCGGTGCTAATGCCATGTTTTACTGGCGATTTCGATACAGTTTGAAAATAAGTTATTGACATTATATCGAATGAGGTGTATAGTTGTGTGGGAGAGAGACCGTGTGCTATTCTCTGTGGTCCAGACCGGGGTTCCGACCACATAACATCGCCGTTTCTCGTAATCTCAATTTGTTCGTGGCTTAGGAGATCGGGGTTCAGGACGGTTAAATGTGGTCATAGAAGAATTATTGACTTGTAACAAAGAGATAATCGGGCAATTTATTTTTACAAAATTTTACATCTCTTAAGACAAATAATAGAATGTGATTTTATGAGAGAATATTCACATTTATGATAATAATATTTAGCTGTTTATAAAGGAGGTGTTACTGAATAATCTAAAGTCTATTAATTTCTCACCCATGAAAACTGATCTGGTAAAAACTTTTCCCTAACTTGCAGTAAACGAGGGAATCATTCCTCTCTCTCTCTCTCTCTTTGCCATATCTCTCGTGAGTTACTGAATACCCTAAATGTGGGTCTGGCTTATTATTTACCATACCATTTACGCCCAGTCTCCTGTATTCGGAAGGGTAGTTGCTGGTTTATGTAGGGTATGCTTTCCGAAGCTCTTTCATTGTCCAGTATAGGAGAAGCTTGGATATCATAGTTGGAGTCAAAGATGGCAAACAAAAAAAATTCGTCTTTTCTTTGGGGACAACAAATAAATCACTGAAATGCTTCTCATTTTCATCTTTTTGTTTTCGTTGACCTCTTGCTACTAGATTTTGTGAGGAATAAAATCCTCTGAATTTATCCCAAACTTCGTATCAAAGGCATTCACTTGACCATTGCCTTCTCAAAGGTGAATGCAAAGCAGAAATCCCTGTTGTAAAAACCAAGCGATCCAGTATAATGATCTTGCCATGATGCGGACCGGTGTTTAAAAACTCATGCACTTTGGGCCTCGCTTTTATTGCTCAAACTCTCTGTGACCAAGGATCAGTATTCAAAGAATTTTCAAACGCAATTATGAGCACGAAGAGCCGGAAAACTTGAAGAATAACAAATCAGTAAAATTCGGCTTCTGACTGAAGTCAGTTCAAAGATTTACGGAAATAAACGTGTGAGAAACTCAGAAAAGTTCTTTTGAGTAATAAATTTGAAATTTGAGAAAAGGAATCATCGCGGTGTGATATCCTTCACGTTTTCATAAACGTTATTACAAGATCGTGATTGAATCTGTACAACAACATTTACTACTACGATAGACTGTGGAGTCTAATGATGTACGACGCTCGTCGGGATCAGAATGGTTCAGAATTCCAAAGAAAGCCTGAGAACGAGTTATCATTTAATCCTTTGCAAAACAATGCTGGATGTTACGTATAACAAGATTGTACTACCAGTCCACGATTCACACGGTCCAATTTCCTTTCATTGGTTGGTATATCATCTCGCGTCCGTTAACCGACTATCTGATTCCCTGTTACTCTTTTCACTATCACATTCAACGTTAGAATATTTTAAAAGAATAGAATATCAACGAGAGTACTTTCGCCTGTGTCGAAAAAAAAAAATCCGCTCGTCTTCTAACGCGGAATAATTCTTACAGTACATCTTACAATAGTTGGTGATAGTTTTGAAACTTTTATTCGATAAAACCGACTGTATGAGGTATAGTGGAGAAACAGATACGATTTTCTCGTTAAAGTCAAAGAAGTGAAATTCAATTTAGTACATTCTGTTGAATATTTTCCGTGCAATACAATTCATGAGAGATAACGGAGGCTGGGTTTAAGTTTCGAACGATCAATATTTCGAATTTTAATATTACCGAGTTACAGTTTTCAGAAAAGTCATTTTCCCGAGAATCTTTAGCATAGCGGATTTGAAAAACTTAAAACACCGGGGGTTCAAAATCCAAAAAGCTAAAGACCTTCTACATTAAATTTTCGGATTCTTTGTCTTTCAGAGTTTTTACACCTTATATCTGCATTCTGATCTTGCCGTATTTTAAAATTCTGAACTTTAACGTTTCTTAAAATTCGAAATCGTCTCAGACGTGTGTTCGTAACTCCGAACGTTCGGAAATTTTAAAATTCAAACCTTCAACTCGACGCCCGATAAAGGTTATTTCACAGCAGTCTTACATATGAGAAGAAAATGTATAGGATTAAATAAGAGAGGAGAATCTCAAGTGTCTGGGCATTGGATTCAGTCTAAGTGAAAGCATTAAGTACCTAGTCGCAAGGAAAGAAGACATTGCAATAATTAATGCGTAAAAAATTTGCAATATGAAATTCGATTGCTCATGAATTCATAACTTTAATAATCCTACTGCTAAGTCAAAACCGCGATTGATCGAGTATCGATATAAATAAGGATGTGCATTAGGATGCGAAGCTTCGTTTTAGACGAGTTTTTTTTTTTAGTCCATTCACGGAATAATGTTCTAAACATATAAAAACAAATTCTCGCCAAATATGAGCTCTTAATTTTAATTCTAAGAACTCGCGAAATGAATTTGAAATTTTCCCATTTGATTAACACGTAAATTTCAATTTTTTATTTTCAATTATCTATAGCTTCGTGGCATTTCATGATATTTAATCGGCAATAGGTGGAAATGACAGAGGAATCTTTTCTCTTTAAGAGTGTACGTAGCCAATTCATGTTTTGTAACCATTAGAAAGTACTAAAATCACGGATAGAACAGCGATTTTTCAAATTTTGAAATGCTTAATTGGATTTATCTCGAAAACTACTAGCTCTACGGTTATGACTTACATGACTTTTTTTGTAGTAAATTGAATTTTCTATAAAAGAGTCCTATACAATTTTGTTGTAAAGTTAGTGGTTTACGAGAAAAATTAAAAAAAAAAACCATGAAATTTGAGAGAAAATTGGCTTCAAGATGTTTTACCGGGCGAGGCCGGTTACAAAACATAAATTGGCTACGTACACTTTTGAAGAGGAAAGATTCCTCTGTCATTTTCACCTATTGCCGATTAAATATCATGAAATGCTGCGAAGCTATAGATAATCGAAAAAAAAGAATTAAAATTCACGTGTTAATCAAATGGGAAAATTTCAAATTCATTTCGCGAGTTCTTAGAATGAAAATTAAGAGCTCATATTCGATGAGAATTTGTTTTTATATGTTTAGAACATTATTCCGTGAATAGACCAAAAAAAAAAAAACTCGTCTAGAACAAAGCACCCTAAGGTGCATATGAATTAGAGAATCCAATTTTCAAAATTAACGAACGAATCACTTCAGGTGTAAATAAGTTATTGTATAGGTACAATTTATTCACCAATTGTCATATGATATGAGAATAGAAGAGGAGGACCCTGTGGTACATAGATCAAGCTTTCGCAAACTTTACTAGAGCTTCGGTTCCGCTTGGTTCAGATCGCAAGCTGCTAGTTGCCACTCTAAAGGCACGAGTTGGTGACATGCTGCATCACCCTGATTACTCCAGAGTGGCATTCTGCATTAGTAGCATAGGTATATACGGCACGTGCGCGACAAACAAAGCTGTATTATAACAATGAATAGTGCAGCACGAGTGGATTGTGCGATGTGGCATCGCCCGACTAATCGTACTCCGTTGTGCGGTTTGAACTCTCTCTTCTCTTCTCTTCTCTTGTGTCTAGGGATCATATACCGAAATCCAATATATTTAACCTTACGATATTTACTTACTTGCGTTCAGAATTATTCATGTGCACATAGTTTATTTCCGTACAAATACACTCATTTTCATCAAATACTGTAAAGATCGTTAACGACGTTTCGGAATCCATTGACGAATGAATAAAACCTGTTCACTCAAGACATTCATAAGATTTTATTTCTTAATGAATTCCGAATCTTCTTCATCTCGGAGAGCATAAGTCCCCATTATTTTCTGGACGGTAGATTTAAAAAAAAAATCAAAATAATAAACATTGCAGGACATAATGAGGAATGATTTTCTAAAAATGTAGAGAAAAATATGTAGGGTATAAAAATCCATTTTAAATTCAAGCTACGTGTTTATCTGCTTCTTTTCAATATGAAATCTTTCATCCCTTGCAGTTTGCACGTTCGCATTCGTTCATCTCGAGGATTCAATTCTAATCGAAGATTTTATCGAAAGAAATTCGTGTTTTCACCTTGTGTGATATATATCTTCTTTTTATTATACAGCTACGGCAGTTTCCATTTGATAAAATGTATAGACAGACCCGGCTACTATGGATCCTTGACTTATTTCAACGACGGTCAACAACCTGTACACCATATCTCACAAGCACCTTCCTCCTTCTACCATCCACTTTTCAGATGTTGGTTAACAAAGACTCGAACTGAACTCCAGGTCAAGTCGAGGTTCTCACCGTGGCTCGATGAACCACAATTGCAATTATACCTGAACTGACTGTAGTGTTGTAAACTCTAGCTCTGTTTCGAAATAGTCTATAGTTCTATGGTATATACCTCGACGTATAGAGATAGGAATGTACCTATGTATGTATGTATGTATGTATGTATGTATGTATGTATGTATGTATTTGCCATACTGATCGATCTATAGATCAGCAACAGGGCGTGCGTATTGTACATTTGTAGATAATATCGGTTGACTCTGAATTGCAGTCGAGAGGATTTACATTGGTGAAGCTATTATTTAGGTCAAGATGACGAGGATATCAGAGTAAAAGCCGATAATTTCAAACCCAAAGTGAATCAACCAACGAACGGTAATGTTTGCGGATAAAATTTCTATCGATTTCTTCGTTTTAACAAGACGACTATGGTCTCACTCTCATACGTGGTAGGTACGGTAGTAGCTGTATGATGTAGCAACGAAATGCGGTCGACACTTTGAGCACGTCATAGAGCGAATAGAAAAGAAGAGACGAGACGAGAAGAGAAGAGAAGAGAAGAGAGGCTTTTCTTTTAAGGTCGATGTGCACTTTTAAACCACCCGAGAAATTTCAACGGAAGTAAAGAGTGCTTGCAGACGGAAAGAGTATCCCTCTACTCGTTGCTTGGTGCTGGTGCTGGTGCTGGTGCTGGTGCTGGTGCTGGTGGTGCTGGTGCTGGTGCTGGTGCTGCTGCATGGGTTCTCGTTTGTTATTTTCTGTTTTTCTTTTATTATTATTATTATTATTATTATTTTGCTTCTTTTTTAAACGTGCTTGAAAATCTGGGTGGTTTACTAAACGCGTTTTACTAACCCTTCACTTCAAGTAAGAATTATGCAGGTTTAACGAGTCGAGGAAAATTATTCCTTGAGATATGTTTGTCTGTATTGCAATTAGGTAGGTACTAAGTCTAGAAAAAACATTGATTAAACTATTCTAGACATTTTCATCACAGATGAAATATTGTTACAATTAACGATAATCAAATTAACGAAATATTTTATACTGTGTAGAACTATGGACATAGTTGAAACGTTAATATTATTAAAATTAATTCTAATTTAATTACAAATATGAATTTATTCTTGACTTCCCGCAATGAAATTTGAAAATTTTCATATAAAAGGGAAGTTATTAGTTTCGGTCCGATTTTCGAAAATCGAGTTTTCATCAGATCTTGACGTTTTGGGGTCCTGGGAAACTATTTTGACTATTTTTGGATGGACGTCCGTGTTTGTGTGTAAACAAATTTTTGTCGTACGATATCCTCAAAACGAATCGACCGATTGGAATGGTTCTTATGGCGATCGAAAGGGTTTATCAAGACTTAGATCTGATTAGATTTTGGAGTCGATCGGTCGAGTAGTTTCAAAGTTATTTGAGAAATAAAAATTAGAAAACAATTTTTTTTCATGCTTTTAGTGCATAACTCCTAAACTATTCGTACGATTAGTCTCAAAACTTGATCAGAATTAGCTCTTGGATAGCCCTTTCGATCGCCGTAATATTCATCAAAATCGGACGATTGGTTTAAAAGATATTGTATAACAAAAATTTCTCTTTTTGTCGTACGATATCTTTGGAACGAATTAACCGATTTGAATGATTGTTGCGGCGATCGAAAGGGTTCATCAAGACTTAGATCTGATTAGATTTTGGAATCGATCGGTCGAGTAGTTTCAAAGTTATTCGAAGAATAGAAATTGAAGAAAAAAAGATTTGTATAGGGAAAACTAATTATACTTATAACCTTCTTTAATTTATTATAAACATAATAGTATCAATTAACTCTAACGTATTTAACACAGCGGGAAGTTTTCGGGTTGGCCCACAGGTCAACCGGTTTCCTGATTTTTTTATTTCAACTTCCCATTCCAGCAAGAGGGAAATTATTGTAATTAACCCTAAAATGAAAAGTTGAGTTTTCATGAGTTCTCCACGTTTCAAGGTAAAGAGAATCACTTCCGACCATTTTCAGATGAACGTCTGGATGTGTGTATGTATATATGTATAGATGGATGAATGTGTATCATCAGTTTTTGTGTCCGACCATATCTGGAGAACCAATGATCTGATTTTGATGAAATTGGTATCAATCTACGCGGATTTTCTAAACTTAGAACTGATTAGTTTCTCGATGTGATCGGTCTATTAGTTTCCGAGATATTCAAAGAACAAATTTTCGAGAAAAAAATTATTTAATCGACGATATCTCGAGAAAGAATCAATCACGGATTCGAATAAAAATTGGTATCTCTAGATTTTTTGAATCATTGATCACTAATGCATGGTCAGATTCTCTTCACCCCTCTCATCTGAAAATTGCCTATACCTTTTTTTTTCGTTTAGTGTTTTTTTTTTTTTTTTTTTTTTTTTTAACGGTCGAAAACCCAGGTACGTGTTTCACTAAATCATAATTCCTGCTCTCACCTAGATAATAATAAAAGGCCCGGGGGAAACCCGGGGGAAAATATGTCAACGATGTACGTGTTGCTAGGTAGTTAGGTACACGCGTATAGTTTCACGTACAAAAATAAATAAATGAAAAAGAAAAAGAAAAAAAAAATGAAATAAATTTTACGGTTATAGGGCCATTTCCAGATCGGTATAGTCTATAGGATATTCGCAATCGGCTAATACTTTTCCGCTATAACGATGTTCCGGGCACGTTTTCATTCAATCGTAAACACCTGACTAAGGTTCTTGGGATTAACGACTATTGCTTCAATAAAAATCACCAAAAATCTACCGATTTGTTTCACCTCATGGAATTGTTTCTCGTATAATGTAATACCTAGCACCTTGAATTTATACAAATTCAACAGATGAATATAAATCGAATGTCATTTCTCGACCGAAACCGAAATTAATTTTCTCATATCGTTATTTGGAATTCATTGAAAGGAACCTTATTAATTGTGTCCCAAACTACAGGGTTATTTAAAAAAAAAAAAAATTTATTTTTTTTTATTTTTCAAACTTGTAGAAATTGTTTTATCATACATCGATGTATTTTCGTGAAATTTCTTCATTTAGGACCAAAAAACATTAATTTATTTATCGATTTACACTACCGTCCATAAATTCGGGATCACTTTTCGAAATCTCGATCGGGACAAAAAGTTAAATATCTCAGCCAAAAAAAAACGTAGAGATACGGTCCGGGTCGCATTTGAAAGTAGAAAGAATCAGCTTCATTATCGTTTTTAGCAAAATTCTCTACGACCTTTTCAGCACTCACTAGGTGATGTTAAACATGTTGTTTTTTTGCGATTTTCATACTTTCATAATCATTAAAAAAAAAAAATTAAATTAAAGCTAAATCTTGCTCCTTTAAAAGTCTTCCTGAGAAAAAATTTCTATTGTTATTTCCCAAAAAATTAGACGCAATTTTATGAAAGTATGAAAATCGCAAAAAAACAACATGTTCAACATCACCTAGTGAGTGCTGAAAAGTTTGTAGAGAATTTTGGTAAAAACCATAATGAAGCTGATTCTTTCTACTTTCAAATGCGACCTGGACCGTTTCTCTACGGTTTTATTTGGCTGAGATATCTAACTTTTTGTCCCGATCGAAAATTCGAAAAGTGATCCCGAACTTATGGACGGTAGTGTATATGAAAAGAAACGTGTATAACCGTGGTCGATATGTTGGAACTTTTCAATTTTTATATCTTGAAAATTAATCTACTTAGAAAGATTCTGCATGAGTACTGTTGTTCAAAATTATACGCTCTACAAAAAAGGTATCTTGGTCTTTTTCGATGAATTCAACTGTTTCAAAGTTAGTCATGATGACTTACCATCAATAACCAATACACAAACTTGGAAATAGGTAGATTTATCAAAAAAGAACAAGATACCTTTTTTTTAGAGCGTTCAATTCACTACAAAAATATGTTCTGGTATTATCAGTACACTAATGGGTTGACCAGTTATAAAATTCGAAAGTTTAAAAAAAAATTTTCCCATGTTATTTAGATGGGAAATAGAAAATCGCGATGAGGTCCCTCTTAATATTAATATTAAGAGCTCAAACTTTGACAGCATTTTTTTTTTTTCGTCATTTGGAACAATATTTTTGATTTACTCTTTGAAAATTAAAAATAGTCAATTTTTTTGAAGCAGTCTAATATATACCTACTTATATATGTATATCGTGTAGAGAGTCGCGATTCGGAGTTACACCTAGATATAACGTACTTGTTTCCGGTATAAATGTGATATCGCGGGAAATATTAAACCGCGTCATAAATCGTTGCACCGGATACACGCATGTATACCTATACTACCCTACATACATACATACATTCGACGGGGTGCACGGAGATTACGCAGGCAGAAATTACGTCATATAGAATAACTCTCGTATATACGCCATGTGTATAACTATATATATTTGAATATACACATTATAAACATATATGTAGGAGGATTCGTGTAACTTTACACCGTTGAGAACAATTTTGGATATAATGTGTGATCATCATTTTCGTCGGTTAGTATATGGGGCATTCCATGCCAACACGACCTGGGCGTAACCCTCGACCTCTCAGATTGAGTTCGCTATTTTTGGAACCATTCTTCTGACTTTAAATAGCAACTAGAATTTTTTTCAGATTTTTTAAAATAAATTTGAACGCGTTACATATTTAAAAAAAATTTTTTTTTTTTTTTTCTTTTTCCTACAACGTCTAGATGGCTGTGATCGAAAAATCTGAAAAAATTCTTAAAAATTCTGTTTCAGAAATGAAAATTTTTTTTACCTAGAATTCAAAATGATTGCAGGGCTTTGGGTTGAATCTGTTTTTCAGCTTTTTGAACGAAAAAAAAATGGAAAAATTAGAAGCAGAGGTTAATTTTAAATAAACATACTTCAAAAAAGCCTGAGCAAAATTCTAAAAAATCCGATAGTATGTACATAAAAAAATTCAAACAACAGTCGACAGTAAATTAACCTCTGTTTCTATTTTTTTATTTGATTACTTCTTTTCGTTCAAAAAGCTGAAAAAAAGGTTGAAGCAGAAATTTAAACATTTTAAATTTTGGGTCAAAAAATTTGATTTGTGATACAAAATTTTGGAGAATTTTTTCAGATTATTTTTCAGGCGGTAAAACTAAACAAAGAAAAACAAAAATAAAAAAAAATAAAACTTAAAAAATTCATCACGCGTTCCAATTTATTTTGAAAAATCTGAAAAAAATTTCTAGTCGCTATTTAGAGTCAGAAGAATGGTACAAAAAATCGCGGACCCAATCTGATAGGTCGAGGGTCATGGAATGTCCCATATATATAAAGCATTTCAGCTCTCAGCATTTCACTCCCCATACCGAGACGCCCTATAGGAAGTTTTATTTTAAAAAAATAAAAAAACCTTCAATAAATTTCTCAAATCATGTAAATAAAATATAAATTAATTGAAAATTCACTCGAGTGAAACCTCCTTTTTTTTGGTCTTAATAAAACAACGCTTCAGCATAACTTAACTTAAAAGTGCTATAAGCGGCTTGGGAACTGCAGCTAACGTAAACTCCGGTTTTGCTTCTCTTTCGATTCGTTCGTTCGCTTTAACTTATTTCCTCGTTTTGTCCGTATTTTTTTTTTTTTTTTGTCTTTGTACTATTTTCTCCGTTTTTTTTTTCGAGAGAGGGTGTAAGCTTATTACGTAGCCAACGTGCCTAACGTCGAGGGGTACAAAGTACTGGAATTTTTTTTGTTTTAATTTTTTTTTTCAAGTAAAAAAAATCTAAACCGAAAAACGACGAAACGAGGGTCTCTTTTTCTCTTTCCTTTTCCCTCTTGCAGTGCAGATATTCGATTTTTCCGATCAATGTTTCTCATCGTATATATATACTCAGTCTGCGTCACGGATTTTTATTTTAGTTCAGTTTAGTTAAGTATTTTTTCTTGTTTTTTTATCTATACATTTTCTATACTGCTCTTCTTTATACACACACACCTATTTTTCAGAGACTTTATAAGCAGGGTGCGAATTTATGTTTTAAAAATTCTAAACACGCAAGGTGTTTGCGTTTATCACTACGACGTTAATGGCTCCCTCGACTTTTCCCACCTTCTCTTATCAGAAACTGACTACCTTTGTTATGGATTTTAAATATATTTTTAACGAAAAGTATGCCAGGCAGTCTTGTCTGCGTATTTCATCTTCAAGTTCTTCCGTTAAGGTTCTACTAAAAGTTTCAAACGCAGTCCCCCCATTCCATTCACCCACCGAAACCTACTTTTCTCCTACCAATTACAACGGCGAGGGTTAGCGTTAGGGTAAAGGTTTGGGTTTCGGTTTGGGTTAAGGTTAGGCTGTGCGGAAAGTGGAAACAGTTTGAAAATTATTCCCAGCTGCAGGGGCGAAGGATTAAAACAGCGAAAATAGCTTCTCAACCACTTTTCGAGTTACTGTTTCATATACTCTTTGCCAAAAGGGGTGATGAGGGGTGCCTGAATACCGAAACTTTTCACAAACGAAAAAGAGAGAGAGAGAGAGAGAGAGAGAGGGAAAGAGAGAACTGGGCTTGCGAACTTTTGAGTACTTACCTAGTATGAAATTAAATAAAACTTGGACGATGTCTGCAGTCGTTGACAAAATTATACCAGACAAAGAAGTTTACTTCTCTCTTTGTAACACCAGCAGCAACACCCTTGAAACTTGGAAATAGTTTTTGAAGTGTTGATGGTGACTCGCGTGCTTCACTCATCATCTGACAAATTTCCAATTGCAAGCTCAACACTTTTCCCCCCTCATAAAGAAAACCTCCCAAAGATCACTTCAAGTACTTCCGAAATTAGAAAGGTGAAATGAAAAGGGAAAAAGGAAACAAGAAAAACGCATTCAAGGGTGGAACTTTCATTCCTGACGAGTTTAGAGACCAAAAAATTTTCGAATCGAAATAATCGTTTATTTATTTTAGTCCTCGAGACTTGGAAAATAGTTCCTTATAAATGTTGATGGTGACTCGCGTGCTTCTCTCATCATCTGACAAATTTCCAGTTGCAAACTCAACACTTTTCCCCATAAAAGAAATAAAAAAAAAAAACTCCCACAAGATCACTTCAAGAAGGTAAAATGAAAAGCGAGAAAGGAATCAAGAAAATCGTATTTTAGGGTAGAGATTTGATTCCTGACGAGTTTAGGGTCCAAAAAATTTTGAATCGAATCAAACGTTGATTTATTTCAGTCCTTATAACAATTGCTTTTCACTTTAAGGAACCACTCAGACTTTAGATTCCTTATTTGACGAAATTGTAAAGACTTTTGCGGCAGGAAGTTTGAAAAACAAAAAAAAAAGAAGAAGAAGAAGAAGCTGTTGATTCGTTTTGGTAATCCCTAATATAGACACTGCATCGCACTGCCGCCCACGAAAAGTGGTAAAAAAAAAAAAAAAAAAAAAAAAAAAACAGAAACAGTTTATATGTAGTCGAACTAATGCCATGAATTAAATCACGTAACTGTTTATGGGGTACTTCTATAGTGTCGTAACAACCAACAAGTGCTATTGTATTGTACTCGGATTAAAATCGAGAAGAAAATACGAGAGACAGAGAAAGAGAAAGAGGAAGAGAGCGAGAGTGAGAGTAGAAAATAAGAGAGTTTGGAGAAAATCTTTATTTCCGCGCTGGCTGATTTAACCTTTGCATATTATATACCTATATATATCGACGGGAGTATTTTTTATCTTTTATATGAGAATCACAGACCGTTAAATCAGTCTTACATCAATTTTCGGCCGGGCCTCTCTCTCTCTCTTTCTCTCTTTCTCTCTCGACTGCCACTTAAACTACCGCAACCGTTTCTGTATACCAGGTACTTGAATTATATCCACAAAAGAAGTTTCTCTTTCTTATATCGAATTTTAGATATTTGACTTTTAAATATCCAGAAACCGAAACAGCTGTGACCACGGTTTTAACAATAAAAATGTAAAACGTGTTCTTCTCAGTCGTCGATAATATCTCTCGACGAAATGATAATAATTTTATTTGAAAATTTTATTCCTTCAAAAATTTCCCGTATTCAGCGTAATTCCAACCGGGCTTATAATCATTATTGCATTAACACGCATCATCCCTATATACGCTTTGTCAGTTTTAAACTGAAAATTATTTTCTATAAGCTTTTTTCAGAATTAACTAAAGAAACTAATTTACAGTGAGTAGTAAATGGTAGTTTTTTAACATTTATAATTAGCGTTGGAGTATATAAGTTATAGTTTAACTATCATACCTGGATTTATTTTATTTTCTATATCATGAAAAATGTTTGAATGAACAGAAAATATCGGGTATATTTATTCGGGTGGTCCTGATTCAGGGTGTGGACAAATTTCTTATGTTTTTCAAGTGATACTTCCTTTAGCAGGGTACGGAAAATTATTAAGTACAACGAAAAGTGTAAGATTGACATGTATGCCTGTATAAAATATATATTTACATGTAAGTAAATGTAAAGTATGTCTCAAGTCTCAAGTCTCAATCTCAAGTCTCAGTTTCAAATTTCAAGTCTCAAGTCTCCAGTCTCAAGTCTTTAGTCTTCAGTCTCAGTCTCAAGTCTCAGTCTTAAATCTCAAGTCTCAATCTCAGTCTCAAGTCTCAAGTCTCAAGTCTCAAGTCTCAAGTCTCAAGTCTCAAGTCTCAGTCTCAGTCTCAAGTTTGAAATTTCAAGTCTCAAGTCTCAAGTCTTTAGTCTTCAGTCTCAGTCTCAAATTTCAAGTCTCAATCTCAGTCTCAAGTCTCGAGTCTCCAGTCTCAAGTCTCGAGTCTCCAGTCTCAAGTCTCGAGTCTCAAGTCTCAAGTCTCAAGTCTCAAGTCTCAATTGCAAGTCTCAGTCTCAAGTTTCAAATTTCAAGTCTCACGTCTTCAGTCTTCAGTCTCAGTCTCAAGTCTCAGTCTCAAGTCTCAGTCTCAAGTCTCAGTCTCAAGTCTCAGTCTCAAGTCTCAGTCTCAAGTCTCAGTCTCAAGTCTCAGTCTCAAGTCTCAGTCTCAAGTCTCAGTCTCAAGTCTCAGTCTTAAATCTCAAGTCTCAATCTCAGTCTCAAGTCTCAAGTCTCAAGTCTCAGTCTCAAGTCTTAAGTCTCAGTCTCAAGTCTTAAGTGAGAAGTTTGACTTCTAGCGAGCATAATACGCTACACGCACACTTCTTTTGTATCTGAAACCCTTTTTGCGGACGGTTTTAAGATTGAGATAAAAAGTTAAAATGTTTAAAATATTGTTGTTCGAATTATTTGGAGACAATTTGGGGGGCTGCGACCGCGAATAAATTCGTCTAAACCCTGAATAAGCACCATCCTAATACTTGCTTATTTCTTTTCGAAGTAACTCTCCTACAGCTGTGAGTTATAAGGTAGCAGCCAACTCTGAATTCTGTTTAAAAATCTTATTAAATCTTTGCAGCAGGGTCTTAAAGAGAACTGAGTTAAAACTACAAATAGCTACATCACAATGAACTTCCGGAAGACTATATATAATATATATACATATATACACCTACCTTTACTTTAATTTCATTTTATTTTATAGTCATAGTATGCCGTGCTAAGAGATATTCAGCAAACTCTTAAGTACGTTAAAACTACAGGTATGAACTTCCGGCTGACTTTATTACACGGTTTTAAGTATAGTGCTTGAGCAAGCATGAAGAAGACTAGAGATGGAACATTCAGACATCTTCAAAGACAAATAAATTAATGAAGAATATTAATTGATCAAAGACAAATGATACTTTAACTCTCTTTTATTTCTCTTCAATGAAAATGAATTTACAAAAAATTTTTAAGGATATAAAAAAAGAGGATTGCAGATGTCATTGAAATATTGTCTGTTCATCCGGATAAAGGTTGGTGTTCTGGAAACTGTTGCAACAATTTGACTGAAATTTTCATTTTTATTTTGATTTTTTTAAGGACTCTGCAATGGTTCAACTTAAATAAAAAAATTCGTCGGCAAACTGAACTAGCAGCCTTTAAGAATTTTTTATTCTGTATTTTCTAGTTTTTCTTCTTTCTCATTTTTCTTTTCTCTTTGTGGAAAATTTATATCTGCGGAATGGATGAAAAGGCGCTTCGTCGTTTCCCAAATCCTGAATCCTCCGAAATCCTACTGTCTCTCTTATCGTTAACTGCCATATGGCTTTTGGATCGAAAGATCGAAAGAAATCTTTTTTTCCTCGATCGATGTAGGAATTGCTTTCAGTAAGAAACGGTTTAGTTCTCAGTTTTGGTATACCTGTAGATAAACACATCGGTATGTATATATGTACAATATACATACATATATGTATACCTACCTGCAGTATCTAGCTTTCCTTTACCATACCATACGTGATTCGATATCGCTTCATCTTTTTTCATCTCGTTTCATTCGTACGATTCAATGATTCGAAAAAAAAAAAACGACAATACGGTTCTGGTTCTGTCGATAGGCATCATGTATGTACATACATACGTACGATCTCGTATAAAAACTACAGCATGCCTGGGTAACTTATATAATATGCGTATACAAGTGGCGTTTGGCAACTGTATATGGGGCATTCCATGCCATCTCGATCAAGATTCTACGTCGATGTCTCAGATTGGTTTGATAATTTTTTGTACAAAAGTACACGACGAAAAACGCAATCGTAATTTTTTTTAGAATTTTTCGACCCAGCGTATCTGATGTATGATTTAAAAACTTGAAATAAAAACACCCACTTTGTAAAATCTGAAAAAATTCTAAAAAATCTTATGAAATATAACAAAATTTTTGACACCTATTAGAAGATGTAGATTTCATAACTTCAAAAGATAAATACGGAAAATAAGAAATTAAAGAATTATTATTTTTTCATTGCATTTTTGATATCAGAATGAACATAAAAGCTCTCTATGATATGGCCCGAAAAATGTCTATTTAGAGAGTTACAGGGAATCAAAAATATCAGGATAATATTTATATTTACAAATTTATATTTTTCAATATTATCCTGATATTTTTGATTCCCTGTAACTCTCTAAATAGACATTTTTCGGGCCATATCATAGAAAGCTTTTATGTTCAATCTGATGTCAAAAATGCAATGGAATAATAATAATTTTTTAATTTCTCATTTTCCGTATTTATCTTTTGAAGTTATGAAATCTCCATCTTCTAATAGGTGTCGAAAATTTTGTTATATTTCATAAGATTTTTCTGAATTTTTTCAGATTTTACAAAGTGAATGTTTTTATTTCAAGTTTTTAAATCATACTTCAGATACGCTGGGTCGAAAAATTCTGAAAAAAATTACGATTGCGTTTTTCGTCGTGTACTTTTGTACAAAAAATTATCAAACCAATCTGAGACATCGACGTAGAATCTCTTCTCTCACAAAAAAAAAAAAAAAGAACTGTATCACTTTTTCTCCCATTCGAGATATGGAAATTTTTTGTGACCATCATTCGAATGTCAAATTTTAAATTTCAGATTTTTCTTGTATTTGTCTAGCCGTTTCTGAGATCGTTCAACGAATTTTTTTCAATTTTTTTATCAGACCTGATTCTCGTACACTAGTAAATGTAATTTTTCGAAATAAACCAATAAAATGAATAAATAGTATAAAAATTTTTTAAAGAAATTTTAACCGAGAAGAAGCTTTTGACGTGTTGCTGAAAGCACCTTTTAGACTTTCGGTCATTACTTTCATTAAAAGACATGGAAAAAAATTGAGTTAAAAAAGATCAGTAAATTTTATTTAACATCAGACTTTTCGCTGTGAAAAAAAAAATTTACTCCTAGAATCGTGTAAAGTATATACACATATATATATATACCTATATATATATATATATGATGTAAGATATTTCGTGCTTTACTTTTCATCTTAGTAAAGGAATGTCGTGCACAGGTTGGTCTGAGCTCGCCAAGTAACTTATTCACGATGCTTATAATAGACAGAAAGCTAAACTGAGTAGTGTCTAAGACACTTGAAAATTTTATGAAAATCTTGATAAAATATGAGCAGAAATTTACTGAACCGTATATCGTATATATATATTTTTTATTTATTTTTTGTTTTTTGTTTCATCTTCTTTGAATCAATTTTCCTAAACTTTTTGAGGAATTATTAAGAGCTGGAAGGTATAAACATGAAGATAAGTTTGAAACGTCCTACGGGTAACCCTAACACAATATTTTTTGGTTCAGTGAAAGAGCGAAACTACCTATTTGGCCTATTTCACGTGTTTACACATTTCCCAACCCTCTAGTACGTATATTTCTCCCCAAAAACAACCTGCGAGAAAATAACGCGTTGTCGTCGAGGAGGAGAAGGAGAAGAAGAGGAGGGAGGTTGCAGGCGCGAGAAAAGGCAGTAATATTTTACGGAGCGTTGACAAGGCCAAGGCGAAAAAGAGAAAAAGGGAGACGATGTAAAAAGTTGAAGATCGCAAAATAAGAAGAGACTTACGGACCAAACCCTCGTGAAATTTTTCCTATTTACAAGAAAGAAAAAAAATAAATGCCAAAAAAATCCCTTTTAATATTGATTGTTTTTTTTTTTATTTTTTTTTTTTCAAAACTATTTTCACACCAAGAAAACTTTTCCCCATTTTCTCTCCACGATTTTATCAATAATTATGCATTTCACTAAATTTTGAATTCCAATTTCATTTCCGTAATTATAGAAACAAAAAGTGTCGTGAAGTGCTTTTCGCAATTTTCCAATATATATCCGAAAGGAATTCCCCCCCCCCCCCCCCCCCCCCCCCCCCTTTTAAGCCAAATCTTTATCGTTATTGTTTAAAAAATCTTTCGATAACGATATTTCAACATCGTTTTCAAAACGTGGGAAAAGCTCAACCACCGTTATTCAAATATAGAACGACTTACGAAGATTTTGAGCATTCGAAATCCTCCGCGAGACTTTCTCTTGAAGACAGTATGAATATATACTGCAAGTCCTGGCTTATAGTTCTCAACATTTTGAGAAAGCTGTTTGAAAATGTATTTAATGTAACTTTTCGCTCCCTTAGATTCTCGGCTTTAAACGTGGGGTAGTTATGTATACAAATACATATACGAATACATATATATGTATGTATATAAGGTATGTATATCCACTACTGGGAAACATACGTTCTAGTAGCAGTACCAGGTTCAATAGACGTCCGCGCCTGACAGTTTTCCGATTGATTGATCGACGCTCCCATATCGAGTGACACTTTGACATATGGAAAAACCTTTTAGCTTAGAAAACTCTAAACTTTAGAAATGTGGTGTTGAAATATTTGGGATATATCATTCACCTAGATTTACATGGATTTAGAATAGAGCCAATCGATTAGATAACATCAAGCTTTGTGTTGGTTTTATCGTTAGAAATGAAACGGAGTTTAATTGTTCGTTTAAAAAATATCATAGAAATATATAATAAAATAATTTCATCAAAATCCATCAGACTTTATAATGACATTTCTATAGAATTCATAAAGCTGTATGGAATTTTATTTCATCTGAACTAATTCATCATCATCATCCAGATATATATCATTGATAAAATTAGTTAAAACCAGATTCACACTAACGATGTGTGTGTGTGTTTTTTTGTTCAGAAAACTTCCTCGACGTTTTTATACAACTGGACCAAACTGAACTATGACCTATCGTATGATCAGTCGTTAATTAAATCCCGAGTAACATCTAAAATGTGTAATGCAAACGGATAATCGACCGGAATAGCTACGTATGTATAAACTTTTATTTTACTTGAAAATATATCTGCGATTCGAGAATGAAAAATTGTTTTTTGTCCTACCTGCATCGAAAGTAATTACGTGTATGTAAACCGGGCGAAAAGTGGCTTTTTTACGCCCTAGTGCTGTAAAGTGAGGTCTAGGGTGGAAAGTAGCACTTTACCGCACTAGAGCAGAAAATAAAACTACTTTCCATTCAATTTTACATACACACCAAAGCAAAGTTTCTTTGCAAGTATCAGACAAGAAATATCGTATGTATCACGCTTTGCTCGGGTGGCAACTTTCACACTTGTTAGTAATCGCCTACTTTCTGCCCTTGATACACAATATACTATTACATAACTTCGGTAGATAACTGTAATATGACTTGCGAAATAAGCGTACGTTATTTAACGTAACATACTAATTATATATCATTAATTTGTCAAAGTGGATATCGCGTATCCAATTCGAGGAAAATAATATTTAACCGTAAAAATTGCTTAGCTGTTATATCGTCCACTCGTATTATACGTCGACGTTGTAGATGCCTGCGGTGTTAATTAAATACCTAAATTACTGAATTTGAGACTGTGGTTATTTTTTCGATTTAATTAACTAAATATGAAAGGTCGTCATTCGTGGCTTCAGATTTCAGTCGAATACGATTTCTCAAATTTCGTTAAACTTATTATAGGGTTTCGTGAAATATATTAAAGAAATAATAAAATAATAGAAAATTTTACATTTGAAATTCTTGTGACGATAAAAAGTGGGGTGAAAAATCGTTGAAATGATCAAAGAATCGTATTCGATCGAAACCGATATCTAAAAATTTTTTACAACTACAACCCTCTTAAATTCGTATCTAAATTTATATAAAAATTTTTTTCGGATGGATAGTAATTAATGATTATTTTATAACCGTGTGGTTTGAATTGATTTTTCGATACAACGGTGCTTATCGATCTCGTGGTGTTTTTTTATTTTCTTTTTTCTCATAAAAATAATAAATTGCGAGATCATTTTTCTCTTCTTTTCTTTTCAGTTCTTTTATTTTCATCGATACACAATCTTCCTTGTCAATTCGTATCGCTATACCGATTGCTTCTTGAGTGTCTATTGATTATCACTTCTCTGTTGATTGAACTGACAATGTCCCATCCCATTCTTCACCGTACGTCTCTCTCCCCTATCGCCTGTAGTAACCTCCGCCCTGATACAGCTCGGCGATGTATCCCATCACAATTCAAACTCTCACCACACTAGATATTGTACATATTTGAACTGACAAGTAATAGACAATGGATATTCCACATACTGACAACATTTACTGATTTATTTCTTATCAATTGGAAAATACGATTTTGCGAAACGCTTTTTAGTGAATATATGAGACAAGTATCGAATATTTTGATTATTATTTTTGCAATTATATATATGATTGAATACGATATCGTTTTCACGTATAGGTATTTGAAAATATTTGAAAAATAAGTTTCCGAGAATTGAAGAAAGAATAAAAAAAAAAATGGGCCTGTGATTTTTTTTCTCAACGCGATGAAAACTGTGGAATAACTCGTTGCTAATCCTCGGGAACCCTTGAGGGGTCTGAAGAGGTAGCTGACGCGTTTACACAGAATACCCTTATCGAGTAAAGTCTTGAAAATTTATCGCAGAAGTTCGCGTTATCGTGGTAAAACTTTGGCCAATTTTTCAATGCAAATTTAAATGGGATAATAAATATCTTACGGGAAGGTAAACGTGACTAGGTAGCTAAGGCTTAGGATCATGGAAAAAATTTTACCTCCCTTAAAATGATTCGCCCGTATGATTGTCTAACTAAAAACCCACCATCGTCGTACCGTCTTTGTAATATTAATTTTTTTTTTTTTTGCCCTTGAATACGTAATTGTTTGATTAATACCGACATTTCTTCTCTATCTAAGCTTAAATTTTTTTTTTTTTTTCACTCCCTAAATCTTTGTACTTTTATGATATATAAGAACACTTGGATTAATATACTTTTTTAAAAATAAAAAAATCAACTGGCAGTGATGAAAATCAAACAATTCACTTATAAACTCAAATTCATTTCCCACGGTGATATCGGAGTCTATAATCATCCTAAAATAACGATTGCATGATTCTAATATATATGTATATATCTCTTTAAAATAAATTCGATACTTGAAGGGATCGACATCGCATGTGATGATTAATCGTGTCATGTATTTACATTTTTCCTTTTTAATTCACCCCATTAGTTTCCCTCTTGTGGTAAGACTATATCAGTCTTTCCATGGCTGTCGCTCCTCCTTAGATGAGGGAGCGGCAGCCTTTGTCCGCCCTTAATCATTATCTCTGTTTCCTTGATTCTTTCAATTTCCCCCGTGCCACAGTATATAATATATATATATATATGTATATATATCTTTTTGTATATACCTTTTCTTTTTTCTTCGTTTTATCACTCTCTCCATGAGCAAAGGCAGACAATAGTCTTTGTCGCCCTAGGCAACCTCTGATGTAGTCCATCTTACACTTTATCAGGATTTCTTCCATGAGCTTATCAAAAAATCTACCCACGAATGGATCGTGATTGAAAAAAATCATACGACACCATATTGTGTGGACATTTTTTTTGTTTTCAAATCAAATCTTCATTATACTATGGCGAATATCCGGAGATGAAATTTAAGTCTGTGTAAAACAGTGGGATGTATGATTTTTGATAAATACAAAAACAAAATTAAAACAAGCCGGAAAAACAGTTTTTTGGATTACTTTTCATCAAGAAGAAAAAAAAGGATGGGTTTGTCAGGGGAAGAAAAAGTATAAAAAAAGTAATGAAAAACCGAAAAAAAAAGATTAATATCGAAAATTTCACATAAAAAAATTACCCTATATGTTGACAAACAACAATTTCATACAGTCCGTTTAATCCCAATTCGATCTGGATACACTTACAATTTCTTATTGTCATTGGCAAGGATCGCCCTATATATTGACAAACAACAATTCTATACAGTGCATTCATTCTAATTCGATCTGGGTATATTTACAATTTTTTTTTTGGTGTCATTGGCAAGGAATGCCCTATACATATGAAATTCTCAACCCGGAAGAGTATATTCTTTCATTTGGAAAGGTAATACAGAGAAAAAAGTATAGGTTTGTCAGTAAAACAGCGAAAATCTATTCATTTCCGGTAGAACCGGAAGTTCAAATTAAACGAGACATGGCAATTTTTTATGCTCATCATTTGGTTGTAAAGTCCTGTGAATTTCAGATTTTTTCATTGAGCCGTTTCCGAGATCACCGGGCGAGTTTGTCGAACAGGCCGACGGACACAACGACATCTTTCTAAAAACCTGTTTTTCGGATTCTCGAGGGTCGAAAACGTGAAGATTCGTTGAAATTAGCAAAAGTCACTTTTCGACCAAAACCAATACTTTTCTAAAATGTAGAAAGAAAAAACCACGACAAAAGAAGCACAGAAGGTGATCTTTTTTTATTTATTTTTTTTTCAAATGTTTCAAAAGAGTTGGAAACAAAAAAAATACTTTTAGAATCTCTGACTTTAGGATACATAACAATGTTTTCTAAGGAGAAACTTTCGGGTCAGTTGAAGCGGAGAACTTCGATGAAACTTTAATTTCATCTGATGGCAGGCAGCTCTTCCTTTATTCAATTCGCGAATTCCAATGATATTTGATTTCTTTCTGCAGTACCTACCTACTAAGACGACTAAGGACCCAAGGAGACTCTCAATTCTTATTCTCTCTGCAAGCATACCGAAGAAGTAGGTAGTACCTACTTATACCTCCTTTGAGATAATGCCCAAGCCTCTTACTCACAATCAGACTGAAGAAGATGGTGATTTTAATTTGGAACTTTCAAATTTTCAAAGAGATTAATTTTATCCGGATAATATTTCAGCGAGTATGAGGTAAGGTACACATACCTACCTTATCCTATTCTCATATTTACGATTCACATATATCAAATTCTATACCTTCATTAAAAATTTGGTAAAACGATCACAAACGAAGCCGTTGCTTATCGGAATAGGTATAAAGCATCGAGTATAACGTTCCTCTTTGCTTATGTGTATTTCCATACATACCAGGAACACGAATTCAAAGGAATACCGTATGTACGTATGTGTACACCTTAATGCACACGTACTTAGTTATTTACATGCATGGTACACCCCAATTCCACTCATATCCAAATTCAGTTATACGATTATAATCGTAGAAGGTTCTCTCTCCATGCCTATAGTGCAGAGAGGAAAAGCCCTGAAAGTCTGAGTTCACATTTGACAATCATCATCTGGTTAAACTGAGGCATAAAGAGGGTGGTTTTTTAGGTCTCGTTTGTTAGAAAAGCATTTTTGAAAAGCTGACTTCCATCGTTATCCGGAATCGAATATTTTTACTGCCACTGAAGGGATGAAACTGGGTTCTTTGAGTATTTCTTTGGTTTGGGTTGGGTCTTGAAAGAATATCCTTTTCTGAGGTGTAGGTACTTGTACCTTACACTACTCTCTCAGTAGTCAAAAGGATACATAAATCCTTTCGAATTAGCGCATCTGCGCCGAGGCGTGAGAATGATATCATTAAGACTAAAGGCACGGAGACGCAAAGACGTCGCTGAGACGCACTCCGACCTACAGAGGGTTTGGGATGAACGCAGATGGCGTTAACGTAAGCTTATATTATATCTGCCAACGAGCGAGTATTTTCTTAGAGTTATAGCCGAGACACGTCACTGGGAAATTCGTGTGGTTAGGATTTTACCACGAGGAGTGATACGACAACCAAATTCGGACCTCACACCTCTCGTAGACCGTAAAAATTCCAGCCTTCATTTCTGCCTGAAAAAAAGATAAAAAGAAAAGAAAAAGAAAAGTAAAACAAAGAGCGTTTGAATCTCAATGAGGATTTTAGGGGAAATAATAGCGATGATAAATACTTGGTGCTTGGGGATTCAAGCTTCAATTGATTACTCCATGGGGTTCTTTTAACTTTCTATAATGCTTTTTTGTTTGCGGAAGTAGTCCAAAGACCAAAGGGTAAATACCGAAGTTCCGAGTGTCAGAAGTGGAAAGGACAAGATATAGAAGTCGTCAGTATCTCATCAGCTCTTGAAAGGTCAACCGATCCTTCAAGAGTTTCTTCCCTTCTTCTGCTTCTTCTTCTTCATCATCAGCTATTGCTTGTTTGTTGTTTGTTCGTTCGAAAAGGATCTCGGTTATTTTTCTTCTGCCCAAAGTCCGGCGAATCATAATACCAACAAACAATAAACGTATCAACGTTTATCATAAATCTGAAGACGAGGTCACGTCATCGAATACCAATTTATAATCCTGCAGGACTAGCAACTAACTCGGAAGGTAAATTTCTCTCTCTCTCTCTTCATTTCTAAAATGAATTCGCAATTACCCAGAAGAAATGCATTTATTTCATTAGCTATAACAAAGCGATTCGCTTTAATTCATGATCGCGATTAGAGGATGTTCTATAAGAGTCGTTGAGGCCGGCTATTTCGTTCGAATGAAACGACTTTTAAACGTCTTATATAGGTATAAGGAGAGGGTCAGTGGATACGATCTTTGCAGTCGTATTTTTCGTAACTTGGTTTTTTTCTCATTCATTCATTTTTACTTTTCATCAGCTACGGTGATATAAGAAAAGTATTGGTTTTGGTCGAAAAGTAATTTTTGCTCATTTCACCGAATCTTCACGTTTTCGACCCTCCAGAATCCGAAAAACAGGTTTTTAGAAAGATGTCGGTCTGTCTGTTGGCCTGTTCGACAAACTCGCGCGGTGATCTCGGAAACGGCTCGATGAAAAAATCTGAAATTCACAGGACTTTACAACCAAATGATGGGCATGAAAATTTGCCATGTCTCGTTTAATTTGAACTTCCGGTTCTACCGGAAATGAATCGATTTTCGCTGTTTTATTGACAAACCTATACTTTTTTCTCTGTATTACCTTTCTAAATGAAAGAATATATTCTTCCGAGTTGAGAATTTCATATATATAGGGCATTCCTTGCCAATGACACAAAAAAAATTGTAAATATACCTAGGTCGAATTAGAATGAATGCACTGTGTAAAATTGTTGTTTGTCAATATATATAGGGCGATCCTTGCCAATGAGAAGAAGAAATTGTAAGTGTACCGAGATCGAATTGGGATTAAACGCACTGTATGAAATTGTTGTTTGTCAGTATATAGGGCATTTTTTTTATGTGAAATTTTCAATTTTGATCTTTATTTTCGGTTTTTCATTACTTTTTTATACTTTTTCTTATCCTGACAAAGCCATTCTTTTTTTTCTTTTTGATGAAAAGTACTCTGAAAAACTGTTTTTCCGGCTTGTCTATTTTTATTTTTTGGTTGTCTGTCTTATTCAACTTCTACCACTTCAATCGAGATTTTCTCCGCGAAAATAGCAACAGGAAAAATAAAAAACGAAAAAAAATTAAAAAACAACAAAAAGAAGAATCTAAAAACAGAACTAATTTCAAGTTTGTCCATTAAGGATCTCTCACTCCCTATTACGGTATTACCTAACCCGTCAGCAGGTAATTAAAATTTGCTTCCAAATTCAACGAGACTTTGTCTTTGGTTTTAATTAAATGAATATCCCGCTGAGACATTGACTGCTTATTCCTTTTGGAATCAACCTACACCTCCCTATCTACTCTATCCTCTTCAATTACAACTGGTATACGAAGTTAGGACTTATGACTGAGAAAGTTGGTTATTCTAGACGTCTTAGGATAAACAAAAATGCTAATTACCCCGTTCACGTAGTAAAGAAAAAATTCAAAACTGTCCTATCGTAGAACAAAATTAATAAAAAAAATTTAAATAAAATGAAAAAATAACATCAGAACCCCCACCGTGTATCAAATTAAACCCACATCAATAAATACGCTCTACAGTTTTCATAGATTTTGCAAAATAACGTACGAGATTCGGTATTATGCGAGATACGGAAAAATAATTTTCCTAACAAAAGTTTTAAAGCTGGATAATAAGACTTTAGAATTTTCCGATAATAAAAATTGTTATTATTTCCTAATTTTTCCATAACACAAATTATGGACAAAGCTTTTCTGGAAATCTATATGCCTACGAATAGGAAAAGAAGAAAATAAAAAAGAAGAAATTTCTACGTGTGAATCGAGGATATGGTAAGAAAATTACGAGGGTGAAAAATCGGTCGGAAATAGAGAAAAGAGAACTGAAATGAAGATTAGTTGGGTGTTGGATGTCTGGAACCAAAAAAAAAAAAACAAAATAAAAACCCACATAAATTCTACAATAACTCCAATATACTATATATATGTTTTATTCAACGTATTTTTGATAACTCAGATATCGAAGTTGCGCACAAACATGTGAAACGAATGTGACCAACGACCAATTAAAAATGATATACGTACACACTGAGAGTATTATATAATAGAAAGAAAAAAAAAAAAGAAAAAATCAAAGGAGACACATTTGCCATGTGGATAATGGCCTGGAATGACTTCGTGCCTTTTGATTATGAACCAAGTTTCTAAGCGGTTTAAAAGTTCCCGATGATAAACGAAAGTTCCAATCCGATAGAATTATTCCGATTGGAGTTAATCGATTGACGATTAATCGTCATTAAAAATTTCAACACTTATCGAAAGGTCAATTAATCATGTAATAAAATCAATCCCCATCTCTTTATGGTTTTAAACGATCGGTTATTGATTTAGAACAAGAAAATTTATAACAGTAATAGCTTAAAACTTTCGTCCATATATATTTTTGTACCTGTACGGTTATATGTCTAACTCGTTATCATGCAAGCAAGCAGAGGTCAAGGGTTGTTTGAAAAGGGTCTTCCCTCTTCTCGTCTATTACCTAGAAACTCAGAACCCAAAGTTTATCGGTTATGGTATAACCGCATGTATTTACTAAGTCTAGATGTTGCAATAGGAAGGTTCCACACCAAACAGTTGTGTATAATCAGCAAAAGTAAATGTTCTCCTCTATAAAGCATGAAGATAGGGATTCGTTGAACTGCCAGCTTTCACTACGAAGCGTTAAATGGAGTAAACAGTGCGCATAGATCGCATACAGGATCCATTTTCCGTACGTACAACCCTTCGTCATCGATAAATTCTCAACTCCAGCGTGCACAGTAGAGCGGAGCGAATATGAACTTTTTTCAAAATCGCAATGGCCTATATGCAGAAAAGTCGCATTCTGATGTCACAAGTAACTGTGTAAGAGATGAATGGTCTAGCACAACATTTTGAGGTGCCGAGACGCGATTGAAATCCAAAAAATGCATTTTTGGTGGGTATCACTCAGGTATTCGAAAATTTACGCCAAAATGAAATTTTTATCTTATTTTCACCCAAAATATTCTCAGATTTTAGAAATATTCTCGGCTGCGTGTCGAGCTCCACCCCATAATAACCTTTCTGTTTGCATGGTATTTATATACTATTCAACAAATCAGAAAATCAATCTGATCCTGGGATCGGGACTCACGTTTCCAGAGGAAATATTCCGTCTGATCACGAATCAAAGTTTGGAAAATTCCATCGCATCAAATTTTTGAGCAAATGGCAGTCGAAAATTGGATAATAAGATGATTTTCGTGATTTTTGAGGGTACGCATTACGGACCAGCAGTTTGATTCCAAAATTTGAATACACGTTTCCGAAGGGAATTTTTCCACTGATTTAGAATATCAAGTCCAACAAATTTTATCACCACAGATTTTCCGGAAAATTGTTAATCAAACTCGAACCATTTTTCCGCCTTGACTTTGAGTATTATGAGGTAGAGCTCGAAACGCATCCGGCGATATTTCTACAATCTGAGGATATTTTGGGTGGAAATAAGATAAAAATTGCATTTTGGCGTAAATTTTCGAATACTTGAGTAATACCCACCAAAAACGCATTTTTTGAATTTCAAACGCGTCTCGGCACCTCAAAAGGTTGTACTAGACCATTAATCTCTTACACAGTGACTTCTGACACCAAAATGCGTCTTTTCCGCATATAGGCCATTGCGATTTTAGAAAAAAAGTTCATTTTCGCTCCGCCCTAGTGCACGGGGACGTGGTAGTAAATTTTTTGTTTTTTTTTCTCCGATAAAAAGAAGAGCTCGATACTTATCTTCCACTTCTAAAACTATGCAGAGATTGACTAAAGTATCCTCAAAAAAGAAAAAAAAAGAAATAATAATAATAATAATAAAGTAGGCAGCATGAGATACACCCCAATTTTTTCAGAGTATATGTGTAGGTATATGTGTTCCTACGTAGTCGAGACTTTCGAGTTAGGTTACGGGGACAGGAAAGATAGAAGTTGGCCAAGTGATCACATTTTTCAACCACTTTGTTAAGTCCTTAAAAAAAAAAAAAAGAATACTGTTTCAAAGGAGTATAAAAATAAAAAATAAAAAAAGTTTAAGTAAAACTTTTCAACCGAAAAATTTTTCGGCACAGTTTAGAACAAGGCTCTCTAAAGTCTTTAGATCTTTCTTTTCCTTTTTTTTTTTTTTTTTTTTTTGTGTAGGTGTGGACCAGCCGTCACCATGATCGGTTGAATAACGTTATCAACTTCAAATGTGCGAGGGTTTAATGTTATATAGACAGACAGGTTTGGGTAATGGATAAATGCCCCTGGAGGCACTAGAGGAAGCAATAGATACAAAAATACGTCAGAAATTATTTTGGCTATAAGCCAGCAGCAAAGTATATGTATATCGTTTGTTTGGTATCGAATTTTGAAATACTCATCTGCCATATGGCAGTAACAAAAAACATACATATCAAGATATTTCTTTCATCGTTAATGGCGTAGGAGGTTTTTTTCTCATTTTTTTTTTTTTTTGCTATGAATAAAGTGAAGTCAGATTCATGATGAAGAAGAAGATAACGATTTGATGATAAAAGGGAAGTGAACACGATCACGAAATGAATTTTAATTTATTTTTTATTTTTTTATTTTTATTTTCAAGAGATCACCCATTCATCAAAACCCTTTGGTTCGATTGGCTTTCTCGGAGATTCAACGAGCGAAGAGGAAGCTGTATCGATCCAGTCGATAAAGTGAACCATTGAACAAAGACATTTTTCATAAAAAGGCTCCGCTACGTGTCGAGGAGTCTGCGTGCTACGGGTTTATGCTATAAATCATGAAAGAGGATGGAATGGTTAGGGAAGGAGTTTCGAAAGTGTTTTATTTACGGAAAACTCTCCTATAGTCCCCCATGGCTCACGCGTATTACAATCGGCAAAACAACAGATACCATCGATTTTTCACACTGATAGAAAAACAAAAGAAAAAAAAAAAAAAGAAAAGACGCTGCTTCAACTTTTACAAACGATCTGAGAATCTTAAACATCGCAATTCGTTAAAAGGTTACGTCTCGTTCATGTCTGGGATACTTTTTCTCAAACTCGAACCCTTCAGTGTCACATCTCGAAAGAAAATAATTGCTCGACAGTTTTTTTCCCCAGAACCATTTTTCTTTTTTTTTTTTTTTTCTTGTTCATCGTAGATCAATCAATGAATAATTGTTATTGAAATATATGAGCTATTTCACAATGAAATTACAGGACTGGTTTTATATACCTCAATATTTTTTTGTTTTAGTGAAATTTCATGCCATTTTTTGATATTTTACGTTTTACACGTTTTTTTTTTTTTTTGATAATACCACAGAAGTTAATAGTCTGACAAAAAAATTTTCAATACAATTTTGAACGGTAATTTTTCGCTCTTTCAATTAAAAATAGTTTCATATACCTCAGACAATCGCAAATCCAAAATACATATAGTTAAAACTTCTTTCGTAACTTTAATTTCGATTTTTTATTAAAAAATTTCTGTCAAAAAATATGTTGAAATTTTTTTTGTGAGACCATTAACAGTATTCAGTAATATCAAAAAATATATGAAATATTTCATTTTGTCTCATTTTTATAAACATTAACCATTGATGATAGAGTAAACCCCATGAAATTTGTGAAATAGTTCACATCTGTTGTGTTTCCATGAAAAATTTTATCCCCGAAGTGAATTTCATGTATTTCTTTATCAAAGTCACAAAATTTCTGAGAGATAATATATACATATATGTATATATATATATATATATATATATATATATATATATATATATATATATATATATATATATATATATATATATATATATATATATATATATATTTATCAGAAAAATAGAAAAGTTTTTGAGAGTCAAAGGAAGCCAATATTGCTTTTAGTTTTAGTTTGTGGTTTCTGATTTCGTTTCCGACCTCATCCTCGTCCTCATCCTCATCCTCATCCTTTTGCTCATGGCCTTTAACTTAGTTACGTTCGTACCTACCTACCTACCTACCTACTGCAATTCTCGAATTCCTTACGGGCTAAGAAACTTCCCTTATCTTCCTTCACTTGTCTCCGAAAACTCCTGTTCCGAATTGTAACAGTCGAAGGACCCTGGAAAAGGATCTCGTCGAATTCCCTCGTGGGTAAAGAGGCAAAGGAGCAAAGAAAACTCGGAGCAGTTATCGAGGGTTCAAAAACATCCTTTGTCGACTGGGAAATAATCCAAGATTTTCTATATATATATATACATTTTTTCATCATCAATATTGATACATTAAGTATTATCCCGAGCGTAGGTATATTGTCCTTATTAATAATAATACGTGAAGATCAGTCAGTAAAAAGACAGAGAGAGAGAGAAAGTAATTTGAATAAAAAATTCTATAAAACCCTGCGAAATGTTGTTGTCAGATTTTTTTTTTTATTTTTGTTTTTTTGAGGATAAAATCACCGAGGGTTTGTTTTTTCTTACGTTGAATTTAATTTAGTTTTAAGGTTCAGGACGAGAACCCTACCCAAGATTGTAAATAGCAATAAAACAGAAATTCTAATCTACGCCACGAGCGAAATATCCAACTAACCAACCCAAGACTCTCGTACAACAAACCCGAAACTATGTTGATCTCTTTTGGTGTAACACAGGTTTGCGGTTCTAAGCCTGTTGCTAGGAAAATTGAGAACTAGCTCAGTTATACGATTAAGGAGATATAATCCTGGCTCAGGAAACTCCAAGGATAATTTTAGGAAGCTGTATACCTACTTTAGTCTTTTTTTTATTCTGTATAATATTACGCAGTCTGTACACTCTGTACAAATAAAACCCTTTATTTTACCCAAACTTTTTCTTCATTTTGTTATGTATATTATAAAAACGAAAAGGAATTTTTCCTGATAAATAACATACCGAATTTTTTATATCTCAACAGACTTACAATCGGACTGTTTCACTTTAATTTTACAGTTCAAAAGTGATTTCTGAATCTCAATTTATACTTCCAGATTACTTTCAATCACTCCAAAGGACACTCAAAGACGTTCTCTCTCTTTTTTGACTAAGTTTTTCAGACTTTCAAAGACTTCTAATGAAGCTCAAAGACTTCTAATCAAATACATTATTTGAATTTTAAATTACAACCCCATAACTTTTACAAATTTCTAATCAATGCCATTACTATACTCCAATGAATTATGAAAAAATTTCATTTTACTTTCTCTGTTTGAATATTCCATAAGGGTTTATAAAAAATTTTTCCATGTACAGTTTCCGAATAACCATTGACTGTATTTTAGTTACATTCATGGGACTGAACTTACGGTAAAAATTACGAATTCATTTGACACAATTTCCAGTTATCAGCAACGTTTAAGTACGAAATATTAAAATTCAGAAATTTCAAAACACCGAGAATCCAAAGATTAGAAAAATTAATGGAAAAGCGTCACGAGTTAATTTCAAGTCTCGGAATTTTGAACCTTCGATGTTTTTGATTCGAAATTTTTGAAACCGACTACGCAGACTATTAAGAAAATACCATTTTTTAAAATCGTGAGTTTCGAATATTAAAATTCATTGTTTTTACAGTTTGGAACTTTAACCAAACCATCCTACTGTCCTGTATGTCCTGTATTTCCACTAATTACTGACACTGTTAAACGAAAAAATTTTCCACGAATCCAACAATGATAATAATAATAATAATAATAATAATAACAATAATGATAATTGAATGCTTGTCGTTGAATCTCGAAGAGTCAGAAGAGCCGGGGCACTGACTATAACAATAAGAATCAACGAGGTGTATTTAAATTTAAGTATAGGTTAGATATTATACAGCTAACTTCTGTACCTACAGAGGTATAGGTATGTATGTATGTACATACATACAGAAAACCTGTATTTTATTATAACTATTGTTTGTAGTAGGTAATTTCATTTAATCGGATATTAGATATTATACGTAATGTTTGGCGTCCGCCTTGCCTATTATCAAGCCATTTTACCTCGTTTGTGGTCTTAGCCCTTATAGGTACCTACTCGTATTCTGTAGAAAACCGATAACCTCGAAAGTGTGAAATAGAGGAGGCAATTAGCAACGAACCGTTTTCCGATATCGATATACCCACCTAGCTACTTACACCCTAACCTAACGTAACCTTAACCTACCTATTTCTGCACCTACTTACTTACTTACTTTCCGATAGTAAAAACTAGTCGATTGGCACGAAGTGCAGGGATAGATTTAAGGAAAATTGCAGAGAGTACACGGAGAGACAGTTCTGGTAATGGTTACTATTTTGGCTTAATATTTTCGAGAGTTTTCAAGAATTTGCTGGGAATTCTGAGAAATTTAGATTTTTTGTGAACTATTTAAGAAAACAAAACCAGAAATAATTCCTATATTACGTAGTAACAGTTCGATACAAAAAATAATTGAAATCATATCCCATACCAATACCGCACTTTTTACTATTTCTATGCGAATAGTTCCTAACAATATGTAGAGTACTGAATTTAATAATGGCCAAAGTGTCAAGTACCATAACCACATTCAGTTTTATTTCTAATTCAAATATCAAACAGTAATATTATGTGTAGTAATGATTCCTTCCGAATGCTTACTTTTGAATATAATAGTAATAGTTCCTGAATTAGTAGCAATGGATACCAACAATATTCTCACTAGTTCCGCAGCTTTACTGTTGGCATGATAATGATTTCTAAACGTCGCTATAGGATCCGTTACTAATGTTCAAAATAAAGCATCACTAAAAATGATGATTGACAACACTTTACTAATTTTTTTAGGAATGAGTATCGATGTTTTAAGAATCATCACCCAAACGGTCTCTCCATGTACATCGATATCAAAAGGTTGGAGCTTCAGCTAGTGTTAAAATGGGGAAAGCTAATTTTATTCGTTATCATCCCACCAAAAGTAAAACTTTAACTTTATTCACCAACGACAAATTCTATAGTTTAAATATATAGATAATTTCCTGTCGAATTGGCTTAGGATTTTTGATGATGTAGTAAAAAAGAGTAAAAGAATGAAAAAAAAATTTTTTTGATCGACAATCGGAATTGTAAATCGTAGAATTTTTTTTATTTTTTTTTTTTTTTTTTACTCGCAATATTTTATTTACACGTATCAAAGTTGATCAAAAAAATCATTGTCTGTAGCGAGGCTTTATTGTCGTGATTTTGTCGTATAGATATATTGGATTTGGAAATACAATCGCAAACAGAAAACAATTGGAACTTTTTTTTTTTTGTTATTTTTTTTATATTCTTTTCCTGTTAATTGGTATTTAGTTTTCAAAACTGCAAATAGGTAGATCCGATGTATTATTTACGTATTTACCTACTATATACCTATATATATATGAAATTGAAAAAAATTTATATAGGTACTAAAAGTAATGACAAAAAGTCGTGGGTTTTTGGTTCGTACACGAGTGCAGGAGTTTTCAGAACGAATTTTTTTGAAACACCGATTGAAATAATTGATCCAATTGAGTTTTTGTAAAAAATCTCACGATTTATCAGTTTATTTTGAAAAACTTTATTATAATTGATCCCAATTAATTGTACCTACCTACTATAACGGAAAAGTAACCCTTGGTATACACAAAATTGGATACAATTATTATTTAAATGTGATTAATTACGGCTGCCTTTATAGACAATTCGGCGCCCAACTCGCAGTATCTCCCGTTTAAAGCAATTAGGGAAAATTCGTAATGAATTTACACCTGTTATTAGACCTTATATCTACTTGGTAAGGTGAATAATTTCGTGTATTTAATTATCGAGAGTTAACGCTACCCCATAACGGCGTATAATTGTTACGAGTACATAGCATGTGTATGTGTAGGTAAATAGGGATATATACATCAGGGTGTACGTAAATGGGACTGGGGTAAAGTTTCTAATTTTCAAATATCCGAGCTTTCAAATTGACGAATTTGTTTGAAACGATTTTTGATTTTTAAAAACGTTTTAGGGTTCAAAATATCAAAATTCGCAAAAATTGGAATCCTGCAGGTAGTTGAAAGTTGAGGAGATTCAAATTTAATGAAGAAACACGCTGCGAATTTCAAGTTTCGTAGTTTTGGTCTTTTCGATTTTCAGATTTTGAAATTTCGAAACTTCGGTGTTTTTAGATTTGAAAATTTTTAAATCCATGAAAGAGATTCCCGGGGAAATAACCTTTCTAAAAATTGTGAACTACGGTGATGTTTAAATGCGAAACTTTGACCGTTTGGAACTTTTAAAATTCAGAAGTTCAACCTGGCCCTACGAAAATAAATTAAAAAAAGAATTATAAAAAAATATAGGGGAGAAGCAGGCAGAACGGGCCGTATCGAGCAAAGTGGGCCCCCTCAAAATTTATCGTATTTTTTTAAAATTCTAAAAAGTGACAAATTTCTTTATTTACTTGCCTTAGAAACTTCAAACATCAAATTTAGTGTATATTACAAAAACTAGGGGAGAGGCGAGCAAAGTGGGACTCCAGAAAATTTTAAAGAAGTAATTTATATCGGACATTTGAACTAAGGATATCAACGCCTGTCAACAGTCAGGGTATTATTTTTAGCTAAAAATTTCGAAGATATGGTCATTTATAGAGTTTTTCTATTTTTTTCAAAGATCGAGAAATTTTCAGAGGCGCCCACTTTGTCCGTCTCTCCCTTAGTTCTTATAATATATACTTGATTTGATGTTCAGAGTTTTTTTTATAAGGCAAGTAAATAGAGAAATTTATTACTTTTGAGAATTTAGAAGAAAGTACGAGTAATTATCAGCGGGCCCACTTTGCCCGGAACTTTCGAACCTTTGAAGTAAAGGCGTTAAACACTCGTCATCAATTAGGCTATCGATTTTCGGCCAAAATTTACAGATCTATCGATTCAAATCTCCATTTAGAACCTTACTTCCTTAGTGGACCCGCTTTGCCTACCTCTTCACCACAAAACCACCATCGCTTTGCCCAGCTCTTCACCACAAAAAATTCTAGAATTACAAATTTCGGCACACCCTTAATGTAAATTAAAATACCGCTGAACTGTATCAAGAGCAAAAGATATATATATATACTATTTACAAGAATTTGACTGATTTGAAAATTTCAACAAAAAATAAAAAAATTTTGTTCTGTTTTTTTTTTATATATACATTTTTCTTATTTCCTGCTACATATGCGGTCAAGATTATTTCACAACCTTTGACCATTTTCCGAGGTGCATTAAGCCCGAAGTCGAGGGATAATTATAAAAAGTATAAAGCGAGGAAAGGCTAGACGGTTGATGAGGGCGTAATTATTCTCGTACAGTGCAAGGTACGAGGAAGGTATGTTGTTAGTTTTTTCATCTGTTCTTCTTTCTGTGCCTTTTCATGTATGTTTTTTTTTTTTTTTTTATTTTGTAATTTTTTTTTTCTTCTTCCTGTTTTCGTTCTTCTTTTTTTTTACATTTTTACATTTTTCTCTATTTTTCACGTGAGCCATACATATATATACATATATGTATACATATAGGTATGGAAAACGCGCTCTAACAACTAGGCTCGTATTATTCAACATTAGCGTTTCAATTTTATATTTCCCTAAGGGCACTACCTAACGCTAAAAATTATTCAACAAACCTTTTGGGAAATATGATGGTTATTTGCAGTACCTTTGGGCCCACGAGTCGCGTCGTCGCGAATTACTTTTGGATGGTGATGATGTATTTAGGAACGATGTTCAACACCTAAATTCAACTTTAATGTATATCACGAAGTTTCCTCTTTGATATAATCATCGAAATTTTATTTTCTTTATTAATCGTTATGAAAAATTGTAACCTAGGATATTACAACACGTGACTTACGTTATATTATGATTTTTTGTTTCCAATTTCGATAAATAAAAAATAAAAAAATTAATAAAGTCACGTTGAAAAATAATTCCTGGATAAAAAAACAAAAAAGCTGCTGCCTTTATAATCTTGAAAAATTTATTGCTAAAAGCGTCTTGGCGAATTTTATGGTTAAATTATTTAAAACCACTCACTGCACTTTTCTGATATTAATTTCTAATGTATTTAGAGCGCGAGTCTCAAACCTCCGAAAAGTAAAAATTACAATTTTTATTCATGCCCGTGTACAATGGAGTATAAAAAAAAAAATTGTTCGATTATTGGAAAATCGAAAAAATAAAGAGAAAGAAAAAAAAATGATAATAATTTTCCGGATAACAAAGCAGCTACAACGTGGAGTTCAGGATTCTATTAAATTTCAATTCTGTATATTTAAATCGCTCGTCATAACCAGCGATATTCTTCTCCCTCTAATACCTACGTATATATGTAATACAAAATATTGATCTCTGGTCGGTATTCGTCAGAAATTGGCTAAATGCTCGTACGCACTTTACTCGTTCGGTTCACTCGAGGCACGAAATCTAAAAGGCACTCTGCGACTACATGATGGGAAGGTGCAAATCCAGGGTCGCGAAAATTTAGAGACTTGGGATAAAATTTTACTCCCTGAGGCGAACGAGCGAGGGGTAAAGCGTACATTTAAGTTACACGTACTCTCACCCAATATGAAATGAGGTTTAAAAAAAAAGTTGAAAATTTACAGTCAACTCTCTACTATACCTACGTGCAAAAAATTTCATTTTATCAAATTCTGGTGATAATACGTTATCTCCAGACTTTGAGGGTGATTTTTTTTATTTATCTTTATTTTTAGTCATACTTTAGAAAACGTTCAAAGTTTCAGACGGTATGAAAATTACAAATTTTCAATACAATAACCGATTCACAGTTTTCGGAAAGGGTATTTCCACGAAAGTCTGCATAGTCGATTAGAAAGAAAAATGTGTGTGGGTGGGTACATACGTCTGGAGTTAATACTTATCTTTAAGACCTAAGACTTAAAACTTAAGACTTAAGACTTAAGACCTAAGACTTAAGACCTAAGACTTAAGACCTAAAACTTAAGACCTAAAACTTAAGACTTAAAACTTAAGATCTAAGACTTAAGACTTAAGAATTAAGACTTGAGACTTGAGACTTAAAACTTAAGACTTACAACTTAAAACTTAAGACTTACAACTTAAAACTTAAGACTTAAGACTTGAGGCTTAAAACTTAAGAATTAAGACTTGAAATTTAAAACTTAAAACTTACAATCTAAGACTTGAGACTCAAGCTCAAAACTTAAGACTTAAGACTCAAGAATTGAGGTTTAAGGTAGGTTAAGGTATATATGCGACCGTAACGTATATCTTCTTCCATTCTTCCATTCTCTTGTCCGGTTTAACGCTTACGCAACCGTAACGCCGATTTAACGCTTACGCAACCGTAACGACTCTCCATTGTCGTAAAAGAAGTATTCACTTCAAATAACTACAAATCGAAAATCCCCGGAGGTTGAAAATTTCAAAAGCTAAAAATCCGGAAGATCAAAACTCCGTCATTAGCAATTTATGAATGGAGCGTCATGTCCTTTAATTAAATTTCTGGATTCTTATAGATTTTCCGAGTTTTCAACTGTCTGCATTACGATCATCTTCCCGAACTTTAACGTTTTTGAAAATTCGAAATCGTCTAAATAGAAACTTTCATGTTCCGACTAATTCCTTCCTCCAGTTTTTACATAAAATTTACGATTGATATACTGTGCACAAAAAAAATAAAAATAAAAAAAAAAACGAATTTCAACCCTCCGGATCTCACTTTCGAAAAAAAAACTACGTGAGTACTCACCTGGGATTATGGTGCCCCCTAAATTGTGTCAATGTTGTGATATGCGGGTAGGCCAAATACCTAATTGGATGGGTTTTGAAAAAAAGTGTTCACGAAAAAATTGCTTTTCATTTTCGTATTTTCATTTGCAAAAAAAAAAATAATAATAATAATAAAAACGCAGCACGTAATTACTGTAATCCAAAAAAATTGGATCGATTGATAAATGCAACATCTTATGAGGCATAAAATAATTAAAAAAAAAATTACGCAAATCTCTTCAAATTGCATCCACAATAATCTGCTATGAAAAAAAGTTGAAAATCTAAAAATCTTAAAATTTGTGACACAATCAGCTGTAGCTTCTCGAACTTTCAATATTTAAAATGTAATCAAAATGCTTCCTACATCACAGATCTTAAATTTTTTAATTCAAACTTTTTCAACTCTTTCGGATGATTATGGTTTTGAGAACTTTACACAATATTCAAAAAAAATAATTCATCAACTTTATTTCCTACTCAGTAAAAAAAATCAGGAACCCGGTTGACCTGTGGGCCATCCCGGAAACTTCCCGATGTGTTAAATACGTTACAATTAATTGATACTATTGTGTTTATAATAAATTGAAGAAAGTTATAAGTATAATTAGTTTTCCCTATACAAATCTTTTACTCTTCAATTTCTATTCTTCGAATAACTTTGAAGCTACTCGACCGATCGATTCCAAAATCTAATCAGATCTAAGTCTTGATGAACCCTTTCGGTCGCCGCAACAATCATTCAAATCGGTTAATTCGTTCCAAAGGTATCGTACGACAAAAAGAGAAATTTTTGTCGTGCAATATCTTTTAAACCAATCGTACGATTTTGATGAATCTTACGGCGATCGAAAGGGCTATCCAAGAGCTAAGTCTGATCAAGTTTTGAGACTAATCGCACGAACAGTTTAGGAGTTATGCGCTAAAAACATGAAAAAAAATTGTTTCTCAATTTTTATTTCTCAAATAACTTTGAAACTACTCGACCGATCGACTCCAAAATCTAATCAGATCTAAGTCTTGATAAACCCTTTCGATCGCCATAAGAAACATTCCAATCGGTCGGTTCGTTCTTAAGATATCGTACGACAAAAATTTGTTTACACACACACACATACGGGCGTCCATCCAAAAATAGTAAGAATAGCTTCCTAGGACCCCAAAACGTCGAGATCTGATGAAAACTCGATTTTTGAAAATCGGATCGGAACCAATAACTTCCCTTTTTTATGAAAATTTTCAATTTTCATTGCGGAAAGTTAAAAATTACCTTCCAATCTTCGTCGAGATATCTGTGCATGTTATTCGCGTTATGCACTTTTCTCTGCAGTGTCATTCAAGGCCGATAAAATTTTTAATTATCCCGATTGAAAGGCTGCACCGCATGAACTAACTACTGGTTTACTATCAATGTTGCAATGTTCTCTCGAGTGTGTCCGAACCCGATATATATCAATACTTGACTTACAAATCTTAATTTGAGTAAAACACTGTCCAAATTGATATTTACTGTTGGTTTCTGATTCCAATTCCATTTCTACCTCTGAATTGATTCCATATGTATGTACCTACATATATACATACGTAGTATGTATACCCACTCCAAGTATAACGATACAGAGTTGGCGTGGCATTCGGTCGTTTCGGTTGTGTTCTAAGCCTTACGGAATATCGGTGAATCCGTGCTTTACCCTGGCCGTTCGTGGTTAGACTTCTGTAGTATAGGTGCAGGGTTTTAGCTCTTGTATTAATATTCATAGTTGATCATTTATTCCACGAACTCTAGAGGCGAGCCCATTCGCCATTACCGTCTTATACATAACGCCGTTGGTTACTCTCTCCCTTTTCGATTTTCCTGATTGGATTTTACCCAAAATAGAAATATAATCTAGAAAGTATAATAAGGGACGAAAATTGTTACCGTACTTTACATCAAACCGTTGTTGACATTTCCGTCAGAATTATGACAGCGGAAACTGCGACTAAATTGTTCACGAAAGGTGAACTCCCCTACTCTCCCTTTATTCGATCATCAATTTACTTACCTTATATTACTCATGAAAATTATCTAGATAAATGTTAAGATCAAGTGATCCAGGAAGGGCGGGTTATAAATGAAAAAATACAAGACTGTTGATGAACAGTAAAGAATACCACGAATGGTTTATCGGATAGGAAATATTCAGGGCAAGTTTTATGAGGTCGGTAAAGTAATGGAGAAAAGTTCACTCTTAAACTAGTAGTTTTATTGAATCTTGCTCCAATTTCATTTCCGTGGATGAAAATACTTATTTTCGTAAATCGTAAACTTAATAGAATTTTTTTTTTTTTTTCTCGCCAAATAATAGACGCCCGGATTTTGGGTAGTTTCATGGTTTTCCAAATTGTAAACAGTTTCTATAAATAATATACGATTAAATATTATACGAGAGATTAAAGAGAAGGAGCAGCAGCTAACGTAGGACTGAAAAAAAAAATGTACAAAAAGTTAATAAAATGTAAAAATTCAATTAAATTCAGTTATTAAAAAAAAAAAAAAAAAAAAAGAGCTTTTTCGCTTCGATAGATTTCTCGTGTTCATATATATTAAAAATATACACATTTATAAATATGTATATATATATTTTTCTTCTTCTTATTTTTCAGACGAAAATCGTCAGCTCCCGGTAATGGTAAGCAAAATATTTACCCCCAAACTTTAAAGGGTCCTCCCTTGACTCATTCCTCTTTGATGTAAGCTTCGACCCGGTCTAATTAAATATTCTAACGACGACTTGACGAAAATCGTGAGCTCCGACGCGTGTTGTATTAACCCTTTTCCTCTATTATGGAAAATTTTCTCTTCAACAAATTCAAGGAATTGTTAAAGCAATGGGGGGATTATAATAATTGTTGTTAAAAATCGATAATTATTATCAGATTTAAAAAAAAAGGCGAGATGTAAAAGCTTGTAGAAAATTTTTTTCTCTCAAATTTAAATAAATTCAAATTTTTAAAGGCAATTCGTCTCGCTGGCCTCCAGGTGAACGCGATTCTTACTCAAGCTTTTTAAAATATTACCTTTCATGCCTCTCAGACGTGCAGCCCCATTTATCTACGTTCGATAAACGCCGGGTCACGGAAATTCTCTCGTTTCATTCTTAGATCTTTTATTTCACGTTTCGTTTAACAATAAAGTAGGTAGGTAAGTACTAGGTACCTACTACATAGGTTACGGATATTTCGTTACGTTATACGATAAAGAGAGTCTGCTTTTCAAAGATTCCGAGACAAACTGAATTCGATATTTACATCCGATGGTAACAACATGAAAGAAAATTGTTAGATATACATTTTGCAAAAATTTTCGTTTGTAAAAATTCCGCACGAAAAAAATATCTCGCAGGATAAATATTGGAGGAAATTTTTTTTATTTTGGACTGGCATGTGTCCAAATTGGTCTTTAATCAACCAGTTTTACATCACAGTAGTTCGTCAATCTTTTTGAACAGAATAAAGTAATAGTTAAAAATTTTTAGCCATGATTTCAGGGTCTGATGCAGTCAAAGAAAAAGCACTTGGTAAGTACAAGGATTTTGATCAACTGATTCAGTGCTTCGATTTTAAAAATTCAAATCGATAAATACCGAAAGTGAAAATCGTATGAAATGAATTCGTAATTTTAACTGTTTGAAATTTTCAACCCAGCCCCGTTCTTTGAAACTCGTTTTCTGGACAATTAGTGACCTGAATATCCAAAAGTCTTTGCCTCTAAGTGCTCCTACTTTGATTGCATCTAACTCTGAAACGGGAAGACGCATAACCGATAACTTTAACTTGATTATGTATATATCAAAAGATTGGCGAACTTCTGGCGTAACAAAACTGCATCGTTAACAAACAACAAAAAATCAGGAAACCGGTTGACCTGTGGGCCAACCTTAAAACTTCCCGCTGTGTAAAATACGTTACAATTTATTGATACTATTGTGTTTATAATAAATTAAAGAAGGTTGTAAGTATAATTAGTTTTCCCTATACAAATCTTTTTTTCTTCAATTTTTATTCTTTGAATAACTTTGAAACTACTCGACCGATCGATTCCAAAATCTAATCAGATCTAAGTCTTGATGAACCCTTTCGATCGCCGCAAGAATCATTCAAATCGGTTGATTCGTTCCAAAGGTATCGTACGACAAAAAGAGAAATTTTTGTCGTGCAATATCTTTTAAACCAATCGTTCGATTTTGATGAATCTTACGGCGATCGAAAGGGCTGTCCAAGAGCTAAGTCTGATCAAGTTTTAAGACTAATCGCACGAACAGTTTAGGAGTTATGCGCTAAAAACATGAAAAAAAATGTTTTTTAATTTTTATTTCTCAAATAACTTTGAAACTACTCGACCGATCGACTCCAAAATCTACTCAGATCTAAGTCTTGATAAACCCTTTCGATCGCCATAGGAACCATTCCAATCGATCAATTCGTTCTAAAGATATCGTACGACAAAAATTTGTTTACACACACACACACACATACGGTCGTCCATCCAAAAATAGTCAGAATAGCTTCTTCAGGACCCCAAAACGTCGAGATCTGATGAAAACGCGATTTTCGAAAATCGTACCGGAACCAATAACTTCCCTCTTTTATGAAAATTTTCAATTTTCATTGCGGGAAGTTAAAAATTGGACACATACCATTCCTGAAAAGATACTTTTACTTAGGGTATATGTAGCCTGTTAAAGGCTCGTGAAATATCCCAAATATTCTCTTCCCCTATTTTATTCCAAGAAATAATCAATTCTCTTGATTGCATCGTGAGTAAACCGAACGGTTCATACGGGTCAACTGGATAATGACACGTACAGAATTTGCGTAACTGAAACCACGTCTGCTTACCAGGAAAGGGCGGACTCTGCTTGGCAATGACGGGTTGAAGTATGACAACGGGGTGTGTTTGCCCTGTATGGAAGTTGGTCCTGACTGCTGGTTGCCACTGACACTCTAGATGATAAGAGAAAACGTTGGGTGATATAATTCCAATTTCTTTTTTTTTTTTTTTTTTTTTTTTTAGACCTCCCTCTCTCTCTATCTCTTCGTTGTATAATGTGCCAATTTTTGTAAAATTGTAATTACCTTAATGAACGAAAAACGAACGAACGAACGACTCGGGAGTTTCTTTTCGCAGCAATAGCAGCAGCAGCATTCACTCGCCAAATAGGCGGGCACTTGAGAGTTGTACCTTGGTTCAGTTCGTTAAACTTTTATTGAACAGCTTTCTGAGCTTGTTTCAAGTTCCCCTTTATCTGACGAGGTCTCCCCAGTTCAGCTGACTAGGAGGGACTGTCAAAACCAAGGGAGGAGGAAGAACCAGAAGAAGAAGAAGAAGAAGAAGCTCATGATTTCAAAGCTCATAATTACACTCCATGCACAGCTGTGCTCGGATTTCGGTATTCGAAAGTGAGAAAACGATGATAAGGGGGAAAATGGGAGAAAGAGAGAAAGATATGAATTTCTCAAATACCATCAATCATCAAAACCTTCGACAGCTTGCAGATTGGAGCTTCTCCCTCCCCTCCAACTGGGCGAAATATTCATCGCTAATCTAAAATTTATGAATACGTTAAATCCGGCAGAAGGTTTTACGAGGAGAGAGAGACAGAGAGAAAGAAAAAAAAAGTTCCTCTTCATTTTGTGTTCTTTTTATGAAATTGGTATATTTATCGTTAGATTTGTTTCCCCCTAAATCTATATCGCTAATTTGATTTATTATAACCGATTATTAGTCGACAATTAATCGATAACGTAGATGTACAAGCTAGCTCATTAATTGAAGAAACTGCTTTATAAATACTAACAGCAAAACTAGTTAGACCGTATTCGCGGATGCTGTTCCAGCGTTAGAATTGCTAATTAGATTTTAATCGATGCGGTATTTTATTTTTATTTTTTTACTTTGTAATCGAATTCCGAAACCTTCGAATGCTGAAAAATACGTAACGAAGTTTTTCAACCTTTTAAAAAAATAATAATACAAATATCTACACCTACTTCGACGTTGATCTTATCTCTGTTCAATTCTCGATTAGATATTAGTACATTTCGATACTAGTGCGAAAATGTTGATTCTCGGACGAGTGTGAAATTTTTCGTCCGAGCAAAGCGAGGGTGATAATCACACGAGTCGAGAATCACCTTTCGTACGTGTATCGAATCTTCTTTTTCGATACAACTTGCGGAAAGTTGAATTTTGTGCACGCGAAGTGGGCGTAAAATCGAACTTTGCGCCCGGCATAACGAAAAATAGCGTTTCGACAATACGCGGAATCTTTTGATTATATGAGAACCCGGTTTTACCTACTGCAGCAGAGATATTTCTACCAGTTCTGGTTATGTCTTCTGTGTCTTAAAACTGGAACAGCGCATCCGAGAACAAAAACTTTCTTCTTATCTTATATACGTATTCAATCGGAACATGAGGGTGCCAATGTCCTACGAGAATCCGGAATCTATACCTCGATAAGATTTTCTTGTACGTATGTACATACATACGATGTTTATGGGGTATTTCGTGTCAAATCAAACGGTCGATTGATCTGATCCCGCATAAAATTTTCTCGATATTTTTTATAACCGAAGTACCAATCGAAAGGATCGATTGAGATTTTTTTCTACGTTTAATTTTTTATTTATTTTTTTTCCATTTTTGTTGTATCCAAACATTTCACTGGTTCAATGACCGTTTATAAAATTTAATTTTACTTTTAGTTAGATTCTCTACAATTCTTCGATAGAATTTATCCGATTTTAGAACCGGGTTAAATTAGTTTCGAATTTTTGATATTATATGTATACCGATTCACAGGTTATAAAAAAATTATTCTTCCAAAAGTCTGTATGGTCAGTTTAAAAAATTTCAAAACGAGAAAACACCGAGGGCTCAAAATTCTGAAAATTAAAATTCGTAACTCTTCAGAAAATTTTTGGATTCTTGGACTTTCTGATAGTTTCGAACTACACTTCGATATTTCTGAAAATTCTAAATTAATCCGAAGTGAATTCGTAATTTTTATAACGTTGGGAACTTCAACCTCATTTTCCCGATCTTCTATAAAAGTAGCTGCAAAATATCTGCAATTACATCAGGCAAATAATGAAATGACTTGATCATTTCAACGAATCCTTTTCAGAAAGATCCGAAACGGCTAGATGAATAAATAAATAAAAATAAAAAAAATGGTAAAAAATTTACATTCATGAAAAAATTGTCACAATTTTTCTTCTTTCCATGAGATGAAAATTGAACTTCCAATTATTATTTTTTTTTTTTCTATTACTGACGATCTATACTTTTCATATGTGAAAATGTGTGTGTATATTAGGGTGCTTCGTTTCAGACGAGTTTTTTTTTTTTTTTTTTTTCAGGTCCATTCACGGAATAATGTTCTAAACATATAAAAACAAATTCTCACCAAATATGAGCTCTTAATTTTAATTCTAAGAACTCGCGAAATGAATTTGAAATTTTCCCATTTGATTAACACGTAAATTTTAATTTTTTTTTTTTCAACTATCTATAGCTTCGTGGCATTTCATGATATTTAATCGGCAATCGGTGGAAATGACAGAGGAATCTTTCCTCTTTAAAAGTGTACGTAGCCAATTTATGTTTTGTAACCATTAAAAAGTACTAAAATCTCGGATAGAACAGCGATTTTTCAAATTTTGAAATGCTTAATTGGATTTATCTCGAAAACTACTAGCTCTACGGTTATGGCTTACATGACTTTTTTTGTAGTAAATTGAATTTCCTATAAAAAAGTCTAATACAATTTTGTTGTAAAAACAGTGGTTTACGAGGAAAATTTAAAAAACCATGAAATTTGAGGGAAAATTGGCTTCAAGATGTTTTACCGGGCAAGGCCGGTTACAAAACATAAATTGTCTACATACACTTTTGAAGAGAAAAGATTCCTCTGTCATTTCCACCTATTGCCGTTTAAATATCATGAAATGCTGCGAAGCTATAGATAATTGAAAAAAAAGAATTAAAATTCACGTGTTAATCAAATAGGAAAATTTCAAATTCATTTCGCGAGTTCTTAGAATTAAAATTAAGAGCTCATATTTGGTGAGAATTTGTTTTTATATGTTTAGAACATTATTCCGTGAATGGACCTGAAAAAAAAAAAAAAAAAAACTCGTCTAAAACGAAGCACCCTAGCGTATATACTCGATAGTATTTCCGATAATTATAAATCCCCCGTTGTTATAGATTTGTCAAAGGATTTATGACATATAAAAGTAATATATCTGTTTGTATATCTGAAATGATTTCTAAAAACTATGTATAATGTTACAGCTGCAAGTTATACCTATACCGTTTGCCTCAGTTTACTTTTGTGCGATCTTTGATACGTTCCACAAAGTCCAATTCAAACGGGAAATAAAAAAGTAAAACGGAATAAAAAACAAAAATAAAATAAAAAGTAAAAATAAAAAACCAATTCTCATACATAGTATCATTCTTTTTCCCTTCGATCGTATGAGTGCCTCTACCGAACTACTCCGTTGTGACATTGCTCTGCGAATGGATAGGCTACCTTAGAGCCCTGGCTATATACGTGGGTACATAAAAGTGCCAAGTTTCATCTGTGCAGTACTTTTGTCGATTGAAAAATAGAGCAAGTATTACACGTCTCTTCGAGTAGAATCAGGTATTTCCGGTTTCTCTCTTTCTAGTTTCTACAGCTAGCTACACGTCCACGACGTGCAGGATAAACTGAACTCAGTATCCGTCTCGTTGTGTTTACTTGCTGAAGGAATTTGTTCAAATCTTTTTATACCTATATATGTATGTATGTATCTATTACCTAGGTATATGTACCTATATATATATATATATATATATATATATATATATATATATATATATATATATATATATATGCTTACACTGCAGAAATACCTCCCATCTATACGAATGTTACATTTTTATGTTTTTTCGACACGTCGTGCGCAAAGTTCGATTTTTCGCACGCTGTGCGTGCACGAAATTCAACTTTCCGCACGTTGTGTTGAAAAAAAAAAGTCCGATACATGTGCGAAAGATGATTTTTGACTCGTGTGATTGTCACCCTCGCTTCGCTCGGGCGAAAAACCTTCACACTCGTCCGAGAATCAACATTTTCGGCACTAGTATCGAAAAGTACTATTATACTACTGAAGTACAGGTATGTACATACATACACAACAAATGTACCAAAAATCAAACCTTGTTTAAACTTTCTATTAATTAACTAACTTTAACAATGCAGAAGATAATATACATATAAATTTCTTTTCCTATTTGGTATAATAAAAATAAATAAATTTTTCTCCACGATTCTATTTTCTGTATAAACTCGTTTAAAATATTCATTAAACTGTCTGATTTTATTCACAACTGTCTCCTAATCTCTTCACTAATAAGATTTTATACAGAAAATGGTTAGCTAATTTTTTAAACGGAATGAAAAAAGAATGCTCAAAAATTTATTGAAATCGTCATTTTTAGTACACTTTTGATAATTCAACCCGTATATATCCCTGAAATAATTCTCATAGAAAACTGACTAACTCTTACTGTACAAACTGGGGTCTAGACCACCCCTAGTTATTTATTATAAAAAAATTTGTCGCTGGGGTGCAATAAATTGTTAAATTTTAAGGTATTTACAGTTTTCGATTATTTAGTTCACTTTTTCTTCAATTGTGCTCCGCCAGTTGATTAATTCTGTACAATTATCCGTATGCAAAAGTGATTAAAGATATATTGTTGGCAGTTAATTACATGAAGGGATACTCCGTACACATCGGCGTAGAACATACAAACGTGAAGCAAAGGTTTCAAGTTTGTAGTACCTACACACAGGGATTAGTAATGTTTGTCGAGGTTTTGTTTGAACCTGTATTCGTATTGTTTGGGTTAGGTACCACTGGCCAATCTTCAACCCACATACAAGAACCGAGAATTCAACACTCGAACTTTATAATAAATGAGATGAAGAAATTTCCCAGTTTTTTTAAACCCGAGCCCGTTAAGATTAACCTCTAAAAAAAAAAAAGAAAAAAAATATCAGACTTTGAAGAAAATCGATGTTTCAAAAAAAGATTTTTAAATATTTCAAAACGGTTAAAAAAAAAATTCTTTTTTATTATACGTATAGATGCAGTAGTGATGCAAATTTTTTTTTCACTTTAGTTTGAAAATTCGTTGGTTTAAAAATATGGTTGAATTTTTATCTCGTTAAATAGATTTCGGGTCGTAAGGATCAACGGGAATGAGTGAGGGAATAGGAAACGGTACCTTTTTCATTTCAGAATTTAAATTTTGTCACACAAACTGCCAAGGTGGTTATAACTCTCTGGGTCGTCTCATCATACGCCAGGCTATGGAATTCCCCCAGAGAGTGAGAGAGAGAAAAAACAAAAAGAAAAGAGTAGGTACGAACGTTTATGAATTCAAGTCTGCCTCATACTTAATTCATAAACGAAAAATGTACCGCTTGCAACACGATGTGCTAGTGCACATCTACCCATGCACTCTAGGGACACCTATAATGTATAGATACGTATGTATGTACTTGGTTAAATCCTCGCCCGGTTTGGTGACAATTATTTTAAACCTGGGGTGAATATTCAAATTTTAACTTTTTTTTTTTTTTTTTTTATACTTAGGGTACCTTCCGCCACTTACCGGAAGTCGATCATATACGTTTATTTCGGTCACGTCAAATGAACAGGAAAAAAAGAAACGAAAAACAATTAAATATCATCAAGTTTTTAGCAATGATATGCATTTTTTTCTTTTTTTTTTTTTTTTTTATCAAGGAGCCAAAAAAACTTTTTTCGTTATGAATTGAAATAATTGCACAGTTTTTTTATTTATTTATTTATTTATTCCCTTCTGCGAATTAACCTATAAAAAAGAAAATTATGGGAAACGATTTAGCTACAGATAATGTATTTTCGAACGATTTCTGATGTGATCCTCATGCGCACTTGTAATAGTTACGATCTTGAGAAATCGTTATAGTTATACGTATTATACATAAACATATATCTATGGGATATATGTATATAAGTTTCTTCGCCATATTCGTATAAAAGTCATAAATTCAATGTCGCGGTCGTTCTCACGGCAATATCGAATATGACATTTTTCATCTAAATCGAAGATATATCCTGCGCAGTTGAATATCGTCGAATATGTTATTGGTTGAAAAATGACGCAATTTAGTTTACAAATGATATATTTTGTTGCTATAGCTTTATAACGTGAATAATTCCCGTATTATACAAGTGTTTCTATATTATATACGAATGATCGATCTGTCTCGAGGTGTGTGCAGTGTGTGTGTGTATGTATGTGTAGTTAGAAACTAAATTTATTGAATAAGATAAATGGCTACGAAATAATGGCTGTGCAACTTTTCAATGTTATACCTTTTCAACTTTTTTGGGGGTTTTTTTTTTTGCATTTTTCCTTTCTATAAATATACAATACCGTGGAATTTCCCTACCTATAACCTCCACATCGATTAAATCGACTGACGTAATTTTCGCTCAAATTTGTACTTTTCATCACCTACGGTGATATAAGAAAAGTATTGGTTTTAGTCGAAAAGTGACTTTTGCTAATTTCAACGAATCTTCACGTTTTCGACCCTCGAGAATCCGAAAAACAGGTTTTCAGAAAGATGTCGGTCTATCTGTCGGCCTGTTCGACAAACTCGCGCGGTGATCTCGGAAACGGCTCGATGAAAAAATCTGAAATTCACAGGACTTTACAACCAAATGATGGGCATGAAAAATTGCCATGTCTCGTTTAATTTGAACTTTCGGTTCTACCGGAAATGAATCGATTTTCGCTGTTTTACTGACAAACCTATACTGTTTTCTCTGTATTACCTTTCCAAATGAAAGAATATATTCTTCCGCGTTGAGAATTTCATATATATAGGGCATTCCTTGGCAATGAGACCAAAAAAATTGTAAATATACCTAGACCGAATTAGAATGAATGCACTGTATAAAATTGTTGTTTGTCAATATATAGGGCGATTCTCAGCAATGACAATAAGAAATTGTAAGTGTACCCAGATCGAATTCGGATGAAATGCACTGTATAAAATTATTGTTTGTCAATACATAGGACGTTCTTTGCCAATGACAAGAAGAAATTCTAAATGTACCCAGATCAAATTGGGATAAAACGCATTGTATGAAATTGTTATTTGTCAATATATCGGGCATGTTTTTTTTTATGTAAAATTTTCAATTTTAATCTTGTTTTTTTGTTTTTCATTACTTTTTTATACCATTTCTTCCCCTGACAAACCTCTACTTATTTTTTTTTTGTTTTGATGAAAAGAACGATTTTTCTGGTTTGTTTTTCTTGTTCACTACTAATTAACTGAAGATAATAAACTATCATACCTATAATTCTTATACTCTATAACCATCTCTTCTAGAATCACAAATATGCATCATGCTTTTACCTTATATAAACTTGGAATAAATTAATTCTACATTTAGTCTCGTTGTGTGTAACAACGTCAGCTACATAATTAATGAATCGCTACCATCCAATTAGTCGGTACGCCCTGCTGTTTAAAAAAATACCTAAAGGAAGGAGGAAAAAAAAACAAAGAAAATATGTAAAAATGAAAAAATATTAAAGTACATTAGGTATGTACAAGGCCGGCAATGCATACGTGTATATACATTTGTTATCCTCTTTGCCACATTCGCTTGCGGTTGGTTAAACTAACAGAAAAAACTCCCTAAAAATTAGCTAAAATTAGTCGACATTTTTAACGAGCCTTTCAGCTATTATTTACAATCTAAATTTTTTTTTCATCTTTTCTTTTTTTTTTTTTATTTTATCATCGTTATTTATTGTTCTCTCTTTTTTTTCGCGATACTTGGGAGTATCGCAAATTTTTCACCATTTTTCTTCTGTTTTTTTGCTTCTATTCAAGCCGTTGAATAGCGAACTATATATACATATATAAAAAAAAAAAAAAAAATTCCGAAACAAAATTGTTATACCTACCTACAAATGGTGAAAATGGTGTGAGCCTTTCGTTTGACAAATTTCCCTAATTTGGTAGACGCGAAATTTATCAGGACCAGCAGTTTTCAACGGTGTAAATAATCCGCGCTCTTTCATCTTTGATTAGTTTAAAAAAAAAATAAAAAAATTTTTTTTTGGGGCGGGGGGGGGGGGGGGGGGGTAAAATTGATTACCAATAGCTATCTGTGTACTGCATGAATGGATTGAATCGGTCATCTGCGCGTGGAAGCTTAACGAACTGATTAATTTCCCGCTTGAAGATTTCTGTCAGGACTCATGAAGATCACGACCAGAATTACGAGGACCGCAGAAAATAAATAAATTTATTTATTTATTTTTATTTTTATTTTTTTATATTCATATTATATCTTCAACGTTACCCCAATCAGAATCAATTGTAGAAAATGAATATTTATAAAGTACCTATCTCTTGTACAAATTCATTATAATTAGTCATGATTAGAGAGGGGGTCGCCCCCGGAATTACACGTATTTACATACAATCAACCGAATATTTCACCCGGTTCTGGTGCTACAGGAGAAAATCAATTGAATTGAATTGAATTCAATTCAATTCAATTCAAATCAAATCTCTCCCTTATTCTCTATATGTATAACGTTACCCAACTTCATCTCCGGAAGAAGAAAAAAAAATCCCTCCTAATGAAAATACAAAAATACAAAAATAAAAAAATAATTAGGGAAATTTGAAAAATATATTTTTACTGAATACGTAATCGTTAACAATATTCAATTATGCATTATTATACCTTCAAAGATAAAAATGAACTTTGATTAATCTATACGCGATTATAGTCACGGGACTGCCGGTTGAAGTTTCGAATTTTTTAAAGTCTTGAGCGGTAAAGATTTTGATTTTATTTATTTATTTTTTTTATATTATCGATTGACAATTTTTGAATACAGTATTTTCTCGAAAATCGGTGTAGTTGATTTGAAAAACATCGAAGGTTCGAATTTTCAAAAACTAAACTATACCCGAAAGACCAAAACTCCGAAACTTGAAATTCGCGTACGTCAAGTCCCTCCATTAAATTTTCGAATTCTTGAAATTTCCGAGTTTTTAGTTTTTAGGAGTACAGAAAATTAAATTTCCAAGGTTTTTCAATGCTATAAATAAATTCGTAATTGAATTAAAATCGTGATCTAAAATTTCGCTATTAAAAAATCTTATGAAATTATTCTCTAAATACACTTTTCGTACAAAAGAAAATTTTTACAAATTTTTATTCAAAATTAATAACAATATCATAGTGCTTACATATTGTACATAAAAACATTCAATTATTCCTAATCGTGGACGTGATATTAACGTAGTTTGAATGGTCTCAAAATTGACCTACACACCGGACGTTGTCACAGGTCTCACGGGATTCTGGTCAGAATTTGACGTAGTAATTAAACGCGTTAACGAAGTTTCCATTCGAATTTAATCGAGGTAGGCAAGCAGGCAGGTAGGTAGGGTAGGTGAGAGCAGTTGGGCATTTCTCAACTCCCCAGAGTACGATTATAGAGAAGTTTGGTCTTTAGGGATGTATTAAAAATCCTGAGAATAGGTACCTACAATTATTTTTCCTATTATTATCATAATTATCGTGATTGTTTTTAACTTTGATAAAACAAAAGTACTCGTAGCTTACAATCATCTTGTTATAAAATAGTAAATTTCGATACAAGTGTTAAATTGTTGAAGTTTTTCGCCCTAACAAAGCCAAGATGACAATAACACGATTCGAAAATCATCTTTCCCATACGAGTATCGAATCTTGTTTTTCGACACAAGGTCTAGAAATTTGAATTTTGTGCTTGCGAAACGGGTGCAAAATTTAAATTTGCGCCCGGTGTGTCGAAAACGATTTTGTTTTTTTTCTTTTTTTCTTCATATAGATCAATAGACCGTTGAAAAAGCCCATCAGCCTTTCATACAACTGCAGAATTTCCTTCTTCTTTTTTTTTTCTTTTTTTTTTTTTTGTTAATTTACTATACTGCAGGAAAAGTTCTACGAACTTTAATCAACGTTTATTCTGCAGTTATTCAAGCTACTTTGTGCTTCAAAAGTAATTGAATTTACTTCAATATAAATTTGCAGAGTATGTATTTGCATTTTTTTAACGTTTGTATGTATGTATGTACGTATGTATGTACTCACCTTTGTAACAGTTACTGCGTTTATTACATTCTTAAACTATCATATACCTATACCTACAACCGGAGGAAACCACAGCCAATATCTAGGTGCAATGTAAATGTGAAATTGTGTAGCCACAATAATTTCCGCGTTGAATCTCAATTAAGGAATTGAAACTAATTGGACGTAGGTATACATAGATACCATGTACTACATATTGGTGGGTATATATACCTATATGTATATACATACACCTACGTCCAACTGCTTTATTACTCTATGTCCCGCGACTTGTCCAATTATATTGTCCAGCCGTTGACAATGAATTCATCTTATGTATGCATAAAAGATTCAAACTGCAACCAGGGTTATACAATATTTAACTTACTTCTACAGGTCGGGTTTTAGTCTCTTATAGTATTCTTTCTTTAGCATCAAATTGAATGGATATAAAAGTTGCATAACTGCAGCAGTGAAGTACGAATACTAAATCCTTCAGAATATAAAGAAAATTTCAAGGTTTTTTCCCACTATTTTCTGTCTTTTTTACTTTTTATCATCTACGGTGAAATAAGACAAGTATTGGTTTTAGTCGAAAAGTGACTTTTGCTAATTTCAACGAATCTTCACGTTTTCGACCCTCGAGAATCCGAAAAACAGGTTTTTAGAAACATGTCGGTCTGTCTGTCAGCCTGTTCGACAAACTCGTGCGGTGATCTCGGAAACGGCTCGACGAAAAAATCTGAAATTCACAGGACTTTACAATCAAATGATGGGCATGAAAAATTGCCATGTCTCGTTTAATTTGAACTTCCGGCTCTACCGGAAATGAATCGATTTTCGCTATTTTACTGACAAACCAATACTTTTTTCTCTGTATTACCTTTCTAAATGTAAGAATATATTCTTCCGAGTTGAGAATTTCATATATATAGGGCATTCCTTGCCAATGGCATAAAAAAAATTGTAAATATACCCAGGTCGAATTCGAATGAATGCACTGTATAAAATTGTTGTTTGTCAATATATAGGGCAATCCTTGCAAATGACAAGAAGAAATTATAATTGTACCCAGATCGAATTGGGATTAAACGCACTGTATGAGATTGTTGTTTGTCAATATATAGGGCAATTTTTTTTATGTGAAATTTTTAATTTGAATCTTTTTTTCGGTTTTTCATTACTTTTTTTATACTTTTTCTTCCCCTGACAAACGCATACGTTTTTTTCTTTTTGATGAAAAGTACCCCGAAAAATTGTTTTTCCGGCTTGTATTTTTATTTTTTTTTTATTTTATCATAAATTATAAACTATTGAAATCTGTAAGTGATACATTTAATTTATCAATTCTTCATACACATTTTATGAATTTTTTCAAATTGTCAAAAATTCAGAATATTTTTATACCCTCAATGATCGAACTGTTCTTGAATACCACGAGTCGATCGTGAATTTAACAATCTACAAATCCCCCCCCCCCCCCCGCTCCAAAAAAAAACAAAGAAAAAAATTCCAAATTTTTTGAAAATTTACTCCGTCAAAGGTCGGTGAAGAATTTCTAAAAATTGTTAAAATGAATAGCAGGATTTAAAGCCACTGATATTTCATCTCCAGTCTCTCCCTTAAAACGAACAAAAATTTGATTTCATATTTCAATATGAATTTTTATTTTCTTCCCCCCCCCCCCCTCCCCCTTCTTGATTCTCGTTTGGTTTTCCTTTTAGTTTATTCAAATTCCCGCCAACGCGGATAGAAATATGTCATATACCTAATGAAGGCACTAACGTCTTGTTGTCGCGGGAGTTGACACTGATCGTGAACGTCGTACAGACGTCGCATCGTCGTCGTCGTCGTCGTCGTCATCTCCGTCACGTAATTACGTTTGTATAGCACGGGTGTGCAGAGACCTCAACGCGAATACGTGGACAGCTTACGTAAACACATTTACCGTTGGACCCGGTATTGTGCCAGAAGGACATAGCTAGAATGACGGTAGGTAGGTATAGGTATACGTGAACGAGCTAGGAAAATCGGCTAGAGCGGACCCGGTCAATTTCACGTAATTGGAGTTTAATGTTTTTCTTCAAATCGAAGTGGCCGAGACACGTGCCGTTAAATTGCGATACTAAATCAGATGGATTTTACCCCATTTCATTCGAAAATTTTCACTCACTATAATAATAATAATAATAATAATAATAATTGTTGCTAATGTGGGTTATAACTTACACCCACCATATATAATTATGGGGATTTCTCCGTGAAACCGGACAACCATTTTCGATCAAAATTTCGATTGTCGCATGCAGGAAATTTTTTTCACAAGGTAAAAAGTACTCTTGGAAGGGACTTTCGGATATCTTTTTTTTTGCGGGGCCGGGGGGATTTTTGTGTTAACTATTATCGCGTAGAAATTAAAATTCTGTCAAAAATGAAATTGATATTTTTGTTTTTGTTTCGTGGACTCGGTCAAAAAAAAAAAAAAAAATTGAAACTTATAGAAAAATCGGATTTCTTCCGAACTTTCAGTTAAAAATGGTTTCAAATCTCTAAAAGCTCTTTATATAGTCTATTTTTATTTAAAGAGAGAAAAAAATAAAACAATTATTTCTACAACTTGGACACTTTGTATTTTTCTTTATATCTCGCGACAATTGAAATTTTGGTCAAAAATGGTTGTCCGGTTTTACGGAAAATTCCTCATATATAGGATGGGACATTTATATAGTAACCCGGGTGATTTTCTCTCCTAAACGGAGCGAGATACAAAAAAATGGTCCAAACAATAATTTCGTGGTTTCAAGGGGGACACGTGGTTTCAAGGGGGTTATTATTTAATTGTTTGCATCCAATTTTAATTTTCAGTTTAAATTCAAGTTATATATTAAGGACAAATTTAAAAGAATAAAAAAATCAAATCAAAAACCAAGTAGTTACCATGAAGAGTTGACATTAAAAAAAAAAAACTTTTAAACATGTTTCGGATAAAAGTTTCGTATTTTGTTTTGTTTTTTTTTTTTTTTTTCATGTAGGAAACGGTTCTAAAAATTGAAAAAAAAAAAACAAATAAATAAAAGTTAGAACCAACAAAAAAAAAAAAAAACACCATAAGAAATTGAAATTAAGAAAAAAAAATAAAATAAATATTTCGAACAAACGGTCCTTATTTTTTTTTTTTTTTTTGTGTTTCATGCAAAACACGAATCTGTAAAAACCAAAAAATATAGGTTTTCATTCAAAAAACCAAAGTTGATCTTCAAATGACATTGATACTTTGACTTTGAAAAATATTCAAAAACACTATCTTGTGTCCACCTTGAAACCATGAAACTAGTGTATCCGAAACATTTTTCATATCTCGGTTCGTTTGGAAGTAAATTTTGCCCGGATTACTATAAATGCCTCATCCTGTATATCCAATAAAACGCTCACCTATATTCTACGTATTTTCATATATAAATATCGACTTGTACATATTATACAGTGTCAATAAACTGTTGAAAAACGAAATAAAAAAAAAATAAAAATAAAAAAAATAAAAACTGCAATGATGCATTTATTTGTTCACAATTATTGTGATAGAAGTCAGTAACGTTATTCTCGTGCAAATATTTTGCCTCCTTTTTATAGAATTTATGTAGGTACATATATGTATACAAAATTCGTTGGTATATATATTTTATAGTGCAGGTCGATAAAATATCGGGCAAAAGTTTTTCGATGAAAAGATTTTATTCAGTTGATAGGTTATACCTACTACAGTTATATATACCTACACCGTTTTGTATATATGTATTGTAAATATGAAAATACAACAATCTGCAAAGTATTTTCAGTTCCTAGCTCAAAAAAAAAAAAAAAAAAAAGAAATACGTTATCAATTTTTTTTTTTTGGTAATCCGTATAAAATTGCAAAAATTTTTCGATCCCGATTTTTTACGTACAGCAAAACTGTGATGGAAAAAAATAAAAATATATATAAAAATACTGTTCATTACTAAAATAGATTTTTCAAACTTTTCATAAATCGAATTGTTTGGAATGACTCGTAATGCCAACTATGAAAAATACTGCAATTTTTTTTTTTTTTCCATTTTGAATCGTCGATTTTCCACCATCAGAAATTGTTGAATTCAATTTTTATATTTCGTATATTAAAGATCCTATACGTTTCGAGATAAGATTTGAGAAAAATCAGACCATAGGATATCTCGATGTGATGATTATAATAAATCGACCGGAGAATAAAAATACAGAATAGAACCGAATGCGAATCAATCATCTCATTTTCTTTTCGATCTATCATTTAAATATTTTTACAAAATTTTCCGCAAGTGTTATAAAATTTGCAGATTATATGATCCTTCAATTTTTTTTTTTTTTGTTTTTTTTTCAGAATTGAAGTTTTTTTTTCACGGAAAATCCGAAACAGAGATTCTTGGGTAGCAAAATAGTGACAACAACTAAGTCGAAAAGTTCTTGAGTTAATTGTAAGTTGCCACTCCCCGTTTTGGATTGAGTAAGAAAGTTGTCTTCGTCTGATATATATTCGTGAACTCTTACCCTACCCGCCGCATTTCCCTCTCTCTCTCTCTCTCCCTGTCTCAACCCTTGGCTTCTGAATAATTGATCGGCACGAAAAGCTGCGAAGTAGGTATTCGTGCCACGGGATGAAATGACAATGATGTTGATAACGTAGAAAGGGTGTGCCGTTATTCATCGATTATTTGTTTTCAAAGCATTATTCATTTTATGTATACATATTAGACCGTTTCAAAAAAATCGTCTATTCTTCATTTTCAAAGAGTATGTCCAAAATATTGTTCCAAATGACGAAAAAAAAAAATGCTGTCAAAGTTTGAGCTGTTAATATTAATATTGAGAGGTGCCTCGTCGCGATTTTCTATTTTCCATCTAAATAACATGGGAAATGGTCTTGTGGAACTTTTCGATTTTTATATCTTGAAAATTAATCTACTTAGAAAGATTCTGCATGAGTACTGATGTTCGAAATTGTACGCTCTAAAAAAAAGGTATCTTGGTCTTTTTCGATGAATCCAACTGTTTCAAAGTTAGTCATGATTAATTACCATCAATAACCAATACACTAACTTGAAAATAGCTAGATTTATCGAAAAAGAACAAGATACCTTTTTTTTAGAGTGTTCAATTCACTACAAAAATATGTTCTGGTCTTATCAGTACACTAATGCGTTGACGAGTTATAAAATTCGAAAGTTTGAAAAAAAAAATTTCCCATGTTATTTAGATGGGAAATAGAAAATCGCGATGAGGTCCCTCTTAATATTAATATTAAGAGCTCAAACTTTGACAGTATTTTTTTGTTTTTCGTCATTTGGAAAGATATTTTTGACTTACTTTTTGAAAATGAAAGATAGCCGATTATTTTGAAACGGTCTAAAATAAGAAAAATTTTGGTAAAAAAAAAACAAAAAAACTATCAATCTTATATCCGATTTCGCAAGTTCAATAAATTGCTCGTGTCAGTATAATAATTAGCGTAAAAATTTCCAATTCAAGACGTAAATTTATATATAAAATTATTTTCGAATCAAGAGCGAGAAAAAAAAAGTTCGACTTAAAAAATGCAAATTCTTTAGATGTAATTTCCTGGATGTTCCGAGGTAGGTATATACCTAGCTGTACTTTTGAAAATAAGTTTTCTGTTTACTTGGCCTTATTTTCTTACCTGAACCTCCAACTATAGTCACTTTGTACAAATCTAATTGTCTAATATTTAATTAATCCTCTGAGAGTTTAGATATTTAACCAATATTAATATACCTGCAGTTCGCTTAACCCTGTTGAATAACTTCCGTCGTTTTCAAGGGTTAGAAAAGGATTTCGTTGTCTGATCGGATCAGAAAAAGGTTCGAAAGCATTAACGGATCATTGTCTTTCGTCTGGGGTATATATATAAGGATTTAAAAGACTAAGGAAGGAAATAAATAAAAAAAAAAAAACGACCGGAATCAGCGAAATAATTCTGTGTATACAGGAAACCCGACCTGCTGGAGGATTAACCGAAAACATTTTTACTCGATCTTTGAGATAGAAGATAAAATCGATTCTTACTAACCGATATAAAAACGTTTTTTAACCAAATTTTGAAGACCCGGAATTCGTAAGAATTAAATCCTGGATGAAAGAAGTCTTTTAATTTAACAAAACCAATTGAAAATGAATTATGACAAGTACTTATTCGAATATATCGAAATATGTTTATTGGAGTATGTGAAACCGGTAGTTTCCAGTCGATGTTTAATCGAGTTTGAATAATAAATGGTTTAACAAATTGGTTTGACCAATTTCGTGAAGGGTGAAGGGAAAAGGTCCTGACTTTTATTGAGGTAGTTTCCGGTCCCTGCCGGAAGTATTGGAATCGCGAAACTAGGTTTTCCCCATTCGAATTGAAACAGGAGGACTTTCTATACACTGCAGGATTGGCCTCTGACCAAGGCCATAGATTCAGGCAGAGATCATCGATTACAACGCCCTAAATCTTGCCTCGTTAATTAACGACAGGATTTACGCCCCAACCCGGTCCTAAACTTAACGACTAGTCTTCAGTTCAAAATTCACGGCTTTACGATCTAAGGGATAAACGTAAAACAGTCGAACACTGGAAAACATGAAGTTTGTCACAATCCGGGTATATAATTTACACTAGCATTGACTTTTGGCATGATAGTTATACCCCTCTCAGTATCTACGTGTTTTCGAACTACTATGAACAAAGCTTGGATTATCCAGTCGTCGTGTACGGTTTACAGGTTTTTAAAATTTTTCACCTTTTATTTTATTAATTCTGTACAGTATAATACCCGGATTTCAACGTTTTATTCAATTATTGCTCTCAAAACCACTTGAAACAACCAATTCATTTTCGTTTCTACAGAATTGTGGAAATTTTAAAACCGCATTTAATTCAATGAAAAATAACAACACGTATATACCTACACATTTGAGTAAAAGCTTTATAGGGTTTTGTGTGTTTCTAATTCGATATAATCGATCTATGCCCCCGGTTAAAGTTGATCGAAATAGATCCAAATAATTTGTATACGCGGTGCCCAAAAGCCACAAGAAATAATTATTCGCTTGGGGGGGGGGGGGATATTTCTTTAAATTGTAAGTAAAAGTGAAAAAAAAATCAAGTCGAAAAACAGTTTTTCGGGGTACTTTTCATCAAAAAGAAAAAAGTATAGGTTTTTTAAGGGAAGAAAAAGTATAACAGTACATTTCGTCCGAATTCAATCGGGGTACATTTACAATTTCATCTTGTCATTGGTAAGGAACGCCCTATATATTGACAAACAACAATTTCATACAGTGCATCTCATCCGAATTTGATCTGGGTACATTTATAATTTCGTCTTGTCATTGGCCAGGAACGCCTTATATATTGACAAACAACTATTTTTTACAGTGCATTTCATCCGAATTCGATTTGGGTACATTTACAATTTCGTCTTGTCATTGGCAAGGAACGCCCTATATATTGATAAAGAACAATTTTATACAGTGCATTTCATTCTTATTCGATCTGGGTATATTTACAATTTCTTTTGTCGTCATTGGCAAGGAATGCCCTATATATATAAAATGAATAACTCAACTCGGAAGAACATAATCTTTCATTTGGAAAGGTGATACAGAGGAAAATGTATAGGTTTGTCGATAAAACATCAAAAATAGATTTATTTCCGGTAGAGCCGGAAGTTCAAATTAAACGAGACATGGCAATTTTTCATGCCAATTGTTTGGTTGTAAAGTCTTGTGAATTTCAGATTTTTTCATCGAGCCGTTTCCGAGATCACCGCGCGAGTTTGTCGAACAGGCCGACAAACAGACCGACATCTTTCTAAAAACCTTTTTTTCGGATTCTCGAGGGTCGAAAACGTGAAGATTCGTTAAAAATAGCAAAAGTCACTTTTCGACTTAAAACCAATACTTTTCTTATATCACCGTAGATGATGAAAAGTAGAAAATTATTTCCAAGGTGTTCGTACCCCATTTAATCACAGCAAAACTTCAGCTTCGATCCTCAAATAAGACTGAAGCCTATGCATAGTTAATTCATCGGTCAATAATCATTAACGTTATGGAGGCCTGAAGGTTTGTATGAGAAACATTATTACACAGTCGAGGTAAAATTACACATATACGTATATTTAATACACATACATATAATGCACGTAGTATAGGAAAACGGGCGTCAGATAATCTGAATTATTATTCATGGCAACGCACCCTTGATGTAATTACAAAATCAACTTTTACGCCGACATGAATTTACCAAAATTCATTTCATCAACCCAGCTACTACGTGTTCTCGGCCGATTGACTTTTCGCTTAAAATTTTTAAAATCCAAAAAGATCGATACAGAGTTCACACTTCTTTCTATACTGGGTGAGATAAAAAACATAAGTAGGTATATCATCCCTTCGAATACCTAAACCTTTTCCCCCGATAAGTAAAACTCTAAATCAATTAATGTTTTTCGATATTTTTATTTTCGATTTTTTAACTTTACTTAGGTACCTATATGATATGAAACATTGTGATATGTTAAAAACTTGAATATATGCATCATGAAAATATAAAGAGTGCATGTTTATGCCTTGTATAACAAAGTTGTTCCTTTAATGGCTACTTTCGCATGCCTGATTCGCAGGACCATTAATTTTCATCAGTTTTGCAGCTGTTTCCATGTCGTATAAAAGATAAACTTTATTTTCACTCATAAATTATGCAGCCACGGGGGACTCGCCACGTCGTCTTACTTGTACTACGTTTAAAACTGCCGGCGAACGTATTATGAAATTGTCATTTATAGTTTCTACGTGTCAACTCCTATACCATACACATACTTAAAAAAAGAATCTTATGAAAAAATGAGAACAAAATTATTAGCCCAAAAATTTTCCACTATTGTTTTTCTTTTTTGGTCAAAAACGAAATTCTACCTTAAAAATCGTCCTGATCGTGTTGAATTATTTATTATAGATTTATGATTCCGACCGAATTCAGTTCATTATCGTAATCCCTGGACGAACTAACTCGGTCAGCTTAACTTAACGTTGATATCAATTCGAATTCGAGTTGGGGAAGTTTCTAGAAATTTATACATCCTGCCGTAACGTCCGACCGCAACTTTAATTCAAACTTCTATTACTTACTGTACTGCATACATAGATAGCCTGCAGATATACATAGAATAGAGAAATTTCCGACAAAAGTCTTCGGCAACATTGTGAATTAGTATATATATAACCTTTCTACAGGAAGAAAAACCTCGGGGCTACAAGACACGATGCGACACAACGCCACCTTTTGGCTTTCATATAAATGCGTGGGGTAGGTAGCTACTGCCTGATATTACGGGGAGTCATAAAAGCGCCTTTCTTTGCCCTCGAGGGACACTACGAGTCTCGGACTACGAGGAAAACTTACATTTCAGTAGCTGAAACGTTCATAAAGTCAGACGCGAGGGTAACTAGCTAGGCGCTTCAGTAGCTAACAACCGTACGCGTCAGACAATACCGCCTCATACAGTTCACAGAAGTTAATTGACGGATTCAATCGTAACTTCAACGCAGTTAATCTGACAAAAAAATGTATGAAAGATAAAATTCTCGCATTACTTATATCTACAACTTTTATCTGAAATATTTTCCGATTGGATGTTTGCCTTATGAAATATTATACCGTAAAGTTCATCTATCCGCTATAAGAAACTTTACTTAAATCTGCAGATCGATGGACGTTAGTATATTAAAATCTGACATTTTTATCGAATAGGTAATTGAATAATGTCGAATTCTTTTTAATTCTTCAAATATAAATTGATGATGGACCGACAGATGAAAATTTCGATGTGTACATGAGGTGTATGTACATACATATAAACCGCCGTTAATCTCAAAGTATAAAGAATGCTGGTAGCTGTACTCGCGAGAGCTATTTGCATGTGTAATTTCTCACGCCCTGACTCATGGGTCTGTCCATTCGTCAGGGAGTAATTTTGGAAGGAACTTTGAAACCCTGATCAAAGGGTTGGCCCTCGAGGGATGCCGAACGTCGTTAATAACCTCGTAGCAGCATCCAGGATCACGCGGGTCTAGATATACAATAAACTTGAAGTTTGACGTTAGGTAGTTAAATAAGGATGAAAAAATATTCGATAAACAATATGATCGAGGTACTAGGCTGGTATAAATTATTTCTCATAAAATAGGTACGAAGAAACTTTTGATGATATTAAGGTATTTTGGTTATGCGATAAACTCGTGTATCCTCATACTTTCACATACACATATATGTATACATGTGTACACAACCGCCCCACAGGTCGAGATAATAGAGAATTCAAATTTCGAACGAAGGGTAATATTTTAGCATGTTTCTTAGAACCGCGACGGGTAGTAGGTACGTTTACTTCAAAATTTATTTCCTTCTTTCATATACGTATATAAAAGTTTTGTTCACTTTCTGATGCGGGGGGTATTTTAAAAAGAAGAAACTAAACTACGACTATATTTACAAGGTAGGTATAAAGTAAATAATATAAAAAAAATAAAAAGTATCATGGCACCAATCTTTGAGCCAAAGTTCACTCAGTCTACGAAAATACATAATCTACAATATTTAAGGGTGAAATATAAGTATGGCGAATATCTACAGAGTTACGATGTTTATCGACTAAGCTAATTCTTTAGTTTAAATTCAAATTTTTAATCACGCTATCTGCTTTACCAATCAACTATATAAATTAATTCTATACTAAAAAGTATATTTTTGCAAATCAGTAAAATTGCAAACCTTGTTATACCGGTATAAGCACCGAATTTTTATCGAAAGATACAAGAAAGGTTTTCAATCAAGCAGGATGTTCTTTTCCCAGGGGTTCGCCTTCCGCAAACGGCAAACGGTCCGTCGATTTCCGGTTCGAAGTAGTAAGAAGAGAGGAATGCCAAAAGCATACGTCGACAAATATATATGTTCAGGTTTTTTTTTTTTGTCGTTATTTATTTTCAAACTAACTCAACAACAGAAAGAATAAAGATCATAGAATCAAAGTTAACAAGATCAGCACTGATATCGAAGAAAACAAAAAATAAAAGAAAAAAATTCATTTCTCACAGAGTAAGCTCACAAGGCAATCTTTATACTACGTAGTATGTAAGTTTACGCCTTTTCATACTTCCCGAATAAACCTTATCTAGGCTGCTGCTACTGCTGCCGGGGATCTCGTCGAATGGAAACTTGTACTGACCGCACGGACCTCGTTAGTTTTCCTGGATGAGCTTTATTCATGAAGATCTCTTTCGCTACGACCAGCTGAAGCTTCTAGCACAAAGATACAGGCATCTCAGAATACATATTAGAAAAAATAAATAAAAAAACAGCACTGCATTCAGCGCAGTGACATCAATTCTCTTCCGTATGACAATAAGAGAACCAAAAAAAAAAAAAACAAACTGGAAAAACTGTTTTTCGGAGTAATTTTCATCAAAAAGAAAAAAAAGGATGGGTTTGTCAGAGGACGAAAAAGTATAAAAGGGTAATGAAAAACCGAAAAAAAAGATCAAAATTAAAAATTTCACATAAAAAAAATGCCCTATATATTGAAAAACAACAATTTCATACAGTGAGTTTAATCCCAATTCGATCTGGGTACACTTACAATTTGTTATTGTCATTGGCAAGGATCGCCCTATATATTGACAAACAACAATTTTATACAGTGCATTCATTCTTATTCGACCCGGGTATATTTACAATTTTTTTGGTGTCATTAGCAAGGAATGTCCTATATATATGAAATTCTCAACTCGGAAGAATATATTCCTTCATTTAGAAAGGTAATACAGAGAAAAAAAGTATAGGTTTGTCAGTAAAACAGCGAAAATCTATTCATTTCCGGTAGAACCGGAAGTTCAAATTAAACGAGACATGGCAATTTTTCATGCCCATCATTTGGTTGTAAAGTCCTGTGAATTTCAGAATTTTTCATCGAGCCGTTTCCGAGATCACCGCGCGAGTTTGTCGAACAGGCCGACAGACAGACCGACATCTTTCTGAAAACCTGTTTTTCGGATTCTAGAGGGTCGAAAACTTGAAGATTCGTTGAAATTAGCAAAAGTCACTTTTCGACCAAAACCAATACTTTACTTATATCACCGTAGGTGATGAAAAGTAAAAAGAAACAAAAATATATATATTTAAAACTTTGGAAATTTTTAACTTTATAGTTCTGCTATGTTCAACATTTGCTTTGGAGATATGAAAACACGTTGTTCGGTAGATAGATGGAAATAGGTATGTGAATATCGGTGATTCCTAAGCCGCCAATAATTGAATGGAGGCTTATGCTGACCACGAACATCTAGGATCTGTCCGTACGTACGTTTCCCGCAGTACTGATCCGCGCAAATGACCCGTCCGGTTCTGTCCGCTCGTCATTGATTATTGTAGGGGATTTCTCCTTGCTACAGACATCTCACGACCGATAGGAAACACGAAAACTCGGGCAAAGTCCCTCCAAATTACAACGTTTCAAGCCTTCACTCTTTCTCTTTCTCTCCAACTCCACAAATCAAACCTTCAAGATATCTTATCAAGAAAAAAAAACACACACACACACACACAAAAAAAATCTATTAAGACGTTGGTCAAAGCCTCGCTAATTAACAGGGTGTAAAAAAAAAAAACTGCTCTAAACAAAAGAACTAAAATTTACATAAAATTATTCAATATCGTGATTTTATAACAAAATACAAATCATATTTATAATGTTGTATATCATACCGAAATGTTCTTTTGAAACTAAACAATCGACAGCGCATGCGTCAAATGATTTAATTTCATTGGTCGGCGAGTACGTCTTGCGACGATATTTGAGTCTGTGAGACAGGGGAGCCACCTTGCACGAAATTCTAATCACGACTCTAACCTCGAAAGTCCGAGAACTCGGGATGGCCAGCCTGCATTAGCAGACACCAAAACTCGCGCTTGCACTGTCGACTGTTTACTTTCAAGAGAACATTTCGGTACATATAAATAATGGATAATCGTTTGATAAAGATATCAAATTTTTATCCTAGATCTCTTATATATACCATAATCCAGATTCTAGATTTTTGGTTCAGTGATTTGTGCAATTTGGTTATAAAATTCAACTTAAAGTTTATTTTTATACCTACGCAGCCCGAAATAAATCCCGATTATTCTATATGTATATATTCTTTTATCCCTTATACCTATAATGCATATACTCTACTGAACTTTTACTGTCAAAATGAAAAATACATCTCGTCTTACTTTCCCCAAACTTTAACACCAAGTCTACCGTAGCAGGTGTAATTCTCAGAACGATTACGCCTTCACGTGTGGAGATAAAGGGATGAATGAAGGGTATGAGAAGGAGGGGGGGTTGTTCGCATCATTTGTCAGACACAGGGGAAATCATTCGCTCCAAAAACAAAAGGCTGTTATACCCATCGGGGAGCTTTATACCAATTCCTTAGACAAAAATCTTTTCAGTTCTACCTCTACAAGGTTATAAACATGTATATGGTATGTATATATGTACTCGTGGCATTTCTCAAATTTCATCGTTCGGTTGGATTTTTGAGAAGCTCTTGATCTCAGGCACCGATACCAAGAATTTTTCTTTTCTTTTCTTTTCTTTTCTTTTTGTTCGCTTCATATTTTCTCATAATTTACCTTCTTTTTTTTTTACCAAATTCTTAACATTCTATTCAAATATGTTTAAAAGGTCTGATAAAAAATACCGAGAATTTTTTTTTTATCTCAAGCGGACCGATTATTCGGTATATTAATTTAAAGATATAGCTTCTGAATTAATCGACAAGAGTTTAGATTCGACTTGCATGAACTCTGTTCTTTGATTTTTGTTTTTGTTTTTTTTATTTTCTGTTTTTTTAATTCTTTGAGAAGACGAAAAAAAAAATATATCTACTTACAGGTCATGTTATCAAACTTCCGGAATATTGAGCTTCATTTATATTCAATAGCTGATCGTTAAGAACATTTGAAGCAAATTGTTGCGAAATAATGTAAAATAAATCTGTGAGATTTGCGTGTTTTCAGATGTTGTTGAAATTTTATCCCAAATTCTTCTACAAATTGCGCTTTTGCAAACTTTCTCTCCTTCTTATATAGGAATCTCAAATATCCGATTTCGTTTTAAAGTATTTTTGTTTTACCCACAAAAAAGAAAGAAAAAATGTATATGTATATACACACGTAGAGACACTGGGAAATTGAAATTCCAGTGGGAAACGTATTCGTTTAAGTCAAGTTTTCCATTTCATGAAAATTGTCATTCCTTTTTTTTTTTTTGTCATAATGAAAATTTAATCGTCCAATTTGTCTTTCTACTTTTTTTTTTCTTTATTCTCACTCTTCTACTTATTATTCACTTACTTGATTTATCTTTCATCAGTTTGCCAATAATTATATACAATACGAATCGTATGTAAAAACGATATCTAATGATAACAATTGTCAGTAATTAATTAACCAAGTAATTTGCGAACATATCCCACCATTAGTCTTAAAATATACGATCCCTTTTGCCGACAGACACTGTAGTTAAGATAAAAAAAAAAAAGAAAAGTATTCCTGTATACATTTTATTATACAGTCCGTAGTCACTACGAGTGTACATTCTTTTTAATATCCGTTATACCCCGAAGGAGCTTTACTTTATGCAAATTGCAATTTCTCCTCTCGCCAACATGGCCATAAGGTTTAGCTCGCCGTAGCTAACATGTCTGACGTAGGTACTGCGAGGGCCTTTTATTTTGACTGATTCTACCCTGACTGGTGAAAAGAAATGAAAGAATGGAAAAAGAAAAGAGGACCTAAACATGTGATTTTAAAAACTTTTTGCCTAAGAAAGTATTTTTTTTTTTTTTTTGTTTTGTTTTGTTTTCTTTTTATCACTCTGTCCCCTTTTATTTTTATTTTATTTTATTTATTTTTTCGTTTTTTGTTCCTTTTTATCTCACCTCAACCTTCCCTTAGCCTCTTTGGTCGGTCCAATTTACTCGAAAACGCCTCGCGCAAACGCTCGCGATTAAATTCGTCTACGTGAGCTTGCATGATCGATCCAACATATACACTCGCTTTATCAAAGGATTATAGACGCTTCCTTTTCACACTCTCTCAGTTTTCACTAATACTGTTCATGTGTTGGTAAAATTCTCTATCATTCGGTGTTCGTGGTTCGGTTTGTTTGCAGTTTGCAACGAGTTTACTAATATGTAACCGGTTTTTCATTCATATATAGACTATCGAAACATGGATTACTTTTTCCTTCGAATTTGTTACGTATATTAAAAAAATAGTAGGACTGCAAACACACGAGTTCAAAAAATTTGAGCCCTTGATGCACACCGTGTTTTTGTGACACAGATTTTGATTTTTGTGCTTTTCGCGCCTAAAATGCGATAAAGTTACTTCTACACGATTTTCGACTCGTCAGCTCAGATTATCGGGAGCGGACGCAAAAGTAACTTTTCCTCCCGCTCACGACTTTTTGCGCCCTCTGGGGACTTAATTCTTTCTTTCTGAAAACGATCGCTTTAGGCCCACTTTTTGGGCACGAAAAACGTAAAAATCGTTCCTGTATGACAAATATACATATTCTTTTTTTTTTTTTTTAACTGTGATATTTTTTCACACACAACTACATCAAAGAAATTATCTACACCGAAATAAGCTCTCTGAAATTAACATGTCAAGTGTACTAGGCAGTTCTAATTACGATAATATTTATGCTCGTCAAATTTAAAGGGGGTAAAGTTCGTGCTTGAATTATTTATTTTTATTCACTCCAGGGTAGAAGTTATCCACTTCATCTGACGGATAAAGTTGTTATATATATATATCCTTAAATTTTTAGCATCAAACTTTGCAGCGTCAAGTGTATAATTACTTTTCGGTATATTGTGCGATGTTTAATTTTTAATTTTTATATTTTTTTTTTGAACAAAAAAAGGTTCGCGTTTTTACAATTTTAAAGAATTCTATAAAAATTTTTCGATTTTCTATTTTTAAAATGAAATTCCGTGAACGACGTGAAACGAATGAAAATTTTATTTTACTTTTTAAAATTTTTTTTCTATTTTATCACGTCGTAGAAAATACGAGGATGCAATTATACCTTTGACAAAAGGCATTTCTTCCGGTCTACATCGAGTTTTAACCACGCCGAGGGCGTCAAGGGGCTGGAAACGCGATGCTCGCCGTCGAAACACGACCCCAGGGTGCGTGGCTACAGCTGTTGTAATTAATCGCACCACCGAGTTGCGCAGCTTTTCCGCATTTTCACCGTTTCATACTTTTCATACGGTTTTTATAGTATATACATATACCTACCTACCTACCTACCTACCGCTTTCCTAGTTGCAAATATATTTTCACTTCTAACCAGGTCAAGAATTTCTTAAAATTACATCAAGTCATTTGAGAGAAAAAAAATGCTTAAAGCTGCGCAATTCACGTGAGGTTAAATTTTTTCATATTTTTATTGTGGAATAAATTTGAAAATTTATACAGTTTCAAATTTTGATTTATACATATAAAGAACGGTGCAGGACCCCTCGAAGATATTTGTGAACGAGACTGAGAAAACAAATATTGAATATCAAATTATCGTTATGAAATTGAAAATTTCTGTTAAATAAGAGAAGAAATAAAAAGTGGATATAAAATAAATAAATAAAAAAGAAGTACCTAACCACGACGGAGCATCAAGATTCGCTTGAAATACGTCCGGTACCGTTTCATTTAAAAGAATAATTACAACTTCTGTCTCTCGTTGGCAATTAGCAATTATTCATTTCACGCCCCTGGATGTTGTGACACACGCGATTTTTTCATGCTTCATTTCTTTTCACCGCAGAGCTCTCTGGTTACACGCAATTTACCAACGCCATATACCTATATATGTATATATATGTATTATATACATATACCCATTTACCAGAAATTGGGAGATTTCCTCTGACGAGTTTAAACTAACCAAAATCAGTCCAGCTTTATTCCGCACTGTTTTTACACATCTGATAACGTTGCTACTGTAAAAGCAAACTACAGATTTAATTTTCACACGAATATTAAAAAAAGAAGTAAAAAGAATATAAAATCATAAGCAAAAAAGTATAAACTAGTATAAATTTACTCTACGTATATATCTACCTAATTTCGTAGCTACTTATCTCGATGTAAATTCAAAGTTCTGAGATACAAGAAAAATTGAAAAACTGGCCTGGTTGCAGGCTGCGTTTATCACAGAACAGAGTTTAATAAGCAAGGTAAAAAATCCCTTATGTTACTATTTCTAACAACTTGATATACACGATGTTTTCTTTTACAGTTACTATGCAAATTTATATGGAAACGGGTCAACCGATTAACCGTCTCCATTACGTGAGAAATTGCTTGAGGGTAGCTGTAATTGGTTTGAATGCAGATCAAGTCTCCGGGAAATAGACAAGCTAGTTTATTTTCTTTTTTTTTTTTTTTTTTTTTCGAGTCTTATAAATTGCAGTCAAATCCACAAGCTGGAATTAATTTGCTGTATAATAGTTGAATATCGTACAATACATAGCGATTCCAAAGATTATTTCTAACACACTCAAAGAAGTTTATATATTTGAAACGTTAAGCTCTTACGATTAGTTAACTTATTAGACGGCAATAAACTGAGCATGGAAGAACGCCTCTTTCATTTCTTGATGATAAAAGATCGTCGAGTAAGTTTCGCACTGCAGGGAGTTCCTGTGGAAATTATGAGGGATTCTTAGCTGCAGGGAAGAATGGAAAACGTAGTAGAGCTTGTAGATGAACCAATTTATGAAGTATATATATATACTTTGATTGCGATGTAAAATCTCTTCCGTTTTCTATTTACTGTACAGTTAAAAATAAATTAAAGAGTGCGTGTAGCGTATTACTTAAGACTTAAGACTTGAAAGTTGAGAGTTGAAACTTGAGAGTTGAGACTTGAGAATTCAGAGTTGAGAGTTGAGAGTTGAGAGTTGAGACTTGAGACTTTGAGACTTGAGACTTGAGAGTTGAGAGTTGAGACTTGAGACTTGAGACTTGAGAGTTGAGACTTGAGAATTCAGAGTTGAGAGTTGAGAGTTGAGACTTGAGACTTGAGACTTGAGACTTGAGAGTTGAGACTTGAGACTTGAGACTTGAGACTTGAGACTTGATATTTGATATTTGATATTTGATATTTGATATTTGATATTTGATATTTGATATTTGATATTTGATATTTGATATTTGATATTTGATACTTGAGAGTTGAGACTTGAGCTTAAGACTTTGAGACTTGAGACTTGAGATTTGAGACTTTGAGACTTGAAACTTCAGACTGCGACTTGAGACTTTGAGGTTTTGAGACTTGAGACTTGAGACCTTCAGACTTTGAGACCTGAAACTTCAGACTTGCGACTTGATACTTTGAGCTTTTGAGACTTGAAACTTTGAGACTTTGAGACTTTGAGACTTTTAGACTTGAGGTTTGAGACTGGAGACTTGAGACTTACATGTATGGATATTTCATAGAGACATGTGTCAATTTTACACTTTTCGTTGCACTTGAAAATTTTCGGTATCCTGCCAAAAGAAGTTTCACTTCAATAAAAAAATAAAAGAAAAAAAATACTACTTATATCAATCATTCGACAGGATCAAAAGCTCTGATACGATAATAAAAAAAAACAAAATGGTAGTAATTACAATATCGCATAAAACGCCAATATTCCGGACCGTTGAACTTTTTTAATTAAACTTTCTACTTGCCATTTTTATCTCAAAGAAAACGAGAGTTTTGTATAATATACTACTCGTGTAACCGATACACGCTTATCCACCGTCCAAGGTACCACAACGTGCCTAAAATTCATCTAGAATTTTTTTTTCCATTTTTTTTTTATAAACTCTACTCCGTTCCTACGTCAGCAGTTTCAACCTCCGCTAATTTTGCTAATTGAAGTTTTGCTCCTGCTGTTTGTAATCTAGGGATAGAGCCTCCGGCGATCTAAAGGATGTTGATTCATTCATTTGTTCGTAACTTTTCAACGAAAAATCTTGAAACTTTTAAATATAGGGATGAAAAAACAATAGTCCGAATTTCCCTCTTTGAAATGATCTTTTTTCAACTGTTTAAAAATAAAAGAAAATAAAAATAAAAATTATTGCACAATTTATGAGGAAATTTTTTCATTGACAACTTGTTAATAGAAACGAAAAAAGAAAACAATTCTTTAAAAATAACATCAAAAGAAATGTTTCAAAGAGCTATACGGTCTCGAAGCTTGCGCCAATACTTTCTTTATCGCAAATGTCTGAACAATTTTGTTTTTTTATTTCTTTTTGCTCACTCAGTAGATGATTTGAAATTGAAAAAAGCAGCCCGTCGTGTCGTTCTGCATGTTATTTGAATGGGAAAACGATAAATCGATGAAGACACCTGTTAGAAATTTTTCCAACCGTTAAGATTCGAGGAGGGTAAAACGTTTGGAAACAATCAGGATGATTTTTATTATTGTTTTTTTAAAATCGCCCCAATTATGATCTGTAATAAAAAAAAGGCTGAAAAAATATGATTCCGCGCAGTCCGCCTCGTATATCGTTGAACCCACTACTCAAGGGTGCTTTTAGCGGTTAGTATATATCCGTTACGGTTTAAGCTTATGTCTAGTCAAGCATCCGTCGGAAAGTTTTTTTCCTGAAAAGAAGAGGAAGAAAAGAAAAAGTAGAAAAAAAACAAAGTAAAAAGGAAAAGGAGAAGATCCTTAAAGCTGACGGTCGCAACGAATACCGTCATACCAAACCGTCTTCACAAGGAAGTGTCCATTTTACGGTTGCCTATCTCTCGCCTACGGTGTAGGAAACCCTCTTCTCTTCCTGGCCGTCTACGATGAGAGATGAGGACAATCACCACAATATTGCTCCTTCTCTCTTCTCTCTTCCTACCTTATCCTTAGTTCTTCCTCTTTCCTCCATCCTCCATACTCTCGTTTCTATGGCTATAACGTTGGTGTACATTGTCTACTACTCTGGAGGTTCTCCACTCCGCGCGAACTCTTAGATCAATGTTTATGATAGCGCTTGTGCGGGTGGTCGACGTTCAAATATATATTGTTCATTCTATGCTATACATATAGTTTCTTGGATGTGTTCGCTCTTTGATGTTTATGCTTCACTGGATAGGTGGGTATGTACATGTATGTACCAAATTTTCATATATCCGACATGGAAAAATTCTCGATCGAAAGCTTGCAGATTTTTAGTTTCCAATTATCGATGAAGTTGCTTTAAAATTTCTTCATTTATCACTCTTCATATTATTCCTTACAAATTATTTCACATTTTTACTTTTCATTACCTACGGTGATGGTAGAAAAGTATTGGTTTTGGTCGAAAAGTGACTTTTGCTAATTTCAACGAATCTTCACGTTTTCGACCCTCTAGAATCCGAAAATCAGGTTTTCAGAAAGATGTCGGTCTGTCTGTCGGCCTGTTCGACAAACTCGCGCGGTGATCTCGGAAACGGCTCGATGAAAAAATCTGAAATTCACAGGACTTTACAACCAAATGATGGGCATAAAAAATTGCCATTTCTCGTTTAATTTGAACTTCCGGTTCTACCGGAAATTAATCGATTTTCGCTGTTTTACTGACAAACCTATACTTTTTTCTCTGTATTAGCTTTCCAAATGAAAGAATATATTCTTCCGAGTTGAGAATTTCATATATATAGGACATTCCTTGCCAATGACACCAAAATAATTGTAAATATACCCAGATCGAATTAGAATGAATGCACTGTATAAAATTGTTGTTTGTCAATATATAGGGCGATCCTTGCCAATGACAATAAGAAATTGTAAGTGTACCCAGATCGAATTGGGATTAAACGCACTGTATTAAATTGCTGTTTTTCAATATATAGGGCATTTTTTTATGTTAAATTTTCAATTCTGATCGTTTTTTTCGATTTTTCATTACTTTTTTATACTTTTTCTTCCCCTGACAAACTCATCCTTTTTTTTTCTATTTGATGAATAGTACTCCGATAAACCGTTTTTCCGGCTTGTTTTTTTATGGACTTCGATCTCAGATATAGATCACGTTAAATACCGATCGAAACTTATCGAAATATTATAAAATTATATCATTTTGTGGCAAAAATGAATTCGAAATTAATACATTTATTTATAAATTTAAAAAGAGAATTATTTCCAACCTTCATTCCGAACACCTTCTCAAACATTAGTATCAGATATCGAAGCTGCAATCTTTCATGAGAAACTTGGATAATGATTTCGCAACATATTTTAACACGCGATATCTTGATGAAATACACAAAAAAAATCTACGTCCGAATTATCCTGCTCTGCATTTTCATCCAACATTGTTACCTCTTTGTTGAGCAATAAAGACAAAATCGCCATTACATTGCGTATAGTTATAATTTATTGAGTCCTTTTTTTTTCATTTTTTTTTTTTTTTTCATTTTTATTGTTATCTACGACGTACTTGGAGAAATAGAGAATGGAAATTCCATATATGTATGTATATCTGTAGCCACCTTTCATGTCTATATTAATAATTCACTAGTTGGCTCAGAACTCTCTGCCAGACAATAACCAACCTGCAGAATATGCTGATTTTCTAGCATTACCTGCCAAGTTCGCCCATTTGTCGACAGTGACAACTTACCCCGCGTTACACAGCATCGCGTTTATTGCCTACACACATCTTAGTTATTATATATGAATCAAAACTTTGAAGAATCTTAGGGTGTATTTAAAAAGAAAAGAAAAAATCTTTTCTTCAAAATATTTTCATCCCTTCGATGAATTATATCTTAGTCATAAATTTTAAGAAAGAGGTAAAATAGAAAAAAAGAAAAAAGAATACAACTGAAACATGTTCGAATAATATTCCTGTTGTTTCACGACTTCCAGATAATTGGACAGGCCAAAAATCTCTCATAAAACTCAATTTGGTTGGTATAATAACGTCATGTGGGACTATTTATGTCCAGGTAACGCTGTGGTAGCTAACTACGTACTAGGCTACCAATCCTAATAACTATTCGTCAATGCTCAGTATGCTACGGGCATGAGAACTATCAATGTTTGTATAACTAGTGTAAGATGTGTTTAGAGATGAGTCAGTGGTCCAGATATTGCGATTATAAGTTTAGTTTGAAAAATGATTTTTTTATTTTTTTTTAATTTTTGTTATAAAATAAATGTGTGTTAAATTAATTGAAAAATTTTTGATCTCTGTATTGTTCGTCTAAAATAATTGTCATGTGAAGAGAAGAAAAAAAAAAGAAGTAGAATAAGAAGAAGAAAGAAAACAAATGTGAGAGAAAAATTTCACCAACATATATGATACCATAAAATCAAATTATGTAAACGAAATTGCGTTTCTACGTGGGTATGAAACGCTTCGTACATACATATGTGGATGTAACAACGTGGGGGTTTTCTCTCATAAAATCTGAGGATTGATCGCAAATCTAAATTTAGATCAAACAAGGCCCGTGTGCTTGTAGAATAAACGAGAGAACCTTTTTAGTTAACAAAGTTATACCTTTATTTGCAAGACCTGTGACTGTGAGACCGTTGAATTAAATTTTGGTTATTTGTCTTTCTTTTTTTTTTTCATCTTCATTTTTTTTTTTTCTTTATAATATGTATAAAAGATAGCTTTATACAGGTACTGGATATATTATACATTTGTTTGAAAAATTGAAACGATCATTTATTTCTTTTTATTTTCATTTTTTATTTTTTTTCTCTTGAGCTTAAAAGCGCGCCTCAATCATCCGTGGTAATATTTCTTTATTTTATTTATTTATTTTTTTTTTTCTTACAGGTGGGATGAGATAGTCGAAGGTTATTTCCAGGCCTTGTTCACTTGGCTTGGCTGCAGTGAGAGGCAGCGGTGGCTTTAAAAATTGGCATCGTATCGCGAGGGCGTGCCTAATACCAAGGGATGTCATTGCTGTCACCTCGTGGTGGGCGAAAAGCTCCCATACTATTTTTTGCCGGACTTATTTTTCTGCTGATTCTTTATCAGCTGGGAATAATATGCGGACCCTCAAAGGATGGACCAACTTCAGTAATGATCGCCAAGGAGGTAAGTCCTTCTTTATTCTTAAACAGAGGACGCGATAATTGAAGAAATTCATGAATTAGAGGATCTGGAGAGATTCCGTAAGATCCATTCCTTTTTCTTTTCTTTTTTATTTTCTTTCATTCCTTTTTTTTTGTTTTTTTGTTTTTTTGTTTTTCTTTTTTGTTTTTACGGTTACAGAATTCTTTGACCGAGAATTTACAATTAGACGATGTAGAAAATAAAATTTTGCACAACTTTGACCCTCGGAGAGTTTCCAGGGATCGTATCCTAACGTATAGCATCAAAAAATCCTCTCACGTACGTTCTACACATGACCCGTAGTACAGTTAGTTGCACTAAAATTTTAAAGTAGGTAACACAGTCGCATTCGCGTGAATGAACTTTCGATTTCGTATAAAAACTTGAAGAAATAAATTCTTTCTTATGGGTATATATTTTTCCAAATTTTCAATCGACATTAAACTTCAGTCGGAATATCAGCCATTTCCGTTTTATAAATTTTTTTCGAAATCTTTAAAAGCAACTAGATATCGTTGATTTTAATATTTCGAAAGCGTCCACCCGGAAGGACGGACAGTCGATCGTGAAGATTCTCACGGATACGACGCAATCAAGACATTCTACTATATCATCAGATTTTTCTCAACTTTCTCTCGGGGTATTTTTTCTGCTTGTAATCCTCAAGCGTTTACCTACTGCCTTTGGAAAAATATATCAATCGAAAACCATTTATAGCAGTGGAAAAGAAGAAAACAATATTTCGAAGACGTAAAATGTATACGTGCTTTTTTAATTCAAATCAAGAAATACAAAAAAAAAAAAATAAATACACGATCAATGGTACAGAAATAATTTAACGTATTGTATAGGGGAGAAGCGGACAAAGCGAGCCCACTAAGGAAGTAAAGTTCCAAATGGAGATTTAAATCGATAGATTTTTCAATTTTGGCCGAAAATCGATACCCTAATTGATAACGAGTGTTTAACGCCTTTACTTCAAAGGTTCGAAAGTTCCGGGCAGAGTGGGCCCGCTGATAATTACTCGTACTTTCTTCTAAATTCTCAAAAGTAATAAACTTCTCTATTTACTTGCCTTATAAAATAAACTCAGAACATCAAATCAAGTATATATTATAAGAACTAGGGGAGAGACGGACAAAGTGGGCGCCTCTGAAAATTTCTCGATCTTTGAAAAAAATAAAAAAACTTTATAAATGACCATATCTTCGAAATTTTTAACTTAAAAATAATACCCTGACTGTTGACAGGCGTTGACATTCTTAGTTCAAATGTCCGATATAAATTGCTTCTTGAAAATTTTCTGGGGGCCCACTTTGCCCGCCTCTCCCCTAGTTTTTGTAATATACACTTAATTTGATGTTTAAAGTTTCTAAGGCAAGAAAATAAAGAAATTTATCACTTTTCAGAATTTTGAAAAAATACGATATATTTTAGGGGGGGGGGGGGGGGGGGGGGGGGGTGCACTTTGCCCAATAAGACCCGCTTTGCCTGTCTCTTCCCTATATATTACCTAGAATCTGGGTGGAAATAAAATTAATTCAAAAAGAAAAACAAGTTCAGTCTGAAGGAAAATTCGCTCTAAAAATATGATAAATTACTCTACACACATATTTCAGTTTTGATATAGCAAACGTTAATATAATTCAACGTTGAGGTTAAACCAGAGTATTATTTCGCCTACAGAATTACCTCAAATCGTGAAAACTAGTACCTGGACGAGTATCGGAGTCTTATCCTCCAATTTTCGGAACTTTGTACCATCTCAAAAATTTTTAAACCCCGATTCTATTATATACTATGTAATTTTTACATCTCTCTTAGGTTAATTTTTTTTTCTCCTATTTTCTTGATATTTTATTTTATTGATTTTCTGGTTTCCTTGCCTGCGTCATTCGATGTCATTTCTACGACGACCAGCCAACTCTCCGGCGCCAACATCATAAATTTAATTTCGTAATTTTTTTCTGCTAACGGTGACCCCAATTACACCGGCTCGTTGCAATCATAGTTTGAAACAATTGCCAGTCGCCAGCCATATAATTTATTATCTTGACGTGAAAATTATTCATCGTAGTTTATACCTGCTCTATATAGGTATAAGTACGAATGTGCCTGAGTATTTCAACGTATCTTAACGTTTGGGTCTCCTGGAGTTACAATTCGGCAACCAAATCTGAGGGTTCAACATTTCAGACGATAAAAAAAAATAAAAAAAAAATTAAATAAAAAAAATGTGGAGCCATTCCTCTCGTACCTTTGGATTATTTTAATCGATTGAACGGAATTTAATGCTTCCTTCATCTCCGTTATAGCTTACATTTATAAATATACAGATATACCGTTTTGCAACTTTTACTCGATATACACAAATATTTTGGCCTGCAAAGTGCCCAAGGCATTCCCAGTGTACGTAATAAAATTTAATTTCAACCCCCCCCCCGCCCTCCCTCATTCTCCGCCGCTCAGAAAGTTATACCTTCGTCAAAAATATTGGCGACAAAGGAGAAGAAGAAAAAAGAAATGTTGAAAAACATCCACTCGAAATACTCGTATATTAAGTTTTACGGGTGAAAGGAATTTGGAAACACTTGGATTTTCGTAAAAATTGACATATATATATATATATATATATATATATATATATATATATATATATATATATATATATATATATATATATATATATATATATATTAGACCGTTTCAAAAAAATCGACTATTTTTCATTTTCAAAGAGTAACTCAAAAATATTGTTCCAAATGACGAAAAAAAAAATGCTGTCAAAGTTTGAACTCTTAATATTAATATTAAGAGGTGCCTCATCGCGATTTTCTATTTCCAATCTAAATAACATGGGGAAATTTTTTTTTAAACTTTGGAATTCTATAACTCGTCAACGCATTAGTGTACTGATAAGACCAGAACATATTTTTGTAGTGAATTGAACGCTCTAAAAAAAAGGTCTCTTGTTCTTTTTCGATAAATCTAGCTATTTCCAAGTTGGTGTATTGGTTATTAATGGTAATTAATCATGACGAACTTGGAAACAGTTGGATTCATCGAAAAAGACCAAGAGACCTTTTTTGTAGAGCGTACAATTTTGAACAACAGCATTCATGCAGAATCTTTCTAAGTAGATTAATTTTCAAGATATAAAAATCGAAGAGTTCCACAAGACCACTTCCCATGTTATTTAAATGGGAAATAGAAAATCGCGATGAGGCACCTCTTAATATTATTATTAAGAGCTCAAACTTTGACAACATTTTTTTTCATCATTTGGAACAATATTTTTGACTAACTCTTTGAAAATGAAAAATAATCGATTTTTTTGAAACGGTCTAATATATATATAGGGCATTCCAGTTATAACCGAGCGGCCATTACCCCGACATTTTTTTTTCTTGTGATGTCAATTTTTTATCAGATACTTTTCGACGAAAAACGACATACGTATTCCTCAAAAAAAATTATTCGTCATCCGGTTCCAGTTTATGACTTTTCAATGCAGAAAAAAATTATTTTCGACTAGATTGTACCCTCCGATTTTTCTCAAATAAATTCACTGAAAAGTACATTAAAAACCGCATCTTTTGGTGGCTATCTCATCGTGGAGAAATGATTTTTCGATTTCTTCTATTTGGATGAAACTGTGAAAAATGTGTTTTTATTCGTAAAAAAGGAGTAAGTAATAGTAATTACACGTGTTGGGATATAAATTCTTTTGCAAATCGTGGATGTTTTTCCATTCATCAATTATTATTCTTATTGTCAAATTTATGGCAAGGTTTACAATTACCGACAAGTAAGCTTACTCACTCCTTTTTTACGAATAAAACACATTTTTCACAGTTTCATCCAAATAGAAAAAATCGAAAAATTATTTCTCCACGATGAGATAGCCACCAAAAGATTCGGTTTTTAATGTACTTGTCAGTGAATTTATTTGAGAAAAATCGGAGGATACACTCTAGTCGAAAATAATTTTTTTCTGATTTGAAACGGTATAGATTGGACCCGGATGACGAATAATTTTTGTTGAGGAATACGTATGTCTTTTTTTGTCGAAAAGTACCTGAGAAAAAATTGGCATCACAAAAAAGAAAATGTCGAGGCAATGGCCGCTCGGTTAAAGCTGGAATGCCCCATATATAAAAAAAAAACTGTTTCAATATCTGAAAGTAACGCTCCTCATTTACACGGATCATAATCGTGATTATTACAATAGAGAGCTGATTAACGGAAATTGTGAATAATTTTGAAAAGCTCTAAAGTTCACTTAAAGTTGTTCGTTTAATTAATTATTCTTTTCTAATCTGAAAGGGATAACAATAAATTCTTCCTTCTTATCTCATTGAAGAAAAAACGACGAAGGGGGGGTATTTTTTTGTGATAGCCAAGAACGAACGGGAAGAACTTCTTTCGGTGACAAATGACAGACGTTTCTTGAGGTCGTTTACGCTGATTTCATGTTTTTTTTTTTTTTTTTTTTTCATTTTTTTCATCTATTATCTTTTTTTTTTAGACTTTTGGACGTTACTGACCTAGACTCCAGACTCCGCGTTGCAGACTTTATATAAAATATATATAAAACGTCTGGTTTTCTCGATTGTCAGAGACAACGTCAAATCCCAGGGCATTCGACGTGTCTCGTCGTTTTTCACCATTCCCTTACTGAGCTTTTCTACTGCATTTTATACAATTTTTCCTAGATAAACGTTGGTATTCAGTTTACAGAACAAATCCGTATATATATCATATATACCTACCTTTCAAACTTTTCTCAGTCGTACCTTGCACAGTTTTAGACACTCCAATTTTTAGAAAGTTTGAAAAAGGTACTCAGCAAAATGAACAAGCCTACGAGATTTTTATTTTTATTTATTTATTTTTTGCTTCTATTTTTTGTATTTTTTTTTTTGTACTTTTATTTTTTCTTCTTAGTCTGTGGTCTTACAACCCCTATACTCTACGATATACATCGCACTCTCCAACCCTCGACTGTAGGGAAAAGATGCTAAAGAAACAGAAAGTGAAATTTCTTATACTTGTTATTTTTATTTTTTTTTAATTATTTTTTTTTTCTCATTTAAAGTAAGATACGAGCAAAGAGTATGAAAGATTCATTAAGCTCTATGTTTATTACACATTAACATAATATGTTGTCATAAAATACTTAAAATCTTAAAATTCATGAATTATTTTCGTTTTCTTATTTGATTTTGGTTTTATTTTTATTTTTATTGTATTTTAATTTCTTTAATGAAAAGGACAATCTGATGTTTATAACAAGTCCTCGTTTAGGTTAAAAATTCAAGGACTGATAAGAAGAAATTTTTTCATACCTTTTTTTCGGACACTTTATCTCCTCACGTAGCTATACAGCCAAGATAACTCTTAGTGCGACTTTTTCAATCCTCAAAAATATTACCTACTCCCGCATCGTAGCTTGTGACAATGATATATCTGGCTCTCTCTGCAACCCGGTGTCGCACTGGTATTACACTTTAAAAAAGCACTTCGGAAATAATTCAAACGTTTTTTATTCAATAAATATGACCCATCTTTTCTCTTTCTCACTCTTTGTTTTTTTTTTCTGTTATTCATTCATGATCTTTTCATTTTTTGCACGTCTAGATATTCAACAACGAAACTCGGCAAACCGATAATGATTTTAGAGTTAAGCAATTCAGAATTTCGAGAAATAAAAAAAGTAAACCTTTCATAGATTAAAGACTTACGTTAGATTTGGCACATGCGAAAAAATCGCAGGTGTATTCTTTGCGAAAAATCAGAGCGAATTTGTTCGAAAAAAAATGTCGAGAGTGTTATAGTTTTCAAATGGGAACGAGTTGAAATTGACGAATCAGGAATCAGCCCTAGCGGAGTGTGCTGAAAGCTTCCGGCGTGCTGTCTGCTAGCGCGACCGTTACTCCCTACTAACGTTAGGTGATTGGTCAACTTCGATTAGCTCTCATTTGAAAACTATAAGACTTACGAGATTTTTTCGTCAACAATTTCGACTTGATTTTTCACAAGGAATACGCTCATGTTGATTAAATATATGGTTAATTCCGGAACACTCCGTCAATGTGCTTTTTCAAACGCTTTTCAACCCTTAAACACTCCCCACGTTCTATCTCCTCTTTTTATTTATCTCTTGTTATCGAATCTACTCGGTATAGTATGTATGTATGTATGTACATGCATACATGTTTTAAAATCCGGTAAATTATCTAGCTTTTAGCCAGTAGCTTTTGTAGCTTTTTACATGAGAACGTTTTTCTTGTCTGGTCCTCGTGAAAATGAAACAAACGAAACGCTTAGGTGATATGTGATTCGTGGCACTGAGCCCAACAGATCCGACTCCTTTTGTTTTTCATAACTGGTGTATTTTATCGTGTGTCATAGTTGACGCCAATTTCATACACACTTACTTACGGAATATAATACAATGACCTCAAAATTTGAATCAAATAAAAATTCAGGATCTGTTTAAGAGTAGGTATAATAAAAATTCAGACATTTCTTAACAGTCTTACAATTTCATCGATCGGTATTAAATACGAAACACGATCCGATCTGATGGTTCGAATTTTTAGTCAATTACTTCTGCACGGAAACGACATTTATTTTAAATTGCTACACGAAGATCTTCGGCAATTTAGTTTTTTATTTGTTTTCTGTGTTTTTCTCTTTTTTTTTTCTTCTTCTTCCTCTACCCCAAACTCTGCGTATAAAAGATCGTCTGGCTAATGACTCGAGTCTCAATTTGTTAAGCTTTGAATCGAAACAAAATTTCCGAGACAAATGGGACCAGACAAGCTCCTCTTTACCGAGAGATAGTAATTCGTCTAAGTAGCTGCCTCAATGTCCTCGACAAAAACGCAAAAAAACAAAACAAAAAAAAATATAATTTATACCACAGCTACAAGAATTTTTTAACACTTATATATAATTTTCTTCCATAAAACCGCGGTTAAATGTCCCATAAAATTTTCATTTCATATAACCTGAAATGCTCAAAGTTTTTCTCGAAAAATAGTTTTTATGAAACGCATATATATATTAGACTGGGCGAAAAAAATCGACTATTTTTTTTGTTTTTTAAGTATATCGAAAATATTGTTTGGAGTGACGAAAAAAAAATTATTGTGAGAATTTGAGTCCTTAATATTAATATTAAGAGGTCTATCATTGCAATGTTAGATTTTTTTTCCTGAGCGGGTTTTTGTCTCAGAACTCCCAAACCATTGAGTTAAACAAAATTGACTCGCAGATATTTTTTGAAGGAAATTGAATGCTTTACAAAAAAGGTCAGATTGAAATTTTCCGTCAGATGAACCGTTTCCTTACAATCATGCCTTAAAAATTGGTATAGTTTTACAATTTGATCTTCCAAAGTTGAAAGTTCAAATTGTAAAACTATACCAATTTTTAAGGCATGATTGTAAGGAAACGGTTCATCTGACGGAAAATTTCAATCAGACCTTTTTTTGTAGAGCATTCAATTTCCTTCAAAAAATATCTACGAGTCAATTTTGTTTAACTCAATGGTTTGGGAGTTCTGAGACAAAAATCCGCTCAGGAAAAAAAAATCTAAAATTGCGATGATAGACCTCTTAATATTAATATTAAGGACTCATATTCTCACAATAATTTTTTTTTTTATCACCCCAAACAATATTTTCGATATACTTTTAGAAACAAAAAAATAGTCGATTTTTTTCGCCCAGTCTAATATATATATATTATGCTACGGGTCGTATATCAATATTTGGAGTCTACATTGGAGGTATAATTAATTAATTAATGAAGTAAATGTAGAGGCTATTAATTACCCAACAACAATCTGAACAGTGACACTAATCAATTAAAGTGCTACACAGTCTAGGAAATCGACACCGATTCCCTGTTAGCTGCGGTTATCTAGAGAGAAACTAATACCAAGTATCAGTCTTACTACTTCTACAACTATTAGCCACTCTCGAAGTGGTACGACACTATTCTATTCAAATTTCCGTAGCCCCTAGGGCACCCTGTTTTACCGTGGACTACCTTATCTGGTAGCTGGTAAATTACGGCTACAGCTATTACCGGTGGTACATTTATCACTCTCGTATCAACTCGAAATACTATACAATTACAATTCACCCGGTTTATTGGTGAATCAGCACCAAATTTTCCATCGAAATTAGCTTGCCTGTAGATGATTTATTTATCAAAAATTAAAAAGGAAAAATAATTGTTCACGCAGTAAATTTTGACAACTATTTTAGGTATATAGGCAAAACATTTTCACCAAATTTGACACGCATTTACGAATCGAGTTGTTTAACTGAACTCCTGAATTTTTAATGAGCGATTTAATTGAAATTTCATGAAATAATTTATTCATCGACCAATTAGCGCACGAGTAGAAAAATATAATAGAATTTTTTAATTCTTTAGGATATTTGTTAGAACTTTTACTAATTAGCTTACGATAATTGTTAATTTTTGTTATGGTTATATTTTCGCTTTGTTAAACTTGCTGTGAAAGAAAAAAAAAAAAAAAAATAATATAAATGCAAAATTGCTGTTTTTGCAGACAATGATTCGTGAATTTTGAGAGGTAATATTCTTTTATACATATATACGAGTTTGTTCAAGGTTTTTTGTTTTTTCACCAAACTATACGCATGCGATCGTATAAATTTTTCTCTAAAAAACATACGTAATTTGAATAACGATTTTAGTATTCAAGAGCAGCATGTTTCATGTTCAACATCCAATTTCGCTCACGTTTTATACCTATAACAACATAAAGCAAAGAGAAAAATTTTTGCAAACTTTATTCCTAATATGATAATAATAATAAAAATTTCTTAGCTCGTCAGTGATCGTTATTCAAAAGGAAAATGCTTCCAGCACCACTATCACAATTTACTTGTAAATTCAAATCGATATCTTGAAAATCTCGTACCTATTAGCACCGACCCTCAAATTGAAGCACATACCTAACTTCTGCAATATCGTACTAGTAGAATTTCTGCCTTCAGAGAATCGAGTCTGAGATAAGGAAAGCACCATTATATGATGAGAATACGTAAGTGTGTTCGGAATAGTAGTTGAAATAATCAGAACACTAACAATATTGAGGCATGTATTGATTTTTCTTATTTTATTAACCGTGATATTCGTCATGTTATCGTGAGGTGAAGATATCGGTTATTCTCGAACAGATAACGTTCTTGGAAGTTTAAAGCTCTAAAACAGTTACAATTTTCGTTTTGTGGTTAGTTCGCGAGAGGAAACAAGGTGATAAACTTTATGAGGCCCATATTGTATGATTTTTATTTATTCTACGATCTCGGAAAACATTTCATACTCTAACATCAACCTCTCGCAAAGATCAGAGACCAATGAAACCTTATTCGCACTTTCGACGAGTCCTGCAGCTATTCTTAGGTCTTGCAATTAGTTAGTTAGCTTAATTAAACCAGGCCCACAAATTTCGGTTGTATAGAACTACGTTCTCGATCGGCAATCACAATTTAGCTCCCACAAATTGACGGTGTAGAGAGAAAATGGAATCGTATTTGCTACTACCTCTGCAACACGCACAACAACGATTAATTGATTCGGTTGATTCAACTCTCTGCCGTTTCGAATCTAACTCTCTCTCTCTCTCTGCGTTTGTTCTACGTATACAAATTCGGATTCGTATATACAAAAAAAAAATCCTTTTATCATTCATTCTTAACATATAATAGAGGCTGATAAAAATTTTCGATTTGGAGCCCCATTAAAAAATTTAAATCATCAGAGATCTAAAATTTCTAATTTTAAATATTTTTTTGTTATCTTATATTAAAAGTTTTGGCACAAGATTTTATAATCGAATCTTACGTAATTATACGCTAGTGTAGTCTACGCGCATTTGCCCTAATTAGTTCGCAGTGATTTATCAGCGGTTAGCTTACTGGTCGATTTGATTATTAACCGCAGATTAATTTACCCACGTCAAACCGTAATCCATTTGTCAAGTGTTAGGTACATTAATTATAACAGTCCCCTACAGGTTTTGTGATGAATTTAGCTAACACCAATTAGACTGCATACCATATCTAGACACCTCAAAATACTTCGAAAATCACTTATATATACCTAAGCTTATTGTAGCCCGTTGAAAACTATAAATCGATTATTCATTAAATATTTTTTGTTGAATTTTTCTTTTTTTTTCAGAAATATGTTATCGGTGCTTCGGACCACAAAGTTTATCCCTATGACAGAGGGATGCCGCTTATATTTATCGGCGGTGTTCCCAGATCAGGAACAACCTTAATGAGAGCAATGTTGGACGCCCACCCTGATGTAAGGTAAGGCAAATCGGTTTAATCTAATTTTAATTTATTCGAAGTAATCGTTGAGTTGATAATTCGACTAAAGGTAGAAAATTTTTTAAAGATTGTTGAGAAAATCGCGCCTTTCGGTTTATATGTACACTTTTTAATGGAGTTCGATGATTAAGTTGTTGGAATAATTGTCACAGGGAAAAAAATAACGCGCTGTAAAATCTCTTCTTAGGATAATTGATTTAAAAAATTTAATTCGATAACCGTAGCGGAGATGGACTGATTATAAATCGAAAACGAGCCAATCGTAACTAGTCATAGAGATTTTGCTATCAATGTCATTTTCTGGCTATACATACAGGATGAGTTTTCTCCGGGGTCTCATCTGGGCGGAGCGTCGAAGTACTGAAGCTCCGCCTTCTTCTATTCATACTCGTTCGCTTCAGAATGATAACGCGTATGAATAAAAGAAGGCGGAGCTTCAGCACGTTGAAGCTCCTCCCAGATCAGACCCCGGAGAAAACTCACCCTGTATATATCTTACTTTTCTTAAAACTCTGGCATATGGAATGTCCAACAGTAGGTATAAGAATTCCTAAGCGGATTTCTTTCTCCGAAGCACGTGGCTGTAATAACAAGTATAACACCCCTACGCAGGTGTTGTAAAACCGAGTTTTCTCCCTGATATTTTCGTCAAAGTAGATCTCGTAAGCTTCCTAAGCCATATAGCAACGCATAAAATAGCTGTAAACTTTTTTCTTTTTCTTTTTCTTTGTTTTTTATTTTTTATTTGTAGGCAAAGGCTGATATGAACATGCGTGGTGCATGGGGGTTAGTATGGGTAAAAATGCGAGATAAAAGCCTTTACGACCTTCTGTTATCCAGGGACTTAATAAAAAATATTTCCATTCACATTGTTTATCAAATCATAAAATAAATCTCTCTTATTTAGGTGTGGACAAGAGACCAGAGTCATTCCTCGAATTCTACAGATGAAATCACACTGGCTTAAATCTGAACGAGAAAGTGTTCGACTCCAGGAAGCAGGAGTGTCGAAAGAGGTGAGAAAATAAAGAAAAAGAAACTAAAAAAATCTTCGATTATATATCCGCTTTTAGTAAAGTTGTAACAGAATTTCTATACACACGATGCTTAGCAAATTCTGATCCCAGTGATGTCACGTTTATAAACAGGTGATGGACAGCGCAATCGCGGCGTTTTGCTTGGAGGTAATTGCTCGGCATGGTGAACCAGCACCTCGTTTATGCAACAAAGATCCACTAATCCTAAAGACGGGATCTTACGTCCTTGAACTGTTTCCTAATGCAAAATTCCTCTTTATGGTACGTGACGGAAGAGCGACGGTGCATTCCATTATCTCTAGAAAGGTGAGCGCCCTGGCAATACATCTTGAAAACTTTAACCATCCATCAATTTCCGTTTATATTATGCTGTTGGATATTTTCATCGATGTAAACAGTCAAACAACGTCATTCAACGTATCGCCTTTATTCAATCACATGTTCCAGGTCACCATCACAGGGTTTGATCTATCCTCGTACAGACAAAGTCTGACGAAATGGAACCATGCCATATCCGTAATGCATGGTCAATGCAAGGAAGTAGGTGTTGACAAATGCCTAATGGTTCCTTACGAACAGCTCGTTCTTCATCCGAAAGATTGGATGACACGTATATTGGCTTTTCTCGATGTACCATGGAACGAATCTGTTCTTCATCACGAAGAATTTATTGACAAACCTGGTGGAGTCCCTCTCAGCAAGTTAGTATTATAGTCACGCGATTAATAAATTTATGAAAAAATGTACCTTACACTATTTCTATCATGTCAATTGAACTTTTCGATCTATGCATCACACCTTGCGTACATTTTCATCCTAGTACCATGATCAGACATGGGATTTTAACGATCGTGTACCACGCTTAAACCTCCTGCCCCCTCGTGTCTATGAACTTGTGTTATTGGATCAAACATCGCCTCACCAAATACCGTCATTTCTTATTATCCCAGGGTTGAGCGGTCCTCGGATCAGGTAATCAAGCCCGTAAACCTTGAGGCGCTGACCAAGTGGGTTGGCCACATCCCGGACGACGTCGTTCGCGACATGCCTGACATCGCTCCGATGCTTTCGGTTTTAGGATATGACCCATACGCCAATCCACCAGTTTACGGACTCCCGGACAGCTTCGTCAGCGATAATACCAGAAGGTGATTAAATCGTTTAAAGACTTACGAACTTTTTATATCAATTCGACCTTTTATTTTTGAAATTTATTCTTTTTTTATTTTTTATTACTTTTTAGGGTTCAAGCTGAGGGACAGTTATGGGAGGCTAAAGTCAAGGAGATAGCTGCTCACCAAATACTTCTTCAACAACCTGCAGCAGCGTTTAAAGAAGATTCAAGTGATTTACCAAACGCGTGACACCGAGTTCACATTCTTCTAGGAATGAACGAGCAGAACTTGAATGTGTACAATTATAATTATTACGTTTAACCAGACTTACGACTTATCAATTTTATTATTCATTTATAATAATCTCATTATTATAGCTGGATTTAACGCGTCACTAATTTCGTCGACAGTTGGTCTACCAGCTAATTCACGTCACAGTGCAATACATCGTATTTTTATTGACTCTAAAATAATTGAAATAAAACAAATAAAATAACAATTACAATTTATCGATTTGCATAGATATTGCATATTACGATTATTGTACAATTAGGAAAATTATTATTCACAGCATTCGAATATGACAATAAGGCATTTTATTTAAAGTCACAAATGATTTAACCCTGATCTATCTACATTTTGGCAATCCTTTCCAATCCTCATTTTCATTTAATCATGTTGGTTAAAAAAATCTTGCGTTAATTTTACAGTCTGGTTTTTAGAAAATTTTCATACTTCAACTTCAGTTTTATTACCATTCACTGTAGTAGCCGGTCTGTTTGTAAACGTTTATGAAAAAGGTATAATTAAATATAATTTTTAAACATTTAGAAAAATGGAAATATTTGTTTCAACATTTTATATACCGAGGTATATTGTGTCTGAATGTCAAATTTTTGAAACCATATTTAAAAAAGGGGTTTTTATAAAAATCAAGTTTAACGTTAAAAAAAATCAGTATAAATGTCCAAAGTTCGTGCAGAATAATATTGTAGAACCGAAATAGTGCAGTTTATTTGTAAGAAATGGACTAATTTTTTTAAATACTTGAGCAAAATTTTGGTCAGATATTTAAATTCATTATCCCGCAATTCCTTCTCAAACTAAATTCATATGATCTGAGTTTTAATGATATAGATATAGGTATTTAAATCCTTAATGATTATTTAATTATCGATTATACATTTGCGGGGTGTTCACTATTAATAGTAATGTATGTACAACGATGTTAATTATTTATCGTAAATTTTCGATGCTCGTAAGTTGAGTATATCGTAAAGGTATAAATTTACACTGAATAACACCTCGTATAATACGTTTCGTCCCAGAAATGTATATTATTTATTAATAATTTATTAATAATATTCAAAATATAGATTTACTTACCTGCTGCTTCCTTTATGGCAATGATAAGTCATCATAGATAATTATATTATAAAAAAAATTGATTGTTATTTTCCTACATATATGAGTACGATCATTTTAAGGTACCTAATTTATATAAATGATTAGTCGTTATTTAATAGCACGAAATGAAACGTACGGAGTACTTTTCTGTAAACGTAGATGAATATATTTGACCAATCTATAATGGCCAGTGGAGTCAAACGGTAATTAATATGGTGCGTGGAAATTGTTTTATCTTACAATCGAATTCTGTAGTACTGGAGGCGATTCTTTTCATAAATATGAAAATAAATAAAAAAAATACACAAAAATACAAAAATAAAATATGTATAACGCTGACTGGACTGTCCTTTCTACTTAATACCTAGTTTAACATGTCGAGGACTAGATAATTTCATTCCAAATTTTTGACGAGAACACGCATTTATGATAACACTGTAAAATAAAAAGCTTAATCAAAAACTTGTTTTCACGTGTGTGTGTTTATACGTTTGCCATATGTATAGGTATATGTATGTGTATGTACGGCATTGGATTATTTTATTTAATAATTGCTTAGCTTTTTTAATAATTTAACTAAGTAAATTCACAGTTAAAATATTATATGATAATATCTCATTCAGTTTTTCTTTCTTTTTGTAATTGGAAAAATTTTTTCTTCAAACTACAAGATCTGTCTGAATTTTTATGTGTATAAAAAAGAAAATCAAATAAATAAATGATGATAGATGTTAATAACTATTATATATATTGCGAAATACGTTAGAAAAATTATATAGTAGTATGTAAATTATAATAATGTATACAAGGAAATTTATGATCAAATATTGATTATTATTAAAAGTAATGCGAGTTATTTAATAACGTGGTTGTGTACAGAACTCTGAATGGAATAATATTTATGAATAGATATTTTCTGTAAAGAAATCGTAAAGTTTCACATCCTAAAATCCAAGCGGTACGTGATAAAAGAAATAAAAAAAAAAAAACAGAAACAAAAATATGTATGTACTTGGAATACCGTAGTTTTATGAAAAGGTATCCCAGACAGCTTCTCATTCTACACGAGCATTGAAATATTCAATTTGCTCTATAAAACATGTAGATATAAAAATGAGTTTAACATTGTAATAATATCTGCGATGTTGTTGTATATCATTACATTGCAAAAAAAAAAAAAAAAATTAAATAAATTATTTTAATATTAAACGTTTTCTAATTCCAACATTTTTTTTTTAAACTATTTTTTAACACGTCCATTATAATTTTTCACTAATCGCCTTTAACATTTTTCGATTTCTTTAATACTCTAAATTTTCTTGCTCTTTTTTCGTGATTCTTGTGAATCTGAATAATATTTAAGGATAAATCAGATAACATATTAAGTAAATAGACTTTTACTTTTTTCCTGTAGAAAATAAATACATCTCTGTCTTATAGTACATCATATGAAAATAGATTTGAATTTATAGACTAATTAAAACGGTAGATTAAAGCGTACTGGATTGCTAAAAGCTGTTGCTTCTTTTCCAATTGAATTTTTCATTACTTAAATCAATTTCTACAAGTCTACTTTCTAAATTATTAAAATTTCATTAATAAAACATGTATAATGATTAACAAAATGAATCATTGTACAGTACAATAATCAAATTCAAACTATTCCCAACAATAATTAAACTTCAGTTATAATCGCGACAAGAAATGATTCAAAGACAAACAAAAACTGATAATTTCAATCACTAAAAACTGTTATTGTGAATTGAGCGTGTCCTGTGAATCTCTCGTTCTATTTCCACACTGAAACACAAAATATTTGTATGAATTTTATTTCTTGTACTTGTAGGTTTGTCATAGAATTGAAACTTTTATTGTAGAGATAAAAATTCCCACCATTTGGATACGGGCTCGCTGATCAAGAGCATGAGGTAGTAGAGGACGAACACTATTGATCTCCATGGATGTCAAATGGTTTAGTCCAGAATGGGAGGTATCGTCTTTTAAAAACTCGTCAATGGATGTCCTCAATTTAGACATTCTAATATCCCATATATCCTAAGAAATAAACAATACATATACTTTTTGTAAAAAAGCTGGCTTAATTGTCAGTCTAAATAAATTGAACCACCTTTATAACTGTCCGTATCTCATCAGCCTCTGAAATATCATCTGAAGCCACTCCCAGAAGCATTAGAGCTTCATCCATGTAATGATTGCTTGGCATCTCTGTGAAAAACCTGTATTAAGACATAATGGAGTAAATTTAAAATTGAAAATAATAAATCGAGTTAAAGTTTTCATATATAATTATATCAGACATGTGTGTTTATTTATAAAAATATAAATTTGAATTATTATGCATTCGGTTGTTTTGTTTATAGGTTAGAAAGTATAAAGATAATGCAAATGCTTTTAGATCGTGATAATTATACTGATTAGATATTGGACGATAATAACTTGGAAGCCTTCTCTCTTTCCTTAGCTTCGTTTAACGATTCAATTTCCATCCATTCTTGACGAACAATGCGGCACTTTTGTTGTTGTTTTAAATTGACAGCTAACCATATCGGTACTTTTGTTGGTAAACCAGCACGGAACGGTCCGACTGAACCAGATATTAAATGAATTTGATCGAACGTAAAGTTCGGTATTATCGTGACTAATTGCTTCTCGCCTAAGAACTCGACTTCGTTTGGATCCATCGAAATATTCTTAGATTTTTTAATTTAATACCAAAAAAACAGAAATGAAGAAAATTATCTTCACGCACATGTGTAATATTAGCGGTTGCCGCTCATACGTTTTTTGCGGCACTCGTCTGCACTGAAACCGTAATTTTACACTGTGCTGTCAGATGGCGCAGCGAGCGCCTGCTCCATGCAGACTTGAGTATGTAGACTCAATTGTTAGCCACTCATCTGCTTGGAAATAATTAATTGTCTTTGCAATCGTTTGTCGGTCGTTTGTTGGTGAATAATGGATTGATTGGAAAATAATTTTTTTAAATTAACCTAGGGAATTCTTTTAGTTAGCCCCCCGATCGCATTATGTAGATGCATTCTGACGTTAACCGTTGTAGAATCGTTTGTTGGTGATTGATGGACCATTTTCATGAAGGAAATTTGGATATTTTCCCAATAATCGTAGTAAAAACAAAAAAGAATCCAATCTGGATATCTTCTTCTTTTTCCGAGGCTTATCCCGTCATCGAAGGTAGCCTAATGCTCATTCCGTGTGGGATTGATGCTCGTAGTTTAAAGAATTTTTTCCTGGCCTTGTCCCTTTGTTAAGTCCACAGGGAAGTATTCGTCTCGACATTGGGCTTGTTCCGTTCATAGTGTCAGCGCCAGTCAGCGCGGTAAACACGACCTCGTGGTATCAACGAGTTCACATGGGAGCTCTGTAACGACTTTGACAGGCATCTCATTGAAAATATTCCGAACGCGGAAAAGTTGTCGCGCAGACAAATTATATAATGTAGAATAGCTGATCCCGCCAGAATTTAAACTGATGACGTCATACGGACTTTCAACATGGCAGCTCGCGCATGCCCGAGGGCGATAGTTTTTTATCCACAACGACGTAAAGTGGACGATATCGTACGAAGTTTTAAAAATACTCTATTTTATTAGAGATTTTTCCAAATTATCAATTATCTAAATACTTGCCGATTAAACAAATCAACTATCATTTAACTCATTTCCACAGCTGCTGGAGGTAGAGTAACTAGCGCGTTCCTTTTTGTTATCAGGAAAACATACCTTCTCAAATTCATAGTTGTTCATAGTAGTAGAACATACATTGTCAAAAACTCTATGTATATTTCCCGTTGATACATTGACACAAAATCTCAGTCGTTGAGTGTGTGAAAGTAATTTGAAATATAAAGAATCATCGAAAAAAGGTGCTTTATCATTTTCGAAAGTAAACCCCTTACTATTTCCTTTAGTCTCATCATGAATTTTTCTCTCCTAAATGATATCTCATATTTTCTATTGTAGATATTCATGAACAAACAAAATGAGAGATTCATTATACAAAATCTGCTGATAATATATTTAAATAATTGCTGCCATGGACAAATTAGGGTTTCCCAGATCACCGACTTCTTTGTGGCGTTATTATAGTATAAACAATGATTTCGAGAGATATGAAGAAAAAAAAATGTGTCCAAGTTCTAAAAATAATTTTTTTTTCTATAAATCACGCCTTAATAGACTATAAAGTACTTTTACAGATTTGAAATCATTTTTATTAAAAATTCGGGAAAAATCCGATTTTTTTTAGAGTTTTTAATTTTTTTTTTTTTTGACCGAGTCCACGAAAATAAAAATTAATTTCATTTTTGACAGAATTTGTATTCCTATGCGATAACGGTTGACACAAAAATTCCCAAAAAAATCCTGAAAGTCCCTTCCAAGTGCTTTGATCTTGTGGAAAAATTTCGTGACAGTCAAAATTTTTTTCAAAAATGGTTGTCCAGTTTCACGGAGAATTCCCCATACATAACTTTTTGTGTAACCATATATGAAAACAGATCGAATTATATATAAATGTACATTAGTTTTTCCGGTCAGATATAATCATGATTGGACCTATACATAAATCCATATGTTAATCAGATTTGATTAGATCTGATCACCGACATGGCAGTGATAGTCATGTATGATCAGATCCAATGATATAAATAACTGTATAGGTATAATCATGAATGATTATACATCATCTTCTATATGATGATATGCATAATTATGTATAATTAAAAAAAAAAAAATTTTCATCGGGTTGATAAAATTAAATATAATAAACTTATGCTTTGAATAAATAGCTAAATAATTTAAGAAAACATGCCTGTATTTTTCTTGATTTTGAAATGAAGAGTCTCAGGAAAGGGCAAGAGGAAAATAATTACATATAATTAATTATTGCAGGTACATCTGGGAATTTATTGCTGCAGTATGTCAAGACAATCTTACTTTTAATCGGTCAAAGTAATGGATGTACAATTTGATATTGTTTCTTATCGTTAAATATAAATATATGTACTCATCCTAACTAATCAAGCCTCTTCATTTGTTCCTAGCATTTATGATAGTATAAAATTCAGAGTATTTCTATCAATACCTGTGTCGCAGTCATATCTAGTTAACACAGCCCCCCCACCCCTCATTCGACCCTGTGAAACGCCGTTAGCGCCACTCGTCGGTTAAGGAGAAACATTGACATTCAGTAGGACCACCTTCCGTTGAGTCAGTGGCCCATGTGGCGTCAAAAAGTTTGCGTGAGGGTTGTGGTAACGAAATACTTATACTTTCTGAGCGTTCTGCAGTTAGAATAATAATTTCAGTAAATCACGAAGGACTATAATATCGCTATGAGTAAAAAAACAAACGAACATCTGAATTACAAGGCTGAATAAATCTACAAAAGAGAAACAGTTTTGAATTATAAAAATATTATTATAAAAAGTATACCTAATGTATGTATGTACAAAATATATTCACATATAACTACATTCTAAAGTGACTCAAAAAATTGCATTACTTTCTAATATTTCTTGGATTGTATAATTAACTCTTTTAAGTATAATTAACTTCTAAAAATTGATATAATATACATATGCATATTATACGTAATACTATCGATAATATTTGTCGAATTATTTTAATAACAGTTCTTGATTCGACGATAACGATCAGTGATTTTGGAAATGATCAAATGGTTGTTGTTTCAAACAGAATTGAGGAGCTGAATATGCGATAAGGGCACATTGGTACTATATATTTCCTTATTGTATCCAACTTCTCAATTATTTTATCAGAATCTGAATATAATTTCACAGAAATTATCCAAATGCATGTATATAATCGTGTTGATGGGAACTTATTAATTTCATTAATAGTATAAGATGAGAAAAATGAATAACAAAAAAATAAAATAAAAAAACTGGGTAGATATTTACTAATATCAAAGTTTTCTTCCACATGCTTAAATATAATATGTATTTTTAAAAGTGAAATTCTTTTATACAATATGAATATGATGATGTGATCCCTTAATTTTATTACCGGTTTGATAATGACTAAAATCTAATTGTTCCTTGAGCAATTCTAACTCTTTAAGGCTAGTTCTGCTCACTTCGTATTTATGTAATACTAATGTTCTGTAAAAGTGTATCGCAAATATTAGAAAGATGATAAATACTGGAATTAATATTCCAGTTGCCAACCACGCTGCAGTTTTTGTATTGTAAAATTTAATCCAACACAAAATTCCTATTTCTAATAAAAATAACAACAATCCTATCAGCGTTGAAAATGTCCAAGCAATTTCAATGTAATAGTGAAGTAATTCGTGTGGTGATTCGTGGGCGAGGTAGTTATTGTGACAATTGCTTACTGCCTCGATATTTGGAAGAATACATGTCGATATCATGAGGGCCAGCATGTGAACTGCCACCAATAACGTCGTGCAAACTGCAAAAGCAATCAGTATCTTGTCAGGAATACCTTCCTTTGGTCCCACCTGCATTTCAACCATTGCCACCTGTTGACCGAATGATAATTTAATTCATCAAGATTAATTACATATAATATGTAATTTCGTCATGTTAACACACAATAATATAAATTTTTAGACGATACCATTGCGAAACCAGAAAGCAGAGCAGAAGTTTTACTGGCAGCTTTAAGTTTGGCTTTGCTCAACTGCAGCTTTTTCCATGACAGAGTATGGCTTGAAGTATTCGCTGAATCATCCAGCGCTTCCGTCATCTTAGTCTAATAAAAATTAAAGAATACTTTTTCTAATTCTTATTTTTATGAACATATAAGTAGTCTTGTCAATTATTTTATAAACCTCTTAAAACTATAAGCAGTTTAATTCCGAATCCGAGATATTTATTAATTTGGAACCCAAATTATGCCGCATTTTATATTAACAATTCGTTTCAAAGTTATTCACATAATGTTACACGTTACACACCTTCGAATACATACAAAATTATATAAATTTACGTTTATGAATCATATACAGAACGAGTCTTAAAGGTTCAGCCTCACTTGTTATAAACACATGATTTTTAAGACAATAAATCGCGGGATCCCGTGAGATTTGGATTCACAGAATTCAAGCATGCACAGTCTGGACGTTTCGTTTGATTTTTCAGTCGTTCGATCAGCAAGAGAACAGCACTTTAGCATATATAGCTAAGCCACGCCTGTTCCGGACCTTTGATAAGACTCATCCTGTATATTTATGAATCATTAATGTATAGAAATCAACGTCGTGGGGATTCATAGAAATGTCGGATGAATCAGTTCGTTATTTATTATAAATAGACAATATATTAACTCATTACCATCTTTGATGAAAATAAGAAAACTTTATCTATCCAATTTTAACACTATTTTCACCTTACTTTGTCGTATTTCGAAAGCTTCATCATGGCTTAATATGTATTAGGTATGTGTTAGAATTTGCACGTAGGTATTTTTAACGGAAGAAAAACGTATACAAATATAACTTTGAATCTCGTACAACTTTATTTCTAATAATATCCCACGTCATTTATCGTTTTTATTTATTTATTTTTTTTTCGATTTCTTCTTCAATATTTATCGTCCAAGAAATAAGTTAATTATTATCATATTAAGAAACTGGATTCACAATGACTTTGCAAGTAGCGATAGTAAGTTTTTCATATTTGTAAAAATGTCTTTTATTCTATTAATGTTATAACAAAAAATTGTTTATGAAGAGATCTTGAACAGCTTAAAAGCTAAGAGATATATAAAATATTTATCTAGATTAATTATAAATGAAAAGCCTAAACGGATCACTAACCTTCGATTAAGTATTATAACCAACACTGTAAAATGAACTTTAACGAATGAACATGAAACGATATTGTATTGTTGAAAGACTTGACCGAAATGATATGGAAAGCCTTATGTATGTAGAATATTATAGTTGGTTGGTTTATAATTATTTAGCAACAGCCTTAACCGCAAAGTCTGATAAAGCAGTGATAGAAGCATTGAATAAAAGTGCGATGTTTCGACTTTAGTAATTCAACGTTTCATAAAATTTTCATATGCAATTCATCAATTAGAAAATATATCTTATCAAATAATTAAGGGGCCATTCATTAATTACGTAAGGATGATTTTGACGATTTTTGACCCCCACTACCCCCATGTAAGGATACATAAGATTTCTCGAACCCCCCCTTCCTCTTCTTACGTAAGATTCAATCTCGTTCTTCTGAATAATAAAACGTTGTTAGAAAAGGATCAGTTACACTAAAACTCACAGTTTGACGTAAATCAAAGATTTTTATTTTTTTTGCAGATAATTTAGGTTATACTTTATCATTGCTATCAGATATAGATTATCTTTATATTTTTAGATAACTATCTAGTCTTTGGAATATTATTATTATAATTAAAAGTAAGTTTTTAAATAATCTTGAAGTGAACAAACATAAATCAGTTAAACAATCTTTAAACGAATTACACTTTTCAAATAATGATCGACTAGTTTTAAATTACTCTTAAAGAAAATAAATTTCATAGTAAAAGCTTAAGATTATAAAATTTTGTAAATCGAAGTGCACATTATGGAATGAAGAAAATCATTCAGCATCCAAAATAGAAATAGATTTTTAATAATAAATTTCGAATTGTAAAATATTACGTAAGAATGGGTTTTACCCCCCTCCCCCCCAAGATAAGGGCATGTATAGATTTTCTTACCCCCCCCCCCCCCTTGGGGACCCTTACGTAATTAATGAATGGCCCCTTAGATGGTTACCATCCAAATCTAAATAACCAAGATGACTCGATCTGTTGGAAAAAGGGCGTAATTTTTCGAATCGCTAATTATATATATGTATAAACAAAAAAAAAATGAGGCAATACCGTTATTCGAGTTTTCAAGATAAAAATTCCTATCAACATTCACCGTACACGTGCTTTGTTCAGTTACATTGCACTTCGTTTCGAATTTTCCCTTAATCTGATATTTTTTCATCGATGTTCACAGACTGATAGCAGCTGGCCAAGCATTTTGCGGTGGGATTTCCTTTTTTCATATCATTGAAAATTCTTGCTATATATGTCTCCGTTCTGGAACAGTTACATAGGTATGTTATATATACCGTGAGGTTATGAGGAAAGGAAACACAGGCTGCAGGCAACCCAATAGTCAAATTCCCGAAGATTTCCGAAGTTATTGTATTCGCAAATAATAACATGGGACGAAAACCCCCACCACGTGGTTGAAATGACAAATACAATGTCTTCGGAAATCTTCGAGAATTTGACTATTGGGTTGCCTGCAGCCTGTGTTTCCTTTCCTCATAACCTCACGGTATATCGTGAGGTTAGGAAAGGAGACACAAGATGCAGGCAACCCAATAGTCAAAGTCCCGAAGATTTCCGAAGTCATTGTATTCGCAAATAATAACATGAGACGAAAATCCCCACCACGTGGTTGAAATGACAAATACAATGTCTTCGGAAATCTTCGGAAATTTGACTATTGGGTTGCCTGCATCCTGTGTTTCCTTTCCTCATAACCTCACGATATAGCTTTAGCTTAGTCATAACAAGTTATTTCTAACAATATTGTTTCACAAGCATCATGCCACTTTCCATGAAATTTTTACGAAGTTATAGTAGAGAATTTGAACAAACAATTGATGAGTTTATTTATTTCTATTTATAAAGTCGATTGTCAAATATCATGTAGTGCAAAGATACTTTAACTGACATATCCACTCGAGTGACAAATATTTATGTAATATGAATTAAATAAATGTTTAGAAAGTGTTCTTATATCTACCGTGAGGCAATTGTAGTTCAGTTGAATAAATACTGTGACAATAACTAAGTAAGAACATTTTTAATGTAAATATCATCGACGCTGATGATAGACGTTTTCGAGTGAGAAGCAACGGTATAAAAGTAGAAATTAGATTGTACTTATCATCAGTGTGGCTAGTAAACTACATACCTAATTAAAATGAAGATATCCTACTTACTCGTTAGTGCTCTACTTATAATTTCATTGGACGAGTTTGAAGCCGGTGCAGACCTTCCTGTTGAGCCACCGATAGAAGAGGAAAAAGATTGTGGAAAACCTAAATGTGAAAAATTATGCTCGAAGCATGACCTTTGTATGCATCGAAAGCAAAATTGTACTTCAAGCTGTGATCTCGCTGGCCGATGCGAAGATGAAGATGAAGAATGTACGATGGTCCGGAGAGAAGTAATTTGCGTAACCGCACCCTGCTGTAAGTGTTATATACAGTGCCAACCAAAACGTTGTAGCAGACCCGATCATTCATAAGATACAAAAGAATTGGATTGAAGAGATGTCACATTGCTGTATAATTTAATTTAAAAAAATTTTTATCTGCTCTAATGTTGTATGAATAAAGTATATAATAGGCGGTAAATAAAAAATGTTTATCCATATCCCAATATACTTCACCAATCGTAGAAGAATCGAATCGTACAGCACCAAGTAGCCACACATTTTTATATAATAGAATGTCGTGATAGCCCTTTTTTGTAGTTGCATGCGATTTGGGGATCTGCAGTAAACGTACTTTTCTCAATTAAATGATAAGACTGCAAGTATGATACTTTTATCAACAGTATTTATCATACGAAATGTAAAAGGGCAGGTTCTTCTGGTACAAAAACCCGAAAAGATATCATGCAATATTATTGATTTTTTTCTCTTTAAGAATTCTCTAAAGATTCGTGAGAATTTTACTGAGTTCTCAGAGCGATGATAATTTATAATCGGTATTTTTAATCGTCAACTAACGTCGCACAAACGTGCGGGAACACAATCGGTGGTATCATTGGATACGCGGCACTTTGCGATAAACGATGCTTCGAGATTGTAGGAAATTTTTGACGACGTGTGTTGGACTGGAGATACCACCAGTTTTATTAACACTCCACATCGTCCCGCGCACTCCCAAATATGGCATCATATTAGCGTGTATCGTGTAACCATGTTAGTACCTTCTCCAGACCACAGACGAAGCGCAGTTCAAACCGCAATTGTGTAATCTGGATGTTTTGGGGCTGATTTTCGGTAAATATATAAAACGATTATTATGCAGTATGATTATTTTGAAGTAACGTGATGTATGGTAAAATGTGAGAACTCAAAACCCAGGTATAATTTTTGATTCATGAAAAGTTGAAAGGGTAAAATATGATGATGATGATAAAATCATCACCACATCTTAAAACTTACAAAAGTAGGCTGCCTTTTGATCTCATGTCTAATTACTGTTAGCGAATTTGCAAATTTCACTACATTAGCAGAATTCCATTTAAATTGCTTCCAGGTCAATTAATTGACTGACTCCTTTTCAGATCGGTAAGTATTTATTCAGCCAGCTACTTAATTACTGTTATTGTTATTTATTGTTACTAATACAATATTCTTATTTAACCTAACATATTCTTAAAATTAATCTTTAAATATACGTAGGTTAATATTATACAGGTGACTCGTCATGAGGTAAATCAATAACTATATCTGTTTGTTGATCAATGATCCAATGAAGGAGTTTACCGGTATTCCATTACAAACGAGGATGGTGGTAGGGATCTTTGAAAATCACAAAAAAGGGAAACTTGGAAATTCAATAAGAATTCCTGGAGTCCAACAACGATGAACCCAGACCGCCAAAAATCATTTGTGTAATTGATTTGCACAGCCGGATTGTTTAAACAGAAAATATGCAAATTTCCGTTCCAAGAAACAGCCTGGCGGCTACAAAAATCCAGTTGAGAAGAAGATGCGTGATATCACACATGAAGTATTTTCAATAATGCATCAAAACTTGGCTCTGAATACATTATTTATAACCAAGAAGATGGAAAAGTGTTTTTGAACTCTCCACCAGAAGTAACCATGATGGCGAATCTCTTAGCTCTAATTTTATGCCAAAATCGATGGGTTAATTAGCAAACCTTCGAACTCTGGTTAGAGTCTGTTGGTCTTTTCTTTTGAAAAATTGTATTGTCTTCCTCCTGTAAACTTAAAACAGAACTATAGCTATAAGGCAATTAACTAATAAAACAAAAAAAGAGACATCAATTTTTGAATAGAAGACAAATTGCTTTTTATTTCTAAAATTATGAAATTCCACGAGTTAGAAGATCCGCTAATTGAGCCAACGAGGTGTTTTAATTATTCTGGAACCATACAGTGTGCGTCTTCGTGGATATAGGTATGTGCGACAAACGCCTGTGTACAGGCAACTCAAACAACAAATGATCGGCATTTGTTTCCCACGTAACCAATGGGCACACGATATGCATTACAAAAGCCGACCTTTCGATTGTTTTTAATTTTGAAATACAATGCGAATTGATGAGCAGTCCACATAAGGGAGATTGTTCAGATTTGTTATCAAGAAGTTATTACATGATTGTTGAGTCTACGAAAGCATTATCCCATATTCGGAGACGTTCATTTAACATTCATGAAGAATAATTTTATTAAAATAATGGTCATGGTGTTTTGTTCATTTAGTTGACATTTACATTCACTATATGATAAATAATCTCGTAATTAAAATAAATAATGACAATTTATACATGCATACATACATATACAATATATACGTGGATATACCTATATACATATATATATAGGTAGGTGTAATCTAAAATACAGAATATCTGATTTAATTAAATATATATTATTTATTATTTATAGCGTTTATGTAGAATTGAAAATTAATTAAAACTTATAATTAATAAGCGTATAATCTTACACGTGATACATACTACTTACACCCCATCAATTACATGTACTACCTATACCCTAAGTGACTTTACGTCGTTAACTATAAGTGGTATAACTCAGCGGTTGATTGATATATGCAAATCCAACCTTATCCTAACTTTTATATTCGGTTTTAGTCCTCGATCTTTCAGAATACGAGCTACTTCACCTAACGAGTTCCTTCCCTGCACTGATCGGTAAACTAAGATATCCACAATTCCCTAGAGACGTCGTTTGATTCGCTAAGTGTCGTTATCGATCGATTTCGCCTGTTGGACGCTGGTCATCGGCAGTTAGTCTCTCTCTTGAGGATACACAGTGATTAACATCAGCCTCGATCACGAATACCGATTCCGTTGATATTCCGTCACTGTCCAACATATGAGCGAAGGGTTTGTACGCACGAAGTTCAAGATGATTCGGGGTCGTTATGGGGTCGCCAAAGTCGATATACCGGAAGCGCTACAGTTATCATTTGACAATTTTTTTTCAATGTTCGCTGATATCTGAACTGATTTCATTGCTCGGATTATCGTCTATAAAGGCGTCAACCTCTTGTCAAAATCACGAAATTTTTTCATTTAAAACCTCTAATCCGATGTATTTTAACCCGCTGAATCGAATGAGACCATTTATTAGTTTTCAGTGATTCGACGAAGAAAAGAAGTTATGGGCATAAAATGCCAAATTTATTGATAAAAAAGTTAAGAGAAGTAGCAATATAAAATAGTCTATGGTAAGAAAAATCCCATTAATCACATACCGTGAACGAGAAATTTCTCCTAATAATATTTTTTCAAATTCTCTTACAATGACGGAAATTTATGGAGGCCGACTTCTATACTTTGAAATAGAAATTGTGACATACAAAAACTGAGTTTCTAGCAAGAAATAATTTTTTCGTATTTATTGAGCGATGAGTTTGAAAATAATTAAAAAAAAATAAAAAAATCGCCAGAATTTTGACTAGCAGCTTCCTATACCAAATTGAATTATCTACGAAAATGTCTTTAATAGTCATACTCGTAACTATAATAATAGAAAAATAGTTACAAGTATCCAAAGTTTAAGAAAATTCACTTTTCGGAACTCGGATCTCATCTGTAGTGAAATTTTTCTATATATTATAACAAATACATGAAGATCAAGTTATGTTGAATTATTATGATTAGAATCAGTCAACACTGGCTAATCGTTATGCTAACCTGAACTATCTGTACTATCTGACGACGACAATATTTAGAAAATGGTCATTTTCTGCAGAATTTTTTTTTTTTTTTATCGAAATTTGGAATATTTCAGACACTAAGAAAATTTGTCGGTAAGGTTTGAGCCAGCACATGCGCTTTAGCACACCTTTTTACGAAAAGTAGAACCGAAAATATATTAATTCTCAAAGTCAACCGCGCGTTCCTTTTACAACGAAATTCAATAATTTATAACTATTCACTGTAGAAGTTCTTTGTTTCGGGTAAACAAGATAATAGGTATCGTCTTTGTAAAAATATATGACAACCGATCAAAAATTCAATCAATTCGAAAAAAAAAGCGATGTCAAAAATGCACAAATCCGGGCGATTTGAGAAGGAATTTTCCACTGCATGTACGATAAATACTTCTGTGATATCATTTTACTTGACCTAAACCGTGAAACTTCACGTAAAAGTAATGACCATTTGATTTTTCTTGGTATCAAAGATGCGATTAAATTAGATAATAAAATATTTTCATTCTAAATCAAATAGGGGAAAGCGGGGTTCGAAGTTCTGCGGGGAAGTTGTTCCGAAAAGTTGTAGATCCAATTATTTCGTCACTTTTTTACAAAATTGCAACACTTTTAACTCGTCCCATGAAATTGCCTCACCGTAAATTATCTAGCGATAATTCCACAGTTCATGACTTACTGTTATTTGAAGTGTTTCGATGATATTCCTAACTGTTACTCATTATGATAGATGCGTGACGTAAAGCCTCACTGAGCTTATAAAGTCTTTGATTGTCCTGTGAACTTTCTATAATTATTTCGTAACTTTTTCACAAAATTGCGACACTTTTATCTCGTCTCATTAAATTGTCTGACTGTTAGATTATCTAGCAATAATTCCACGATTCATGACTTACTGTTGCGAAACGAGTAGGTATCATTTGTAATCGATCTCGTATTATCACCGCTGATACGTGATACGGCATATCTTAGTACAGTCGAAATTGCGTGACAACTGATTTTGGCAGCTAAACGGAATGATTGCCGTGATCGATTCACGGACATCCGATATTTACGATTGCGTGATATGCAAGAAGCAGATATCTGTCATCCTCTTATACCCATAATAATGATGAACATGAATGAGATGATGGTGGAAGTGATTCGTTGCCAGGTCAGATGTCTGGTAGTCGTACTCTTGAGTCTAATGATCTGGATGAAGAGGAAACTGCGAATACTTTTGAGGAGAGGTTTTTGTGAAATTTCAAAATCGTCGATACCTTTTTCGGAACGTGGAAAGTCGATAGAAGTATCAGTGTTAATTATTGAAACTAAAAATAAAAACAAGCCCCTATTAACTTTCAATGATTAGGAACTGAAGTTAACTCATGCAGAAATAGACAATAATCAATTCAACTTCACTTTCCTTGCTTTTGACGAGGAAAAATCATTGATAATTATTTCCATATTTAATGATTGCGCTGAATCGTATTTAAATAAAATGAAAGATAGAAAAAATGTCGGTAAAGTTTGAGCCCTCAATAATGGGTAATAATAATAACAACAACAATAACAACAACAACGACAACGACAATAACAATAATAATATAACAGTTTTTGTGCTGCATCTTATATAATATCGGCCAGAATTCTGTCGACGCACTTTTATGAACGGGTAACCCATCAATATTGAACAATAACGGTAAACTGTTTTCAATATATTCCTTCGAGGATATTCCGTCTCGCAACTGATTTTCTATCCCAAAATATATAAATTCTCCATACGTTCCTCGATAACTCAGCAACGACTGAACCAGGCCCTTAACGGAGTTCTTCATTTTGAGTAACGTCACTGCGGATTTGGGAAGTCCATTGTGACCTTCACTTCGTAATACCTCCAATAAATCTGTCAAAGCTTCATTCGTCAAGGTATTAATATGTTTGAAGACCCAGTCGCGAAATTCAGATGTTACATTTGATTCACGCTACTGAAAAGGAACTTCCAAGGTCTCACTGTCATTGTTTAAGTTCAAATTTTTGGCAGAGATGTCCTCAATTGGACAATCACTGTGCACCGCGATAACTTATGCAGCACTTTCGTCGGAACTGTAAGGATCAACAGGAAACGACGACTCAATTAGGTCTGCGATAATATCCTGTGAGCCGATTTTGTCGACAACTACGCGTGATACTTCTCTGTCTATTTTACTCTTATTATTAGATTTACGTAAAGTACGGTATTTTCTCAAGCATTCCTTCGAGGAGAAAGATCGCTTCATTGTTGAAAATTGGAGAACATATTAGCGAAATTGCGTGTATGTATCTACACCGTTTGTGAACGACTGAACTTGCTGAAACTGGGGGCTTATTCTGCAACTCCACCGTTATTACCACTGCGAAATGACTGCATTACAAAAATATCACTCAAGGAGAACGCTTATCATTCTGGTACTGGTATTAGAGGACGGATATCAGATGTCGATGTTCGACCGGGGTCACGGGGACTCATCCGAAACTAACGTTGGGTCGATGTCTCGTGCCACGGCCGCATTGCCTTGAATGGAGTCTCAAATGGAAGTTCTTTCAACCCTTGTCACAAAAATAAAACGACGATCCCCGGTATGTTACCAATTCGGTGTAATATATAAAAAAACATTGTTCCCCCACACCGCTAAGAGCTGCCTCTCCGGTAATAAAATTTAAAACCTGCACTACTATAGGTAAGAATTTTTGCCAGTTTTAGGTTAATTTTTTTTTTTTGTTTTCTTCACAAGTCCTTATAGGTCTCAATGTAATTCCGTTAGTTTATTTTCTTTATACTTCCTCGGGAAAAGATGTTATGAAAAAAGTCACTTCGATTGACCTAATTTATCTGATTTCATCCTAAAAGGATGTCTGCACTTTAGTAATATACGTTAAATCAGGTCTTGGTGAGACATCAGCGTTAGTGGTACGTGGAAATTCGAACTAGCTACCTGCCGCCAGAAACGGGCTTCACTTTTTCACGGTCGTGATACGGGAGTGCTCCCACCGGATTTATCACCTACATCCTTCCGAAACCGACGATATTGTGCTTATCTTATCGTAAGTTACAATGCCAGTCTGTTTTGGCTGATATAAAATCGGTGAGTTCGTTCATTCAGAACACGAACTAACATGGATCGTTGGGAAGGAAAGGTGGCTATCGTGACGGGAGCGAGCGCTGGAATCGGTGCTGAGATTGTCAACGAACTCGTCAAGGCGGGTCTCTTGGTCGTTGGACTAGCCAGGCGTCTGGAGAAGCTCCATAAATTATCCACAAACTTGAATAAAGCCAAGGGAAAGCTTTATCCGAGACAGTGTGACGTCACGAAGGAAAAGGACCTTCTCGATGCCTTGAAGTGGGTAGAGGTTAAATTAGGAGGAGTCGATATTCTCGTAAACAACGCTGGTGTCATCACTATGCGCAAAATTATAGGTAAGTCTTTCAATTTTTCGAATGAGTTTTGTCATCCTCTCGGTTCTTTTTATGGATTTTTTCAGACGACGATATCGAATCCTTTCGCAAAATTCTTGACGTAAACGTCTTGGCTACGGCCATAACTATTCGAGAGGTAGTGCAGTCGATGAAGAGGCGGGACGTCGCTGGTCACATCATCAACATAAATAGGTGATTTTCTAAAAACAGATTAAAACTAAAGATTTTTATAATTTTATTTCTGACCACGGATTTTATATTATCGCATAGTATTCTTGGCCATCAAATACCAAATCCGAGTAAAATTGTGCTCAGCTTGTACACGGCTAGTAAATTCGCCGTTACCGCGCTGACGGAAACCGTACGAAAGGAGCTTGCATCCGAGGCAAACAACAAGATTAAAATAACGGTAACGATTTGCATTCTTTGAACCAATTTATTATACAAATTTGGTAAGCATCAATACAAGGAGAATAGTAGGATTAAGCCTTTGCCTCGATTTTCATTTTCAAGAGTCTAAGCCCGGGAACGGTAGAAACAGAAATTTTCGAAGCATCAGGTTCCTCCGAAGGTCCCGAAATCTACAGAGTAACCCCGCACCTCGAATCCAAGGATATTGCTCACGCCGTTCTCTACGTTCTGGGGACTCCGCATAACGTCCAGGTTGGTGAAATAATTTTAAGCTGCTCATTAAATGCGAAGTCATTAAGCGATGAATTTCTACAACCCACGTTATTTAATCGCAAACATTGTTTCGAACTTTTTTATATATCTAGGTGACAGAGCTGACGATTCTCCCCATCAACGAGACCTATTAATCGGAAGAATAAAATGAAGAAAATCATCGATTCTGTGATGAAAATCAACTCCATCGTTGAATATCGAATACTGTAATTATTGTTACTCTTACGAGATCGTAATTTTTTTGTTTACAATAAATTCGTTTTGGTAAAATTTTAATCTGTATGCGTATTCATTACTACGTTACGTCATAGTTGAATCATCCCTGACCCCTGTTTCCAGTACTGTTTCAACCCCGACCGATTCAATCGTCATTGAAAACTTGAATCTGGTGAGTAATCGCCTGGCGGCCAGCCTTCTATCATCAAGACTAGATTCGCCTCTAAGGATTAATTCTTGAACTTGAGTTAAAGGGATAGTAAAAATCAATGTAAAAATATACATACGTCTAGAATCGACGATGAATTGCCTAAATACGCTCAAAACTCAGTCTATAAGTATTGTGGCTGCGTTGTTAACTTATCACGGCTCTAGAGGCAATTCTACTTGATTTGAATAACTATTGGTGAGCATGTTCATTCGTCTTCGATATACAAAGAACCATGGATCATTGGGAAGGAAAGGTCGGTATCCTGAGTGATTTGAATTTTTGGTCCCGACCTGCCTGGGTGATTTGATATGGAATCAGCCATCTATAACTCGCTAATGAAATTGAAATGTCACTGAATTTAAGAACCATTCTAGGAATCACGAGTTATTAGCTCCTACTTCTGTTAACACTGAGGATTTACTTTCAACATGTTATAGGTGACTGAGTTGGCCATCCGTCCTCTTAAATGAAACCTTCTAATCGGTAGAAGCTAGTCGGCGCTCCATCAATACAATTTATTTCTGGAGTTTGTAATACCTACGAAAATTCTGAACTTCGTTGCAAGAAATTATAATATATCCTTTGAAGTTATTATTATATTGTATATTTAAAGTGTTTCGATGATATTCCTAACTGTTACTTATATGATAGACGCGTGACGTAAAAGCTCATTGAGCTTATAAAGTTTTCGACTGTCCTCTGAACTCTCCATAATTATTTCGTAACTTTTTTACAAAATTGCGACACTTTTATCTCGCCCCATGAAATTGCCTGACTGTTAAATTATCTAGCGATAATTCCACGGTTCATGACTTACTGTTATTTGTGAATTGAAGTGAATCGATTATATTATTGACTGTTACTCATATGATAGACGCGTGACGTAAGACCTCGCTGAGCTTCTAAAGTCTTCGACTGTCCTCTGAACTTTCTATAATTATTTCCTAACTTTTTCACCAAATTGCGACACATTTATCCAGTCTCATGAAATTGCCTGACTGTTAAATTATCTAGCGATGATTCCACGGTTCATGACTTACTGTTGCGAAACGAGTAGGTATCATTTGTAATCGCTCTCATATTATCACCGCAGATACGTGATACGGCATATCTTAGTAGGGAAAAGGTGGGCAACCCCGGACGGCGGGCATCCCCGGACATTAAAAGATTGTACATTTTCCGCGTGTTTGTCAATGAGGACAACTGACTGTACGTGTCTGGTGGGACACAAACTTGCGCAGACATGATAAAATACTGATAGTAAACACGTGGAAAAAATACAATCTTGCAATGTCCGGGGTTACCCGCCGTCCGGGGCTGCCCACCTTTCCTCTACAGTCGAAATCGCGTAACAACTAATTTTTGCAGCTAAACGGAATGATTGCCGTGAGCGATTCACGGACATCCGATATTTACGATTGCGTGATGTGCAAGAAGCAGATATCTCTCATCCTCTTATACCCATAATAATGATGAACATGAATGAGATGATGGTGGAAGTGATTCGTTGCCAGGTCAGATGTCTGGTAGTCGTACTCTTGAGTCTAATGACCTGGATGAAGAGGAAACTGCGAATACTTTTGAGGAGAGGCTTTTGTGAAATTTTAAAATCGTCGATACCTTTTTCGGAACGTGGAAAGTCGATAGAAGTATCAGTGTTAATTATTGAAACTAAAAATAAAAACAAGCCCCTGTTATCTTTCAATGATTAGGAACTGAAGTTAACTCATGCAGAAATAGACAATAATCAATTCAACTTCACTTTCCTTGTAAAGTACGGTATTTTCTTACTCGTTCCTTCGAGGAGGACGATCGCTTCATTGTTGAAAATTGGAGAACATGTTAGCGAAATTGCGTGCATGTATCTACACCGTTTGTGAACGACTGAACTTGCTAAAACTGGGAGCTTATTCTGTAATTCCACCGTTATTACGACTGCGAAATGACTGCATTACAAAAATATCACTCAAGGAGAACGCTTATCATTCTGATACTGGTATTAGAGGACAGATATCATATGCCAATGTTCGACCGGGGTCACGGGGACCCATCCGATACCAACGTTGGTTCGATGTCTCGTGCCACGGCCGCATTGCCTTGAATGGAGTCTCAAATGGAAGTTCTTTCGACCCTGGTCACAAAAATAAAACGACGATCCCCGGTATATTACCAATTCGGTGTAATATATAAAAAACATTATTCCCCCACGCCGCTAAGAGCTGCCTCTCCGGTAATAAAAGAGACTCAGTCGAGTCGCGCTTGTAGCAAACTTTTTTTTTAAATGTATTGGGAGTGAGACTCAACCGAGTCTCTTGATTCCATCAAACTCCACCTTGTACAATATTTTTCGTTACAATGTAAATGTAAAAGGTAGAAGAATTATAAACACGTACGTATAGTAATTAAAAGTTGTATTGAATTTGTAAGAGATTTTGGAAATATTTGTGAATTCCTAGAGCCTAACGTATATCAAAATAACAGACTTGATATTTTGGAAGCTTATTGTCGACAACAGAAGCTACTTGATCACCAAGTTTGGTGTATTGTTTATAAAATGTGAGCGAAAAGTTACAGTGTTGCAAATATTGAGACTTTCGTAAAATTAAACATGTTCAAACGCATGTATAGCTTTTTTATATTTAGCCGTTTTTTGTTTTTTTAATCTTCGGAGATTCGAAAACTTCATGAAAAAACCAAAAAAATGAGCCTAATCAGGAGATATATTCAATTGCCGATACCTATATCAAGTTTTACGATTTCGATGTAACGTATATTCATCTTGGTAGAAAAAAAAAATTTAAACTACAGAAAAATCGGATTTCTTCCGAACTTTCAGTTGAAGATTTTTAGTGAAATAATCGCGGAGCTAAAGGTCGACAATGACTTTGTTCGTTTTACTTATTACAATAAATTCGTTTGGATATTATTTTCTCCTATGAAGAGTGTATTCCATCACATGAGGTCGAATCCAAAAATAATTACATTTATGTCAAAGAATACACTCGCCTTAAAAAAAAAAGATTCGAACTAATATTTTGCAACAATTGAGATAAAAAAAATTTTCGTTTGCCTGTAGCTCCAACAATTATTTTGCTATAAATTTACAAATTTTTTGAGCTTCGTAAGAATTTTTGCAATTTCAGGTTAATTAATTTATTTTTTGTTTTCTTCGCAAGTTTTATGGATCTCAATGTAATTCCATTACTTTATTTTCTTCATACTTCCTCGGGAAAAGATGTTATGAAAAAAGTCACTTGGAATGACCTGATTTATCTGATTTCATCCTAAAAGGATGTCTGCTCTTTAGTAATATCCGTTAAATCACGTCTTGATGAGACATCATCGCTAGTGGTACGTGGAAATTCGAACTCACTACCTGCCGCCGAAGCGGGCTTCACTTTTTCACGGTCGTAATACGGGAGTGCTCCCACCGGATTTATCACCTACATCCTTCCTAAACCGACGATACTGTGCTTATCTTATCGTAAGTTACAATGCCAGTCTGTTTCGGCTGATATAAAATCGGTGAGTTCGTTCATTCAGGACACGAACTAACATGGATCGTTGGGAAGGAAAGGTGGCTATCGTGACGGGAGCAAGCGCTGGAATCGGTGCTGAGATTGTCAATGAACTCGTCAAGGCGGGTCTCTTGGTCGTTGGACTAGCCAGGCGTCTGGAGAAGCTCCATAAATTATCCACAAACTTGAATAAAGCCAAGGGAAAGCTTTATCCGAGACAGTGTGACGTCACGAAGGAAAAGGACCTTCTCGATGCCTTGAAATGGGTAGAGGCTGAATTAGGAGGAGCCGATATCCTCGTAAACAACGCTGGTGTTATCGCTATGCGCAAAATTATAGGTAAGTCTTTCAATTTTTCGAATGAGTTTTGTCATCCTCTCGGTTCTTTTTATGGATTTTTTCAGACGACGATATCGAATCCTTTCGCAAAATTCTTGACGTAAACGTCTTGGCTACGACCATAACTATTCGAGAGGTAGTGCAGTCGATGAAGAGGCGGGACGTCGCTGGTCACATCATCAACATAAATAGGTGATTTTCTAAAAACAGATTAAAACTAAAGATTTTTATAATTTTATTTCTGACCACGGATTTTATATTATCGCATAGTATTCTTGGCCATCAAATACCAAATCCGAGTAAAATTGTGCTCAGCTTGTACACGGCTAGTAAATTCGCCGTTACCGCGCTGACGGAAACCGTACGAAAGGAGCTTGCATCCGAGGCAAACAACAAGATTAAAATAACGGTAACGATTTGCATTCTTTGAACCAATTTATTATACAAATTTGGTAAGCATCAATACAAGGAGAATAGTAGGATTAAGCCTTTGCCTCGATTTTCATTTTCAAGAGTCTAAGCCCGGGAACGGTAGAAACAGAAATTTTCGAAGCATCAGGTTCCTCCGAAGGTCCCGAAATCTACAGAGTAACCCCGCACCTCGAATCCAAGGATATTGCTCACGCCGTTCTCTACGTTCTGGGGACTCCGCATAACGTCCAGGTTGGTGAAATAATTTTAAGCTGCTCATTAAATGCGAAGTCATTAAGCGATGAATTTCTACAACCCACGTTATTTAATCGCAAACATTGTTTCGAACTTTTTTATATATCTAGGTGACAGAGCTGACGATTCTCCCCATCAACGAGACCTATTAATCGGAAGAATAAAATGAAGAAAATCATCGATTCTGTGATGAAAATCAACTCCATCGTTGAATATCGAATACTGTAATTATTGTTACTCTTACGAGATCGTAATTTTTTTGTTTACAATAAATTCGTTTTGGTAAAATTTTAATCTGTATGCGTATTCATTACTACGTTACGTCATAGTTCAATCATCCCAGACCCCTGTTTCCAGTACTGTTTCAACCCCGACCGATTCAATCGTCATTGAAAACTTGAATCTGGTGAGTAATCGCCTGGCGGCCAGCCTTCTATCATCAAGACTAGATTCGCCTCTAAGGATTAATTCTTGAACTTGAGTTAAAGGGATAGTAAAAATCAATGTAAAAATATACATACGTCTAGAATCGACGATGAATTGCCTAAATACGCTCAAAACTCAGTCTATAAATATTGTGGCTGCGTTGTTAACTTATCACGGCTCTAGAGGCAATTCTACTTGATTGGAATAACTATTGGTGAGCATGTTCATTCGTCTTCGATATACAAAGAACCATGGATCATTGGGAAGGAAAGGTCGGTATCCTGAGTGATTTGAATTTTTGGTCCCGACCTGCCTGGGTGATTTGATATGGAATCAGCCATCTATAACTCGCTAATGAAATTGAAATGTCACTGAATTTAAGAACCATTCTAGGAATCACGAGTTATTAGCTCCTACTTCTGTTAACACTGAGGATTTACTTTCAACATGTTATAGGTGACTGAGTTGGCCATCCGTCCTCTTAAATGAAACCTTCTAATCGGTAGAAGCTAGTCGGCGCTCCATCAATACAATTTATTTCTGGAGTTTGTAATACCTACGAAAATTCTGAACTTCGTTGCAAGAAATTATAATATATCCTTTGAAGTTATTATTATATCGTATATTTAAAGTGTTTCGATGATATTCCTAACTGTTACTTATATCATATATCAGGGACGCGTGACGTAAAAGCTCATTGAGCTTATAAAGTTTTCGACTGTCCTCTGAACTCTCCATAATTATTTCGTAACTTTTTGACAAAATTGCGACACTTTTATCTCGCCCCATGAAATTGCCTGACTGTTAAATTATCTAGCGATAATTCCACGGTTCATGACTTACTGTTATTTGTGAATTGAAGTGAATCGATTATATTATTGACTGTTACTCATATGATAGACGCGTGACGTAAGACCTCGCTGAGCTTCTAAAGTCTTCGACTGTCCTCTGAACTTTCTATAATTATTTCCTAACTTTTTCACAAAATTGCGACACATTTATCCAGTCTCATGAAATTGCCTGACTGTTAAATTATCTAGCGATGAATCCACGGTTCATGACTTACTGTTGCGAAACGAGTAGGTATCATTTGTAATCGCTCTCGAATTATCACCGCTGATACGTGATACGGCATATCTTAGTATACAGTCGAAATTGCGTGACAACTGATTTTGGCAGCTAAACGGAATGATTGCCGTGAGCGATTCACGGACATCCGATATTTACGATTGCGTGATGTGCAAGAAGCAGATATCTCTCATCCTCTTATACCCATAATAATGATGAACATGAATGAGATGATGGTGGAAGTGATTCGTTGCCAGGTCAGATGTCTGGTAGTCGTACTCTTGAGTCTAATGATCTGGATGAAGAGGAAACTGCGAATACTTTTGAGGAGAGGTTTTTGTGAAATTTCAAAATCGTCGATACCTTTTTCGGAACGTGGAAAGTCGATAGAAGTATCAGTGTTAATTATTGAAACTAAAAATAAAAACAAGCCCCTGTTATCTTTCAATGATTAGGAACTGGAGTTAACTCATACAGAAATAGACAATAATCAATTCAACTTCACTTTCCTTGCTCTTGACGAGGCAAAATCATTGATAATTTTTTCCATATTTAATGATTGCGCTGAATCGTGTTTAAATAAAATGAAAGATAAAAAAAATACCTGTCAAGTTTGGGCCCTCAATAATAGGTAATATTAATAACGATAACGATAACGATAACGATAACGATAACGATAACGATAACGATAACGATAACGATAACAATAACAATAATAATAACAATGACAATAACAATAACAGTAATGAGTGATTACCATTAGTCACGGATTAAATTAATATTTTACGTAGAAGATGAGCGATCATATAAGAAACTAAACGGATACGCGATCAGAAGATAAGCTATCATATAAGAATAACTAAACGCAGAGTTAAGGGGATGGTCTAGTCGATTTTGACCGGCATTTTTATTCTTTCGAATATCTCGGAAACGGAGTTCTCAATCGGATTATCCTTTTGGCAGGGGATGAATGACGAGCAATGAGTTCGAGTTAGTACGAAAATTCTAGGAAATAAAATTATTATTATTTTCTTTTTGTCGTAAAATGTGGGCGTGTCATTTATGTCGACTTATATCAGAGTCTACGCATCGTTTTCGCAAAAACGAGAATCAGAGCCCGAACCAGGGGGGTGACACATGCTATTCTCCCTCCACTTAAAAATGAAACGCATTTTGTCCGCATTTTTTAGTTCCTCTATCGCTTTGTATATGGCGCTAGTTATTCTCTGCTCAAGTGTCTCGAGCGCTGATTGAATCACACTCACTGATCTCGATACCAACTCTATACTAGATCAGTGATCACACTGCAAGCACAAGATTTCTAGCGCCATACACAAAGCAATAAAGGAACTAGAAAATGCGGACAGAATGCGAACCGATTCTAGCAGTCTGTGTCACCCCCCTGGCCCGAACCCTGCAGATAAGTGGTAAATAGTGTAAATTATTGATTGTCGACAGCTGCGAGACGCTACGACTAGGTTCCAGAGACACTCGACAGATGGCTCTACGTATGCCATTGACGTCACCAAATCTTTTATCTGCTTCGTACTGCAGGATTGTGCCAATAGCTCTGTCTCATCCCCCCTATATTTGACGTGGATTGACGCATAGAGCCATCTTTCGAGCGTTTTGGGAACCGAATTGTAGCGTCTCTCAGCTGTCAACAATCAACAATTTACACTATTTACCACTAATCTGCAGGGTTCGGTCTTTCGGCCCCATTATTGCATGGATCAACAATCTTTTTTGATATAAATGTTCGGAATTGCATGTAGAATGCAGCGCACAACGCCGGATTTTGCGTTTTTCACGCATAGGTTTTGATATTAACCAGAATTAGTGACACGCCCACACTTGATGAATAAAAAAAATTAATTTTTCTGTACTTCGATAAATTCCGCGTGCGGGATCGATTCTATTCGTCGTTAATCATCGAATAAAACCATTAAAAATCATTTTTGACCACCGGTTCAGAGTTTTTTGCGGTTTTACTTTTTGGTCGGTCATTCACTTCTGTCTCGGCGCCGCGCCGAGCTGCGCTTCCACTTTAACTAATTGTAAGTACGGCTCGTGCCAAAAACATCGCACTCGCCTATAACGCCTCACATTTGACACTTATATCGAAATGTACATATTATTGATGATCACGAAACGAATCACTTTATTATTAAAATTTCACTAGAATATTGAACTCTAGTTTCTCATGTAAATAATTATTTAACCACATGAATCATTCCACGTCAAACAGAACACTTTTTGACTTCATATCTACTTGAAAAATGTCGAATACATTTTTTTTTTCATGAAAATTTTACTGAAGGTAGTTCTTTGAATACTTAAGGATCTCTGAAATTTGTAGGAGGGTGTGGGGCCTCGATTTTATTCAAATAATTCGACGGTGAATTTCAATCATTTAAGTAGCGCGCTGGCGTTCTTTTGTTTAACCAATAGAGCATAATTTTTACGACAAAGATTTTATGGAACTTGACGTATTCTGAAAAATCGCTATCAGTGAATCACAAAATCATGTTTACGTGGAGTTCAGGAGAACTTCGATAATCTGAAAAATATATATTATTTCTCAGATAGAGCATTGGAGCAATACAAAAATTGCAAAAATTTTATTAAGGGGACTAGAACACTTCGCGCGTCTAAAAAAATTTGTCATTTTTGATTGCATTGTACAACGTTATGAATGGAAACACACATACGTCCTTATTGGAAATATTTATTATATCATTAGAGAGTACAAAAATATTATTTGAAAAATTGTTTGGTGCTTGATGAGGGCTGCCCAGCGCATCGACGAAAATCGTGCATGATTCAGTTTTACTACGATTTGTGGTGAACGGAAAGGGCAATATGATGTATCCAACGATTTTCCTGCCAATTAGGTCCCCCCGTATTGATTATACCTGACAAATTAGAATAAAAAAAAAAAAATTTCAAATGGCATCAAAAAAATTATAAATTACCAAAAAATCGTGAAAATGAGGGTTTTTTATGATTATAAAATGTCAACAAGAATTTTGTGGGATCTAAATTCAGGTATAGTTGATATTTTAGAGTGTTTTCTACAATCCTGTGAAAAATTGAAGTTTATATCTTGAACGGTTCTCGAGATTTATTTTCCTTGGATTAGCGCGGCTTAAACGTTAATCATTCTGACCTGAGCTGGTGGCCCTATCCTACTAGGAATCATAAAATTAAATCATTCTAATAATACTGTGTATACGTTTGGTAGAAAACCTTTTCCTTATTTGCTCTACGCTAATCCCTAACAGGAATTGTTACAAACACCAGTATATTGGTTATTATTATATGGTTATTACTTGGTGAAATTTGTATTTTATGGAGAAATTTACAGAAATTCGACGAAAGGCTAAATAAATTTATACTTCGTTCTACGAGAGACCGACACGCTTCCGAAGCCAAACGCGTCCAGATCGGTCAGATCCCGGCCAATGCTTCGCCCACTTTACCCTCTCCAGGTAATCGAACGGGTCTCAGCCGGCTAGACCCGGCACAAGTGTACGATATTATAGGTACGATACTGAATACGATACCTTGGCTATCCCTACCCGACTCCCACTCAGGGGGTACAATCATAGGTGGAGGGAGCCGAGTTTGCGTTACGCCGATTTTGTCTCCTTGGAGCGCTAGTGTACCTATTCCTTTCTCACTCGCACATCTTCTATTCGATGGAGGGGGAAAGCAGCCAATGCAGCCAAATTTTTTCCGCCATTTTCTAATACCAAAAGAGTCGCCTCGTAAGAAGCAACAGTGAATTGCAGTGAATAGCGTTGAGTGTAGAAGATAATAGTATCGAAGTAGTTGTGAAGAAATATTTAAAAATGATCCGACGAATTTTGTCAGGTGCTGAATCGGCAACAAAAGATATTTCAGACGGCATATTAATGCAGGCGATCAAACATTATGAAAATCGATCATGCCGTGTCCGTCGCTTTGTAGAACCTAGTTTAATATAATAATTTAGTTTAGTTTAATAAAATAATTTGAGGTTGTATGTACACCTAACGAGATTGATTGTGACCAGTTCAAGGCCACGCAAATTTGAAACAAATGCGAATCAAAATGTTAAATCTCATAAGGATGCGCATTTGTTTCAAATTTGCGTGGCCTTGAACTGGTCATAATCAATCTCGTCAGGTGTACATACATAATAATATTGTCTTGTTATACGGTATAAGGATTATTTTTTGTTATGTTAACACAATGAAATGTTTCTAAAATATTTAATGTAAATAAACAAATTTGAAAAAAATTAATGATTTACTTCGAAAATGCATTCCAATAATCCCATATTAGTTAATTTATTGAAAATCAACAGCTAATTCGGTCGACATTTATATTGGTTATTATTAGCACACCCTATATTTCACCCATCAAGAGTTAGTTGTTATTCGACACCCTATATATAAATAGTTCTGATTCTGTCTTCCAGGATCGCTAGTGAGCTGTGCGGACATAGTTTAACACGCGAGATTGCACCCCCTGCTCCCACTCCGCCTGAACCTGCGTGACGCTGTGTTGGTCTCTCGTGGAACGGAGTAAACAAAAATTCCATAGTGCCATAAATTCAACGGAATATACAGAAATTTCACAGCACCACCTGTAGAATTTTATTCTCTATAGAGTGGCCACGTTGACGAAGTGTGTTCTGTGGGTGCAGTCTATCGGTGTCCGTTGCTTTGTAATGTGTGTGTATGATCTTAATTCTTAATTAAATTGAACGTACTGTATTAAATTTGTGAAACATCTAAAAACAATAATTCTCTAAATCTGTGTATCGCGATACTAGTCCGAATGTTGATTACGATATTTCTTAATCACCGATTAAGAATATAATTTTAAAAAATTACTCATTGTCAATCGACATAATCTAATAACCACAAACACATTTTGAGGTTAGCTGAATCCAATATGACAGACTTATCTACTGTACCACTTGTTGCTTTATCCAGTGTTACCAAAGATTTGATATCCAGTTTACTCAATCCAACAAAATGTATACCATCCGACGATGGTCTGCCCAGGTAAGGGTTGATAATTAATTTAACGTATATTTTCGAAAACAGTACATTTTTTAACAATAATAATAATAATGAAAAGAATAATGATAATGAAAGTTAATAATGAAAAATAAACTTCTCATCAATTGAATTAGAGACTGGAGGGGCCTGGCACATTTGTCTGGTCTCGGCGGAGAAGCTATACCAAACCTCTCATCTAAGCAGGATTGTTGTGGATATATTCTTAGTATAATGCAGGAAAAAGGTCAAGGATTTACGCTTAAGGAGTTTCAAACATTATTGGAAAGGCTAGACAGATGGGACGTCATCGACGACACAGCAGCTCTAATGGGTCAGTAAAGTTACTCGATACAGTATAATCAGGATTAACAATCGATGATTTAGAATCTAGTCTAAACAAAGTTATGGTAGTAGTCCTGGCACGTAATGAATCAAACAAAAATCCCCTTTGTATGCCTCATTCCATTCTGAAAATATAAATATTATAGGACTTTAGTTAAATTAATGTCAAAATAACCCGAAGCACAGATAATATAACATAAAATCATTGATTTATGCTAATTGAATTTAATTTTTCAGAAAAGGATGCCGAAAGTTATAAAGAACGATCTGAAAGATTGTTAAAATCTCCTAATGTGGTTGAAAATGATGTAGATGAACAAATATTGACCTATGGTTAGTCTTATTGTACGTTTACTACACTGATTAAGGCCTAGGGTGGTCATTAATACAACGATGTATGAATTTTAATGATCCCACCTCCTGATTTAACAGGAAATAAAAAAAAACAACGTGTTTTAACCAAACTTGAACCCTCTATCTCAATTAGAAGGGGTGCCTGTAGAGACAAACATTTTCTTATATAAATAATATTGGATTTGTCCACTTTTATGTTCATAATTTCTTACAGGGCCTGATGAATGGTTGAAAAATCGCACAGCCATACAAATCAACGGTGTATCGATATAAGTGTATGAGAAAAAAATAGGAGACTGCTAAACTTCATCCCAAAACCATAAATTTCCACCTAGTCGGAACACAATAAAGAATCTTGAAAAACAAAAAAAAGAATCATGTATAAATAAACCATGACTTCAGTGACTTTAATCGCTTTATTCTCAGTCTTGTCGATTGTTGGGTATAATATTCATCAAAATTCATTATTAGTAGACAAACAAAGCCTCATAAATAGTTGGAGACTGCTAAAACTGCACAAATTGTATCATGACTTTCACGCTACAAAATAAATTATGGATCTCTAATATTCACTTCACGTCTATAAAAGTAGCATTGTCAATGAAAAAAATAATTATGTTTAATGAAAGTGAAAAATTTGTAATTGTGAATTTTACCTGATAATGAAGTGATTAAAGAAAATGCAGTAATAGCTTGTTCGTGATTTTTTTTTTTCATCAAGATTTTCGATATTGCGTTCGACGTAAGTGGCAATTTATGATTTTGGGACGTAGTTAAGAGGTCTCCTGTTTTTTTCTCATGCGCTTATAACCGATATACAAAAGGTTTGTGTGGATATGCGATTTTTCAACCATTCATCAGGTACTGTGAGAAATTATCAATGGAAAAGTTGATAAATCCAATGTTGTTTGAATGAGAAAATGTTTGTCTCTACGGATGTCGTTTCTAATTGAAATAGAGGATTCAATTTTGGCTCGAAACAGTCGTTTTTGTATTTCCTATCAAATCAGGAAGTGGAATAATCGAAATTCGTACATCGATGTTTTAACTACGACCCTATTGTGGCCACTGTACAGAATATTCTAAAATAAGAATCTGAGACAGCAATTTTTATCGGCTTTCTAATTACTGTTAAACAATACTGTGTAATATCATGTCACAGTTGTTAATCAATTTATATAACTCATTAATCATTCTTAATATTATCCAGACGACAGTTATCGACTGCAGCAAGGTTTGGAGAAACAATACTATGACGCCTTTCTTTTATTTGCTGATGAAGATGTGGGTTTTGCCGATGAGATCAGCGAGAATCTAGAAAATAAATTCGGCCTGAAGGCATGTAAATTTAAAATTTTTTAGTAACCTGATCAACTATAAGCTCCCGGATATTTAACCTTGCGTTTTTTTTCTCTTTTTATTATACAGCTTTGCAGAAAAGACAGAGACTTTGTGATAGGACTTCCTTTCGAACATGCGGCAACTATGACACTGATATCCGAACGCTGTAATAGATTGCTGGTCATTGTTTCTCCTAACTTCTTGAAAAGTTCAGTGAACAAGTTTTTCCTAAACTATGCTCAAGCTCTGGGAATAGGTAGGCTTGCGATTTGGAGTACATTACTACTGAATAACTCCAAGAGTTGATATTTAATCATTTAGTTAACTCATATTTCAGATAAACGACAACGAAAAATAATACCCTGCTTATATCAGAAGTGCACAATCCCACCGGAGTTAAGCTATTATTTTATACTGGACTTTAACAGAGCAGGAAAGTTGTGGGACTTTTGGGGCAGATTAAGAGATTCGATCAAAACACCTAGTACTCCATCCACCGCAACGAGGTGAATAATAATTTTTTAAACATATTTAATGACTGGTTTGTTTTTTCAGTAAAATCTTGGATAGAGCTTCTAATGCCCGAGCTGATGCACCTGGTTACTTAAATTCTGCAAAGTAATTGAGATTATTAACTGTTTATAAGTTTATGTATTTTGTTTGTTCCAGATCTACAACGCCAGTTCCACCTCCACCTAGCGTTGAGAAAACAGATATTAGCCAAAGTGTTTGTACGGAAAAAGAAATATGTTATGTTATTGAGAAGCGATGTGAAAAAACAGAAATTCGTTGCAAACCGTGTGAGCCTAAGCCCAAGTGTGGTGGTGATGATTTAGAGTCAGGATCAAAAACAGTGAGTGAAAAAAAAAGTAAAAAACACTTACGGCGTTTTAAAATGAAAAAGTTGGGCCAAGATAAACAATCAAAAGTTAAATGCTCGATGACTGAACTTAGCACGTGTGAAAGTCTCTCCTCATTGGATTCTCTTTCGTACGGATCCTCGTTTTCATTATCTGAAATGGAAAAAAAGAAGAAAAACTTTGTGGAAAAATATTTAAACAAAGCTAAAGCTCTGATTAAGTCTTAGCTTTAAAATAACTTTTCTACTTTTCATCATTTACGTTGATATAAGAAAAGTATTGGTTTTGGTTGAAAAGTGACTTTTGCTAATTTTAACGAATCTACGTTTTTGACCCTCTAGAATCCGAAAATCAGGTTTTTAGAAAGATGTCAGTCGGTCTGTTTGACAAACTCGCGCAGTGATCTCAGAAACGGCTCGATGAAAAAATCTGAAAGTCACAGGACTTTACAACCAACCGATGGCCATGGAAAATTGCCATGTCTCGTTTAGTTTGAACTTCCGATTCTAAGAACAAATTGTAAATATACCCAGGTCGAATTGAAGTTTCACTTCTGCTGTGTGGAGTCGGGCCATGCATCATTTTTTTTGTTTTAGTTTTTTTTTTTGATACTCGCAACTTGAAGTTGATGTTATTTCGAGTTCAGATCAATAGTATCCAGTACGTTTTTAAATTAAAATATTTTTTATCCACTCACAGAATCTGTAAATCTAAATTTGTCTAATGATCTCGAAAACGACTGGATGAAAAACTCTCCAATTCAGAGGATTTTGGATAAAAATAATGGGCATGAATAATTGTCATACCTCGTTTAATCTGAACTCGTTTACCTCGTTCTATGAAAAACGAGACGGAAATGACGCAAAGGCTCTTCGCGGTACTTTTCATCTAGTTGTTGTCACCTTACAGTCCAATATATGTACCTAATTACATACTGAAAATGTCAAGTGTGATCAACATTTGGTTATATACGATTCTTTGTAAAATGTTTTCCAATTATTCTTAACTCTTTAGTCATTTTGTAAAATTTTTCCTTTCTTTTTGTAAAATTATTTTTTTTCATTGTTTTTTTTATCTTTTTGGTTTTCTATTACGTTTTTATATTTTTTCCATTTTGATAAAAAGTATTCCAAAAAAAAACAAACCGTTTTTTCGGCTCGGGTTTTTATATTATCTTTGCTATTAAACCTGATTGATCTTACAAAGCTTCTACTATTGTTTCAATCAAGAATTACTGAAGATCAAAAAAACTGGTTAAACTAACGAAGTGATGAGCTAATTAGAGATCAATAAATGGTATGATTAAGTAAGTTTTGAATATTGGGTAATTTCAAAGCTTGGAAATGAACGTAATTCAATTTTTTTTCAATTTAGAATTTAACATAGATCAGGAAAGTTCACGTTTCAACAATGTTCAAACTCCTAATTTTATTCTGCCAATTCAATTGCCAATTTTCGTGATTGTGAACTAGGTTCAGATATCATACTAGTCTTTTTGTATTTTACGGATATAACGTCTTAATCAATTTTGAAAAATTGAAACTGATTAAGTGACATAGAAAAAATGCATCATACGTACTTTCCAAAAGTACAATGAGAGATTATATTTCTAACTCCGATTTTTGTTGTCTTATCTTATACGTATAATTGTTATGTAAATGTAGATGATTTTTATTTTTGTAAATAACGATTTATGATGGATATCATGTAAATATATAAAATAACATTACCTATTTATTATCTATAGGTAATAATTATCGTAACCGTCCAATTGACTTTTTATATTGACTAAAATATATCTTAAGATAATTTTAGTATGTAAATTTATTCGACAAGAATGAAATATATTTTGAGCATTTAATATTCGTAATATTGACGTATATTAATTTATTTATACACAATTTTCATGTATGTACATACGTACATACATATTATATATATAATGTTGTTACTTAAAATATGTTTAAATATAGTTTCAAATAAATTTGAAAAATGGACTTTATTTATTTATCACCATATGGCCGGGCATCTTTCTGATCTGGTAAATTGTAATTTATATCATAAGACGCTACCGAGTTGATTTTTTTTTTTTCAATACAGTAGATTTTAGATGAAAGGCCACTTCGTAAATAGCAGGGCCGAGCAATATTAAAATCTATTCATGTAATAAGAATTATTGGCTGAAGTTATACTGATGGTCATGGATTCGTGATTAACGGTCCAAAAAAATCTTGAGGATACCAATTTTCATTCGTATCCGTCAATCTTTTCTCGAGATATGGTCAATTGAAGTTTTTTTCCCGAAATTTTGTTCGTTGAATACCTAATTAGATCTGAGTTTGGAGAAGCCGCGTCGACTGAGACCAAATTGATCAAAATCCGATCATCGTTTTCGAGGTATCTATAAATAAAAATATATATAAAAAACGGAACATTGCCCATCTTATAACTCGCGACCTTTTTATTCAATCTCCCGTAACCCGTTGAGGAGTAAAATTTACAAGACAACTTACGAAATTTCGACCAGGAATGATGATAAAAAAATTTTTTTTTTAAAATTCTATAAAAATTCGGATCCATTTGAAATGAAATAATACAACTTTTTTAACTCTTGACATTTAATTTTAAACCCCATAGTTCTCGAGTTACGATGGATTTTCCAAAAACTGTACTATTGTACAAAAAGTTGCATAACTTTGCGGAAAAAAATCGCAATCATTTAAAGAAAAAAACAAAATTAAAGCTGAATCTTGCCCCTTTAAAAGTCTTCCTGAGAAAAAATTTCTATTGTTATTTCCCAAAAAATTACGCGCAACTTTATGAAAGTATGAAAATCGCAAGAAAAAAACAACATACATAACAGGAAAAGATTGAACGATGCAAATGGATAATTATTTCGGATTATAGCCATTGATTTCATGCAAACGTGGGATTGACGTAGATTCACGTTGGTTTTTACAGAATTTTCAGGGAAGTAAACTACAAGTTGAAAGGAGAACAGGAGAAGAATATACAGCGATCTTTGATGGATAATTATATATAGGAATGGAACAGTGCATGAAAAATAATCGACTTATTAAAGATTACTAATTGAGCACGTGATATCTATGAAGAGACGAGTCTGCCGATGTTAGACGCTGAGCGAGTAATAACGAAATGGTAACGGAAGGCGATAAGTACTCAAACACCCCTGCGACGAACATGTTGCTGTTGGAATACGCGTAACTAGACCGAACAATTCCGATTGGTCAGCTGATCCTACGGAAAACGGACGTGTGTGCTGCTTACGCAAATTTAGAAATCGCACAATGCTGGAGTTTCTGAATGATTTATTAAGATTTATGAAATTTAGAATTACTAATGGTCTTTATAAAAATGAGGAACAGCAAATACATATGTAAAGATTTTTTGTTTTTAATGAGTAGCTGATATTTTAACGTGACAATTTAAATGAGCATACACAGATTGTTCCTCACTGTGTATACGTACGCTTACGTAGTGTGATCAGTAATTCATTTGACTCGGTTATCATTAAGACAGGAAGACAGACAAGAAGATTTTTATTTAGTGAATAACTGATAACTTCCAAAGCACCACCGAATGCACTTTCGCCACAACTGTGCACTGTAAATTTCTTCTTTTTTTTAAGCATCTAAATAATACACTTTTCATCGATTGATTTCAACTCATACGGGATTATACGCAGCTGTCCCACTCTACAAATTTGGGTTTCTTATTGAAAGAATCTCAAATTTCGGATAAAAAATTCAAAAGAATGATAAAACACTGCGGCAAAAATAAATAATATATTCGAAAAGGTGAGAATTTTTTACATGAGAAACCTATATTTTTCATATTTATCAGGTGACGACAGATATGATAAAAATTCGCATTCCATACTTGCTTCAAGCGTTGACTGAAGACTTTCAAGGATAGTACTTGCGTTTGCCTTGCTCTAAGGCGCATTGATCACATATATGAGCAAAACACGTATGTGAGCTCCTGGATGTCAGCGATTCCTTCTTCTTCTTTCTCCTTAGGCTTATCCCGTCATCCGATGTAGCCAATCTGTAATTCCTGTAACTACCTAATCTGATGTATCATTCGTGAAACAGTATATTCCAGTCGGTAATTGCAACACATATCTAGCGAATTTTAATACTTTTTACTCAGTTGCTCAATGCGCCGCCGGAATTACTGAGGGGGCGCCAGCTCGGGGCGAATTTTAATCGGCTCTCGACGGTCCATACGGGGAGCTGATTTTATATCATTCGGTCAACGCTTCACTCAACGGAGAAAGAAACAAAACGTTGATTGAATATCTTCAGTCAAGCGTGACTGAAGATATATGTATACATATGTATAATCTTCAGTCAACGAATCAACGCAGAAAAGTACATAGATCTTATTTTATAATCTCGCGCCTTTACATTCGCGAATTTCAATCACGAGAGGGCGCTAGATATCGCTTTTCATAGAGGATCCCTACTTTTCATGAAAGCAATATCACACCTTCATCATAGCCTGTCAAACTAAACACTCCTAGTTTGAATTCAAATCGATATGGTTGTTTGTTGTGTTTGTACTTTTGAACCACTGTTCTATACATGTTTGATAATATTTCTTGAAAAGTTTGATAACATCATGTGTGTAAAATCGCTATGAGGTATTTCACACGCGCACCATCATAATACCGTAAAAACTAAAAAGTATTCAAACTTTTCAACAATTCTTAATATCACATCAAGATGGTTAGACACAAACAAACGGCAAGGTATAGAGGTTAGAAACACATTCGTTGTCATTAAAATACTGTATAATCTAGTCAATATTAAAAAACACAGGTCGTCATCTTCCATAAGATCGTCTGCTTCATCGAAATCAAAATCGGCGAGTGAGGTGAGTTGACAAAAAAAAAATTTTGAAAAATCTCTTAAAAAAAAATCCCATTTTTTAATTTTCCCTCGCAAAATGCTCGGAAAAATATTCTCAAAATTTATCATCTAATTTTCAAAATATTCAAGCTACATGTGTGCCCGTGTCAATAAAAATCTATACACTCTTTATAAAATTAAATAATAAATTGAATTGTTCAATAATCTAATTTTAATAACAAAAATATACATAATATTTGTTTTGTTTTAGGCATTATCACGCATAAGAAAGCCGGTAAATCGTCGTTTCAAATCAGGCGAGAGAGCCCTGAAAGAAATAAGATATTACCAAAAATGTACCAAACTTTTAATACCAAAAGCACCGTTCATGAGAGTCGTCCGAGAAATTGTTCTAGATTTATTTCCCAGGGTCGATGGATACAGGTACGACATATCCGTATATTGCACAGCTATGATTTAAACTTGACGTTTCTATTTATCAATTTTACCTATCGCAATAGCTAGCTTCTATTTTGAATTGAATATTTCATTGATAAACTCTTTCGGGAGCTGAAATTAGATATGAGCACTACCATCTCAAAACCCAAGTCCAAAAAACTCGTTGCTCAGAATCGTTTTACCGATTTTTTCCCAAAAACTATGACTCAAAACAAACATTTTCAAATCAATAACGTTGCAATCAAAAATCAAAAACATGATTGAGGGAGTTATAATTTTTTTAAGATATCAGCCTTCTCATTGATGAGTGAACATTTTTTTTACATTATCATCAATAGCTCAGCTGCCTTTAAGAGCTGTCAAATTCATGTTTCACACGCTAAATGAACATGAAAAAACCTTTAAAATGAGACGATTCAGAATCAATTTGCTGCTGTTTTACCGGTTTTATGCGACAAAGTGTTTTTTTTTTTTTTTTTTTAAGTAATTAATCACTCTGAAACCTCAATTTTTTTAAATCTCAACTCGTCACCAAAATTCATCGATTTCACGAGGAACATTTTGATGCAAAAAAAATCACTTCTTATAACCAGTAAGGATCTTCTTAGAACCATTAAGAACCAAAGGCAGAAGATCAAGTGATTTTTTTTTACACCAAAATGTTTCTCATGAAATCGATGAATTTTGGTAACGAGTTAAGATTTTTAAAAATTGAGGTTTCCCAGCTATTAATTACGATTTAAAAAAAAAACACTCTTTGTCGCATAAAACTGGTGAAACAGCAGCAAATTGAGTCTAAGACGTCTCATTTCAAAGGTTTTTACGTGTACTTTCAGCATACAAAACGTGAATTTGATAATTCTAAAGGCGGCTGAGCTGATGATAATGTGAAAAAATATTCACTAATCAATGAAATAGTCAAAATCTTCGAAAATCATAACTTCCTCAATTATTTTGCTTTTGCGACCATATTGCTCTAAAAATGTTTGCTTTGATTCATAGCTTTTAAGAAAAAATTGGTGAGAATATTCTGAGCATAGACTTTTTTGGGCTTTGGTTTTGACGCGGAAGTGCTCCTATACAATGAATAGAAGTGTGTTGATATAAGATGGAAAATATTGACAAATTTAAACTAAAATCCATATACATACCTATTTTGTCATCACTATTTATTTAAAGAATTTATTCTGTTTCTGGCCTTCTCATCAGAAAGAGATTTAACTAAAGGTTTGTGATATTGTAAATTCAATAATTTGTTGAATCTGATGAGATACAACATCATACTCTATCTTTAATTTACAGAATACACGCCAGTGCTCTAGAGGCGCTTCGAGAATCAGCAGAACTGTATTTGGTACAATTCTTTGAAGACGCTATACTTTTGTCATTACATGCCAAGCGAGTAACACTTTTCCCACAGGATATGAGATTGGTACGAAGAATACGAGGTCGTCATGATATTGTGAACAGATAATTCAACCATAATAAATTGTTACCCTCCGATCCTCTCTCTCTTTCTCTCTTTCTATGTCTATTTTTATTTGACTAGATTGATTTAGCAGAATCTCAATAATTGATTACGGCAAAAAACTGTAGCGACGTATCTCATTCTGTAACAAAATATTAGTTTTATATATAATATACGTACTTGAAGCTTGATTAGTATCAGAAAACGTTTGTAAAAACGAAAATACTGGTACAGCTGATGTTTATTAAAAAAAAAAAAAATTTTTTTAATTGACTTTCTTCTTAGTAGTTTTGTATGGGTAGCTCATTTGACAAATATCAAAATGATTAGTCTGCATATTTCGTGTTTTTAGAACAAAAATTGTTAGACCTTAAGGCATTTAAACGTAAAATAGACAAACAAAAGCATTCACATTACATGATATAGTGAATAGCCGATTTTTATTTTCAATATCTTCAATTGATTACTCAAAATTGAAGATGCTTCAAGCACTTGAACGTACATTACTGATAGAAATTTCCGAAAATTAGATGTAAATATAAAAAGTTACATTTGTAAAGACTCAATTCTCATTGAAATTGTATAAACGGAATAAGAGAAATAAAAAAAAACTATCCTTTCTTTTTCTCTATTAATTGTATTAAAATTTAGTATAATATAAAAATTGTTCTGTTTTTGTTAATGGATTTAGATAGGTAATAAGATTGATCTGTAGAGTATTTGCGAAATAAAATTTATTCACCAGAGAAACATAGGTATTTAAATATTTCAATAAAAATTCTTATTTCACTATGTGAAACTTTGGTAAAATATAAAGTTTAAATAGATATTTCAAATTGAATGAAAACATCAATTTTCAAGTGAATTGAAAAAATAATAATTATAATAATAATAATAATAATAAATAAAATCTAATGCTTGATGTAAAATATTACCGTATTTTGGTTGATTTATACATATATTTATATGTATTTTTTTTTTTAACATGTATGCAATGATAACCCCATCACATACAATTACATAAATACATACCTAAATAAAAGATTTATTGTGAAATCTTAATGCTAATTAAAACTATAATATTGTTAAATAGCAAAATAAGGATAAATATATATTTCTAATATTAAAATATCTAATATCTAAAATTAAAATCTATTCATAATCGGGTTAGCTGCATTGAAAACAACCGTCGTTTACAATATATAATCCGTAATAACAATACATAATAATAATCTATACATATAACTGCCTAAAGAAATAATAAATCTGTATTATGAAACAGTAATACGAACTGTACCAATAATAATAATAGTTATTAAAAATTAAATCATTTAAATATATATAATAAGGTTCAGTTGGGAAATACATATAAAAAAAAATATATACCTATATATACTACCTGGAAAAAACAGGCTACATTTACTCACTGTAATCCATATTAGATCACTATAATATAGTATATTATACCCAAAAATACAAATATTCAGTGACAAATTTAATTATAGTTGCCGTTTAGGTATAAGTTTCACCTTTACAGACTGAAGACACTTATATTTTGTTCTATAATATTTTCAATATTATTATTTTTTTTTCTCTTTTTTTTCTTATCATTGTCAGGCACAATTTTCATTTCAAATAAATTCTATCACGCTGCCATTCATAAATCGTAACAAAATCACGAGCCTGTGATTTAATTCTAATATATATGTATAATAACTTTCATTCTACATAATCTACCTATATCACGAAATAATAAACATTTTTTTAGCTATATATGTATAATATGTCTATCTTAGAAAAAAAAAAATAATTACTTAAGCTATTTTTACTCAGCTGTCGTACTACGACGTATCGTCGATTAATAATAATAATCATAATAATAAAAATAATAATAATAATTAAATAACAATTCAGTATCACCGAATATTCTGAAAATGAAAAATTTCTTCCGAATAATCGTTATTTATTTATTTAATTTATTCATTTACTTATTTACTTACTTTCGTATAAAAGACCGTACTTTATTAACACATTTGTCCATAAAGTTACGTTTTCTTTTTGGCTCAGCACCGGTAGGCAGTGACAATAAAGAGCCTTGAACCTTGTTCGGAGGTTTATAATCATTCGACGAATAACTTTCGTCTGAATCCAACCCCGCACCACAACTCTTCGCCTTTAATAATGTAGATTTTTCGTGACCACTCATCAACAATCTTTCTGTACCTATTGCCGAATCAGATGTTTTAATACCAGTCTCCTTCGATAACTGATCATCATTTTCGCTGGGTGTTACTTTAACCGAATCCACAAGACCAACCATGCTCATTGATCTGGTAGATATTTGCGGTCTCAAAGTCGAGCTTTTACTATCGCAGTCAGCTTCTTCTGCCGAAGAAGAAGAAGACATCCTAGTATCTTCGGTTATCGCTGTATCAACGGAGGAAGAAGCTGGTTTTACTTTAACTCTTGGCACAGGCATTGGGCTAACAGTTTTAATATCCTCATGCCTTTTCAGGTCAGAGTCTACACTTTGATCGTTAACAGCTGTAAGTCTTTGGACGTTGTTATCATCCGATTCTGACGATGATTCAACCCCACTTTGACCGCAGTTTAATGTATCGACTGTTTCTGTTAAAACGTTGTCTAAGAATCCGTCTAAACTTCTAGATCTAGGTCTTCGCTCCTGATTTTCTTTAATCATTGATTCTTCGCTTTTCAGAACTGAGCCTACTAGTCCATCTTCGTCTAGTAGACCGTCCAAACTTCTTGATCTTGGCCGAGGAAGCGGTTCAGGAACTGTAACCGGAAGGACTGTTTGTTTCTCTTCTTGATCGAGGAGCTCCAGTGATTTAGATCGTGAAGATTGTGGTGGAGGATGCCGCGGTGGACGACGAGGAATTGAACTTCCTCCTGGACGTGTGTGAACGAATTTTAGACGTGGTGATGTTGGCGGAAGACCCATGAGCCAGCGAGATGGACTTGAAGATTTCCGAAGCCTGTTATTAAAGAAGAAAGATATTTTTAGATTATATTGTATTTTTTTCGTTTTTAATTTTCATTAATTTTAAACAATTTACGAACACGAGAAATTCAAGAGAAACAATATTATATACGCTTATACACAAATGCACGAGAGTTAAGATTAACACGAGACATTCAGAAATACTGTTCAGTTCGTGAATTCAAACTTCGAATTTCAAGTTTGATATTTATTATGATACAGAACAAATAGGGAACTAGGAATTGGGATGATGATACATAAAGTACATACAATAACAGTTAACAAAGAAAATTAGATCAAAAGAAACAAACCTATAGTTATGTTAGCGTTACTGCGATTTCTATTCCTGGCTGCATAAAAGAAATAAAATATAGTGTTAGTAATCTTTTGTTATCTGTTATTCGCTAGCAAACTTCAAATTGTTAGTAAATATCCCGATAGAAGGCTGATATTGTTTTTCAAAAATTCAAATTTATTTCTAAATCGTTGTTGCTTTGTACCTGTTAATTTTCAAATAAGTAACGTTCATGAATTTAATTATCAAACAATTACCTATTGGGTATAGCTGTGGGGGGGCCATCTAGTCAATCTCTACCGTTCGTCGAGTCTTTATCACTTCCTCTGCTTTCGTTGCTGTGCATACGCTGGTAACTAGGTTGTCGCATATTTGTACTTCCTGGCGTACTTGGCTGCGTTACATCTTTGGAAGCGATACTTCTTGGTAGACCAGAAGAAAGATCTGACCTCATAGGAATTTCACCGCGCATAAACCTGAGATAACATAATAAATTAGTATACGATACCTACTGCACTACGGTACATTTAAAATATTTGTATATTTTTATTATTTATCTTTGTTTTTAAACGATATTGTTCATTATTTCTCCTCATTGCTTACCTTTCGAGCTTGTCTACGCATGCATCCTGGTAATCGTGTATCCACCGGACACCGTTAAAGTGACATACAGCCCTCATATCTTCGGGCAGTTCCTCTGGTTCTGGCCATTGAAAATTGTCAATTATAGGAATGATGTTGCACTGTGATTGTAGGGCTGCAACGATTTCCTGTAAATTGAGGAGAGTTCATGATAAAAAATGTTTATCGGCACACACATGGGTTGATTATTCAGAATTTGCACAGAAATTCCTATACCTCAAATATTTGACAAGATCTTCAGGATATTACCGAATAATTCACGATATGTTTTCGAAATTTACACATTCAAAGAGATTTTACATGATATCGTACGCAATTTCAATGCTTTCATGCGAGATCTTGCAATTGCATATGCTGTATACGTTTCCAAGGTCTTATAAAATTACAAATATTTGACTTTACTTGCTGCAAGATATTACGAAATTTGAATAAATATTTTACGATATTTCATTATAAATCAGAAATTTGACCAGATTTATTGAAATATTCAGTAAATCAAAAGTTACATAATTCCAGGTAATAAAAATAAATCTAGACTTTTGAATATTTATAGAATTTCTTCCTCATTTCAAGATTTCTTTCGCAATATATGAAAAAAAATTGCATTGAGTCTCACAGAATAGCAATTATTCCGTCCGATTCTACGAGCTTCTATACATTTGGAGATTTCAAAAGTGGGTTGAAACCCCTTATGTCAGTTTTAATTGAATTACTCACCCTATGCACCCAGTCTTTGCATTCCGTGTCCTGTATACATCGATCCAAAGCTTTCGGTGTTAAAACAAGAAGGAAATGTTTGGCTTGTCTGATGCTTTGCAATAGATTATTATCGAATTTACCAGCCTCTAATCTTTCTACGTCAATAAATACGGAAAAACTTCTAAGCTGTAAATGGACTTTGAGTAAACTGGCTAGTTGTGAACCATTAGATCTTCTGTAACTAACAAATACATCCAAAGATTTGTTCAGCGATTCATCGCCAGATGAATTCAGTCCAAGACTATGCTGCATGTTTTTAATAGCCTCCAGTATCCTCAGTCTGTGAATGCTATTTGTTATACTGCATTCCTCTAATAGCTGATCTTCAGTCAAATTTCTAATCGATTCTTTGTCAACGCCAGCATTGAGCATGCCGTAAGTATAGATGGAAAACTCTTGGCCAATGGATTCAAGAAAACTGTTCAAATTCCCAGTATCTTTGCTACTGTAGTCAGCTATTTTTTTTAATCTTTGAAGTTCTCTCGTAAATCTTCGACGTCTAATTCCATTCGTTAAACCAATATCCTCTATCAGATCAGACTCTGTTAACTGTAACAGTAGATCTCCGTCTACTCTGCTTTCAACAAAGCTTGGAGCATATTCTGCAAATCCAATTTGTTTAACCCACTCTCGTACATCTTCGGTTGACCAAAGTGGTACTTGCTGGCTCAGTTTGTGGGGAATTTCCTCGCCGATAAGTCTCAGAGCTTGGACAGAGTATTTTGATGCAATAGCGTTGGGGCAGCTGGCGACTTTTTTCAATGGTTCAATAGCTCCGATTTCTCTAAATATCTCAGTGTTGCCTTGTTGTTTTTTTATTCCAGCTTCCATACAGAAATGAAAAGCAGCTAAATTTCTAGCCTCTTCTCTCTTCGAACTGAGTACCGGTACCAAACGTTCGAGCCAATTTTTACTTTGGCCATGAGCGTGGGCGAGATTCGATTTTGCAAATTCCGAGGGATTATGGGACGTCACAAATGGCTCAACAAGATCCAGAGTACCAGACTTTAGAACGGCAGCTTCAATTTCCTTGTTAGCAACAAGAACTGCAATAGCCAAACAAGCGTAATACTTGATGTTGTCATCGTTGTGAAAGGCAAGAGGGAACAGCCACATTGGGACCTTCCTCTTTATCATTGCTTCCTGATTTTCAGCCCCACCGTAAAGAGAAAGGTTTGCCAGAGCCCCGGCGCAGTGTCTCAAAGTCTGAACGTCGTTCTTTCTGCACTCAAAAAGCACCGCGTCAAGTCCACCGAGCCTTATTACATCGCTACAAGTACCTTCGCTGTGTTTGAAAAGGTGTTCCAGTATGCCAGTACCGACTCTAGAGTGATCAACGGAATTGGCATTCTTTGTACAGACACAGGCCACATTAACGACCCTATCTAAACCATTTTCTACAACGTGAGCTCTGTTTTCGTTTGTTAAACACTGTTCTAAGAGTCTTGCTGATGAAAATTGTAGCTCACTGTCTCCGGCTATGCAGTTTGACATCAGTAGATCAAGTCCACCACGATTTCGAAGAGTATTACATAGTGTATATCCCAATTCGTGACCGTGGGTTGGCACTGCCCATGCTTTTCGTATTATTTCACTTACCCTGTTAAGGAGAAGTGGTGCTTTTGAATTTTTTCCATCATTTGCCTTAAGCCTTTGAAGAAGACTGTCGAGGAATCCAGAGTATTTTGCAATGGCTCTTTCCACGTCTTGGGTATTTGAGTTTGCACATAATAGATCTAGATCGTCAAGTGGCAGGGATAATAGTTCATCTTCGGCTGGTCGTATGCCATTCATTAACTGATTTACTGCCGATGTTGCCGAGATCATTGAGGCCTTTGAACTCACGCCTTTAGACGCTATCGTTACACTAGATTGAGAACTTGCTGCCATGTGCTTTTCGTGATTGAATATACCCGCGGATGTGACTGTTTGTCTTTGCTGCTGCGCTGCCATTGCTTTCTGTAAATAATAAGAAAATGATGTTATTTATTTTTTATTTTTAAAAGAAGATGTGTATTACGAGCGTTTCAGAAATGTCGACTATGTTTTTTTTGTTTTCACAAAGACACATTCAATAGTTGCAGTAAGGTGAAATAAGATGCCTATTAAAGATTAGCCCTTATTATTAATATTTAAAGGTCGCTCTATGCGATTTTTGGTGGCACTCTTCGATTTTTATATCTCAAGAACTAATTTGCTGAGAAAGATTTTGGATAGTTACTTTTGTTCAAAATCGAACGCCCTACAAAAAAGATCTCTTCATCTTTTTCGATAAATCTAACTGTTTCGAAGTTAGTCTCAGCTAATAACCATATTATAATAACCATGAATAACTTGGAAACAGTTAGATTCATCGAAAAAGATCAAGATACCTTTTTTGTAGAGCGTTCAATTTAAAAAAAAAAATAGCTATACAGAATCTTTCTAAGTAGATTAGTTCTTGAGATATAAAAATCGAAAAGTCCCACTAGAACATTTCTCGTGTTTATTTTAAATGTTAAATATCAACAGGCATCTTATGTGTCTTTAAAAAATAACAAATTAGTCAATTATTTATTATATTTATAGGTAAAGATTTTTATAAGTAAAGTTTGAAATACCATTCGTGAATCGAGACTCCATTTCCGCAACATTTTAGCAACTGGACTGAACCGTGTCTCGAGAGTTAACTGACAATGAGAGTCGTTTGGTATTTTCGAAACGTTTTATACCCTAGCGTGTGTACGAAATTAAATGTTTATCTATAGAAAAGTGTTGGTAGTTCAATGCGAGTTATGAATCGGTGACGGCATTTCAAGTTACCGCGAAAAAGCTCAAGATCTCAACTTAAATCTTGTTACAACGTATTCCAAAACCCGATTGAATTCTTGACACTTGGCCAAATCTTTATACTTTTCTCTCTCTCTCTCTCTCTCTCTCTCTCTCTCTCTCTCTCTCTCTCTCTCTCTCTCTCTCTCTCTTTCCATCTTTCGAAAAGATTCTCCCGCGTAATATGTATAAATAAACTATCTACGTTATAGCGTTTCCTGGTCTTACAATAATAACGAATATAAAAAACAGTTCTAGAAATTTTCATAAACCATTTACCTTTTCTGAACTGTAGGAATCGCTCTGCACCTTCATCGTCGATGCTGACATGTTGTTGCTTTCTTGATGCGACAAATCACCGGCTTTCAAACTTCGCTGTTCCTGCAAAGAAATAAATAAAAAAATGTTAATAACTACAATTAAAAAATATTTTTTAAAATAAATTTTTTAAAATACGTTCTAAATTATTATTATTATTATTTTTTTTTTTTTAATTTATTTATGATTATTTTTTTTCCTTTTTTTTTTCATTCCTCGGTCGTTCAGTTTTTTCACACTCCAATTCGAGATGAGATAATTATGATAATAAAAAAAAAAAAAACTTACCGAGGACTGTCCAGTCCTCGAATTCATTTCAATCGATTGATGACAAGTGCTAGCATAGCACTGAAGTGGAATTAAAAACAAAGTTAATTCCTTCATAAGGTCGTATATTGTGTATAGGATATAGTGCGTTTTATTTATTTATTTAATTATTTTCTCCAATAACAGGATAGGTATATCTTCGCGAAGTATAATCGAGCAATGAAATGAACAACAACTCCCATGCGATGTATAAATAATTGCATATGCAATTATTATAACCACACGTATACAATTTGATTAAAATAAATAAAGACAAAAAAAAAAAAAAAACGATAAATAATAGATAATTAAAAGAAGATATAAATACTTTCTCTATATTATAGGTATCTACAAAACCAATCTGGTGGATTAATTAACGCGTTTATATGTATGACTTATTATAAATATATATATTTTATAAAATTTCACGAATAAATTAACACCGCATTTCACTGTTTACTCTCCTATTAAATTTAATAGCTTTTAACGATAAATTGTCACGCGAATTTTTATGTATACCTATATATACATATATATATATATATATATATCTGTCTGAAACTCGTATAATAAAACGATTTATATAGGCGCGTCGTTAAATTCGAAAGAAAGAAAAAAAAAAATACGATTAAAGTAATAAAATAAAACCTGCGACTTGGTTTGTTCGACGTACAAAAACGTTCTGGCAAACTCGATCGACGCGTGCTGCAGCAGTTGATCAGCTCATCATTTCTGATCATGACGTCGTAGCTGAGCTAATTATATCTACCACACCGAGATATTATGACGTCGCAGAGTTTTTCGATTTATTTTCTTGATTTTCTTTTCTCAATGTTTTTTCTTTATCAAATCAAAATTCTATTTTTTTTACAAAAAAAAAAGAAGGAATTATTTCTTTAAATCAAAACGATCTAAAAAAATAATAGAAAAAAAAATTCTAATCGAGTCAATTAGGGGAAAATTCAGACCTTTCAAATTGTGACGTAGGTCGATATATTATACCTATTCGGAAAAGTTTCGCACTGAGTATACAAATACCACGCGCACGTTGCAATGCTGTAGCGATCTAAGTATCGATCTATTCAATACTATATTAAATAAGATTCTTATAGCTGTATATTAAGATTAGCTGAAAATTTATAACACGGTAAGATTTTATAACGTCATTTTGTACAGCCGTATAGACTTAAAATTATATCTATCGGTATTTAATGTAGGCGTGTGCTACAGCACCTGGTTCGATCTATCGAATATCTGGCAAACGCAAAGCGAATATTAGATGTGGATACTTTGTAAAAAGATATTGATACTTCCTGTTCGAAATACTTCGATTCAATATTTCCGCTTATAAAAAATTTCACGTTTATTCAGGATCTGTATATAAAGTACAGTTTGAGTATAACGGAAAACGAACATAAGAGCTGAAGCAAAGCCTTATAGCTGTCAGTGGCCGGAATTTTTATTCAGCTTTGTATAAAAACAGGATAAAAAATAAAAAAATAAAAAAATTAAAAAATTAAAATAAAATGAAACTAAAAAATTGTCCAAAAATATCCAGATCGACGGATCGAAATTCTTAAGTTGAAAAATGACTAAAACTTACCGATAAAGGTTGGGCAAAAACTTCTCGACGCAAAATGCCCCGACGTATTGGCCAAGGTGCACTCATCTTTAATTTCTTTTTTTTTTTTGTTTCTAACTTTTTTACACGAGGGTTTGATAAGAAAAAAATTTAACAAAAAATTATAACCAAAAAATGAAATCCTTTAAAGCTTTTTTTAACCATCATTCATATAATATCTTTGGTTAAAATATTCATCACTGAGATCATAAAGAAAAGTTTGAAAATTATAAATCCCAAAAATTGTATATTCATTATTTTTTGGTTTTTATTAGAATCCCGGCTTATCTATAGTCAAAAATATATCATTCAGGTTGATCTTAAATCAATTTTTGATGATTTTTTTATAATTCACTGCCATGTCGATCGTTCGGTAAAAAAATCCATAAATAAGGGAAGAATGAAGTAAAAATGAAAAATAATAATATATGTGTGTATATTATATATGGGTACGATTTTATCGATCTTATAGAAATCGGTGGAAATTATTTTTTTCAACGCGACGGCGCTCGAGGCACTGCCACGAGACGATTCGATGATCATTCTAACGCCACGACGTCGGACGTCTCGGGGCTTAACCCGTTGGCGTCGGATGTTTAATTTCGTACCTCTTCTACCCACCCGCGAGAACCAAGGAAAGATAGAATAAGTGCCACGTGACCAGTTAACGCCAACAGCCAATAATAACAAAGCATTTACGAGATACGTGGGGGATTCTTTACAGGTGGAAAAATAACCGCGAAAAACAAAAAAATAAAATAAAATTAGACGAAAACAGAAAAACAAAAAAAAAAAAAATAAAAAATCATGGAAATTTTTTTTTTCTTCGTTTCTTAAAGATCTTTAAAGATTTCGAAGATTTTTGCACACCGGTAATTGTTATCTGAAGCCTTGTTTAATTGATTATAAAAAAAAATTGTCCATAACTAATGCGCGAAAACTGAATCGCACATTGAACGTAAATGATGATCTTGATTCTTGACCGAACCTTGGATAACCGTGTGCTGTAATGCAACTGGCAAAGTACCCAAAATCGTTCTATTTCAGTAATTTCTCAGTCACGGCTACGCTCAAAGTTACGTGTATTATATGGATCACCGTATATCTTGTTCTGATGATTGTTGTAGTTTTTTTTTTTTTTTTTTCATTTTTTCACAAAATATCTCGTACAGGAAAAAATTCTTTTGTTATTCTATTCATAAGCAATTATTTTGAACAAAATTTTTAAGATAAATATATAAACCGAAAGACATAAATGGTATAAAAATAAACTCAAATTTAAAAAGATAAATAAACAAGATCGACATATGGGGGGTGGGAAAATAGTAAAAAATCGAAAATAACATTTCACAGTATCGAGTAATTTATACAGTCGCCTTGCCTTAAAGTTTCCCAGAGGTGTTACGTCTAACGTGGATATATGTGTATAGGTAGATTGTAAAAACAAGCTTACAGACACCTTCCTCACCTCCTGAGTGATTTACGAGGTAAAAATCTAACATAACGAATCTCCACGTAAAAATATTTTCAAGTTAAAAAAAAAATTCAATTCTTTTTTTTTTCTACAAATTAAACAAAATAAAAAAATAACCGAAAATGGAAAGAAAAAGAAGCTCATTAGAACTATACAAATACAGTCTTAATTTTTAATTTGTAATTTATTTATTTATTTATTTTGTTTCTTAAAGAAGTAAAAATTCAAAAGATACCGTAAATTTTTAATAAAAACTTATCACATACCCCAGGTTTTTCTATATTTCCATTAATTTTTATCAAAAATGTAGGCTTTTCACTTTCGCTAGTTGAAAAAATCTTCTTTTCAATTCTCGGATTTTTAAATACTGCAGGAAGAAAGGCTCGTGTGAGCCGTACAAGCAGCAAACCCATCGCACACTACGGTTTACACCCTTACAAGACGACCTTCTATACTACACTCTGGTATAAAGCTAACCGAATATCGACCCAGGGGTAGGTTCATCGTAGGTTACGTCAGCGATGTTATATTCCTGAGTCACACGACGACGATCCATGAATATCTACACTTCCTAGTCGCCTGATACTACGAGATGTCTAACTATACGGAAAGTTTAGTACTAAATGACAGAGGACTTATATTTTTAGTGAAACAGAAAGATTCAAGAAAAAGACAATTTTGAATTTGTTAAAAGAAAAAAATAAAGAATAATATGTATTTAGTTTGTTTTTGTTTTTTTTGTTCATACCTAAATTAAATAATTATGAATTCGTATAAAATAAAAAAAAAAAAGACCGCGACTCATCACTGCGGTCTTCAATTTTCTCTGCCTATATTAATAATAATATATTTATTTTATTACGACAAAAAAAAAAAAAAATCGTTCGATTTAACGAATAATTAAAACTGTACATTATTTGTATAGTAATAAATTATGGTAAAGTTTAAATTTCAATTTGTAACAGGAGTCCATCATCTTCAAGGACTAAAAGGAGTGCCGGGACGACGACAACAGTCACCGCCACGCGATGCTCGAGTATCGATCGGACTATACGTGCAATATACATATACGTCAATAAATTTTATTAATATTATTTTCTTTTTGTTTTTTTTAGGTTAATTTAACGATTTCAAAAACCAAAGCACGATTTCAGTGTAAAACTTCAAAGGTATATTTAACTATTCGTACAATTAATAATGATTCATGATCATGATCGTTATAAGATTATCATCATCAACACCGTGATCGAATAAATTTATAAAAAAAAAAGAAAAAGAAAAAGGAAAATAAAGAGAAAAAGAAAGAAAAAAAACCGTTGAATTTTGAATAGCTGTTCTCCGCAGCCTGACCGTGAATCACCTGTCATAATATTCGATTAGCCTAAAGAATTTCGGGTCAAAAGTCAAACTGTGAGAAAAAATAAAGAAATAATAATAATAATAACAAAAAAAAAAAACAGTAAGAAAAGTTGTTTGACCACTCGTGCGGACTGTCGTCACTTAAATTTCTTACGGGTAATCGATATAAAGTCTTGTTTGCATGTTATAAACGATTAACTGCAGCTATAGAGATGCTCTAAAAACTGAAACATGAGTATAACCTATAACATCATATTTATTTAAATTCCTTTTATTTTTTTTTATATTTCATGACGAATCGAAAAAAAAAAAATGATTTCGCTTTTTCTCTTCTGTCCCATTATTATTATTTGTTTTTTTTTTTTTTTTCTTTTTTGCTTAATTTTTCTTGTGGTAAAAAAAAACTATTTAGAAAGAAATTTTCAAAAAACAATAAATAAATAAATAAAAAGACAGAAACTCGATATTTGGATGATAAATTATATCAACACATGATAACACATAGACGCGAATAGTAGGTTTATATAGCTATGTATGTACATACATATTTACATACATATTCAGTTGGAAAGCCTCGGGGGGGTTGGTATAGGTATGTATGTATGTATGTAACTACGTCGTGAAGATAATCAGTTCGCGTGACAGGCTAATGGGTGAGTAAAAGAAGGGAAACGCTACCCGCAAATAAATCTTTGTCCATGTAGGTTATAGCTGTTGGGTTACGCGGCCTTGCGGTTCACCGGGTGGTCTAAATACCTGGAAAATTCTATCTACAGGGTTCGCACCAGGGTTGGTCTTGCTATAATACCTAATAGCGTGATAACCTTGTTCGATATTTAGATACACATATTATATAGTTATATCTATACCTCGTATACCTGCAGTGTAACTAATTGTCTAACACGCACGTGTCGTCTTATGTAATTATGAATTTTTATACATGAACATATGTATAGTTTAAATGTATATAATTAATATAGTAGACACATCAAAATTGGGGGAGATAATAAAGAAGAAATTTGTAATAAAAGAAATTTATTACGAGAAAAAAATTGATTTTCCTTTTTTGTTTTTGTTTATTTTTTTAATACAAAAACTACTAGATCGATTAATTCCAAAATTTGATCAGATTTGAGCTGGAGCAAATCTTATCGATTGATATAAAAATTATGAAAATCCGTTTATCAGTTCACGGGATATTATCAATTAAAATTGTTTTTTTTTGTTTCTTATTCCAAATATTGTTCTTTGAATAACTCGATATAATAATTAGATCGATAAAATTCAAAATCTAATTAGTTTTAAATAAAAAATAACCGCATCGATTGATATAAGAAAGGATTAAATCCGTTTATTCATAATCCAGATATTTTTGAATAAAAAAATTCATCCCGCATACACAGAAATGGTCTGAGCTGGTGATTCTCTGATATTTTCATTTTCATGATGATTGTAATAACTTTCCATGAAAAAAAGAACAGGAAAAGGTAAGAAGATGGCAAAAAAAAACATCCGGATAGTAAAAAAATAATCAATAATTTGTTTAATTCAAGTAAAAAAAAAATAAAAAATTCGAAAACTAATTTAACCGTGAAAAGCCAATGCGATAATAATGACTACGATGAAAGAGATGAAAAAAGATCAGCTGACGCAAAATATATTTATTTATTACTATTATCATTATCATTATCATTATTATTATTATGATCTTGGCTCTGCAGACGGAAAAGTTATATGTTTTAGATACCTATATATACATAGTTGTTGATTTTTTTTTTTTTTTTTTTTAGTTTGGTTTTTTTTTATCTTTTTTTTTTTTGTTTCTTTCAGGGTCATTGGTAATTCGTAATGACACGTGACAGAAGGAACAGCGTAGATCTTACACAATGATCAGTATGTAACTATAATAATACCAGCATCTCAAGAGCCAGAAAAAAATAGAAAAAAAAAAGAAAGAAAGAAAGAATAAGAATGAGAAAGAAGAGTCAAGTTAAAAATCGTGGGTAGAGAGTTTGCCTCAGACTTATATTATATATAATAGTGTATATATGCTTATTACTGAAAAGTTGACAGATATTGTCTGTGTATAGCAGCTGGTTTTTTTTTTCCTCTCTTCTATCTCATTTTTGTTTCACTGAGTTTTTTTTTTCTGTCGTTTTTTATTTATTTATTTTTTTTTTCTTTACCTTCTTTTGGCACTAGATCAAGTATCCAAACGTGAGTCAAAATCTATTACAAATCACGAAAGTCTATAATCTGCTACTAGGAAATCACTGAACCTTGAATATATGTATTTAAAACTAAATCAACCCCTAACGACTCGCTAATATATAATTATTATTATTATTTTGGTTTTCTTTTCATTTTTTTGTTGATTTTTTTTTTTTGAGTTATTTGCGGGAATGAAATTCAGCCTTGAATATGTGTATGCATATATGAATCAGCATATAATTTCGACGTAAAAAAACGTATAGTAAGTGAAATATTGAAGTAAAATTTCTAATAGCGACACCGTAATCGATTTCAATTCTCATAAAGTTCTATTCTTTTTTTAAAATTGTTTTTTCTTCATATTTCTTAATTTTTGATTTTTTTTTATTATCATTTTTTAAATAAATTTATCAAAAATGAAAAATTTCGTTCATTTTCCCAATAAAAAATAATAATAATAATAATAATATTAATAATAATTATAAGAAAGTAAGTGAAAAACTAAATTCTCAAAATTCAAACTCACCCTCGCCAAAGCGACACTCTTCTCTGCAGAAACTCCATCGAGTTCTACTCGCGCCCTTGCAGCCGTTGCTGCACTCTGTTCCTTATAGGAAACATCACCAGCTTGAAGTGCCCTCATCTCAGCGCTGTTAGCGGTTGCTTTTTCAGCGCTAAAACCGTCGGTTATAACCTAGAAATAGAAGAAAATTTAAAAAAAAAATTCAAATTTTGTTTGATTTAGGTATAAAAATTGATCAATTGTTTTTATTTTCATTATTTTCATTTTTTTTTTTTTTTTTTTTTCAAAAAATCTACTTAAATTTTAACTCTGCAGCCTGGAAATTTATCATAGCGAAATAATTGGCTTCTTTTTTTTCGTGCTAAACGTACTTTAAATGTCATTTAACAAGTCGAATCTATTTACCAAAGTTCGCCCCCAAGGACCAAGAGCTAGATACATGAGCATAACGCGATTATAGAACACGGAGTGTATTTTTGGCAGTCGAATTAGCCGCGACGATCACATTGCAGTATTATAGGTATGTATCATATCTGTGTAAATATTATATTTCATTTGCCTTTTTTTTTATCAATTTATGAAAAAAGAAAAAAAAAATGTTATTTTTTTTTTTATAGAACAGACAGTCTGCGGAATATATTTTACATCTTGAAACGACACATTGCCAAAACATCCGCAACGAGATATTAACGATCTACCAATTTGTCTCCTCGAACCGGCCCCCCCCCCCCCCCCTTCTCCAAAAAAAAAAGAAAGAAAAGGTAACACGAAATGAGAAAATAGACCATTTGTTATTCTTACCTTTGTCTTCGAGGCACTGGTCATCTTCTTCTGTTCAAATTTCATAGTTTCTGGACCCGCAGGTATGTTCGACATACTCATAGGCGGACTCATGTTGTGGAGATTCTTCAATGAGTTTAAAGAGTTATTAAGCTGCGAAGGTGTGCCTCCTGTCAAAGTCACGGTTCCTGTAACCGGTGGCGGCGTATCAGGATCCGGAAATGTGACCAATGGTTCAGAAAGATTCTCTTCCGGACCGCTGCTATCCCTAAACACGAAATTATAAGAAAAAAAAAAAAAACAGAATAATTATCACATAAATTCTAAGAAAATAAAAAGAAAACGAAACGAAAAAGAAAAAAAAATTAAACGTTTCTTTGATCGAAGATAAAAGATCGTTTATTATTCAAAAAAAAAAAAAAAATAAACTTAAGAGAAAGAAAACAAAATAAATAAATAATGTAAATAATATATTGTGCAAAGTTTTTTACCTGTCGACTAAATTTTCCATGCTGTTTCTAAGTCGTTGTGAAAAATTTGAAGACATATTTTTCATCTCAGTTATTCCCCGTTTAAGTTCGTTTAATCCGTCCTTAACCTTGACGTTGCTCGCATTCATCTCCCTCGAGGAGGATGAGGTTGAGAGAATCCTCTGGGAGGTCTGCTGTGCCACTCTGCTCGAAGTGCTCGTTTGACTCTGGTTAGTGAGCATCTGAAGCCAAGAAATAAGAGAGAGAGGGTTTCTATTAAAACTTAGGAAACGGTGAGTCATGTGGGATATGGATGTAGGCATATATATATGTATATATGTATGTATTTAGTGCGCGTAACTAGGTACGTCATAAATATACAGCGACCTAACGGTGGGTCGTGGTTTTGGAAAATGGCCAATAGCCGTTTTATATTAGACGGAATTAACCAATCGAATTATAAGATTCGTGGGAAAGTGACAATCGTAATGTAAATAAAATCACTTCTTGTATATACCTAGACATACGTAACAAATTATAAGGAAGTATAACTTTACACAGTCAAGGTGTACATACAACGCAACGCTTCCAAGGCTTTCGACTTTTCAGAACCAAACTGACTTATACTCGTGGGCGGAAACCAAACCAGGAATTTATAATTACGCAACGAATTACATTATTTCATAGAAATTATCAATTAAAGGAGGGTGTGTGTACACTTTGGAAACGATTTTGTTTTATTTTTGTTTTTACTTTTCATCACCTACTTACGGTGACATAAGAAAAGTATTGGTTTCGGTCGAAAAATGACTTTTGCTAATTTCAACGAATCTTTACGTTTTCGACCCTCTAGAATCGGGAAAAACAGGTTTTCAGAGAGATGTCGGTTTGTCTGTCGATCGGTCTGTTCGACAAACTCGCGCGGTGATCTCGGAAACTGCCCGATAAAAAAATCTGAAATTCACAGGACTTGTATTACAACCAAATGATGGATATGAAAAATTGTCATGTCTCGTTTAATTTGAACTTCCGGTTCTACCGGAAATGAATCGATTTTCGATGTTTTACCGACAAACCTGTACTTTTTTCTCTGTATTATTTTTCTAAATCAAAGATTATGTTCTTCCGAATTGAGTTATCCATTTTATATATATATATATATATATATATATATATATATATATATATATATATATATATATATATATATATATATATATATATATATATATATATATATATATATATATATATATATATATATATATATATATATATATATATATATATATATATATATATATATATATATATATATATATATATATAGGACATTCCTTGCCAATGACAACAAAAAAAATTGTAAATATACCCAGATCGACTAGAATGAAATGCACTGTATAAATTTGTTGTTTGTCAATATATAGGGCATTCCATGCCAATGACAACAAAAAAAATTGTAAATATACCCAGATCGAATCAGAATGAAATGCACTGTATAAATTTGTTGTTTGTCAATATATAGGGCGTTCCTTGCCAATGACAAGATGAAATTGTAAATATACCCAGATCGAATTAGAATGAAATGCACTGTATGAAATTGTTGTTTGTCAATATATAGGGCGTTCCCTGCCAATGATAAGATGAATTTGTAAATATACCCAGATCTAATTAGAATGAAATGCACTGTATCAAATTGTTGTTTGTCAATATATAGGGCGTTCCTTGCCAATGACAAGATGAAATTGTAAATATACCCAGATCGAATCAGAATGAAATGCACTGTATGAAATTGTTGTTTGCCAATATATAGGGCGTTCCTTGCCAATGACAAGATGAAATTGTAAATGTACCCAGATCGAATTAGGATAAAATGCATGGTACGAAATTATTGTTTGTCAATATATGGGGCATTTTTTTTTGTTGTGTCAAATTTATAAATTGAATTTTTTTAAATTATGTTTTGATTCTTTTCTCCAATTTCAATTTTCAACCAAAACTCCGTAATTTTAATTTATTTCTCTTATTCCCTTGTCAAATATTCGTGTTAATAATAAAAATGACTATACATTCAACATATAATAATTCTAATTGAAATTCTGTTACAAAAATAACCTTATTCGTGAAGATGGATAATTATTACGCGGATTTGTCAAGTGGTCCAGAAATAGTTAGCCACTTCATCGAACTGGCGCCAAGTGCATGTTAATGTCTAGTGTATGTTATATTACCTATATAGTAGTTTAAAGTAGGTGTAAGCGTTCAATTTTGTTGTGGACAGGTCATTGGAATTTGATCCTAAATAAATAAGAAACTAAATGTCTGAGTTTCTAAGAGTTTTTTTTTTTCTTCTTCTTTCGCTATGACATGACGGTTGTGCTTATTTTTGGACGCACTGTCACTGGGTTTTGGAAACACGTGGATACGAAAAACGCGTGCTATCCAAAACCAAATTATGCTATACCAAACTATATGAGTAACTAAACTATTCGATGTCTCGATTCATCTTTTACACATATAGATATATACTAACTATATTATTATATTATTATATTTAGACGAAAGTGATGATATCAATTTTCTCAAACACCGAAAAAATCACTTAGTTAACACGACCCTTGTCCCAATTAACGATAACGATATTATGTGTTATTCTCACGTCTAGCCATATTTTCTTATCTATTAATCACGTTTTCAAGTTTCAAGTTTCTCTTGCCAGAGTCTATCGTTTATCAATTTTCAAACAAGAAATAAAAATATCTTGTTAAATAAGTAAGAAATCGATGTAATATCTCTTAAAAAAAAAAAAAAAAAAAAAACTAACGTATAGAACGAATAATTCAAGTAAGACCAATTATTTATTATTATTACTATTATTTTCTGTTGGGTAATTTGTTTGTCTTTTCATAAATTTTGTTTCATTCGATATCTATAATTTACGTATTATATGAAAAATGTAAAATATCGGAATTTATAGAATAAAAGTTTCACGATCTAAGGACTTCCCACGTCTCGCACGTACGTTTCCACTTAATAAAAACTATATACCTACCTAGTTACGCAATTTACGTTATACTGCGCTCAGAAATCCATTCATCGATTATATTTCTAGGAATACTAGTTTACCAATGTTCTATAATAATGCGTGTGGGTTTTACTTGGACGTTAAAATTCCCACTGCTATAATCCGCGCGCATTGCAAAGTTAATAAAACGTGTTAATTTTCAACGATTACATACATCTGTATATGTATATTCAAGTATTAGATATATATATGTATATATACATATAGTGTATTGATGTAAAACTCTATAACGTCAGCTAGGAATTAGAATTCGATTATTTACCTGTGACGAGGTCGTGACTTGCGGATGGTGAGAGTGAGAGACGTGGGTGTGATGCCCCGTCGTTCTACCAGACATGAGATTACTCTTTTTCTGAATGTTCTCAATGACGGTGTGCATGTCTCCATTTTCGCCACCCTCCACTGGGAATTCGGACATCTGAAACAGGACGAAAAAGAAAAAAAATTAAAATTAAATTAAATTAAAATTTCTTTCATAATTTTAGATTATGATCTGTACAAAAACATGGTACTGTATAATTATTCCAAAAAGAAATCTGATTCGCCATTTTTGAACATTTAAAAAAAAAATTTTTTTTTCATTTATTTGTGAAGAGCATCGATATAAGGCAAGTGATTGCTATGAAAAATATGTATACAAAATTTCGACAAAAATCTATCAATCATCATATCAAAACCCTAATAATTCTCATCGTTTTTTTGTCTTTTGTTTTTTGTTTTTTTTTTTTTTTAATGAAAAATGATTATTTCCAATTTTATTTGAAAAAGGGCTCTAAATTTCTTGTCAACCGCAGACGGTGTTCTAATTTGAATAATTAATCTGTGCAGTTAACAGGTTATAACCGTATAGATACGCTGGAACGAAAAAGAAAAAAAGAAAAATAAAAAAAAAAATATTAGAGCTTCTTATTGTTGAAAAAAATTTTTAACAATTTTTATTTTTTTTTAAATACTTATAGTTTCTTTTTTCTATGAATTTGTTTGTTTAATTTTTAGATTTTCATATGAATTAATTTTATTGAAACGTATTATTTACTTTGGAGCATATAGGTAGGTATATCTATGTATTATACCATATAACGTTGATTCATCGATCAATACCATATATACATAATAACCGTACAATTATATTATTATAGTATATTACCTGTATATAATATATGCATCGTAATTGAAATTTATTGAAAATTATTGACGGTGGTTAATGTATATGCATATAATATACCTGTACATATATATATACATATATGTATACACGAACAAACACATATGTATATAGGTATAATCGCGGGAAACGAACAACGCAGAGGAAAAAATTCGACAATAATTAACTTTCAAGATTACGAATATAATTAAAAAAAAAAAATAAAATATAAAAAAATTGTACATAGGTATAAGTTATATACCTATATAGATACGTATATTATGAATCAATTTTTTATTATCAAAATGTCTAGAGAAAAATAAAAAACAAAAAAAATCTATATTTATTACGCATTTTAAATAAAGTATTTAAAGAATCTCGAAAAATAGCTTTTGCTTTATCTCTCTCTCATTCTCTCTTTCTCTCTCTGGTCCATCAATGTGTACCTATTCTAAAAATAGTTTATCTATGGACGCGATTTTTCTCTATAGCAATATAGTATATGTATATTCCCCTCGCTAAAGTATTGCAAAATCATGTTTCGCGGCGGCGAACCTATATATACAAATATATAGGAAATAGAAATAATAATAATAATAATAAATAAGTGTTTTAAAAGTGACAATTAAATATATGTAGACGTATATTATGTATACATATAATATATGTATATACATGCAGTTTTATATCGCACGATCCTAAACTCACTCCAATTCGCATCTATGTACTGCTTCCTCTTCGGTTTAGCTGATAATAAAGGTGTTTACATATAATCTGTAATTCTTCAAAGTCGCCGTACGTTACGGATGAGAAGGAGTAACCGGAAACTAACTTTTCACTGTATTAAATCACGTGGTTTTTTTTTTTTCTTATCCATGAATCGATCGTTTTATCATAATATCGTAAAAATATTTGTAAATTCTCGATAATTTTTCAACTCGGTTAAATTAATCGGCGAAATTAAACTGCAGATGATTGTATTCATTTTTATTTATTTTATTTTTCTTTTTTCTTTTTTTTTGTTCTCAACCGCTATTATTGTAGTTTACGTAACTCAACCGTGATATTTAGGTACCGTTGTATGTATAATATTAGAAAGAAATACGTGAAAAAAAAAAACAAAGAGATGAAAATAATTCGTGAATTTATTAGAAATTTATATAAATTCGAAATTTCGTTAAAAATATTTTCGTATTTAAATCTAAACTTTTTTCTTTTTTTTCTTCAAGTTTCAATCGGTATTTAAATTGTACTTTAAACAAATGAGTAGAAGCAGACGCTAGGTACCAGACGCCGGCGCGGATACAAAGAAACGCGTCACTCTCCGAAGTCGTGAGTAAAGTAGCAACAGACAGTCGGTGTCAGACTGGCGGTCAGAGTACAGAAAATGACGATACCAGCGCCACTAGAACCACGTATCGACGATCCAAGGAAGTTTGAGCTTCCCCTTCTCCTCATAAAACATCAAGACAAACTTAGCCCGCGTGCATTTCTGGCAGCTTTAAAAAAAAAAAAAAAAAGAACTTTGGAACAACGTAAAACGTTGAAAGAATAGTTGTTGTTTTTTTCTTTTTATCTTGTTGTTCTTCTTGATCTGTAAAGAAGGTCGTTTCGAGAATATCGTTTCGTTTCATTTCATTTCATTTCATTTTTTTATTTCCTATCTTTTCTTTCATTTCTTTTTTTTTTTTTTTACGTTTCATTCGTTCCAGTCAAAGTTTATGATAATTATATGTATGTATACTTATATTTATGCAAAAATTTGTTATTATTATTTGTAAAATATTGTCGCATATTTTTTAATCCAGATATATTATAAAATTATTGTATAATTAAAATTGCAACAATTGTAAGAAGTTTCTTAGTCAATTAATTAGTCAATAAATTTTCACATCAGGAAAAAATACAAAAAATAAAAATAATGAATAAATAAATAACCTGAACGTATGTACGATTGATCAGTTATATACATTATTATTTTCCTTATACCTATAATAACATAAAACCTTAGAAGGAGATCCTGAAATTCTTGCGTATAATTTTACGTAATTTATGAAACAGCTTATATGTGTCATTGTAATAACCATTACTGCATAATATGTCTAAGTTTTTCCTTCGATTTCTCTTTTTTTTTTTTTTTTGTTTTGGATAAAAGACACTCGGTTTTCATTATTATTGAATTCGCTTTACCTGAAATGTTTAATTCTAGGAATATATTCGTAATTATGTATTTTTTGAAAATTTGTTTGAAAAATATATTCAGTTTTTTTTAATCCTAAGAAATTTGAGAATTTTTTTAAAATAATTTTTAAAAATCTACGGTATATATATATATATATATATATACCCGAATAAGAAACCACATTCTCCCACCGATTTCAAGTTAATTATAATTAAGGGGATGGTCTAGTCGATTTTTACCGGCATTAATTATTCTTTCGAATATCTCGTTATTTTGGCAGCGAATGATTGACGAGAAATGAGTTCTGAGTTAGCATGAAAATTTAAGGAAATAGAATTATTTATTTTATTTTATTTTCTTGTTTCCCTCTAGTGTGGGCGTGTCACTTATGTCGACTTATATCAGAGTCTATGCATCCTTTTCGCAAAAAATGAGCTTCGTAACACCATTCTACACGGAATAACGAACACAACCATCAAAAAACATCTCTGTTTTATGCGGAAATGAAGTCTGAATCTGAAAATTCACAATTCGTTGTAATTGGCGATTGTAAATTGTTGGAAAGCCATAATCATAATCCTTAGTTCCCGCATTGACCGAGAGAGAAAGAGATTTCAGCGCACGAATCGTTGCATCTTCGTTTGAACCAACGATCAGAAGAAGAAAACAAAGTTGCCACGATTCGCGCGCTGAGATCTCTTTCTCTCTCGAGCAATGCGGGAACTGAGGATTATCATGATTTTCCAACAATTTACAATCGCTAATTACAACGAACTACGAATTTTCAGATTCAGACTTCATTTCTGCATAAAACAGAGATGTTTTTTGATGGTTGTGTTCGTAATTCCGTGTAGAATGGTGCTACGAAGCTCATTTTTGTACCAATAATGCGTAGACTCTGATAATAGTCGAAATATCTGACACATTTACACTTTACGATATAAAAAAATAATAATAATAATAATAATTCCATTTCCTTGAATTTTCATACTAACTCGAACTTATTCTTCGTCAATCATCCGCTGCCAGAAGGACAATCCGATTGAGACTTCCGTTTTGGAGATATTAAAGACAATAATTATGTCGGTAAGAAGCGACTAGACCATCCCCTTAACTTATCGAGTTACATTATACATCGTAGTAAGGCGTATAAAAAAAAGAAAAAAAAATATACAAAAATAAGGAAACAACGCAGAATCCTCAAGTAAAAAGGGAAAAATAAAAATAATAATAATAATAATAATAATAATAATAATAATAATAATAAAAACATTGAAAGAGATGATGTGCGATATAAAAAGAATTCAAGGTGAGGAGACAAACTGATCTTGAATATATACCTAGATTATATACCTATAGAGCGAGAAACGAGGTTTTAAAACAGAACGGATATAAGATTATTAATTTTTATTTTAAGTTTTGAGATTCGTAAAGATAAAATGAACGCGGATCGGTCGATAAGTCCTGATTAGGTATTGCTATGATCACAAAATTATTACATTTATAATCCGAATATAGATATAGGTATGTACCTTATACATACAAAGATAATATAAAGAGTATCACTCAGTTTCGCAAATGCGAATAGCAGACAGAGGTTGGAATGTTGCTTGGCGAAGCTGACACGATGCGGTATAGCATATAATGTGTAGAACAAAAGGACAATTCGTTAAAGAACTCTATCCCTCTTAATTCTATTTTTTTTTCTATCTCTCTCTCCGTGTCAACCTCGAGAGGAATTTTTGGCAGTATTTCATTTATTGTTGTCACACAGTAGGTAGGTATACATATACGATATATGAGACAAATAAGGTATCGACAAGGCTGCTGCTTCTCGTATAAATCGTCTCGACCCTTCGAATTGCACGTTGAATCGAATTGGTTTTTTTATTTTCGAATTTTAATATTACAGACTCAAAGTTTTAGTATATTTTTCTTTTTCTAAACTTGAATGAGTCACAGGGAAGTTTGAGGATGCAGAATCGCCATTTAGTCATTTTTTTCGCAAAATATTTCACGCAAAATTGATTTATTTTGCAGATCGATATTGAATTTTAATTTTTATTTAGTCACATTTAGTGAGTATATTTCACTATACAATTCAAACAAAACTTATAATAATTAAAATTCATATAAACTTAATAATTTAACTAATTAGCTTCAAGCCGTATCTATTTATATTTTTTTGATATAAAGTAATTAAGATCATCGTAATTCCTTATCACATATTATGTACTTATAATTTATTTATTTAGTTTTGAAAAATCGGCAAACCCGTTGTATCGTGGGAAAATTATTTATATTATACATAGGTATGTATATACGTATATATATAGTATATTAAAAAAAATTCAAAGAAATTTCATTCGGAAATTATTCCGCTATAGATAAATACTAATATAACTTTGATCCAGAACCTGCAAGAGTGTAATCCCTTATTCCATGAATGACACCCACCATAAATAAACCTAACGTATTATAACCCTGTACTGTTCGCCACGTGTTCACACGTACATACATATATATTTACTTACAAATCCACGCACACACACACACACACACACACACGTATACATAAGTATACATATATATATATATATATACGTATAATAAAGTAATCTAAGTTTCGCTTGTTCCCACGCAATCCCGCACGTATATGACTCATATGACGTCACTGATACCAGAGTACGACGACGCGTTACTTTAATACGTAATAAACAGCTGTCATTAAATGTGGCATAGGTGTGTGTGCGTGTGTATATATCTATACGTATATACATATATATGTATGTACACATATGTAACATGCAATTTTATTGTATATGGATATACAGAACCGTTTTGAATCTCCCGCAATTTTAAAACTTCAAATAATTTTCATCTTTTCTTAATTTTTTTTTTTTTTGGTTTTTCTATTTTTACGACGAAATTGGTATACATAGTTTTTTTTTTTTTTTTTTAGTTTATTTTTTGTTTTCCTTTTCATTATTTTCTTTATTTTTTTTTGTATATCCGCGCTTGGCGATTAGTCACTGAGGTTTATAATTAAACATTGCAGATAACAAGAAGAACCTGAATTAGTTTTATTGAGGAATGACGTAACTGTCCGCTAGTCGGTCAAATACAAACCGTGTAAGTTATATTTCGTTGATTTAATACGATGAAGTCATACATCCCAGACTAGTGTATATAACTTACTTATATACCTATATAGATATACATATGTATACTTACTTAGATGACGTATTAATATTTTTTTCTCGGTATAATATTCGCATACGATATTATTATTATTATTATTATTATAATAGACACACACGACATTGATTGCACAGTTAATTATTAAACGTATATATATATCTATGTATATATGGTTTTATTAGTATAACTATATTATACACGTACATAATACGTATGTTTCATAATGTTCCAATCTTGAGAGTTTATTCGCATTATTATACAACGAGCTATATATGACGTGATGATAATGACGACATTTTTTCAACCATACGTATTCGTATTATACGTATATACTATATTAATTACGTCCGTTGTAACGCTGCAACGTCACCGATATATCATATATATCTACATATATACCCTATGTATGTATATGCATGTATAAATTTATTGTTCAAGACAAAATAACAAAATAATTTACTTTTGATTTTATACTGCAAATATGTCGAAAAATTTCTAGATCTTTGAAAAAGAAAAAGAAAAACAAAAAAAAAAAAAATAAAAAACTTGTAAAAAATAATTCAACTATGTATATGTATTCAACGAAATACATATGTATATAAGTATGTATAGATTATTATTGTGAAATACGATTTCCGTTAGTAAAAATAACCGATATAGATAAATAAATTCACGTATTTTCTTATACACATATATAATATATTATATACATATAAGTATATAATTAGCTGCATGGTAATATATGTGGGTTCAATTTTAAGCACGTGCTACATACGTAGTTGGTATTTACTATTTAACAGAATCTCACGTTCTGTATAAGGATAAAACAAAATTAAAAAACGAAAAAAAAATAAAAATAAAAAAATATCACGCAAGATCGTAAAATATATGGTAATATTTTTCTATTTTTATATATACTTATATATACCTATACATATAATATATAGTATATTCATGTAATTGAATTCGTTTATCTGATTGAAAAAAAAAATAATCGTAGTGTTTCGAAAAATCAATCATTTTTAAGTACGTTCAATTCCCCGTTACATAAGACATTGATCATTGTTGTGTGAGAATTAGGGAAGAATATTTGTTAAAAAAAAAAAAAACGTGATTTTCGCACATTTTTTTCTGTAACTTAACTTAAACTCGTCGTCACTCTTTCAAAATGACCGGAAAAAAAATATTCAAAAAATCTTTCCGAATCTTTGAAGCTTTTTGCGTCTAATGCCGTTAAAATTTTGAAAATATTCCCAAAATTATAGTCACGGTGATTAATAATAGCCCAAGTAGAGATCTCGGAGATGGGTAACAATAGAAGGATGAAATATGGCTGAAAATTTAGGGGAAAAGTTATGGTAAACGATTACCATTACGATTTAATCTACTTGATGTCTTGTTAAAGAATTATTCCGAGGAATTTTATAGGCGCCGCGTGCGTGATCCTGCCCCGAAAACTTGACTCGGTATACCTCGTAATAATTGTTCAACAAGACATCAGATGGATGAAATCGGAATGGTAATCGCTTAACATAATTTTTCCCCAAATTTTTAGCCATATTTCATCCTTTTATTGTTACTCGTCTCCGAGATGACTATTTGGGTTATTATTAACCGCCGTGACCATAATTTTAAGAATTTTTTCAAAATTCAAAAGGCATTGTATGCAGGAAGCTTCAAAAAATCAGCACGATTTTTTGAATATTTTTTTCCCGATATATTGAAAGAGTGACGACGAGTTGAAGTTAAGCTACGGAAAATAATGTGTAATAAAAACCACGTTTTTTAATATATATTTAACAATAACTTGCCTCCCAATTTTCACACAACAATGGTCGATGTCTCATCTGGTAGGGAATTGAACGAGCTTGAATATGATATATTTTCCAAAGCTGTATAATTTTTTTTTCACTTATGATACAGTGTGTCAAACGCAAGTGTCTCGATTTTACGTCCCGATAGTATAAATACACACAATAATTATCGTAACACAGCTAATCATGGTCAAGATAATCGATTATTGATTATATTATATTGAATATATGCATAATAATATTAAAAAAAAGATACGTATAAAGAAAAAAAAAAAAAAAATTAGTTATTTACCATAAAATTTATTACAAATGTATTTCGTGTGTGTGTGTGTGTGTGTGTGTGTGTGTGTGTGTGTGTGTGTGTGTGTGTGTTACAAGAATTTATTAAGAGGACACGCGCGTGAAACATAATTCGTACTTATCGATTAATTATTAGAGATTTTTATGTAGGTAGATAAAGTTAAATTAATATCTTATTAGTTGATCGCTGTGGTTTGATTGTCATGAAAAGAAAAAATAAAAAATTATTTTATGATCGTCACGATTATTCTCTACCTATACTTTGAGTAGGTAATTGATCATGTATCATATATAGATATACGTCTATAATGTATAAAATATGTCTTATCATTATTGTCGAAAATATTCAAAATTATATTATTTTAATAAAATAAAATCGCTTTATAAATCATCCTTACCGATTTTAGAAAAGCACCTCTTCCTTTATACATACTGCTACTACGGTACGGGTACCCAGAAGCCATGTGCAGCATATTCAGTCCTCTATCAACGCTCATTATCGCTCATTAAATTTCCTTTAGTTAATAATTTTAGTTCGAAATATTTCACGTCACTGAATTAGTCTTTTTTTATTTTTTATTTTTTTATATATATATATAATAAGATAAAAAAAGAAGCGTTTTTCGTTTCTGTTTTTTTTTTGGATCTTATTCCCTTATGTCCATCATTTTTTTTTTTTTTTTGCTTCTTTTATTGTATTTCCAAAACCTGTTAAAAATAAAAATAAGATTTTTTTTCCTTCTTTAAACAAATTCCAGTTAAGAAATCCGATTATATTAATTAGATTATTTTTAATAAAAGTATCTACTGACAGATAAATAATAAAAAAAAATAGGTGCGGTTTGGAATATAACCTCAAGCATAATCTAGTGTATGTTGTAATATTTGTTTTGGTCGAACAATATGGATACCTTGTAGGTAAAATACAAAAAAAAAAAATAAAATAAAATTGTTTTTGTTATCAGTATTCCACGAATTGGCGACGTTACTAATTATTATACTTTAGATATAATACAGAGCTATGTGTTAAGTCAAGACAACGGTTATTATCAAGGCTGAGGTATTGTCTTTTATAATCACTGATAAAAGCTGACTAACTTATCTATAGAATGGTCTGGAGCCTTCCGCAAGAAACTTACGTATGTTTGTTAAACATATAAAGAAACACGAATATTTCAAAAGAGTGTTAAAAAAAAAAAAAAAAAAAAAACGCAAATTTTATTGATCTGCAAATAAGAGAAGATTGTTTTATGAAAATAAAGTTTCAGTCATCAAATTCCATTGAAATATAAGAAAAAAAAAATTGTGTCTGACTAAAATGATGAACGAAAAATTAGTTCATATCTATAGCTTTTTTTTTTTTCAAAGAATTGTTTTTCGTCATTTTTCACTCGCATTTTGCATATTGATTAAAATTATATACACCGATACGAATATCTAGGTATAAAAAAAACATAAAAATCATTATTAATTTTTATTAACAGGTATATTTATAATTTATAATTAACAGGGATATTAATTAGTAATTATTAACGATTTGATTAATCCATTTTTACCGATATACCACGATGCTAATTGTAATTTTCTTTCAATCCAATAACCAGATTGCAAAATCGCAATAAATTAATCTGTCAAACAATAAATCTGTTTTATTTTTTTTTTTTTTTAGATCCCATTTTCTTGTTTTTGATAATAATCAGGAATACCGATTTTTTATTTTGTATCTTTTTTTGTCTATCAATAATGTTTTTTTTTTTTTTTTTAAACAATTTCGGGCTCGACGATAAGCAAAATATTGTTTTTCTTTTTTGATTTTCATTTTTCAAGACAGAATTAATGAACAAAAGGAAGTTGCAACGTCCGTTTCCGGACGGAAGTCACGTATTCAAACATACGGGTCTATGAAACGCATAAGAAAATGTGGCCTCTATATGATTAAAATAGGTAGACACAGCGTGTTTAATTAATTACCGAAGATTAACGTGTAGGTACAAAATTATCTATTTTTTTTTTAATTTTTTTATTTTGAAGTGGATACCTCGTTTTTACGAGAACGGATATGGACGTTACGGTCGCGTAAGCGTTAAACCGGATAAGATAATGTAAGAAGAAAGGCGTTACCTTACCTACCTCAAATCTTGAGTCTTAAGTCTTAAGTCTTAAGTACTAAGTCTTATGTCTTAAGTCTTCTGTCTTAAGTCTTCTGTCTTAAGTCTTCTGTCTTAAGTCTTCTGTCTTAAGTCTTCTGTCTTAAGTCTTCTGTCTTAAGTCTTCTGTCTTAAGTCTTCTGTCTTAAGTCTTCTGTCTTAAATCTTCTGTCTTAAGTCTTACTTGTTAAGTCTTAAGTCTTCTGTCTTAAATCTTGAGTCTTAAGTCTTCTGTCTTGAATCTTGAGTCTTAAGTCTTAAGTCTTGAGTCTTTTTTTCCTCATTGATTTATTTGATTCAATTTTTATTTTTTTTGGATTGATTTGAAGTATGGCACGAATGTAGATTTTAAAATTAATCATCGATAGCCGCGTCGCGGTTTGCTGTTACAATCTCCACTTATCGTGTATGTATTTTCAGGGCCGCATATATAGGTATAGTATATACGTACGCGGTACGTACGTACTGTACTGTACTGTACTGTACTGTACTGTAGATACTTCCATACAATGTGACAACGTAGTGCGAAGAATCAGTGAATGAAATTTACACTTTGATCAAGGACGATGAGATGCGGCGTACATCGTACCTACACTGCTGCTGCAGTTAGTCACAGTATGTGCAGAATAAATTAAATAACCTGTACCTATATCTGTACTAATCGTATTTACAAAGTATACATATCGACTTAAAATTATTTCGCGATCTTTGAGCCAAAAACTATTTCTTATCAAATCTATAACATATTTAATTCAATATCGAATATAATATAAATCAATATATATGGGACGGGTGAATTCATATGTACCTAATTATTCAATTTTTATCATAACTTGTGCTAAAAATTTTAGAAATTAATTGAGGAATAATAGAAAAACGAAAAAAAAAAAAAACGATTGGAACTTGACTTTTCCGGTCTAATAATTATATTGAGAATTTTTATAACCTAATAAAATAACGAACAAAAAAAAAATTATTGTCTTGACTTGTATGCAAATACTGTTTTTTTTTTTTCCACTGTAATGTGATGAAATAATTAGATCATTTTCATTCCAGAATTTACAATTACATAAAACAACACAAAAAAATCGTTTTTCAGTTATGTTAAATATACCTATAAAAGAAAAGAAGAATGAGAAAGAGAGAAAACGCACGCCTGCAGGTGAATAAAAATATTTATCTGTCCCAGATACGTGTATAATAATAATAATAATAATAATAATAATAATAATAACGATAGTGAGTGTAATATGAAAAGATAAGAGTATACGCAATCAGTTGCGAATCAAATCTTCATTCCAGTGTTAATTAAAAAAATAAAAAATAATTTCATTCATTAATATTAATAATAAAGTCTTTTTTTTTATTATCAATAAAATTTTTACTCAAAAGCAGAATAAAAGAAAAAAATGTTTTGTTGTTTTTTTTTTCTGTTTTTTTTAAACTTACTGCAACGTTATATTATAATACAACAACTATACACAAGTGTATAAAAATATTTCTTATATTTTATATTTATTCATATAAATATAAATAATCATGTCATATAAATATAATTTTAACCGAACCGAACTGTGATCCACTATAATAACTTGAACTTGAATACGATTATTTCACCATAAATCACAATAAATAATTCGAAAAATTTTGTTTTTATATTCTTAATTTTCTTTTAGTTTTTTGTTTGTTTGTCAGTTCTTTTAATTGATATATAATTATTATACATACATATGTATATTGAATAATATTGTTTTAATTAACACACCGATTAAAATTCTCAATAATCATAACGATCGTGTTGTATAATATTAGTTTATGCAGTATAATTATTTCTGACATGCGTAGGCGACCGCGACGTGCGCTATACTGACTAGTGCGATTTGCGAATGGTCGTTTTCAAACCGCATGATAAACTCTTCGTATATACCTACTCGTGGAATTCCTATCCCCCCCCACATTGGTATATATCCGATTAGCGCTTTATAAAGGTATAGGCGAAAATCAGCTGTTTGAAGAGTCTCAAGTATAGTTTGTTGATAAGTCGAGGTGGAGGTGGAATCGAAATATTAGGTGGAGGTGGAAATGGAAATGATGAACGATATAGAAGAGGGGAATCAACGGGTGGACTATACGCGACTCTAGAATGTCTAATCGACCGTATCGTCGCGTCTCATAGCGTTGAAACCGTACCATGCCATGCCGCTACTACCCCACCACTATACCTACGTAGTGTGAATCCGCGAGTGATTCATCGCTGTAATATAAACGCTGTCATATTACTCGATACACGGTCCTCCGACGTCACCGAGATTTCACGAGTAAACCGGATATTGTATACAATTATCATGTATAGGCGAACTTTTCGCGGAAGGAGAATTTAAATTAATTGTTATTTTGACTTTTTAAAATACTGCGAGAACTAATTTTTCTTTCTTTTTTTCCTCTTCAATCGAATAAAAGAAGAATAATATATAGAGAGAGGAAAACTTTTATTTATTTATTTGTTTCTTGTATTTTGTTACAAGTTTTTGTAAATATTCCAAAAAAAAAAAAATAAAGAATAAAAAAATTATTAATTTATTAAAAGTGATGATAAAAATGTATGTAATTTTATTTCAAATTTTGTATAAATAAGTAAATGATATCGATGATGTATATAATAAATAAATAAGTAAATAAATATATATATATATATATATATATATATATATATATATATATATATATATATATATATATATATATATACCGGGAGAAAAATGATTTTTCATTTATATATCATAATAATATATCTATGCCTCAGAAAGTTCTGACACAGAATTCTTAGGAATTGAAAGTATAAAATATATATTCATATGTATTACGTGATAAGGAGTTTATAAATTCTATCTAATCACTGTATATGTATATATAGTCATTTTAAAGGCAGCCATTATAACGTCTCATTCGAAAATATGATTGGATTCGTCTTTACGAGCAATCATTTTTTTTTTCTTTTCGTTCTTTTTACTTAAGATTAGATTATAGTTAGAGAATTATATTGGTATATATATGTATAACGTTACATGTGTACACACAAAACAAATGATTTCATTCAATTTCATAATATATGTATTTCCGATATATATATATATACTATTTTCATTTATAAAAAGCAAGAAGAAAAAAACTAATCAAGTAAAATAGAAGATCAAAAAAAAAAAAAAACACTCATCAAAAATTTATAGTTCAGTAAATTCTACTGTACATTATATGAATATATAGGTATATCAATGATAAACATATATACCGAGATAATTATAATGTATTACACAGTTGAAATTATGCATAATCGCGATAACACGTTAATGGATGTTATTTATTGAAAAGTGACTCACTACGCCCACTAAAACGTCCCTAACATACATATGGTAAAATAAAAAATTTTTTAATTTTGTTTTTTTTTCTAAATTTCTTGACTATGACAAAAAAGTGATTATATATATTTTTGGTTCAAAAGTCATAATTGTAAACAATAAATTCCCTGTATTACACGTACATACACAATAACCTATATCTACGTATGTATACGTATAATGTATACATATATTTAATAACATCATACATATAAATGAAAATTAAAAGAAACGCTATATATTATATCTATATCTGCAAATGCAGAGTCACGAACTCTGCACCGAGTCATACAGACTTCGTAGTACGCGTCTCACCTTACGTCATGGCTTATTGTAAATCCTCTCTATGAACTCGGAATTGCTTCGGCTATACGCATGCATACATACATACATATGTATGTATACATATATTCATATATATATATATATATATATATATATATATATATATATATATATATATATATATATATATATATATATATATATATATATATATATATATATATATATAATCCTTTACACGTTATGAATGGATAAATGAACAAACACATACGTATGTACACACATTAGGTAATAATACATTAATACCTATACGTGTATATATATATATATATATATACATATGTATACATGAATATACATATATTATTATATAGGTATATATATAAACTTATGTATATATTCGTAGAAATACTCGGAGTATTCGTAGGAGTTTTGAAAGATTACATATCGAGATTTTCAATCAGCATTATTCTTAGAAGTAGGCGAAAATTAATTTCTAGGTATATATGTACATACATACAAACATACATACATAATATACATACACAGGTAAAAAAAGGAAAAGAATAAATAAAATAAATTCAAACAATATTTCAATCCCGTCAGAATTAAATTGGATGAGATAATCGCTTGCAATATTTTGTATATACATTTTCATGATAATCAATTCCATGTATATTTAAGTACTTATATGCTACATCGCACTACTAATGCAGTCGTAAGATTGTAAACGCTAAAAATGCGATTTTAGTACCAGCTAAGGTCATATAATTTTTTTTTTTTTGTTTTTTCTGAATTCGCTTTAGAATCGATCATTATCGTGTAAATTATTTGAAATTGATAAATTGAAAAATTAAAACCAGAAGATCGTATATACCGAACACATACGACCCTCTGGCTTTATTTTCAGGGAAAAAATCGAGAAAATTAAAGTCAGAAGGTCGTATCCACCTTTTTTTGTTTTTTCATTTTCTCGGATTCGACATGAAATCGATTAAAACACAAAAATCAGGAAAATTGAAGCTAGAAGGTCGTATCCGCAAAAAAAAAAAGTTTCCTAAATTTCAATGGAAATACACGTTTCCATCAATTTTACTAAATAAAACCAAAATCACGCATATGTCATATCTTCCAAAAAATTTGTTTTTTGGAAATTTTAACAGATCTATGTCTTCTTATGGTGAAAAATATATAGAAATTTTGATAAAAACACAAAAAACACAAAAAAAAAAAAAAAATACAATAAGATAATTAATTATTTAAGATAATTTTATCGGTACTCACAAGGTTATCAAACTCCTATTAGATTTTTACAACGCATATAGGTTATTTTCTCACGGATATCCAGAAGTGATAAAATTACAACATTAAAGTATGGTATATATTTACTGCACTAATGCGCGAATGGGTATAACCCACTAATAGTTATACTGATTGGTTTCGCTTAAGCTACCGTTCAAGCGTTCATACTCGATACCAAATCCAAAGTACATAGACTGCACAAAGTTTTCCTATTTATAAATCGGTGCACCGAATAGCCGGGCACTAAGCCAATAAGTCTTTCGGGGCTGAGCCCTCGCGGTCTATTTTATCTTTCAAATTTTTTTTATGCGTTAATTTCATTTTTTTTTTTTCCTTTGGTTTTTTTGTATAGGGAGAAAAAAAAAAAAACATAGAGATTATCGGGTCAAAAATTGAATTTGTATAACTTTGTTTTTTTTTTTTTTTTCCGGTAGATGAAAACTTTTCAATTGAACTTGATAAACTTGACAATTTTTATTCATGCCCATATATTTTATTTTGAATTTTTTTTTAATATATTTAGTTTCAAATTTTTCTTTTCTTTTTATTTTTATGTCAGAAATAATATAAAAATTCGTTGTAATTAAATTAAATCAAAAAACAAAATAATAATAATAATAATAAAAAGTCATTTTTTGAACTACACCCATATATTTCCTTATACCTATACTCATCACCGAGCAAGTTGATGAAGAGATGAAAGAAAAAAAAAAAAAAAACAGTTTGGTATAATCGATTCTTGTTTATCTCACTATTTAAATGGCAGTTGATAATAATCGTAGGATATATTGTTGTGACCGTCTGTCCGAGAGACAACCTTGCACGCAGCGTAATATACAAATGAATGATTCACGATCAGTAACTGACTTAGGTTTAAACTCGTATTAACAGATTTAAGATGACAACTTGAAATTCGATTATTAAAAAAAAAAAACCTCTATCAAAAAATAATAGTGACTCACGATATTTTGAATGTAAATAATTAAATAATTAACTAATTATGTGAATAAAAATTTTCCATCAGAAAATCATCAGAATTAAAAACCTTGCGTTTAACAATTAGTAGAAAAAAAAAATTTTTGGTTTTTTTTTTTTCTGAAATACTATAAACGTATGATGATCCATAAAATATTCGAAATTATTTTTGAAAATGAATGAATTTATCGTATCGATATACAAAATTGAAAGAAAAATTGACAACCACTGCACGGGTTTTCATTTTCTGTTTTTATTTATTTTTTTCTCACAAATTATATTAACAGTAGATAAATTTCTATAACCATCTTGTATATCTACAGTAATTAATAATCAAATAATAGGCAATAATTGATCAACGAATTTCCTAATAATTGTTTTATTTCTATATAAAAATTATACCCGATCTTTGCTTTTTTTTTTGTTTTTTTTTTTTGGCAAACATAATTAATCAATTTTACAGGCTATTTATAGACTAGATAATGAATTTTCTATACAACAACATTAATAAATTATTGATTTATGTTTGTAAAATATTGTGTAAGCAGTTTTTGAATCATTTCGTATAACCAAAGAAAAACGAAAAGAAAAAAAAAGAACTTGCACTTGAAAAAGGATATTGCGAAATTATGAATCAAAAATTAACTTCATCTATCGTCAAGGATAATAATAAGGAAAAAAAAAATAAGCAGAAGAAAAATGACTAGTCAGATCGTGTAACACACCAAATATAATGCATGACTTAAGAGTTTGGAATTTAACCTGTGTGAACTTCCTTGTTATCGATTTAGAAGCCCATTTGTAGTCCAAAGTCTATCCACAAAATTTATTTCGATTAATAAATAAAATAATATTGAATTTATGTGTTATATACCTATACCTATATGTATACGTGATTTTCATTGAAATTGTCATCTTTCGACTGAAATTACAATAATGACGGCACATACAGGGAGGGGGGCAAAATGGGGTACCTTTAAAATTTTATTAAATAAATTTTGTTTTTCAAAATGTTTTTTAAACAGTCAAAAATTACTTCTATAAACATTATTGAGCATAATTTTGAATTTTCAAAAAAAAATTTTTTTTTTTACTTTTTTGGAAAAATTTTGTTTTTGAAAAAATAAAAAATAGTTTACAATTAAAACAAAAAGATTTGGCTGAGTATTTCTCTAAGTACCCCGTTTTGCCCCCCCCCCCCCTTCCCCAATAATGCATAAATATAGATAGAAATTGAAAATATTTTATCGCAGTGCGAGTAACTAGTTATAGGAATTTCCGGTTATGTTAAATACCTAAACGTTATGTACTTAGTTATATATATATACTTTGTATAAAGATCGTGGAGAAAAGCAGACGGAAGACTAAACATCCTCTTTATAACCTACCGAGGAACTGGTTCATTGATCAACGCGTAAAAAATCAAAAAGTTCCATTTATAATATATGAATATACGATAATACCTATAACTATTCTCAAATACCGAAATATAATACCGGAAGTTAATAATTTTTTGAATTTTCCACCAATTAAGTAAAATCAAAAATTTTCTATTTAAAAATTTGGAGTACCTACTCCAAAATGTATTTATTTTTTGACTAAAGTTTATTTTAAATAAACAAAAAAAAAAATCTTCTTTGAAAACCTTTGTCGTAAGGTTTTAGGTACATCGTTAATCCGATTAGGGTCGTTGATGGCTCATTTTGTAAAGAAAAGAAATCCTCATCACGTGAACGAGGGATTTTTTTTTTTTTACAATATCCTATTTGCTAAGTTATTTTTGCAAATTAGTAGCCTAAATTTTGAAAATTTTTTATAATCGATTTTTTAAAATTTTATCTTAAGGTTTACAAGACAAAAAAAAAAAAATAATAATTACTTAAAATGATAAATTTTTGTATCTAAAAATAAGATTCATTGAATATCATTGGTCCGACATGAAATTAAATCAATTTCGAATATTCCCTCGTAATTTCAAAATATTTTCATATAATATAACATGGTGAAATTATCAATTTATATAAAATTTGAAATGATCGTAAATTATGTCTAAAAACAAAAAAAAAAAAAAAAAAAATTCAAGAAACGCGTAATTTGCAGCCATGAAAAATCTTAATCTAATAGAACACGATTCCTCGCGGCGGATAACTGATTAGAAAAAAAAAAAGAATTATGTTAATGTGCCTATAGCTTAGGCACACTCAGATCTAAAAACCTAAAGGCATAACGTGTATTATAATTAATTTTTATTTTTTTTTTTTTCAAATTTTTTTTACATTTTTTTCTTTCTTTTAACGAACAACATAGTCCCATCTCTTACAGATCCGCATAAGATATTATCTTTACATACTTTTAAAGATGCTTAATTAACGGGGCTGAGTAAGTTAATGGAGTCGAAAATAAAAAATCATCAATCGATTAACGTTATAATAGACCAAAGAAACGTCATCGCCATCTCATATGTCTATATAAAATTATATCGTTTTCGTTTTATTTTTCTAGTTCTTTATTTTTTATTTTTTATTTTTTTTTTTTCTTCATATTCTCTATTCATCGTGAAATAAAAAATCGATGGAACTATATATTCTATATATACTATTAAGTGTGTTCAAGGCTATGATTACCCGATCATCCTGACTGTCGACATTCAACAGGTGTCTGACATGTATGTGTGTGTGTGTGTGTGTGTGTGTGTGTGTGTAAAAGTATAGGTAAACTCGGGGATGCGAAGATCCCGTAAGAAATGGTGAATCATTTCACGATCGGTATGCGAGAGTATAAATAAAAAGAATCAAAAAAACTAAAGAGAAAAAAAACAAAAAAAAAATTAAGAAAAAAGAAAAGACAAGTAAATAAATAAATAAACAAATAAAATAATTAGACATGATGATTATGCCGAAGTTGCGATAAAAAAAAAAACCAAAAATAAATAAATAAATGAAAAAAACGGAAAGAGATGATTCATATACGATATATCATGTATCTGATAAGAATCTGCGCGGATCATATATATAAATATATATATATACCTACATATATATGTATATGATAATAATTGTTTATCTATTTACAATATGGGATTCATAATTACCTAAAGCTAATATATATACATTCGGCAAGTAGCTGGGTCCAGTTTGGATTCTGCGTTGCAGATATCATTATATTCATCACAGATTATTTATTGAAAAAAAAAATTTGTCAAAAAATAATTGAATTAAATTTTCAATCTTGTTAGAAAAATAAAATTAAATTAAATATACCCTGTTAAGGGGTCAGCGAAATTATGTCTATTAATCATCGATAAAACTTTCCAAGATTTATGTGAAAGTGGGTTAAGAACTGATGTATGGATCTATCTGACAGCTTTATAACAGATCATACACACAAACTCACACATACATACATCATTCGGAACAATTTAGATATTTATTTTGAACCGTACATATATTGTATCAATTATGGTTTAATTTAGATCCCGATTTGGTTGTTTAAATTTTTTTATAACAAGAAAAGAGAAAGAAAATGAAAATAAACAAGAGAGAGAAAGAATTGGAAAATAAACAAATTAATAAACTCACAAATAAATAAATTTGTAATCGAAAATTTTATAAAAAAAAAAAAAAAAAGAGAAAAAAAAAGCAGTTAAGGAAATTTTTATACTTTATTAACAGTATATAAGGTAATTATAGGTGTATATACTATATAAGCGAGCGATTGAACGAAACGCATTTACGCACGTACATGCATACCATTATACATGAGTCACTGTGAAGAATGCAGAAAAAAGAAAAAAAAAAAATTCCTGAGGTAACCGGAGTTCTGTTTTTCTTATTTTTTCTTTTTTAATCCCTTTCTTTCCTTTTCTTTTCTTTTTTTTCTTCAGGTTAGTGGACCATTGTCCGTAACAGCGAGTCTCTGAATGATTATTCAGGAATTTGTTCACCGTTTGTATATGAGTAAGGGTGGTATTTATATAATAGGTACCTTTACCTTATATATTATAGTACATACCTGTGTAATAGGTACATATAAAACATTCCAAGCGATCCCGGGGTTGCATTTTGATTTTTATTTTTATTTTATTTTTTTTTTTTTTTTTTTAACTAGTAAGATAATTTACCTTTAGATAAATAAGCACTATATACATATATACATTATATTACGTCATATCCGGTACCTATACTTCAATAGATTTTGGAGTAAAGGTATAATATGTATATAAATAGAAATTCATTTCTGATCTTGATTAAAGATACAAATTTTTTATTTTTTTTTGTTCATTTTTAGATTTTATTTTATTGATAACAAAATTACGTTACTTTTTTTTTTATAGATATAATATATAATTTCCCGCTGCGATGTTAGGTATAAGTATAATCGGATGTTATATTTGATAATATTATAACACCTATACTCCCTCGCACATTATCTATAAAGGCGATTCTCCGAATTATTACTAACCAATAACTATGTTGTATGTATATTCATTCATTTATCTATCTATCTATCTATCTATCTATCTATCTCTAACCTGTGACGATAACCGATAAGACTTTAGATATACATAATATTATATAAGCCTTTAAACACACAAAACGTGAATCATATTACATTATACCTATATCTATATATATATATATATATATACGATACAATAGATGTCTCACGCTTTAATTTAAAAATTTTTATTACAAATATCCTGTACCGAGATGTTCTCTTAAAATTAAACAATTGGGAGTCAACATGCACGAAATTCTAACCTCGATTCTAACCTCGAAAATATTATTTATTTATTTTTTGATTTCATTTATGTATTTATTTATTCATTCATTTCTATTTTTCTAATTTGTTTTTCATTATCGAAAATTTCACCCAATATTTAACCTTCCGTAAAACATTTCTGAAAATATTTCACAGGAATTCAAATCTGCAGTTAATAAGCTTTGAAGACAATCGATGCGGCATCGTCGCGGTCGTCCGCAGAGGTTGGAATGTTATTTATCCGTTTGCGAGACGACCGCTACTAGCACGACTCGTCGACCGACGACTCACGTTATGAATGGAATCCCTCGGGTTCTAGTGCGCGCCTCTTACTTGCCTCCGTGACTCCGTCTTTATTATGAGTCACGCGATCGGTCATTGGGGGAGCTTTGAGACGCTGAGTAGGTATCGCGTATAGTGCGTTGTCCGTGTACCTAGCGGTTGTCCGCGCAACTTGATGCGACGGTTACTATACGCACGAGGAGGACACCATCAGACAGAAAGGCGCGGGTATTAGCAGCGGTTCTCAACGCCGGAGGGAGAGGAAGAGAGAGATAGAGAGAGAGAAAGAAAGAGAAGGAAAAATTAAAAATAAGAAACAAAAAAGAAAAACAACAGCAGAAGAAATAAAAAATAATTAAACTACACAATTGATTGATTGATTAAATTAACGAATTCACAAAATTTTGAACATTTAAAAAAAGACTTGAATATACATGTATGAGCAAATCGCAAACTGTAGGAAGAGAAAGAAAAAGAAAATATCTGTATTGATTTACCTTTTTTCTTTATCTCAAATGTTTGAAACTTGTTAAGTAAAAAATTTTGTTTCGTGTTTTTTCTTCGTTTCTTAATATAAAAAAAAAATAGAAAAAAGAAAAAAAGAAAAAAAACGACGTTGTGGTTTGGCAACACTGTCAAGGCCATCTTATCTTTAATTTTCTTAGCTACATATACCTATACATGTGTGTGTGCGCATGTGCGTTTAGTACCTATAATATACCCTCAGCTTAAAATAACTCAAACAGTAATGAAACTGGACAAAAGTAGGTCAATTTTTTTCCGCAATTTTACTTCTTGCTTTTTTTTTGGTCAATTTTATCAACTATTTCGGATATTTGGAAATATCAAATAATTCGGAGTACAATAATTTGTAATTATTATACTCACTGACACTCTCACACACACACATGTATGTATGTGTATATATATTGGTGGTTATTTTACGCAACAGATAGCTGCGAGGGATTAATTTGTCGTTAAAATCAATTCGCTTGTAGTCCCGTATTATGTATAATCCCATACAAAAGTTGATCCGAGAGTAAAAGAGCGCGTGAGCAAGAGAGAGAGAGAGAGAGAGAGAAAGAGAGATTGAGAAGGAGAGAGATATATAATATATGAAGAAAAAAGATGAGATAAAACGGGACAGAGTAAAGTACTTCAGAACTCGTGGGCGGCGTTAATTGCTTATGGCGCCATACTGACGCCTATATCCGCAACGGACTTGGCTGTCTGTCTGTCTGACTGTTTGTCCTGTACCTACTGTCCTGTCCGTCTATCTATCTGTCTGTCTGTCTGTCTGTCTGTCTATCTGTATGTGTTAATAACATACGTATAGGTTATAGGTATGTATCTTTGAGCTGCGCAAGTTTTAATATCAATAAACAAAATTCATGGATTTGGAAAAAGAAGACTCCAAAAATAAGAAAATATATTTAAAAATTGAAAAAATAAATAAATAAATAAATAAATAAATAAATAAAAATAATTTAAACGAATAAAAAAAAAAAAAAAAGTTTCACATTTTCTGTTCTTTTTTTTCAAAGAAGATTTAATATCTGCTGTATTTATGTACCTACGAGTGTATAGAAATTCTTGATATATACATATAGCATCGAAAATTATCAATAATGTAACAGATCATCTCTTATAATTAAATATGCTATATATATACCTACTCGTATATATGCAGAACTATTGCTGGCGTCGCAAATATCAAAGGGGGTCTTACTGTCTGTTCATCTGCCTGTCTGTCTGTATGTATGTCTGGTCTCCGATACGGCACAATATATCATATACATATATATACTATTAATAAATTTTTTCAATGCTGCAGTGTTATTATTAGTCATTTGATCTAACAAAGTCGATACGTAATATAAAAATTTCAATCACTTAATAAATTCATATTAATTATCTAAAAAAAAAAAAAAAACGAAAAAAGAAAAAATAAAAAAACAAAGCGGAAGGAAATTTCATATTCTGTTAAATTGCTGTTTGATTCCATACGATTTTTGATTGAACAAAAAGTGTTCGTAAATTCTTGAGTTTACTGATTAATGATCAGTTCGTTGTATGTATATATATATACATATGTAAATCGTACATAAATAATACATAAATAAATAACTAAATAAATTAAACGTATATATGTATATGGGTACATAAACGGGTGGTAAAAATTATGTATAGAATCGTAAAAGGTGACAGGAAGTATGAAGTTCTCAGAACAGAATAAGAACCTGTGCGTAAACACGTAAAGTGAGAGAGAGAGAGAGAAATTCCATAAAAGACGCTGTATAAGAGAGACTTTTATAATAGTAAAAGGCACTGCCACAGGTATAGGTGCCTACTGCGTTCGTTCTATTAGTCATTCTGATGCACTTTCGGTCGAGGTATAGGGTATAACGTATATGTTATCTAAATATGGGAATTAGATAGATAGTTATACATATATAGGTGTATAGGTATTATACTGATCGTTACAGCAGCACTGGTGTAAATCCGCATCGATTGCCAATGCAATAATTTTTATTCAATGAAGAAAAATTTATTCTTTAATTTAATTAACCAATGGTACCGATAATTATTATTAAATTAAAAACCAGTAAGATAGAAAAAAAAGGAAGTGGGAGAGATTTTTTTTATTTTTGCAATTTTCTTTCTTTCAAAAAATTGTCAATTTCTGCTTTTTGTTCAGGTTTTTAGAAAGATGTCGGCATGTCTGTCGGTCTGTCTGTTCGACAAACTCACGCGGTGATCTCGGAAACGGGTCGATGAAAAAATCTGAAATTCACAGAATTTTACAACCAAATGATGGGCATGAAAAATTGTCATGTTTCGTTTAATTTGAACTTTCGGTTCTACCGGAAATAAATCGATTTTCGATGTTTTACCGACAACCCTGTACTTTTTCCTTTGTATTGTGTTTCTAAATGAAAGATTATGGTCTTCAGAGTTGAGTTATTTATTTTATTTTATATATACAGGGCATTCCTTGCCAATGACACCACAAAAAATTGTAAATATACCCAGATCGAATTGAGATGAAACGCACTTTATAAAATTGTTGTTTGTCAATATATAGGGCGTTCCTTGCCAATGACAAGAAAAAATTGTAAATATACCCAGATCGAATTGGGATGAATTGCATTGTATAAAATTGTTGTTTGTCAATATATAGGGCGTTCCTTGCCAATGACAAGAAAAAATTGTAAATATACCCAGATCGAATTGGGATGAATTGCATTGTATAAAATTGCTGCTTGTCAACATATAGGGTATTTTTTTTTTTTTTTTTTAATTTTAAATTAAATTTTACTTTCTGTTTGACATTACTTTTTTATAAACATTTTCTTCTCCTGACAAATCTATACTTTTTCCTTCTCGATCAAAAGTACCCCAAAAAACTGTTTTTTCGGCTTGTTATTTTTTGTTTATTTTTACCTCAAAAAGCTTCAGAAAAAAAAAAAAAACTGTTATTTCATCATATCTGTGTAACGGGTGAGTTATTCGGCGAAGCGATAAAAAGACGAAAAATAAATGAATAAATAAAATTACACTAAAATACGTATATATATATAATAATAATATATTGTGTAATTTGTCAGTTTTACGAATACCGCGTGAATGAAATAAAAATTATTATAACGATGAAATTTTCTATGGGAGCGGTGGCGCGGTGGAACTGCGGTCGCGGTATATACATATTATAATATGCGGCTATTGGTATGTATACATATATGTATACATATATAACCACGAATAAGCTTGACCGCAGCACGGACCACACGCACGACACAGTTGAATTAACTAGTTTAGTCAATTTCGTAGCCGCAATAAAACGATGAGTCATTCAGCAGTCGAGGTTTTGCACATTTTTCGATATAATATTATTATAGTATCTACCTGTAGAAAGAAAAAAAAAGAAAAATTCAAAATCCAAAATCCAAAATGAGTAAAAAAAAAAAAAGAATGTTTCATACAAAAGTCGGTTCAGTTTTAGAGTAGAACAAAAATTACGTAATGAAAGATATGGGTTTCCATAAAAATAAAAATCAAAGTTGACCTTCCCCTGACCCCGGCGGCGCAACCACTAAAAGATCCAATAACGCCGTATTCTTTCCCCCTTTGAACCCAAAAAGTTTCATTATAATCAATACTCGATCGCGGAGAAGTATTTTTCGAGATAAATCAGGTGACAGAGTTAAATGGACCACCCTGTATATAAGTATTTGCTATGAGTGTGGATATATACACAGCTGCACGTATATAGTTTTTGGTATACATACCTACGTATGGTACATATATATACGCGAAATTACCTTGTTTCCATTTATTTCATGTATGTATGTATGTATAGATACTATACAGTTTTCTCCGGTAAGAAAGAGCTACGGGCTTTATTTAAATTCTCAGATATGACATGTGTCGCATTTACTGTATCTAACAGTTAAAGATATAGTATAACAGTCCAGCAGAAATCTCGAGAAGAGAAAACGACCTTCTCGGAAGAATACCTGATTCATACTTTCCGGAAACTCAAGGTTTGAAAAGCAGATACAATATTATTATACATATATATATATATATATACGAATACCAGAAAATTCTTCAAGGTTAAAAATTTTTCGGGACTAAGGGAATAATCGCAGGTATGTATAACCCAGGTATATATGTATTACATGTATATCTATATGTATTTTCATATTTCCTCATTTCCGTGGCCACAGTGAAAAACTGCAGCAAACTTCCAATGACTGCATAATATTCACGCAAAGCTTATAAGACTTAGGTATGTACAGTTCTATATATACGGTACATACATACATACATAGGTACCTTTAGGTATGCGCAGATAGGATCCCGTTAGACCGTGACCTCGGTGTGCTTAGGGTACCTCGCAGGAATGAAAAGGGTCTTAAATACATATATATGTATGTGTATATAAATATATAGGCATATACATATATACAGGGTGAGTTTTTCAAAGAGTGAAAAGGGGAATCTATCTTGAGAACGGCTTGAGGTATTGAAAAAAAATGATCTACAAAAAATTGATGGTACGAAGGGGATCTTGATCTGGGCCATATGAAATTTCAATGGATTAAGGCACCTCAAGAATATCAAGATCAACTTTTTTTTGTTTTAAATAGAAACCTATATTTTTGATTACGAAATTTTGTTCTAGTTGAAAAATCAAACGATTTTTGTATGAAACATTTTTTTGTGAGACATCAAGTCTTTATGATATTTAGCCGAACAGATGAAGATTTTTGAACTTTTAAGAACATTTCATCTATGAACTATAAAGTTTAGAGAAAAATTACAAGAGACAAAATTCGCGTAATTTCATGCAAACAATTTTGGATAATAATTGCGGAATTTTTTCCTGTAACTTTTTATTGCAGTTTTTTTAATTGCGTGAAAAAAAAAATCAAAAATTGTTAAAAAAAAGTTCTGAAAGAATATTCTTCAAGATATTTTGCATAAAATTACGCAATTTTTGTCTCTTGCAACTTTTCACCGAACTTGATAGTTCGGAGGTGAAGTGATCTTAAAAGTTCAAAAATCTCTAGTTGTTCGTCTAAATATAACAAAAAATTGGCGTCTCACAAAAAAATGTTTCATACAAAAGTCGTTTGATTTTTCAACTGGAACAAAATTTCGTAATCAAAAATATAGGTTTCTATTTAAGAAAACAAAGTTGACCTTGATATCCTTGAGGCACCTTGATTCATTAAAATTTCATATGGCCCAGATGAAAACCCTCTTTCGTACCATCAATTTTTTGTATATCATTTTTTTCAATACCTCAAACCGTTCTCGCTATATTCCCTTGTCAAACTTTAAAAAACTCACCCTGTATAATATATGTATATACCTCGGCGAATAGTAGGCCTATAATACGTACATAATATTATACAGGGTGACAAAGTCAGGTTAAAATAAATCTTCACGATAATTCGAATAAATTCATATTCATTTATCCCTTACTTGACACTGCATTGTGGTGAATTTAACCCCACCAACAAAAATTGTTATAACAAATGAACTGTTCTCAATACTTCAACTTTTGTTAATTTTTTCAAAACTTCTCCTCGGAGCTTACTTTTTCAATTTATGTGTGTATGTTTTTTCGTTGTTTATTTCTGATTGTTTATTAAATAAAAAATAAGATTAAACTGACTAAAAAAAAAAATAAAGTAAATAAATATATATATATATATATAAATAAAAACAATTATGACCAACTGGACGGGGTCAATTGTTATCGCGGTTGCACTGCTTCCTTATTCTCGGTCATCGTCTTACGTTATATACGTCTATACATGTGTATATATGTATACATATATATATATATTATACTACTGTACAGCGTAAAGTTGGTAGTAAGATTAAATACATCCGGTTAGTCGCCCATTCATTGAATAGTACACACGAGGATCAGTGTAGACGGTCGTCTCATACTCTCGGTATAATATCTCTTCTTCTACACCGTAAAACCGCTAAACTTTCATTCACTCGTCCATTCATAAACTCTCTAACTAACCAGCTAACATCTATATGTATCTGTATGTATAATAGATTATGTATATATAGAGTATGTATATGTATATATACACACACACAACGTCGATTAATTATCCTTTATGCGGTTTTACCTCGTCTTTTTCAGACCTATAACAAAACGCGTATATGATTCACGTCGTATTATATATTATATGTATACGATTATACATATATGGTGTTTCTGTAAATTCAGGGAAGAAAAAAAGAATGTATAGACACTCAAGTTGGAATAGAAATTTTAGTTTGATCCTCTAAAATCACGTTTTTTTTTTTTTTTGTTTATCTCTCTGTAATTTTATCGACAGAAATGTAATTCTGTTAGGTGTAAATCAGAATTAACGATCGCGATTCGAAATTTTAATTAATTAACATCCTACATCCTGTGCTAAATTTTCAAATTCTTCTTCTAAAAAAAAAAAAAACAAAAAACTAAAAAATAAATAAATAACTAAATGATCAATTTTATTTATATAACTTAAAATTTTATAATCATCAATCAATTTGCAAAACGTTTTATTAAAGATCGAAGTCGATATTAGAATCACTAATTCTGTAAGCCTCTCTGAATTCTAGGATCTAAAAATCCATTAGTAGAATTTCAAAAGTCAAGTTTGCAATTAAACTTGCCCAAAAATGGACGTTCTCTTTTTTTTTTTCTCTCAGCTCTTTTAGGCTAAAATCTGAATTTCATATTTATACACGTGGCGTAAAACCTATACTCTAAAATTTCTAACTTGTATAGAATAAACTTAGGTGTTAATTTTTTTTTTTTCATGTACATACATTTAGGTATAATAAAATAAAGTTGATCGTGTATATATGAGGTTAAAGAGAGTGTGAATTCTGTCCTTATAATATAATGGCTAAAAAACGTATAATAATTTTTATAATTATAATATAATATATGATATGTTTCGCGGGAGAGGAGAAAATGAAGATGAAGAGAAGGGAAGAGGAGAGGAGAGGAGAATACGACGACCTCTTGGGACTCGGATAGTTTAACCGGTACAAGTTAAGACTCGAGATGGCTAGCCCCAGCCTTAGTAAGAGCATGTCATAAAATTAGTTACGACTTATGCGAGCAGCTATACTAAGCAGCTATATAGCAGCGAGTTATACCGTCGCGAACTAAAATATAAAACACAAGAAGAAGAAGAAGAGATGTTCTCCTCTTCTTCTACGAACTACTAGGCTTGACCCTAACCACGACCTGGCATCCGCCCGAAGGAGTGGGCGGATCTTTTTACTCTTACTTTGTAAAAAAAGAAAAATAATTAAAAAAAAAAAAAAGAAGGAACAAAAAAAAAAATGGAAAGAATGAGAGAGAAAATAGAGAGAGAGGAAGAGAGGAACACAAGACGCCTTGTTAAGGCAATTAACCAACCCACATTAAGTACAACTTACATTAAATTGCCGAGAGTTGGGAGTCTCGAATTTCGGAGTCAAAAAACTAGTCTTCTTTTTATTTTTGTTTATATTGATAAAAGGAATTTTTTTTTTTTCTTTTTTATTATTGATTTAGGATGACAAATGACTTTGACTCATTTACGCTGGATAATAAAGAAAAAAAAAAAAAATTTTGATTTTTTATTTGATTTCTCAATTTTTTTCTTTTTGACTTTCTTTCTTTTCTAAATAATCGCCGGGATATGTATAATCGGCTCGTATGAAATTCGAGGCGCGTGACAACAGGAAGTATAAAGTAATTTTAGTAATAATTTATTAAAGGGAGTTTTATAAGTGGAGGGACGGTACGCGGAGGACGAGTACGTAGCGTTGCTGCAGAGCCATCATCATATCGGCCGGCGTCCGCGCTCTAGGGCGTCCATTGATATTAATGTCGTTATAACAACTGACTAATGGATATTATCATCTACGGCACGAGCCATATATACATATACCGATTATCCAATTTAAAAACAATATAATCTGCACTTTTAATCGTCACGAGTTTAATCATAGGTTTTTCAATCCTCTGCAGAAATTTTTCTCTTCATATTTTATCGTCTGATCGCGATAACTCGGAAAGTTTTTTTAGTGAAAAAAAATCAGCCTATATTTTTCCTCGATGAAATTTATCATCTTATTATTATTTTATTTGTGTCTATATCAATTTTTGAATTCGCTACGATTTAATACCCAGCACGGAGAGATCCGTAATTAAGTGAATTTCTGTTGATTGAGTTGAATTTAGAACCGCGGTTTATAAGCCGCGAGTGATATGTAAGAGTACTTTGTCGGCATTCGTTTGCCCGATACCGAAAGACTAGATTTCCGAGAATGAACGCCGTGGCACGACATACCGTGTTAGATTGCGATTTGGAATGTATATTTTTGTCCGGAATCTTTCTAAATATATCGAGGAGACCCAGATTCTCTTCTGGACACGGATAGATAACGTACGGTCTTTTTTTTTTTTTTTTACTAACAAAAGATAAATGAACTTAATTCACTATTTTAACAGTTTTTATTATTCTCAATTATCGTGTCTCAAAGTCGCACGTTTTCGATTATAATAAACGATCATGTTTTTTTTTTTTAGAAACGAATCCTAAAAGTCAGAATATTTTTTCAAAAAAAAAAAAATGTTTTATTATCTCTTACTGTTCCCAAAATTTCACGAAACTAACGCGCAAGTAGCAATCTGTCTGTAATAAATTATTATTATAGCGAAAGTTTCGAGAATCATAACAATTTGTTTTAATCTGGTATATATAGGTTATTCAAAATTATATACATTAGGTGAAAAATTTTAACCGTATATAATACTTCATGTCATTTATATCACTTTGATTGAAACAATAAATTGAAATATTGCATCGCTTGCACTACTAACCCGTTGTAATTAAAGTATCAATCAGTAATCTAAAGTCAGCTAACAATTAGAGCCTAGTTTTAATGTTAATTAATTCTTGCCGCAGTGTAATTACTCGATGATAAATTCTCAGGGAAAATATGTTGGTAGTAGTGTGTGATACTTTATAAACTAGAGTCATAATTAGTTAGACGAGAAAATGCACCGATCGACAATTTATACCTATGATAAGTATACAAAAACGTTTGCAAACTTCTATAGCTCGAGGCTCACGAATATTATCCGTTCTCAGATTATATTTCTTTAATAATAATTCATGTTTATCATAATATTATGTTATACAATACGTATATGTATTATTGTTTGTTTGAAAGACTGTAAAATTATCCATAAAGTAAAATGTATAATAGAGAATCGTATCTATATCCTATGAAAAATATTTCTATATAACAACGATTGTGTAGTTATTGTAGATGTGCTGCATTGCAGTGCATTATTTCTCCGTATTCCGAAAATACATTTACATATATGTATACTAGTTTACTCGGAAACAAGATTTTTATATATGTATATATACATATGCATACATACATACGATAATATGTGTATGTATATATGTACAATTTTCTGCTGCAGCCAAAGTTTATTTTAGAACTTTGAAACCCCGAATCTGGGTGTCACAAACGAGTCGTTATACCCTAACGTCAGACTTAAGGAGTCTTTGGTTCTTGAACCTGTTGCTCGGGGATTATTCTTACTAAATTATGATATATTAGATATATTCGAGGTGATAAAGATTGTTTTAATAATATTCAGATATTGTATAACCCTAATTATATAAAAGACAAAAAAAAAAAAAAGAATAAAGTCTTTTTATTATTACCTTAGCTTGAAGTCCGGAGAATATCGATCGTCCTGAAGGATATGAAGACATGTTGATCTTGTTCACGACCATTGTCATTGCAGGGTTAACGAATAAATATAATACAGTTTTATTTCCGCCGGCGGAAATTGACCGTTATTTATTTAATTGATAATAAATAACAAGAAACAGTGAAAATATCAGATAGTAACGAAGAAAAAAATTAAATATCGTCAACGATTTTTCAATACTATCGTATACTTGATGGTTTTTAACGTCGTACGCATCGATAAGTAAGATTTAAATTTTACCCTCTTTATCAAACCGTAGGTATGTAATAGATGATAAAGATTTCTTTATCCACCGCACAGAACTGTCTTTTTAAGATTGATATTTCACTGGAAATAATTAATTTTTTTTCTTTGTTTATTATTAAAATCGTACGAAATATCGACATGAGATATTAAATATTATCAACAATATAAACGCTAAACAATTATATTAACATATGAATAAAGTTTATACAGATTATTATATTCATTTTTTTATTCTCTTCTCGATATGAACTCGAACCACTTTCGAATTATATACATAATCTATATAAACACTTGTTATAGTTATTATTATTATCTTTCTTTTTGAAAGAAGAAAACACGAAGAAAATAAATTTTTTAACTCGCTTTGAAATATTTATTTTATATTTATTTATCGACGTTTATTTGTTATTGTTGTTTTTTTTTTCTTTTTTTTTCTTTACTATTACTCAAACGTCAACCACGGAGCTTCTGCGTCTTAAGACGAGGATACAAGTGTCGTCACTTCACTTCGTTCAGCGAATCTCACCGCACTGAGGCTTCAACCTCGACAAGCTGGCTTATAAGTATTTCGCTTCCCCCTCTTTACCGCCAACCAATCGCCAACGATAGCTATAGTAGTAGTCGGTTTTAATACTAGACTCAAGTGTCATCACTGACTTTGGTCTTAGCAGAAGGGGGGTGGCTCTCAATACTTACTTATATATGATATGTACCTCAACGCTTACCAACGGAGAACTGCTGCACAATTCAGTTGATTAATAAATTATAGACAGTATTGTAATTGAGACGGAATTATATAGAGTGAAAACTTTAGAAATGATTTTTATGATTCAAAATCGTGCCAATTTTAATTCATCGCGGGATTTTTAATCTATAAAATTTATTTGAATAAAAGTTTTAGTTTTGTAGTATAAAACCTCAATTCCTTCTTTTTGGGTTTTTTTCGTTTTGTAGACAGAAATGAAATTCTGTTTTAGTAGAATTACGTCTCGCGTCAGAATGTGGAGGTGTAAATCAGAATTAGCGTCTTCAATTGAAATTCTAATTAGCGTCTCTATAATGTCTTAATAAATTTTCAAATTCTAATTACAGACTAAAAAATTGACGAAAAATAAACTCAAATTTGATCAATTTTATTTTCGACTAAGAATTTATTCGTCAATAAATTCGTAAAAGGTTTTTCAAAGATTGTCGAGTTTTAGTTTTTAATTCTAGAATCTAGAGGCCCATAAAGAGAATTTCAAAAGTCTAGTTTGCGCCTAAACTTGCCCAAAAACGGATGTAACTCTTTCGTTTAGACGAAAATCAGAATTTCATTTCATGCACAATTTTTCCCGCAAATTTTAGTTTTTGATTTCAAATCTTCGGCAAAGATTTGCAGGATAATCCGATGATTTAATTAAATTCAAATTGATTGCCAAAACCGAGTTAACGAATTTTTAAATAGCTGTTACTTTTTTTGTTAATTTTCTTTCTGTTGAAATTAATTTTGAACAAAGTTTTTTTTTTCTAATGGATATTAACCGTTTCTAAGGACCGAGCAGGTGGTTTTTTCGGATTAATAAGAATTTGATAACATCTAGCATCATATTTTAAATTTCTTTATAATTTTTGTGAATTCCATTCATTTCTTATTCAAAATGTCTTTTTGACGATAGCGAAAAGACCAATAAAATTTATGAGAGTAACTTCTTCAAATTTTTTCAATTTCGTTCTACAAAAAGTTCGTTAATTCCGTTTCCAGAATATTATTTTCCAAGTTTTAGTATATCAAAATACTTTTTTTCATCTCATAAATCGTAAAGATGAATTTTATTTTATTTAGTACTTGACTCAGGATTTTTCTGATCAAACGTGATGAATTCAGCTGTTCAATTTTTCCCTGATTTTTATTACGAAATTGATTTTTTTTAAAGAAGAAAAGAAGAAAACAAAAACTAAAGAAAACCGGAAAATAATAAAAATTTTCGTCAAAATTCTGGACGAAGAAGAAAAAACGTTACATATGCGTCATTTTTTCGAAATAAAAAGTAAAAAAAAAATTGTCAGAATTGTTTTAACATATAAGGATTTAAAAACGACGTGTCTTTGACGTACGACAATTATTGACTGATGCTGATTTTACTCTTGGTTAATGAAGTCTCACCGTTTTGTTACTCTACTACTCACTCTGGCTTGTTTCGAAGTAACTGAGAATAAATTATTCTAAGTTTTTTTCTATATAAAGAATAGCCGCCTTTCTGAAAGTCAAACCGAAAAAAAAAGAAAGAAATAATGTATATATATATATACATTATATACTATACTGAATATAAGTAAAAACCCTATACCCCGCAGAATTAGTTGGCATGAAGGAAAAACCCATCTTGATATTCATTGTATCCGACATAAAATGAACAAATAAGTATGCGAATGTACGTACATACATACATACATACTTATACTTAGATTTCTTACATACGTTCTGGGTATCCATATACACAATAAGCTCAATTCTAGCAATGAATACATATAAAGAATAATTGTTCATCACTTTTCGCGTCTATATTAGTGGATTGAAATTTATTTTCTTTCATTTTTTTACACGTACGAAGTAGACATACGTAATACGTTTAAGTAAAAACCTTCGATCCTAAAATGGACTTTCGAAACAGAAATTTAAAAATAGGTTAGAGAAGGGCCTCACATTGAGACACATTATGAATCTTTATTAATTGACGTCCTATGGACCTTTAATGATATTATACTGTTTTGGAAATTATATATACCTACACTCAGTTTCAAATTGATTTATAATTATCAATTATTTATTCTAAGTGACTGTATTTATTATACAGTTTAGTTCTATTCAGAATCTGATTAAAAAAGATCTCTTTCTATATCGTTTCTTAATAAAATCATATTCTGCAGTGATCGTTTATATCCACCGATTTATCATCTGGAAATGGTTAACCGTAATGAGGATAATCGATAATTATATACTTAAGTAAAAACTGTATGCATATATGAGACTGATTTTGTTATTAAAATGATAAAATGATAATAAACTATAGTCAGGAAGTTGCGATGACGGAAATAGATGTAATGATCATTGACGTCAGAGTAAAATTTATATATGGATCAGATATTTTACCGTATATTATCGAATTTCTATATTTCTTTTTTTTTTTTTTTATCCTGTATCAAAGGTCCCGAAGGATAACTCTCGAGTGCAAATCGGGGAATCCACGAGCTTCACATTTCTGCGATTAAATAATTAATCCATATATGTTTGTCACGTAGACATATATGTATATACATAATATGTATATTATATATTATTACAAAACCGCGTTATAAATCGGTCAAGGTATATATTATAGCTTCTCACTTTTTGAATTTAGAATGAATTATTAAACTTTACAAGAATGCTGACCGCATTATTTATGTGGTCATTATTAATAATTAATCACCTACATATATACTAGAAATTTTTTTAGTCATTATGAAGAATTATTTTTCATCCAAATTAAATGTTTGTCGATAATTTCAAAGAAGAAAATAAAATCAATTAACGCTTCGTGGTCAGATCTCCGATTTTAATCAAACTGATTGCAACCAATTCAAATTTACTCAAACTCATTTTAAAACGGTTGCCACGTGAAAACTATTAGTCCGATCGAGATCGAAAAAATACTGGGAAATACTTTGAACATTTTAGAATATAAGCAGCAAAAGTCGGTACATCAAAATTCGATGGTAATATGTTAAAAAAAAAATCGTGATGGAGTTAATGCGTAAGAAAGATACTTTTTTACTCAAAAAATCATCACTTTTTGAATTTAGAATATTTTTAATTGAAATTATAGTGAGGATACTCGTGAGATATGATTATTTTAGAAAAAAAAAAAAATAATGCTACAGTGTGTGTTTCAAAAAAAGTTATTTATTTTGGAATAAAAAAAAAAAACGATATTTACCTTCAAAGTTCAAACTCGGGTCATTTTGACCTGCGGTAATTACGAAGGGTTAATAATGAGACAAAAAATGATAAAATAAAATAACAAATTTTTTTATGTATGTATGTACGTATATTATTGTATGTATGTATGTAGATATTTACCGGTACGCGTCGGAAAATCTGAAAATTTTCCTCAGAGGATATTACTCTCTATAACCTAACCACGAAAGGCCGTGTCTTTGAAATCAACTTAAAGACATCATCCGGCATTTCCATTCACGTCATTATGATAACAATTCGTTTGACATTTTAACAAGTACATAATATACGTGGCTGACGCATCCTACGATATGCAAACTATATATGGGGAATTTCACGTGAACTTGACCTGGGTTTGACCTCGCCATTTTCAATTTTGTTAATATTTTTTTTTGGGGGGGGGGGGGGGGGGGGGATAAGTACGACGCTTGAAAACATGAAAATACATGACCTTTTGTTTTTTCTGATGGAGAAGAAAAACGTCGGTTCAATTTGGAGTTTGGATGTTAATTATTTTTTATTTTTTTATTTTGAAATCCAAAAATTTTCGTATTTTTTTTTTTTGTTTTTTTTTTTTCATCAAAATCGTATTCCCGAGAAATAGATAGTTTGTCACTGTTTCCGAATAATCAGAAAATGAATAGAAAATGAAAAAATAAAAATAAAAAAAATAAGAAAACAACACGATTTTCAGAAGCTTATAACCTGCAGCAGCTGCTTGGCTGATTTTCCCGAGAATATCTATCTATATACATAATACGGAAAATTGTGTGTGTAACAACAACAAAAAAAAAAAAAGTCTGAGAAAGTTGATTTGAAAATTGGAAAACGAAACATATAACGGGTTGCGAATATAAATAATATTTAAAAAAAATTCGTACTGCAGCGATGAAGAGGAAAAAAAAAAAAAAAAAAAAGAAAAGCAAAATTTATTTCTCACCGTAGCTGAACGTTTCCGATAATTTTCTACTTTATCGGTTCGATTTTAACTTAGAAACTAATAGAAAAATAAAATATATACATATTGCGAATCGATATTATCGCATCATGGCCCGTAAAATGATGACGATTGAAATTTTCGTTTCCGTAAATATTACGTGTCCTCCTAGACTTGATCTACTATACCTAGCAGAGGATAAATTTATCTCATATACCGAGGATAGGTAGGACACAGATATACACATACGTGTGTACGCGTCGCGACGCCCCTGACTCAGAAATGTCGCCTGTTGCGGGTTGGATTCAGTCAGTACCTAACGTCTAAGAAAACCAACCCTATTTATCTTATTTTGGTTTTTGCGAACCCGTAAATAGGACGAAGCTGAGTCTCCATCATCACTAACTTAATAGATTGCGTCGCGACACCGAATCAACCGTCGCGACGGCGCCCTTAGACTAACGAAAATCGCCTGTTAGACGATAAAACAAAAATAAAAACAAAAAAAAATACGTAAGTCTACTTCGGTTCTAATATTAGTCAATCAAGGAGTCACACCTTAAAAAAAAGTGTATGTGTAGCGTATTACGCATGTTAGAAGTAAAACTTCTCACTTAAAACTTAAGACTTAAGACTTCAAACTTGCAACATAAGATGTAAGACTTAAGACTTAAGACTTAAGACTTGAGACTTAAGACTTGAGACTTAAGACTTGAGACTGAAGACTTAAGACTTAGGACTTAGGACTTAAGACTGAAGGCTTAAGACTTAAGACTCAAGACTCAAGACTTAAGACTCAAGGCTTAAGACTTATGACTCAAGACTCAAGACTTAAGACTCAAGGCTTAAGATTGAAGACTTAAGACTTAGACTTAAGACTTAAGACTCAAGACTCAAGACTTAAGACCTAAGACTTATATGTATATGCGTATGTTTTATACAGACATAAGTCGATCTTAAACTTTTGGTTGCATTTGAAAATTTTCGGTACCCTGCCAAAAGAAGTTTCTTTTCAAAAGGATGTTGATTATTATCCCTATCAAATTAAAATAGGACCCGAAAACTTCAGTAATATGGTAATCGTGGTCACTGCAGATGCGATCTATATGGATAGTTTATGCTTTAAATCGCGTTAAAAAACAAACAAAAAATTAATAAAATTTTTCCTCCATCAAACTGAATTTTTGAAATACCTACAACTGAATATTTATTTCCAATTTTACTATTAGTATCGATTGATTTCTGTTAACTGGAATAAGTTCTCTGCTTTAAAACATATATCAGCACGCGGGTGCAACAGGTTATGCTATTTCTAGCTTCTGGAACTGTGTAGTGAGCCAGCGTGCAAGGAGACGTCGCAGTTGCAGTAACAGCTCGTTTTGCATCCACGTCGTCGCTAAGGCGAGACCAAAAGCTCTCTTAAAACTTTTTTTTTTTTGAAATTTGTTTTATTTTTCATTTTTATTACTTTATTTTTTGCAAACACGACATCTTTTGCTGGTAATTTATATTCAAGAGGTATAAAACCTGGCCGTCTTACTATACACGTAAATACATACCTACATACATGCGTCTACACTCAAGGATTCTTTATAAACGTATATGCGGTGCCAAATTATGCTTTTTCTTACGAAAGCAGTGAATACGTATAAATTTTTTATCAAAAATTAATTACGCCTTCAGAGAGAAAAAAAAAGCGTGTAACGTATTACACACGCTAGAAGTGAAACTTCTCACTTAAGACTTAAGACTTAAGACTTAAGACTTAAAACTCAAAACTCAAGACCCGGGATCTAGGACTTAGGACTTAGATATTCTCAAATTTAGGACTTAAGACTTAGGACTGAAGGCTTAGAATTTAGGACCTAAGACTCAGGATTTAGAACGTAGTACTTAAAACTTAGGACTTAGGACTTAAGACCTGAGACTGAAGACTTAAGACTTACACGTATATGTATATTTTATAAAGGCATATGTCAATCTCACACTTTTATTTGCACTTGAAAATTTTCGATACTCTGCAGCACTGCCAAAAGAACTTTCACTTGAAAAAAAAATAAATAAAAAAAATGAAAAGAAAATGTGTTCAAAAATTCTTTATCACATTTCTCGCTATACTACAGCGTAATGGTTGAATAATCAAGTCGGTTACACAATTATCGTTGATTTGTAATAAGGAAAGATCCGTTTTCAATGAGGGATAACGGAACTGGGATAAATTCATTAGTTTTAAATGATTGTATAACTATATATGGTATATGCGAAGTAATAGTTTTATTACAAAATCAGAAATAATCTGCGGTATAACTACGACGCGTTGATCTTATTTCAAAATAATTGGAAAATATATAAGGCTTCTGCTGTTATAGGTATAAGGAAAGATTTTTATCTGATGGGGTAAGAAAAAAAAAATATCACTGTTTGGAGGAAATTTGACGAAAAATAATATACCAAAAATTTCTGTCATCGATGTGCAATTGAAAATATTAAACCGATACAAGGAATTATATTACTAGAGGACAAATCACTGTATATGTATGTACATACAACTTATCTGATTAAATATAGAAACGAGTACGACGATTTCGGAGTACATGAAATGCCAAGTTTTTTTGAAAAAAAAAAAAAAAAATAAAAAAATAATTTCATTATCACGATTGATTGATTACTTCGTAATGCCAGCTGACGTGTGTGTATAATCGCTCTGAGAAATTTGAACTTTTATAAAATATAGAAAATACAGGAAATCGTATCATTGAAGTTAATATTTAAACGCCTATTTTCTGAATTTAGATAATTGTGACTCAATATCTGATTACAAATAAAAATTTGAAATTGGTAAAATTATTTTACTTATAAATCAACCATTCATATTAATTTAAATCATCCGGGTAACAATCTGTCTTCAAGAATTTGAGATTCTCTCATACAGATAACGAGCAATAATTTATTAAAAATATTTTTGATAGAAAATTTTTAATCGAAAATCTTAAATATCTGTTACGGAGTGAGGATTTTAATCCCATTCCGAATTTTGATATTTCAAAAATCTCCTTACTGCGTAGCTAAATTTTAAATTCTTCAGTTAAAAATTTTTCAATTTATTTTTGGATATACAATTTAAAGGAAATTGACGTAGCTGAATTTTGTCAAATCAGTTTATGCTTTTTAATAGTAAAAATTATCTCACAGTGTCACATTGGTAAAGTCATCTGTGCTACACGTAGGCCCTTTTTACAACAAAAAAAAAACGAAAAAAAAAAAAAATTCTCTAATGTAATATCGTAAAATTAATCAGCGATATCGAAGAGCGAACGGATGGATGAGTCACTAAAAAAGTAAGCGACAAAAACTGGTCTAAAAATTCTTGTATATACATATAAGTATTGGTAATAGATAAGAGAAACGAGATTAGAAGTGAAATCGTAGATTAAAAAATTTTTGTGCAAAGATTTTGTTAACGTGTATACACCTTGAGCGAGCTGCACCTATAAGTACGTTATCAAAAATATGAAATTGAACATATGAAGTGGATATATTTGACTTTCTTTCAAAACTGCAATTTCATTGAAAGTACAAATGTTTAGTGTCAATTTTTTTTTAAGAAGTACTCTAGCAATTTAATAATTAACCAAAAAGTGAGCTGTCTAGTTATCGAACTAAAGTTCCAAACGATAAGAATTTGGAATTTTTAAACCTCCTGCTTTTCGATATTTCCGAATTTAAATCTCCCGAATTGTATAGAAGGTTTAAAAAAATTGGAAATCGTCAACTTACAGATCGAAACATCTAAAATTCGGAACTTCATCCCCTCCCAAGTTATAATTTTGAAAAATTTTTACTCATCAAAAAATTTGACGATTTACAAATATGATATAAAAAAAATTTTCAATTTTTTTTTTTTCTCACGAGTTAGAATTCTATTTCCTCTGAGTCGATTCGAGTGTTTTGCATACAATAAGACCTAACGTTGTACATATGTCACACTGATTCAGTCCAAAGATTCGCGACTCACTCATCTCAAATGACGTCTCTCAGAGTAATTTAAGAATAAAAAAAAAAAAAACAGAAAAAAATTGTTCACCAAATCCGAGATAAATATATATGCAACCAACTCATTCATTCGTACTATACAATGACTAATGATCTCACGTTTTGTTTGACCTGAACAATTGATCTATATCAACACCAGAGTATTCCTTACTCACCATTGAAATCTTAATTGTTACACCAATCGTTTCATTTCATAATTCCAACTAATAAACTCATTATAATCTTGAGTCACGATCCTGAGTGGAAATAAGCTTTAACGCTACCCTTGCAGGATAAACCACGTATATAAAGATGAATGAATTATTTGATGCGTAAATTAAATAGAATGAGAATAATTAGAAGAAGGACTACAGCTGTGATGGGATAAGTAAAAAAGACATGAGATTTACGTCTGATGAAAACCGCACAGATCCGGTTAAACTGACTAGTTAAAAGGATAATAAAAAGTATATAATATAATAAGCAAGAACAAACGGATGTTATTAATCTACTGACTATATGGTATATTGTTTAGATTAAAACGCGAATAGTTTCTTACTATAATCTCGTATCTAAATAACTCTTAATGATAACTCGCACCATGGTACTTCCTCGTTTTGATTAAATATATTTATATATATTATATCAGTAATCCCGCTTCAGAATTAACCGCAGTTATATTTATTACGTGACTAATTCGACATGTACATATAACGATATACTAGCACAATCAAGACATAAGTAAACAATTTTAAAAGAACAATAAATAAATTAAAAAAAAAAAAATTCTTTTCCTTCTTCTTTTTTTTCTTTTTCTTCGTGTAGGTTCATGTACTATGTTTGGTATTTCTTCCAGACTTCATTCATCAACTGAACACAGACTTACTGTATGTTAGAGATTGTGAGAACTCACGTCAGCTATAAACGAGTCAAAGAAGCATTTTCGGCGTAGGCGTTAGCGTATAATCATCATTTTACGTAGATTCAGTATGCAAATTTTATGAATCATGCAATATGGTCCGATAAATTTTCAATAAGATTAAAATAAATAAGATGGTGTTGGTTTTTTTTTTTTTTTATTTTTTTTTTTTATTTTTTAAGTATAATATAAAGTCTAGACCAGAGGCTAGGCTATATCCTAAATTTAGTAGATGGAGTCACAATAATTGTTTCAAGTTTTTTCATCGATACTTACTGGCCAGTTAGTGTGTTCGATTTTTTTTTAAATAACAGCCACGTGTCAGGATAGAGGAAAAAAAAAAAATATGTGTATATTATACGCGAATGAGTCAACTATATGTGTCAACATATTACAATATCGTCTAGAAAACTATATCGACATGCGTGCATAATCGTGTAAAAGTATTTTTCAGAAATAGATCGTAAAAATTTTCTGTATTATGAGACCGCCTTAGTTATAAACAGTTATGATCATTTTCCTATTGCATTTCCGTTTGATTCACACGATGTCGCATCATTTCTGATAACAGATTTATATGATCTATATACATGTACCGTAAAGCGATGCCATTTCAGGAGATTCCATGAATTTAGTTTAACGTTAGAAATTTTTATAAGAAATAACAAATAATCTTATTAATTTTCTATAAACTAAAAAACACATTGATTAATTATTTTTTCTCCTTCATTTAGATAATTCACCTTGATCTTATAATTGGCCATCTCTTTCCATGGTTATTTATTTGTAATTAGTAATTAATCTGGCACGAATCTCGTTGCGGTATTTTTGATAATTAATTAACAACGTAGAGGCGATATTTAGCCATGAATTTTATAATAGGTATCTTTTTTTTTATTATTTTAGACACTATTATACTAAGGTGGTACTAATATCCTGTCAACAACATCTATCTACATCAAGGACGTTATTATTTTTCAACAGTAAAAATTATTATGACCATGGGTCAGATTTTTAATGCTGCAAATCTTCATTCCAGCTTTACTAAGATTGATACGATATTTTCTATGTACGTTGAGCCTCTTCTTTCAGTGAAAATAAAAACTATAACAGATAGTAGTTACTTTCCAACGAAGATAACAAAAAAATATCTTGGAATTTGTTTGAGCTGAGATTTTTAATCGAACAAAGCAATTTCTTCGAGGTATTCATCGTTCTGATCATTTTCTTCGTCTTCTTCTTCTTCATCTTCTTCTTCATACTCGTATTCCTCTTCTTTATTCACGTCTACGAATGGTTCTATGAGTTCCATGGGCAGTTCGTCGACTGCCCCCTCTGGGAAGTAGAGATTAATCAGCTCCAATGTTTCCTCTTGACTTTCGCTTTCGAAGTACGGTTCTATCCCCGCAAATGCGAAGAAGGTCTCATCGTTAAGGTAGTTTAATACAACGACGAAAACTTCGTTGTCTGTTTTGTACTTCACCTTAATAAGACAGAAGTTTTTTTTTTGTTTTTTTTTTATCATTCTTGGACATATTTATGATAAACATTTGAGAATAAATTTTCTTCCTGTAACCATTTTATCAAAGCTTTCCAACGAGGAAGCAATTCTTTTAGCTATTGGTGGATTGTCCACTTCGAAAACCCCGAACCGTTCTATAGCTTCACCGAAATTTCCAACAGCTTCGGATAGTTCCTTAAACCTGTTGGCTCTGTATTTGAAAAAGCACTTTGGCAATGGTGGAGCCTCTTCTTCGTACGGATGAGAGACTTCCATGTAACGTTGAAATATTACTTTAAAAACGTGAACTTTGCTTCTAGCCTGAAGAATCATACAATATTCCTTAACGACTAAGCGAAAATACAAAGAAAACTGAAAATAAACGGGGTCTTTACTTGAGGAGGAACCCAGACTGCTGGATAAGTTCGTTTAACGTCATCTTCTATCTCTGGGTTTGGTTCATGAACGTGTATATGTCGACTGGCATAATCTGTCTCGTAAACTGTTCTAGTCGGAGGAAGCGTAGCCCCGGCGCCATGAACCAACGGCGGTGGTTCATCGTAGATTATTTTTATCAAATAATTTTCTACGTCATTAATTTCTCGAGTTGGACAGTCTTTAGATTTTTCGGAACATTCGACTGGGTACTTTACTGGCCAGTCAGGATGTGGAGCTCTTCCTTTCAGCCTCATGATCATGCATTTTCCTTCCGTTAAACCTGAATAAAAATTGTCACATTTTTATCAATTCAACATTTTTGAATTAAGATTATGACGGGTTATTAGTCTTAAACAGTTTATCAATTAATCACGTTCTTTAGCAGGTACAAACACATTACCGAACATAATATCATCGGTGATATCAAAATCACTTTCCACAAACATCTCGCTGATAATTTCTTCGTTTAATTCAACGCGTACTTCTTCCATTACGTCAAAACACTGTTCAAATAAATCGTTCACCAATTCGTGATAAGGTGGTGAATTTTTTTTCTCTCTAGGATTACCCTCTTCGTCAATAAATACCCACGGATATAGGAGCAGCGCATTCTCTTCGGAAAGTTCAACCATCATTTGACTCAGCATTGCTTCGTACTTGGCCTGTTTTTCAGCATTCTCTTTAGCAGCTATGGCTTTCTCCTTGGCCAGCCTTCAGATTGTAACAAGAAAAGAAAATTTATATCCAGTTTAAAATCAGCTTTTTAATATCCCTGGATAAAATAATAACCTTTGTTCTTCTAAAATTTCCCAATGCTTTTGCTCTTCAGGGCCTCGTTCCGAAACTGGTAAAGTCAATTTCGGAGGCTCGTTTTGCTGGACTCTCCTAATTTCGTCCATCAAAAGTCTTGCAAGATCCGGACAATGGGCTCCAAACATCATGTTAACCATCATACCATTCTGTATGAACATCCAAACGGGTTCGCTTTTCCCTCGAAAACGTTCAAGGTCATCAATGTCGTTGTTCTTGGCCACAGCGTAGCTGAGAATCTCTCCTCCATACTCTAATTTGATCTTTCTCAAACTGCTAACCATAGCCATGCATGGACCACTCCATTCAGAGTAAACATCAACCAAAACCAACCCTTTTCGTTCAAGTATCAAGGCCCATTCCGCGTTGGTGTTTACTTCCGTTTGCAGGGCTACTGGGGCCCCTTTCTTTGCCATATCTTTTTTTATGTTTTAAAATCAGCCATTTACTGATGAAATTATTATACAGGACTCATTCGATTGATCGAGGTAATTAAATCAACGGTCCTCTGATATCTTCACACTACATCATTTTTCCGAAGAGAATCTTTTGAATAAATCTATTCGCACCGTGTGTCTTATTTTTCCTTATGGATTATTGATGATGAGTGATTTTTCTTTTCTTTTTGTTACCTTGAATTTGAATCTTCGAGTCGAATGACTAACCTATGGGTTTATACGTCTTACTCTAAACGTGACAGACTACAGTTGACTTAGTTTATAAACAAATACTTCATAAAATTAAGTATAAATTCAATTTTAAGCACGAACTCTCGAGGTCTCATTTTCAGAATAGAATGAGTATTGTAAATAGTGGCACCTCGAGATGGATGAAAGATTCATAAACGGTATGAGTAATGTTATTTCGGTAGCTTTTGCGGGTTACTTGACTCATTTGTTTCTACTGTTTTTGCATTTTACCATTTTACATAATCGGAAATGCTCCAACGTGTTACGACGAAACAGGCTGATTCGCCACATGCGTATACGTATGTATGTATGTATGTATGTATGTATGTATGTATACATACAATACATATTGGTATAATACGCCCACATTTTTTCGCATCTATAATGTATATATTTTTACTGCACGTGTGTGCACACGTCATGATCAGAGTAAGTGCAAAACGTGGGCGGATATTCCTAAGTCAGAATGACGAATAATCGTAATCTTCGAATTTGTCATCCTGCTTTAGTAGATGATGAAAATCAAATCGGTATACACAGGTATTTTTTTTTATTAGGAATTCCTCCTCTCCGATTCACCTTAACCCTTGAAACATCTAACTTTCGGGTACATACCTAATGACACATAAAATTATGCCATCAGAAATCGCCGGATATGGTTATTCACAGACTTAATGGACTGCCCTTTCATCACACGAAAATCTCCTCCATTTCAGAGTAAAAATTTAAGATGCATGTCGGGGTCAAAATATTGTAGCAATTCGCAGAAGATTCTTGAATAAAAATGTCACTCTCTATCAAGAATGTGATTTTTTTTTGGTCTAGACAAACCCGAGTGATTCAACACATGTTTGTTATTATTTCAATAGTTCAATACCAACGGAATTTCAATCAAGTGATTGTAATTTTGCATCGAACATGAGCAACAGAACCAAGTCACATGAAATTAGACTTTAAATAATTGTCAGTTCGATGCTCTCATGTGTTGTTGTCCCTTTGTATAAACAGTTTGTCAAATGGCTATTTTTCATTCTCCAAGTTTCATTAACAGTGTCTTTAAATCGGAAGAGGTCAAAGCTTGACGCTTGATCTGTACATCTGCAGTTCGTAACTCCTTTTGCATGTTTCATCGCTTCAGTAAAACTGATTCCATTTATTTCGACTACCGACACGAATATCCTCCAGAATAAGACCGGAAGAAAAATCCTCGGAGATGCGTAACTCAATTCCAAAAATGGGAGAAAAAACAAAAAATATTGCCCTTAAATGACAGACTTTTGTATTCATACGCATATTAGTGAAATATATATGGGGCATTCCAGCTATAACCGAGCGGCCATTGCCTCGACATTTTTTTTTTTTGTGATGATAATTTTTTCTCAGGTACTTTTCGACAAAAAAAGACATACGTATTCCTAAAAAAAAATTACTCGTCATCCGGGTCCAGTCTATGCCGTTTCAAATCCGAAAAAAATTAATTTCGACTAGAGTGTATCCTCCGATTTTTCTCAAATAAATTTACTGAAAAGTACATTAAAAACCGGAAATTTTGGTGACTATCTCATCGTGGAGAAATGATTTTTTTATATTTTCTGTTTGGATGAAACTGTGAAAAATGTGTTTTATTCGTAAAAAAAGAGTAAGTAAGCTTACTTATCGGTAATTGTAACCCTTGCCATAAATTCGACAATAAGAATAATAACTGAAGAATGGAAAAACATCCACGATTTGCAAAAGAATTCATATCCGAACACGTGTACTTACCAGTACTTACTCCTTTTTTACGAATAAAAACACATTTTTCACAGTTTCATCCAAATAGAAAAAATCGAAAAATCATTTCTCCACGATGAGATAGCCACCAAAAGATGCGGTTTTTAATGTACTTTTCAGTAAATTCATTTGAGAAAAATCGGAGGATACGCTCTAGTCGAAAATAATTTTTATCTGCTTTGAAAGGTCATAAACTGAAACCGGATGACGAATAATTTTTTTTGAGGAATACGTATGTCGTTTTTTGTCGAAAAGTATCTGATAAAAAATTGACATCACAAGAAAAAAAATGTCGAGGCAATGGCCGCTCGGTTATAACTGGAATGCCCCATATATACGTGCAGTGCAGAAAGCGCACGGCTGCGCTCTTGAGGGAGACTTTCATCCTCTTTTCTCCAATTCTATGGAATTAGGAACTACCATACGTGTTATGCGTGAGAATCTTGATCGCCTGAAACGATGACTAACCCTGTTCAGATCTGTGTCAACTGCACATCGTCGTATTGCCCCTTGAATACTAAGACCTCTCCCTACTGTTTCTCAACACGTATTTCTCAGTATTTTTAGTTCTTCTGAAAGCAGCGTTTAACCTCTTTTTTTTTTACATTTTTTTTTACCTCATGGTAGTTGATGGTCTCAAACCAATTTCGAACTGTTATAATAGTTCATTGTCTCGATTATTATTGTTAATATTATTATTATTTTTCTATTCGTAGAAAACTTTTCAGAGGACAGAAAATCGGTTTATATGTTTTTCAAAAGCCAGTTTATCCTCTTGATTATCTTTTTCGGTTCGTATTCATCGATCTTTCGATATATCCTGTTTTCTCCCCAAGTCTGCTGCGGAACATTTCAACCGCGGAACTCGAGGTCGTATTAATATCGGATATAAATATGCGTCGTAGTATCTACAGCGTGTATTTGTTAAGATATATTCGGACTTCTTAGAAATATTCTTTAAAATTAGCTCTCCGAATGGGAAGATCGAACGAGAAATTCGGCTCAACTAACTATGACGAATAAATGCATTCTGTACATACTGCACATATGAGCTGGGCAAAATAGGACACGTCGAAATTATTTGAAATATGTAGTTTTTGACATTTGGTATCTCATAATTTTTGAAAATATTTTATTCTTGGAGCAATATAGAATTCTAAAGTCAGAATTTAATGACGAGGCAAAATGGAGCATCCACAGAATAACAAAAATTCGGAGCAAATTTGAGACTGTCCCATTTTGCCTCTGACGATATTTTTTGTCCGGAATATCAAAATAAACTATCTAGTACCATTTTTAACTTCCCGCAATGAAAATTGAAAATTTTCATAAAAGATGGAAGTTATTGGTTTCGGTCCGATTTTCGAAAATCGAGTTTTCATCAGATCTCAACGTTTCGGGGTCCTAGGGGGAAGCTATTCTGACTATTTTTGGATGGACGCCGTATGTGTTCGTGTGTGTAAACAAATTTTTGTCGTACGATATCTTTAGAACGAATCGACTGATCGAAATGGTTTTTATGGCGATCGAAGGGGTTTATCAAGACTTAGATCTGATTCGATTTTGGAGTCGATTGGTCGAGTAGTTTCAAAGTTATTTGAGAAATAAAAATTAAAAAACAATTTTTTTTCATGGTTTTAGCACAAAACTCCTAAACTGTTCGTGCGATTAGTCTCAAAACTTAATCAGACTTAGCTCTTGGATAGCCCTTTCGATCGCCGTAAGATTCATCAGAATCGAACGATTAATTTAAAAGATATCGCACGAGAAAAATTTCTCTTTTTGTCGTACGATACCTTTGGAACGAATCAACCGATTTGAATGATTGTTGCGGCAATCGAAAGGGTTCATCAAGACTTAGATCTGATTAGATTTTGGAATCGATCGATCGAGTAGTTCCAAAGTTATTCGAAGAATAGAAATTGAAGAAAAAAAGATTTGTATAGGGAAAACTAATTCTACTTATAACCTTCTTTAATTTATTATAAACACAATAGTATCAATTAATTGTAACGTATTTAACACAGCGAGAAGTTTTCGGGTTGGCCCACAGGTCAACCGGTTTCTTGATTTTTTTCATTGAAACACAATCATTCAGAATCATAAATATTTTTAGCTTAGCTGTCCCCTACCTATTCCATTTATATAATATCTTTAGTTCGTTGAAGAATGATGACGGTTTCGGAGTAGACTACAGATTCAAAGAATTTGACAACAATTCTGAAAGTTTTCGAAAAACTATACCAAGAATTGTAATAACTGTAGCATATTTCACCTCAGGTCATTAGACGTGAATGAAATTACACGAAAACAAAAAACAAACGATTTCGCGAGAAGGTAATGTAATAAAATATGTCCAAATTGGGTAACTCATTAAGAGTGAACAGTTCTCAAAGCGTAGGTGGACGATTGATAATTGGTAACTGTAGACCATTTAAATCGTTTATCAAATGTTGAATCAATCTTTCAAAGAACTTGAGAACTCATAACTGCTGCCGTAATGTAGGCGTTTACTGGAACAGTAAACCGAGTATCTTGACCATATCGATTTTAAACATCCTTCCAGTCATCATGTAGTAATTGTTTCATTAATACTTATTCGATGTTAATCATGATAGAGCGTAAAATATCTAAAGTATCTATAATACAGTAATTTGAATCGGTTCATAGAAAAATTCTTTTGTCAATAAAGTTCATTATTCAATATAACTGTAATCTCAATAACGTCGACAAACTCTCTATGACGTTAAATAAAAATTATTTATAAGGTGTGAATACCCCCTAGAGTACACTGTCGATTATTTTTATAAACAGAAGTCATTAGCAGTTATGAATATTCGCGTAGTATCGATACGATACTTGCTCCCTGTAGGATTGAGTATATGGTTATGTATATATTTCATGCAAGGCGCGAAGACGTCAAGTTCTACTGTAACAATGCTGAAACTATAAAGACAAATAGTGCTCAAACGAGCCCAACAAGGCCTAATACCATATTTGCATCTACCATTAAACCAGCTTAAAATATTTGGTCCATTTATCAGAATGAAGAACGGTGCTGGTGAAGTAGACAATTTCATTACTGTCGGCTGGACAAAGAACACCCGCGTATAACTACTCGGTCATTATTACACATGAAACGTACTTAGCTGCTCTCGTATGCCGTTGATTTTTTTCATTTTCTTTTTTTCTTCTTACTTTTTATTATTTCTTATTTTTATTCTTATTCAAACGTAAAATTTGCATTAAAATTGTCACGCTGGTTAACCTTTATTAAATATGAAGAATGCCGAGTTTTATACATACTCGAAAATTTATTACAAATATACTTACATCTGTGTCGACTTATGTCGACAATTAATATGACAGGAGAGAAAAAAAAAAAAATCAGGAAACCGGTCGACCTGTGGACCAACCCTAAAACTTCTCGCTGTGTTAGATACGTTACAATTAATTGATATTATCGTGTTTATAAGAAAATTAAAGAAGGTTATAAGTATAATTAGTTTTCCCTATACAAATCTTTTTCTCTTCAATTTCTATTCTTCGAATAACTTTGAAACTACTCGACCGATCGATTCCAAAATCTAATCAGATCTAAGTCTTGATGAACCCTTTCGATCGCCGCAACAATCATTCAAATCGGTTAATTCGTTCCAAAGGTATCGTACGACAAAAAGATAAATTTTCGTCGTGCAATATCTTTTGAACCAATCAATCGATTTTGATGAATCTTACAGCGATCGAAGGGGCTAATCAAAAGCTAAGTCTGATTAAGTTTTGAGACTAATCGCACGAACAGTTTAGGAGTTATGCGCTAAAAACATGAAAAAAAATTGTTTTTAATTTTTAATTTTTAAATTACTTTGAAACTACTTGACCGATCGACTTCAAAATCTAATTAGATCTAAGTCTTGATAAACCCTTTCGATCGCCATAAAAACCATTTCGATCAGTCGATTCGTTCTAAAGATATCGTACGACAAAAATTTGTTTACACATACACATACGGACGTCCATGCAAAAATAGTCAGAATAGTTTCTTCGGACCCTAAATCGTCGAGATCTGATGAAACCTCGATTTTCGAAAATCGGACCGAAACCAATAACTTCCCTTTTTTATGAAAATTTTCAATATTCATTGCGGGAAGTTAAAAAAAATGATTCATCGTTAATTTATTTGACTTTACACAATCAGATGATCAATTCAAAGATCGTCTAAATCTTAACACTACCTAATTACCTTGTAACTAATTAAAAAAATAAAAAGGAAAAGATCGACTTTAGTTTCAAAAGCTCTAATTCGTGTTTTGCAATGCGATATGTACTAACTGACTAAATTTGCTGATTAAGCAAAAGTCTTGGATTTCATTGACATCGTTTGTTAAGAAATTCGTCAGAATGACACGTTTAAAAAAAAAAAAACGAAAAAGTGAAGAGTCACTTACCGAAAGGATTCAAAAATTAATATTTTAACAATTACGAAAAGATAAGTTAATTTTTTGACTATATAGATAAAGTGGAATAAAAATTTTATCTCACATTAGGAATTGACGCTTTTTCAATCCTCGAATGAATTTCTAATTAATTACAAATAGCTAATGAATCTAGGAATTTTATTCACGATGTATTCTTTGTAAGATGACTAATCAATGATTATCCTTATCAAATCGGTCAACTTCCATCGTCGTATACATCGATAAATGATTATGAAATAATAATTCGATGAAAAAAAAAAAATAAATAAAACTAAACTATTAACTTGAGCAATTGAAGATATATGCAATGGAGTAACTATTATAGCGTATGTAAGAATCTTTCAAAGTGATTATAATAATAATTGTTCGCAGTATTGCTGACTCGAGTTTAATGTTGCAACGATATGGAATTTGTGTCACGTAGAAAATTTACTTCTGGGTTCATAGAAGTTCATTTTAAAGTAACGAGATTCGCTTCTCTTCTCTTTGCAATATCAAACCATAAGAGACCCTCGCAATTGCATATCCTAGATAAAAAATAAACAATAAAAAAAAAAACGAATTCGTTAAATGACGAACAGAATTAAACACGATGAATTGGGAGAAATGAAAAAGTCAATTTTTTCAATTTTTAAAACTTTTTATAACATGAAACGGGTATTCTTTTTATTAATAAAATTCGAGTTGTCGCATCTAAATTACAGCGACAAAGGATTACTTTTATAAATTTAACGTCCTCGGCAACGAGATCATAAAGTTAAAGTACTAGGCTAGACGAGAAATTAGGGCTGCATCGTAAAACTGAGTGAAAACCTTGTATGTACAATAATATGAGGAAGTAGATGGTACAGAAACGTGTAATCTTTGTTCCCGATCTCAATGCTGTAAGATGTAAGAAACTTAACTACATTTCAGATCTTCTTTAAATATAATATTTGCATACAAGAAACGTATGTATGTACAGTTTTGCAATAATTTTTAACGTGGATACGTCTATGGGCAGATTTCGCGAAAATTTAGCGACACGAAAATGTGAAAGATTTATTTTTTGAATATTTCAGTTGTTATTAATGCGATTTTAACCGGAGGATTATTTTAAACCCTTGCACTCTTCTCTCGCTCTTCACTGAGCTGAAAATTATCAGCTTGGGAGCGACTCCGTATAGTGACACGACGTTTTATGAATGATGGGATTTTCTAAAAAAATTGTAAAATGTTCCAAACTGGTAAAGAATATTTTAGGGATACAGTCGACCCTTCTACCCCCCTTTTTTAATACATATTATTCATAAAACATTTCATACACATCAAAAAAATATCTTAAAATTTAAAAATTGAATTTAAACGAGAACGAATAGAAAATACCGTAAAAATAAAAAATAAAAATCAAGAAACCGGTTGACCTGTGGGCCAACCCGAAAACTTTCCGCTGTGTTAAATACGTTACAATTAATTGATACTATTGTGTTTATAATAAATTAAAGAAGGTTATAAGTATAATTAGTTTTCCCTATACAAATCTTTTTTTCTTCAATTTCTATTCTTCGAATAACTTTGGAACTACTCGACCGATCGATTCCAAAATCTAATCAGATCTAAGTCTTGATGAACCCTTTCGATCGTCGCAACAATCATTCAAATCGGTTAATTCGTTCCAAATTTATCGTACGACAAAAAGACAAATTTTTGTCGTGCAATATCTTTTAAACCAATCGTTCGATTTTGATGAATCTTACGGCGATCGGAAGGGCTATCCAAGAGCTAAGTCTGATCAAGTTTTGAGACTAGTCGCACAAACAGTTTAGGAGTTATGCGCTAAAAGCATGAAAAAAAATTGTTTTTTAATTTTTATTTCTCAAATAACTTTGAAACTACTCGACCGATCGACTCCAAAATCTAATCAGATCTAAGTCTTGATAAACCCTTTCGATCGCCATAAAAACCATTTCAATCGGTCGATTCATTCTAAAGATATCGTACGACAAAAATTTGTTTACACACACACACACACACACACACACATATGGACATCTATCCAAAAATAGTCGGAATAACTTCCTAGGACCCGAAAACGTCGAGATCTGTTGAAAACTCGATTTTCGAAAATCGGACCGAAACTTCGGAAATCGGAAATCGGATCGGCAATAACTTCCCTTTTTTATGAAAATTTTCAATTTCCATTGCGGGAAGTTTATAAATTGTATTAGGCAATTACTTTCTGTGGTCACAATAATTATGCTTTGTCATAAATCATGACACGACGTATTAATATCTTGCATATACGTGCGGTTTACTGAAATTACATACAACAATCACACTTCAATGGTTAAAATATTTCTATGAAATAATTTGAGCGAATATCAAGTAGATCGTTTAGATATTTATTTAGAAAACGATTTAGTGTCCAATATATGTATTGAAAGCTGATAAAAACTGATTAACAAAAATGATAATATATATATATAAAACAGCGAAATGAACTATACATAGAAACAGACAAATAATTACATACAGCAGTAGTCATAGAGAAGAGTAGGTTATATTTACTTGTATAAATATGTTTTCAATAATTGTTTTAACAGATGTTTTAACGATTCAGGAACGCGTTTTATCATTAACCAGATGTATTATAATAGCACCTTGTTTTTCCCATACTTATATACCTACCTGTAATTTTTTCGCCTTTGGAATGCCGATGCAGTTCTGTAAACCCACGCAGTTTATACTTAACTGCAATAACTGATACAGAGAAAGATGCGATATTCAAACTGAGAATAAAGAAGAAACCTTGTGTTATTTTTTTCAGGTAACGTAATCGTAAACAAAAGTTCAAAAAATCCTAAGTAATGATGAGTTCGAAAAACGCGGAAACGGTCTCGGCTATTCATCTCTGTTTAAAAAGCACCTAGATGATATGCAACCCAAACAACATTCTTGTATGGCACGTCGCATAAATTTGTGATCAAAATTACACAGGTGGAAGCTATTTTATTTATTTTTTTTGTAGTGAAGATGGTGAATGTATTTACTTTTATTTATATGACGAAAAATTTGCTGCGGGTAATTATCTTCTTGGTATTGAATTATTGAATATTTAATTAGCAATGTCTATACCTACATAAATGAAGCGAGATTTAATTAACACAAGAATCTGCTGTCTTACTTCTTTCATTATTTATTTATTTATTCATTTATTTAGTTTGCTTGTCTACCGTAATTACGTGTATCACGTTGATAGTCGGTGAATAGAATCGCGATATTACAAGGTTAACATGAGAAGCCGTAAATCAATAGAAACGAAAGTTTATTATCACTTTGCGTTGATTACTTGCCGATAAACTGTAGTGATATTAATAGCCGATAGTTATACCTATACGTAGGTAGTTACACTTAGTTCGTAATGTAAAATAAACGTGGGTTTACGTAATTAGTAGTAATTGCAAAATGAATTTACACTCAAATGACGTTTCAATCTATTCAACATTCTATCTATAATGGTATAACAAACCGACAAAGCTGCACCTTGAAATTATGACATTTCGATACCTACTAGTGCGAAAGTGTTGATTTTCGAACGAGTGTGGTGGTTTTTTGCACATCTAGCTGCACTCGGGCGACAATCAAACGAGTCAAGAATCATCTTTCGCACATACCTATATCAGATTTTATTTTTCAACACGTAACGTGCGGAAAGTTTAATTTTGTGCACGTGAAGCGGGCGCAAAATCGAACTTTACACCCTACAGCGTGTTGAAAATAATTTTTTGTAACGCATGTACGATTTTCGCGTTTTTTTTAACCTATTAAGTCGGCCTAAAGTGACGGTTTTCAGACCAGCAAGCAAAAAAAAATTATCAGCAGACGTTTTCAGGTTTTTTTTGCCCGCTAAAATATTTTTCAAATTTTCAAGAAAATTATCAATAATTAAGATAAAATCTAGTAAATACGTAGTGGCCGTTTTAGAAAACGGTCACATCAGTCCCGCTTAATATAAATAAATCGCAAAAATCCATACATGCGTTACAAATAATATGGTGTGCACCAAGGGCCAAGCGGGTTTTTTAACCTCGTGTGGTTGCAGTACTCGTTTTCGGTTCGCACACGGAGAGACCGTTCTGGTAATGGTTACTATTTTGGCTTAGTATTTTTGAGAGTTTCCAACAATTTGCTCGGAATTCTGAGGAATTTAGATTTTTTGTGAACTATTTAAAAAAATATCCAGAAATAATTCCCATATTACGTAGTAACAGTTCGATACAAAAAATAATTGAAATCATATCCCATACCAATACCGCACTTTTTACTATTTCTATGTGAATAGTTCCTAACAATATGTAGAGTACTGAATTTAATAATGGCCAAAGTGTCAAGTACCATAACCACATTCAGTTTTATTTCTAATTCAAATATCAAACAGTGATATTATGTGTAGTAATGATTCCTTCCGAATGCTTACTTTTGAATATAACAGTAATAGTTCCTGAATTAGTAGCAATGGATACCAACAATATTCTCAATAGTTCCGCAGCTTTACTGTTGGCATGATAATGATTTCTAAACGTCGCTAGGAGCCGTTACTAATGTTCAAGATAAAGCATCACTAAAAATGATGATTGTCACCACTTTAATAATTTTTTTAGGAATGAGTATTGATGTTCTAAGAATCATCACTTAAACGGTCTCTCCGTGCATACGCACTCGCCTTCGGCTGGTGCTAGCTCACCTACAACTCGCACTGCAAACTCCACACTCGGTCTAAAAAAGCCCACTTTACGTCCTTAGTACACAATATACTATTATTTAATATTTTCTTCAAACATTATTGGGAAAGAAACTTATTTCCTAAAATTTTTAACACACTCTGGCAAGGGTTGATTAAATCGTCCAAGTAAATACACGAAGGATATATGTGGGAGTGAAGTTCGTTAAGATGTTACCTACAATTCGAATGAATGATGAATGTCTACGGCTCTATAAGGGCACAGTGCCTTTTGTATAATTAGTAATTACTATTCGGATGAAGAGTAATGGTCGGTTACGATTGTCTCTACATAGTATGTAAAACCTGATGTACCGACATGCAATCCGATATGGAAATAAACTATATCGGAAATGCTGTTAGTTAACAGTCTGCAAGAACGATTGCGGAGTTGATGTAACTCAACTAACTTCATATTATCATGCTGCACAATTCTGTACCAACTGTTGCATGAGTTAATTAAATATTGTTACATACTCGTGTACATATATGTGAGAATTGAGTATGTAGATATGGAGGCAAATTTTCATTGATGTAAAATTAATTGATATGTAGTTCTGTTAAAATATCTAGAAATTTTTCTCTTATTATTATTTAATCCGAGTATAATGTGGTTGAATTAAATCTTATAGATAATTATCGTGTTGATCATCATCATCATCATCATCGTGGAGAGTCAATTGTCAGCTAAGAAGCGGTTAGTTTATTTATATAATTAACGCATTGCGTAATGTTGCAGTTTCGTAAGATCCGTAACACCTACCACTACGCATTACTAATTGTTCTATAGACGGTAGTCATCCTTGAGATATCTACGATATTATATTGTAATGTCGCGAGTATGAGACTATAGATGAAGGAGAAGGATGAAGAGGAACTAACCAAGACATTTATCACTTTGACTTATGATATTTGTAATGAAAATAAGAGATTCATTAACCACTGGGAAAGACCTTTTGGTATGATGGTGAAATAATAATTAATTACTATAACAAAAAATCGATATTGAGATTCGAATTTTTGAAAATAGTGTGAGAAGCTGATTGAGAATGGTTTTAAAATCGAAGAAATTTTTGTATCGATAAATTTATTACAGTTTGGAGAAATTGCCTTGTTAAGTACGGACTTAACCAATTTAAAAAAATTTTGAATATTTTTTTTCAAAACTATTTAATATGAAGTGTATATAATTGAATTTTCGATGTCAATTCAAATATCCGGTTTCTCTAGTTTTAACGGGTATAAGTATAGAACGCGTTCTACAGCAGTTCAGACGATTAAACCTAATGCATATTCAATAAGCTGAAATAGATTTCACGATGAAACTTACTGCTTGATGGTTGTAATTTTTTTTTTTTTTTTGTTTTTTCTATTTTTTTTTCTTCTTTCTTCTTTTTTTTTGCACGTTTATATATTATATCACCTATACAGACATAAGCTCAAAGAGTAATAGAAACGGAAACTATTATGGATACAAGTAAATTAAAAAAAAAAAAAAGAAGTTTTTATCGTCTTTAAGACATCTTTATTTCCAGTTTTAAGTCTTCATTACACAATCTTTCAGCAATTAGACTCATGCGTATTATCAGGTTAGCCTATCGATATCCAAAGGTGTGATACACGGAGAGACTGTTTAAGTGATGATTCTTAGAACATCGATACTCATTCCTAAAAAAAAATTAGCAAAGTAGTGACAATCATCATTTTTAGTGATGCTTTATCTTGAACATTAGTAACGGTTCCTAGCGACGTTTCGAAATCATTATCATGCCAACAGTAAAGCTGCGGAACTAGTGAGAATATTGTTGGTATCCATTGCTACTAATTCAGGAACTATTACTATTATATTCAAAAGTAAGCATTCGGAAGGAATCATTACTACACATAATATCACTGTTTGATATTTGAACTAGAAATAAAACTGAATGTGGTTATGGTACTTGACACTTTGGCCATTATTAAATTCAGTACTCTACATATTGTTAGGAACTATTCGCATAGAAATAGTAAAAAGTGCGGTATTGGTATGGGATATGATTTCAATTATTTTTTGTATCGAACTGTTACTACGTAATATAGGAATTATTTCTAGATTTTTTTTTAAATAGTTCACAAAAAATCTAAATTCCTCAAAATTCCTAGCAAACTCTTGGAAACTCTCGAAAATACTTAGCCAAAATAGTAACCATTACCAGAACAGTCTCTCCGTGTACGAACTGTATTTTTAGTTTCATTTTTTTTTTTTGCTTTTCTGTGGATGCCCCATTTTGTCTGGTCATTGAATTCTGTCTTTAGAATTCTGTATTGCTTCAAGAATAAAATATTCCCAAAATTTATGAGATATCGAATGTCAAAAACTACATATTATAAATAATTTCCAAGTGTCCCATTTTGCCCAGCTTTAGACTTTTGAATTCAAACACTATGTTGTTTAAAACACTAAAAATGGTTTCAAAAATTTTATATTCTCAATTATTCCGTTGAATCGTACTATTGTATAGAAACAAAATTTTCCAATAATTTTTAAGCGTCTCATTTTCCCCCATCATTATACATCCCAATCTTCTGACAGATTTTTCCCCACCGTCTCATTTTAGCCCGCTCTAAGTTTAACATTTTTAAAAAGGCCTACTGTGTCAGGGTCGAAGGATATTGACGTTATCCGTTGCCCCCGCGGTTATAAACTTATAATATAATAGTGTTATAACTCACTCTAATCTTCAGGAGTGCTGCAGGTATGTTAATATTACTATTATACATGTACAGTATAATGACCGAGAGTACGAGAGTAGGTAATATGGATTGATGTTTCCGACGATTAGATTCAGGCATTATTTTATATGCACAAGAGATACCAACTAAATTACCTTATCGTCGCTTAAACTAATCTTTCAAACTCACGTCGTATGGTTGACGGATGTAATTTTGGAGTTTTTTTTTTTTTTTCCTTTTTCATTTTTCGTTTTTTCTTTTTCGTTTTATTATTCTCTGGATTCTATCATTTACCATATACATATAAAAAAACTCATCGATTCAGATAAAATTTATTGATTAATTAATTATGAGCAGAAATATTTAGACAATAAAAAAATTAAAAAAAAAAAAAACTGATTTTGGTGAAGATTTTATACAGTTGATTTCGACGTAAAAATATGCGTAGGTATACGAATGAATGTAAGGCATAGTTAAAATTCATATGAGGGATAATTTGACAAATTATTAACTACAGGATTTTTACGTAGAGATAAAATTTAGCGAATATAATAAGTTGTAAGCCCGGTTCGTGGACACGACATGTATGTACATATATACATACGTGATATAAAAATTAGTGGATCTTTTTTTTTTATTGTTATTTTTATATTTTTGTTAAATATAAGATTTGAAGCGCGAACTTATACGCGCGGAATTGCGTGGGCGAGACTTGATACGGGACTTTATATACGCGACTTTGAGCAGAGGACGCGAGTTGATGTCTAGATATATAAAATAGACCTGAAAATATAATTTAGTAAGAATAATTTTTAACCAATATATATATATCGAATGTTTAGCAAAATATAATAATGAATCTTGAAGATATATAGACAATATTTTTACATTTTTTATTTTTTTTTCCATTTGCCTGGGTGCGACACGGCGTACGTTCGGGTTATAACGTGTACACGTATCTTATAGATATAAGTACCTACTTATTGCTTTAGATAAACGTAACTAGGAAGTACTAGCGAATTTATTACCATTTCAATACGGGTTACAGTACATATGTATATATACCTACTCATAGGGGCTATAAAATATACACCATAAAATGTTCACTTTATTTATATATTCACGGAAATGTGTTAACTGTCATGGCGTAGCGATATTATATACACCGTAGAATTTTATGGATAGTCATTATCAAAGATAGATTGTCATCGTAACGGGTATGGATTCACAGTTTTGGCCATTTCTTTTGTTTTTATTTTGTTATTATAATTTTTTTTTTTTTTATTTCTTCGATATAGGGTAAAATTCATTATTTTCACAGATCATGATAGCACTTAAGGATAATCAATCCGTACAAATTTCATCGTTAAAAACCAATTAGACATGTTAAGAAGCTCACTGCAAAAATTTTGTTCAATTATTTAAACCCGTCTGATCAGAAAAAAAAAATAATACAAAAAAAAGAAAAAACAAAAAAACAAGCCATAAAAACAGTTTTTTGGGATACTTTTCATCAAGAAGGAAAAAGTATAGGTTTGTCAACGAAAGAAAAAGTATAAAAAAATTAATGGAAAAACCAACAAAAAAGATTGAAATTAAAAATTTTACAAAAAAAAAAAAAAAAAAAAAAATGCCCGCTATATATTGACAAACAAGAATTTCATACAGTACATTTCATCCTAATTCGATTTGGCTACATTTACAATTTCTTTTTGTCATTGGCAAGGAACGCTCTATATATTAACTAACAACAATTTTATACAGTGCATTTCGTTCTAATTCGATCTGGGTATATTTACAATTTTTTTCTTGTCATTGGCAAGGAACGCCCTATATATTAACCAACAAAAATTTTATACAGTGCATTTCGTTCTAATTCTATCTGGGTATATTTACAATTTCTTTTTGTCATTGGCAAGGAATGCCCTATATATTAACCAACAACAATTTTATACAGTGCATTTAATTCTAATTCGATCTGGGTATATTTACAATTTTTTTCTTGTCATTGGCAAGGAACGCCCTATATATTAACCAACAAAAATTTTATACAGTGCATTTCGTTCTAATTCTATCTGGGTATATTTACAATTTCTTTTTGTCATTGGCAAGGAATGCCCTATATATTAACCACCAACAATTTTATACAGTGCATTTAATTCTAATTCGATCTGGGTATATTTACAATATTTTATGTTGTCATTGGCAAGGAACGCCCTATATATTAACCAACAAAAATTTTATACAGTGCATTTCGTTCTAATTCTATCTGGGTATATTTACAATTTCTTTTTGTCATTGGCAAGGAATGCCCTATATATTAACCACCAACAATTTTATACAGTGCATTTAATTCTAATTCGATCTGGGTATATTTACAATATTTTATGTTGTCATTGGCAAGGAATGCCCTATATACATAACATGAATAACTCAACTCGGAAGAACAAATCAATACAGAGGAAAAAGTACAGATTTCGATTCTAGCTGGTAATTAAAGCTTAAAAAAAATGGTATTTTTTTATTCACGTTGATGTTCATTTTTCTAATAAAGAATTACAGACTTTGATTATAACTTCGTTCATAATATAAGTAGGTACTGTTCGACATTTTGAGGAATTTTTGAGAGGACCTAAGACTGTTTTTAATATTAAATGAACAGTTCAAAAATCTGATATACCTACATGTCATAAAAACAGTCCAGTTTATCATATTATTTTCGTGTCTTTGATGTTTTTTGAATCGGATCTATATATTCTGGCAGAATCCCCATTTTTATTTTATAAATAAACATACATGTGGATGATTGCAAAAATTATTCATCAAGTTCGGGGTCTCACCATTTTCGATTTTCTCACGATTTTAAACACCCTCTATTCCATGACCAAGGACTCGAAAGTATTTGTAATTTTTTTTTTAGATAATTTTAGTAACTTGTTTTGGAAATCAAATTCTTCAATGATTTTCAGATGATTCTTAATCAATAATAAAAGATTAGGATAAATTTTCATTTTACACTGCGTAGGGGCCGGATTGAAGTACCGAATTTCAAAATATATTTCGAACGATCAAAATGACGGATTCATTTGTTCAGTTCAGAATATTAAATTCTGAAAAATGGGAAAGGAGAGATCTTGAATCTCAGAAAGTCCAAGAATCTGAAAAATAAAATTTTCAAACTTATCGAAACTTCAATCCGGTCACATTATCCTCAAATGTTCGCAAATACTTCAAAAAATTTATTTTTCGTATTTAAATGGCATTTCGATAGCTTTCCAACAATTTTATTTTATATTCAAAAAATTCGGCTGAAAAAAAAAACTATACGAGGAAATATGATTTTCAGATTTGGATCTCAATGGGTTTTAGAATAATCAATATTATCGATAATTAATTCAAAAAAAAAATCCCCCTCTGTTTCTGCATAAGTTTGAAGTCCCCTCTTACCCTGTAAAATGCAAATGGCAAGTGCCGACTATTATTTGAATTTATTACTCATCAATTTGTTTATTATAAAAAATAGAAACAGGGTGACGTCGTGGCGCCGTGACGTTGACGAGTTCCGACACTGCACATGACGATATAATGCATTAGGGTAGAGGTTTACGTCACCCACGCTCTTCCGGAAACGTCCAGACGACTCCGACGTCCGAAAATTATTATTTTAACAACGAGGAATGTCCTCCGTGTAATCACGGTGTCGCCTGCAGACGTTATGTCAAATATTGAGGAATATCCGGTAGTTGTAAAACATGTGTGTAAGTATATATATGTGTATAAATGTAAAATACATGTGGGTGTATATGTATGTACATGTATATACATATTTTTTTGAATTTTGTTATTTTTTATGCACATTTCTTCACGTCGTGAAATAAAATTCCAACTTTATTATACCTAGTCATACTATATCCCATGATAAATTATTAAAAATCTGTAGACTGTACGAATAAGTAGATGCTGCAGGTGAAGTGAGATCTAAGATAAAATTTATTTTTATCTTCTAGAAGATCGTAAAATTAATTAAATTGGCCCCGGTTAGCCTAGGTTCAATTATTATTTAAAACGGTAAATACTAAAATCGTAAATAAATCAATCAAATGTATGTACCTATCTAAAACGTGTAACGTACGTATATCTATAGCGGTGAGAGGGCTTAACGATCGGTAGTGAAATCACGATAATGATAGTTGCATATTATTATCAATTGCGTACTTATTGAAGTGAATACTTCTTTTACGACAACGAATAAGCGTTACGGTCGCGTAAGCGTTAAACCCGACAGGAGAATGAAAGAATATGGAAGCAGATAGGCATTACGTCGCATATATTCCGTACTTACCTTACTCTAAGTCTTAAGTCTTGATTCTTGAGTCTTATGTCTTAAGTCTTGAGTCCTAAATTTTAAGTCTTGAGTCTTAAATTTTAAGCCTTGAGTCTTAGGTCTTGAGTCTTAAGTCCGAAGTCTTAAGTCTTGATTTTTGAGTCTTAAGTCTTAAGTCTTGAGTCTTGAGTCTTCAGTCTTAAGTCTTAAGTCTTGAGTCTTGAGTCTTAAGTCTCAAGTCTTAAGTTTTAAGTCTTAAGATATAAGTCTCAAGTTTTAAGTCTTAAGTTTTAAGTCTTAAGTCTACTTGGGTACAAGTATTTACTTGAGACGTGTGTACCCACCCACACACACTTTTTTTTATTCTTGTACTGTACATCACACGTTGGCATAGGATTCTTACATAGGATTATATACATTCCAAACTCTGAGGTACGGAGAAACCTTCTTTACGATCGGTAGTAATTACCTATGAGATTTACAAATGAAATAATAAGTAGGCCAGTTGCTCTGGTGCTGGCGACAACTGATAATAAATCATCCTTTATAATGCCAGAATTTATTCCGCATAATTTTATTGTGGTATTAATATCACTTCAACTACTTAAGATGTCGAAATTATTGACGTTGTTGTATGTAGCTATAAATTTGATATTAAAGATTAACAATTTTCGTTTCTCTTCCAGTTAGGAAAATTCGGGGCTGGATTGTAGTTCCGAAGTTTAAAAGTTTCGAATCCACAATTGAGACGATTTAGAATTTTTCTTACGAAATTCGTTTTCACGTTTGATATGAATGAAAACAGAAATTTACCTTCAAAATCCGTATTTAGAAAATTTTTTTTCTCCAATTTTAATCACGTCGAATAAAAATCAAATGCACCTAATCAAGTAGGTATGAATTTCATTTACTTATGTATATATAGCCAATTTATACAGGAAATTATTTGCTCCAAAATCCCTTAGGAATTCGATTGACTGAGAGGTCGATGACTGCAAAGCGTCTTATAGGGTGACATGGTATAATTTTATTTCTCTTTTATCTTTTTTTCTTTCTCAAGTGATCTTCATGGCTACCGTATAGAAGTAAGCTGTTCATTTGACGTTGAGATATAGAATTTTCGCCGCAGGCTGGTACTCTGGCAATCTAGCATCTATTGTATAGAGATGATATATCTGATGCTATAAAAAGTGATAAAAAAAATAATTAAAAATAAAAATAAAAAAAAATAAAAAAATGGATAGTTAAAGCTGCGATAGTAATTAACTGGAGTTATAAAATTATAATTATACCAAGCCGACTACTGAGCGTGAAATTAAATTTTTTATTTTTTTTTGTTAAATCCTAGAATAACTAATCTTCATATATTTTGTAATTTTTATTAACAGACAAAAAAGAAATATATTCGTTCAGTTCGCAAGAGATTTTCAAAAATTATGCAGAACTTAAAAATATAAAAACCATCTGTATTTATTTTTTTTTACACTTTTTATATACATAAACAACGGGTGAACGGAACTCTTCAAAACCGTCGGCGGCGGTGATTTCTCCGGAACCACTAAACCGATCTTTATGAAATTTGAACCACATATTTTACACAGTAATAGCTTCAGCGCATTCTACAACCAAATTGAAATTTTGATTTTTATTATTTTCTTGGGACTAAAAACAGTGAAAAAAAACCTCATTTTTTTCATCATTTTCTGCAAATGTCCGCCATTTTGTTATTTATCAATAAATATTAATTTCCATAGAATGCGCTAGAGCCATTATTATACTGAACCTAAATATTTTTGTTTTTTTTGTTTTAAATTAGCCGTTATCAAGTTATCAACGTCACCAGCGACATACTAATTTTTTGAGGAGTTCCGTTCACCCGTTGTTCATGTATATAAACAGTGTAAAAAAAAAATAGATACACGGAGAGACCGTTCTGGTAATGGTTACTATTTTGGCTTAGTATTTTCGAGAGTTGCCAAGAATTTACTAGGAATTCTGAGGAATTTAGATTTTTTGTGAACTATTTAAAAAAATATCCAGAAATAATTCCTATATTACGTAGTAACAGTTCGATACAAAAAATAATTGAAATCATATCCCATACCAATACCGCACTTTTTACTATTTCTATGCGAATAGTTCCTAACAATATGTAGAGTACTGAATTTAATAATGGCCAGAGTGTCAAGTACCATAACCACATTCAGTTTTATTTCTAATTCAAATATCAAACAGTGATATTATGTGTAGTAATGATTCCTTCCGAATGCTTACTTTTGAATATAATAGTAATAGTTCCTGAATTAGTAGCAATGGATACCAACAATATTCTCAATAGTTCCGCAGCTTTACTGTTGGCATGATAATGATTTCTAAACGTCGCTAGGAGCCGTTACTAATGTTCAAGATAAAGCATCACTAAAAATGATGATTGTCACCACTTTACTAATTTTTTTAGGAATGAGTATCGATGTTTTAAGAATCATCACTTAAACGGTCTCTCCATGTACAGATGGTTTTTATGTTTTTCTAAAGTGTATTTGTCGAGCTGAATAAACCTTATATCAATATCTATAATAGTATTTTCATAAAAAAATTCCCTTAAATTAGATGTATTTTAATTAAAAATCATACATCGATAATTTACAAACGAAATGGCTGTTAATTAGATAAATTTGTACGTAAAAAGATTAGAACTTGGTATATGAGATTCTGAAAATAATATCGTGAAGTATATATGGACTAATAAATATGCGTATAAACATGTCGCCTGCATTCGTTGCACATTCAAACTTATCCGTGCAAGCCTGCGCTAGCTTGCAGCGCTATACGGCATAATAATTGCAATGGTAATAAAACGTGTTTGTCTTGCAATTGGAACACGTACCGAGAACCCGGAATTGGACATCGGCCTCAATTCGTATTGGTTGAGGAAAAGTTGTTACCTACTAAAAATTGCACATATATGCAAATATTATACGTATGGGTTATAACAATTAAAAGTTACGCGGAATTCTAGCAGCTGTATCATGAATAGCGAAAATTTCTGAGATTAATGATCAGAAAGAACAAACGGTCAATTCGGATGACTTGGGATGATCATAGCCCCACTAGAACATCTTGTAGAAATTTTTTATAAGCTCAAAAAATTGTATTTCGAATTCTATGTCGAGTGATATGTTTTTAATTAAAACAAAAAGAGGTTTAATAATGAGAGAAAAGTTGATTGGATTGAAAAATGAAAAACAAATATAGTTTTGAAATAAGTTTCAAAAAATATGAGTGCAAGAAAAAAATTATTACTTATTTTAATAATAAAATAAAAAAAATACTGGTGAATCGTTTGATCAGATTCAAATTGGACCAAATTTTATATCGATTGAAAGGAAAGAATTTATCAAAATCTGTTGATCTGTTTTCGATAACAATAAAAATGATTTCCAAAATTTAATTTCTTTAATAATTCAAAAATTACTGCATCGATAAAATTCAGAATCTGAACGGATTCAAGATACATAAAACCGCATAGATTGATCCAACGAAAATCAAAACTGTTTGGGAATTCGTTAGCAAAATATCTACGGATAAAAAGAATTGATCAAATTTGCAAATACAAGGAAAATCATACGTCAATTTAAAAATTTTCGGAAGGGATATTTCTCAAACGTTGAGATCTGGCGAGAATTGAACTTTTTTTTTAATGAAATTAAACTTAAGAATGTTTTTCAACGGTTGAAATTATTCAAAAATGTTAGTTTCGTAATAAAACGAGTATAGTTTGAGGTAAGGGCCGTATAAACTGGGACGTGAAACGAACAAATAGGTAATAATAATAAAATTCACTGATTTCTCCATATAGTAATGATTAAAATTCTTAGATCGGTAACACAGAGTAATTTGTTGAATTTAGCTAGCCAGCGGTTGACCACCCTGTAGAATTCTAAGCAATGACTATGGGTCGGGTTAACATAAGGCAAAGTGAAACGTATATAAGTTGAATTGTGTCGCCGTTAAATATGTTTAGATCTATAGAACAAAGAAACCGACATGACATTAACGCATCACGTCACGTATATCTCATAATCAATTCCGGGATTTTGCGAATGTAACTATCGTATTGGTCAAACGTTTGCAGGTCAATCTAAAAAAGTATATAAAAATCTTCCAGAAAAGAAAAAATCAAGATAAAATCTTTGGAGACGAGTAAATGTTCCGAATTTTAAAATTCCCGCATGATTTGGCAAACTTCTCCATTAAATTGTCGGATTTTTGAACTTTCGAAGATTTTATATGACTCTGCACATTCCCAATTTCAATATCCTCAACTTTAAAGTTACCGAAAATCCAAAATCGTATTAAATAAATTTATAATTTCCGACCGTTCGGAGGTTTTAATTTAAAAATTTTTAATTCTAACTCGATCCGAACTTTTTGATAAAAAATATTTACGATTTAGATTTTTTTGTACAGTCTTCGAAACTATCGCTGTTTAAAATTTAAATAGCAAGATAATTATAGCTTTGTAGTTATATTTCAAAGTCAAGTTTCTACGCTATGCATCTTGCAGCTGAAGATATTCTTCGATGATTTACGAGATAAGAATCGACGTGATTTATGGAATCTGAAGGTTTAGCTTTGGCTCTGAGTTTAGATGACGTTGAGAAGCAGAGAAATATACAAGCTATAAAATATATTTCAAGTATTTGCTGATTTTATTTTTTATTTTCTTGATTATTGACGGTCGTATTGTTTATTCGAAACTTTCTCAAATTTGGAAGGAATATTTTAAATTCGTATAATTTTAGGATAAATCAATGATATTCGATGATTTGTATTTTTTTTTTATACAAAAAATTTTACACTTTAAAGCATACTTTTTACTAAACTTTGAGAATATAAAAATTGTACGTGTTTCGTGCTAATTCGCGATGATAGAATTAGACTGATATCTTTTTTTCTCAATATATTATTAATTTTTTTCTTAAACTATACATAATTATGTATATAATTTTAAATAAATTTATACATATAATAACAAAGCTCGTATATGAAATTTCAAATAATTTTTAATCACGTTTCAAAACGTCCGTAATTAGCTATAGAAAAAAAATAAATAAATAAAAATCAGGGAACCGGTTGACCTGTGGGTCAACCCGAAAACTTCCCGCTGTGTTAAATACGTTACAATTAATTGATACTATTGTGTTTATAATAAATTAAAGAAGGTTATAAGTATAATTAGTTTTCCCTACACAAATCTTTTTTTCTTCAATTTATATTCTTCGAATAACTTTGAAACTACTCGACCGATCGATTCCAAAATCTAATCAGATCTAAGTCTTGATGAACACTTTCGATCGCCGCAACAATCATTCAAATCGGTTAATTCGTTCCAAATTTATCGTACGACAAAAAGACAAATTTTTGTCGTGCAATATCTTTTAAACGAATCTTTCGATTTTGATGAATCTTGCGGCGATCGAAAGGGCCATCCAAGAGCTATGTCTGATCAAGTTTTGAGACCAATCGCACGAACAGTTTAGGAGTTATGCACTAAAAACATGAAAAAAAAATTGTTTTTTAATTTTTATTTCTCAAATAACTTTGAAACTATTCGACCGATCGACTCCAAAATCTAATCAGATCTAAGTCTTGATAAACCGTTTCGATCGCCATAAGAACCATTCCAATCGGTCGATTCGTTCTAAAGATATCGTACGACAAAAATTTGTTTACACACACACACACACACACACATACGGACGTCCATGCCAAAGTAGTCAGAATAGTTTCTTCGGACCCCAAAACGTCGGGATCTGATGAAACCTCGATTTTCGAAAATCGGACCGAAACCGATAACTTCCCTATTTTATGAAAATTTTTAATTTTCATTGCGGGAAGTCAATAAACTGAATCAATAAAAACTAGATGTCTTCAAGGCGTACCAGTGGTTAAAAAAAAAAAAAAATTCTATCCAAGGTGTATAATGCATGCGCGAATATTAACGAGTATTAGAAAGAATGCAATGCAGTTGCAAATTTTTATTCGCACATATGCAGGTATGTCATATTGTTCGGTATCTCATTGTCACCGAACTTCCGTTACATTTGTCTTTATAACATTGAAACTATGTAGTATTTCTCTTCTTCCTATTTTTTTCTCTTTTTTTTACTATTTTTATGAACGTTTTTTCACTCTCTCCGTCTCTACTCTTTATTTCTCAGACGATCTCTCTCGTTTCATACCAACAGACTAGGTAATTATTTTTCAAGGTTCATCCTCGAAAGACATGCTTTAAATCTACATAATTGATGTCACGTAACTGACGACAAAAATTTCGTATATATGTACACATATATGGGCCATTCGATACCACTTCGACCTGGATCTGGCCTTTGACCTTTCGTATTGGGCCCGCGATTTTTTATATAATTTTTTTCACTTTGAAAAGCACTTTGTATTTTTTTATTTTTACATTTTTTCAAATCAATTTAAATTTTCTACAATTAAAAAAAAACAAAAAAAACGACTATATTGATTGACACAATTTAAAAATCTGAAAAAAATTCTGAATAATCGTGTGTCAGGTATCAAAATTTTTAAACTCAAAACCAGAGTGGGGAGATTCTTTCTTTTTACTGTTTTAAAGCTTTTACCAAAAAAAAAAAAAAACGTTCAAAAAATTAGAAGCGAGAATTTTTTTACCAATAATAGTTGCTGAAATATTTTCATACGTCACACCGGATTTTTCAACAAAATTTTCAGATTTTTCGAAACTATTTTTATCATTTGCGATTTTTTTTAATTTTTTTAAATCTGAAAAAAATCGAACCTCTAGAAATGTGTTCTCTCAGTTTTTCAGATGACAGCTCGAAAAAAATCTTAGAAGTTATCCTCTGAAAATGAACGAAATTAGAGGTTTTCGAAACTCGGAATTCAAACTTTGAGAGCACCTGGAAGCTAAACGATTCACTTTACGACGAATACTATTTAAATTATTTTTGTAGATAATTTTATGCTCTATAAAAAAAGTAAGTATACTTTATAGCCCTATCTCGCTTAGTTCACGAGATATTTGAGAAAAACCAAAAAAAAAAAAAAAAACGTGTTTTATTATTTACAAAACTGTTGATTTTGCGATTAAGAGTCACACGATTTTTACTTCAAAACAGAAGTCCTGTGTTCAATTTCTCAAAATTAACAATATTTTGAAACGATGTTCTCTGAAATGGGACAGTCGACATTATCTGCAAAATCCAATTTGAATTCCCAGAAATACAGATAAAAAAGTATTAAAAAAAAAAAAATTAGGATAGCTCGTAAAATAACAGTAAAATAATCAAGAATGAATTGGATAAACGAATAATATATTTGAGTAATTTTTTCGGCTGTGTCTAAAAACAGTTTTTTTAGAAAGTAATTTCGAGACCGTACCTTTTCAAGTATTGTGAAATATATTATTTACGATCTTGTCAGCAGATGGTATAGGTAGGTAGGTAGGTAGATCTACGTAGCAAGTGGGAGTTACAACGGAACACTGTCTGCAAGGAGTGGTCATCGTTCATTGTGCCACAGAGAGCACTATGTTCGCTTACATATTCTCGTTGTCCGAACGAAAGGGATTCGGCACGGGAAGTGTTAACCTTAATCACTTGTCTTTAGCCACCCACTAAGCCAAGTCTTTATATAAGGTGCCTAGATTCCTTATTATTATACGAAGAGTATGTAAAAATACACATAAGGCCAAAAGAAAACAAGCCGGAAAACCAGTTTTTCGGAGTACTTTTCATCAGAAAGAACAAAAAAAATATGAGTTTGTCAGGGGAAGAAGAAGTATAAAAAAGTAATGAAAAACCGAAAAACAAGATCAAAATTGAAAATTTCACATAAAAAAATGCCCTATATATTGACAAACAACAATTTCATACAATGCGTTTAATCCCAATTCGATCTGGGTACACTTACAATTTCTTCTTGTCATTGGCAAGGAGCGCCCTATATATTGACAAACAACAATTTTATACAGTGCATTTCATTCTCATTCGATCTGGGTATATTTACAATTTTTTCTTGTCATTGGCAAGGAACGCCCTATATATTGATAAACGACAAATTTATACAGTGCATTTCATTCTAATTCGATCTGGGTATATTTACAATTTTTGTCTTGTCATTGGCAAGGAACGCCCTATATATTAACCAACAACAATTTTATACAGTACATTTCATTCTAATAGGATCTGGGTATATTTACAATTTTTTTTTGCCATTGGCAAGGATCGCCCTATACATTGACAAACAACAATTTTATACAGTGCATTCATTCTCATTCAATCTGGGTGTATTTACAATATTTTTGATGTCATTGGCAAGGAATGCCCTATATATATGAAATTCTCAACTCGAAAGAATATATTCTTTTATTTAGAAAGGTAATACAGTAGAAAAAGTATAGGTTTGTCAGTAAGACAGCGAAAATCGATTCATTTCCGGTAAAACCGGAAGTTCAAATTAAGCGAGACATGGCAATTTTTCATGCCCATCATTTGGTTGTAAAGTCCTATGAATTTCAGATTTTTTCATCGAGACGTTTCCAAGATCACCGCGCGAGTTTGTCGAACAGACCGACATCTTTCTAAAAACTTGTTTTTCGGATTCTAGAGGATCGAAAACTTGAAGATTCGTTGAAATTAGCAAAAATCACTTTTCGACCAAAACCAATACTTTTCTTATATCACCGTAGGTGATGAAAAGTTAAAAAAAAGGAAAAAAAAAAGAAGAAGAAACTATAACGACTCTCGCCCTTTTTCTTCTCTTTCTTTTCACCCTTATTTTCATTCATGCGAGCTTTAAACAGATCCCGAAAAGTAGAAATTTCGAATAACTAGATCCCAAATTTTTTTGGAAGAATATTACCCATCAACTTTTTTTTAGAAATTTACAAAATTGGGGAAAGGAGAGCGAAAAGTATAAAGTGGTGTACGACCGGTCAAACGCAAGTGGTCAGAAAGCCGGACCCTGCTGATGGGTCTGGGTATTATCCTGATCCCTAGGGGTTCTCTTAGCCTTCAACGATAAAGATAATATAAACCTTCTGCGACCATTTCTGGGGTTGAAAATGTTTTCCACACTTAATCCTAATTCAGTGCAGGTAGTTTTTTTACTGTCTTGAGTCCAAAAAAACTATACCCAAACTTAAAACGCAATTTTCTGAAAACTAGGTATACTTTTTTTTTCATGTTTTTGGTCTACGATATCTCCAAAACTGTTAAAAATCTCGATTTGAAATTTTAACTGAAGTTATATCGCTGAGGATTAGCAAAATCTTTATTCTTTCTCCTGAAATCGTGCGGCAAAACCGAATTTCGGACTATTTGCATAATTACGTAGCATCGCAATAATCATGAACCCTGAAATAAATGAATTTTTTCCAAAGATTCAGAACTGTGTATCTTCATACTAAATCTTCTTACAAACAATCAAACATGAGTATAAATTTTTGGCTATCGATTAGTTTCTAGTTTTCAGCCTGTAACCGATTTGCGATTTTTTAAAAGGTATATAACAACGGATTTAAAAACTTTATGTATAATGTCACAGTCTACCTACGCATTTATAAAATATTTGGTAGATAAATTTATGACCCTGAAACCAGCAGCCCACGAAGTGCTAAAAAAAGACGATAATTGTCTTAACGTTCGTTGTAGTAGTTATAAAATTTCGACCTTGTATCTCTAATGCTTAAGATTCTAATTTATATATATATATATTTCCTTGTTAAATAATAACACTATATAGAATACAAAACTGACCTATAACACAAACTTTATACCAACGTGTTATTTTTACTATTCATTATATCGTTTAACTTCAATAATACGAAATCGTAAAACGTTTCTTAGTTTAAGAGTTAGTTATGTACTGTCCAGTCACTAGATATGGCAATAAAATGATTAAGGAATGTGATATTCAGCAAAGATCAATATCTAAGCTTGTAATTGCTACCAGATCGTTAAATCACTCGGTTTTGCAGTCGGCTACTTCTGTCCATTCGCTCTTTAGTATTTACGGTAGACAGTTTGAACGAAATGGATGTGAAAATAAAAGAAAAAAGAAAAAAAAAAAAACTTGATTCCGGTTACACAGAAACACTCTCACTGTCGCAGACCTTGTAAGATGTTAAACTATTTAAACTAGGACCAATCTGAATTGTTAATTAGTTAATTTTACGCACGGAAGATCGTAACGAACAACCGATTACTTCCCACTGACTAAATCGCACAGTTTCTTTTCATTATTTTTTTCTCATTTTGTTTCATTCTCAAGGTTATATGATTCCGAAACCGAAAAAATTATTCTCATATTCGATAATACTAGCGATTTTCAAATAAAAATTCGAGGCTTTTTTTTCACCTGACTAATTGCAAGTTATATAATAAAAATGTTAAAGGCGGTCAAACAACTTTCGCGTATGTATGTATGTATGTATGTACATATATATCTATTTATAATCTTGTAAATTGAATTGATTAAGTCGTATAAAGTTTAACAGTATAATATAGTATCCGATCGTGTGAATTCATTGGTAAATGGTCAGAGAGATCACACAAACGTGTAATCATAAATGAATGAATAAATGAATTAGTTAGTTGATTGGTTTGTTCGGATTGTGAAAGCCTTACTTAATCTCGCAGCTATAATTGCTATAGCCCTAATAATTTGGGTCATTCAATTAATTTTATAATCGAATAATAATCGTATTTTCAATTATTATCACAGCTTCTGTTCTAAAAGTCCAGATATTTATGATAAAATTTCATAAACAAGGGCGATCTGCTAAGTAAAAAAAGAAAATAGAATAACAAAAAGTGTGCAGTGTGAGTCGGTATACACATCTGAAGTAAATACTTGTGTTTAAGTCTCAGGTCTTAAGAGCTAAGACTTAAAACTTTAGACTTAAGACTTAAAACTTAAAACTTAAAACTCAAAACTTAAGACTTAAAACTTAAGACTTAAAACTTAAGACTTAAAACTTAAGACTTAAGACTTTAGACATTAGACTTGAGACATTAGACTTTAGACATTAAACTTTAGACTTCAGACTTAAGACTTAAGGTATAAGAATGCGACCGTACCGTTAATCTTCTTCCATTTTTCCATTCTCTTGACTGGTTTAACGCTTACACGACCGTAACACGTCTATCCGTTGTCGTAAAAGAAGTATTTACTTCAAAAAACAAAGAAAAAAAAAAAAGATCGTTACACAAATTCTTGAGGGTGTCAAAGGTGAGCGTCGTAAATTGGATATTTTATTTGGCACCGTAATAATGTTACGAGTTTTACGATACTATGAAGAATTAAGTCAGTCAGGTTTGACCATGTTTTTTTGTTGTTGATAAAAAGAAAAAAAAAATAAATAAATAAAAAAAAACTAATAATTCGGGGGCAGTAATATATTTTTAGAGCAAAAGTAACCTTTGACTTAACTTCGGTTTGGGTTTTGCTCGTAAATACAATGCTAAGCCTCTGAATACAGTGCAGTGTGTTGAGAAAATTTGAAATCTTAAAATTTCGATATCATATATTGTTTTGTTTATTTTCATTTTGTTTCCGAGTTAAAAAAAAGTCCGTTCAACTTTATAGACAATAATTTGTGTGTGTGTGTGTATGCGTGTGTTCGTATATTTACGTACATGATCAAGATCAGAAGCATGAAACAGCTGCGTTATTCTAGCTGTTGCCAGAGACGTGAATGATCGGGATAGTCACTCACCTGGAACAGAAAAATGATAAAATGAATAAAAAAATCATAAAACTCGTTCCACAGGGTAAAAAATCAATTTTTACAAGACATTATTAATCGGTTTACGACCGTGGTTATCATTTTCTACAATTAAGAATTATATCATAAAATAATAGTCGGTCTTTAAAAAGTGACATTTCATTATTTGCTGACAGTTTTTTATTTTCATTTTTCTTTTTGTCAGTTTTATTACGTTTACTCAATTTTTATTTTTTCTTATACATCCATCTCCACCTCGCGAATTTCCCATACAGTATATAATATTGAAACTATGCCAATTTCAAAGCCTGTATAACGTAACTTCAAAGCATTCCTGGAAATTGACCGTCTAAGTTTCAACCTTACTTAACGGTCATGTATTACATACATACAATTCTAAACCTAGGTATATAACAGAAAACATAAAATTAATTTCTGGGTCAGTTTACTATAATCCCAAGAATTTCAAAGCGCTAAATACTTATATTAAAACCCTAACCCGTTACCTATTCATATTTTTAACCACAAAATATTATGCAATGAGTGTCTTAATATCTAAATCGGTTACGAAATATACAATTTTTTGAAAACTTTTACTAACACGTTTTGACAAATCATATTTGTACAAAAAAAAAATAATAAAATACAAAAATATTATTTCATTCAGAACGAGACACACAAAAAAACAAAAAAAAAAAAAACAAAAGGTCACGATTAATTCGATAGCTATATACATTACTCTGAACTATCGCGCAGAACATTTTACGCTGTTCTATAATAGTTCGGATTATTTTAACGTTGGCACATCAGTCAAGGCTATCCTATACATCGTCTATTTAAAGTCGAGAACAATTAACCGAAATATTATCCCAGTCTATACAAATAGTGACCCGAAATTCTAACCAAAAATTTACACAATTTCTTTAATTATTATTATTATTATTATTATTATTATTATTATTGTTTTTCATTCTCACTATAATTTTTAAGCTAGGAATAAATTAAGTGAATTAATATTATGATAAGATTGATGAAAAATTTCATAAAATTTATATATATTCACTGTACAGAGTTAATAATATTTGAAACGAATAATACTGCATGGTAAAACGTAATTTAAGAATTAAAAATACGTATTGACGATAAATAAATTTATTGCTTATATTGAAGTTTAATTATAAGTATTTTTTTTTTTTTGTTTTTTGTATTATCCCAATCAGATATCTGCAGGTATAGAGAATAATTAATAGAACTACAACTGCAGGAATTTTAACGTATATATTAGGGTGCTTCGTTTCAGACGAGTTTTTTTTTGTTATTTTAGTCCATTCACGGAATAATTTTCTAAACATATCAAAACAAATTCTCACCAAATATGAGCTCTTAATTCTAATTCTAAGAACTCGCGAAATGAATTTGAAATTTCCCCATTTAATTAACACGTGAATTTAAAATTTTTATTTTTCAATTATCTATAGCTTCGTGGCAATTCATGATATTTAATCGGCAATAGGTGGAAATGACAGAGGAATCTTTCCTCTTTAAAAGTGTACGTAGCCAATTTATGTTTTGTAAAGTACTTTGTTAAAAAGTACTAAAATCTCGGATAGAACAGCGATTTTTCAAATTTTGAAATGCTTAATTGGATTTATCTCGAAAACTACTAGCTCTACGGTTGTGACTTACACGACTTTTTTGTAGTATATCGAATTTCCCATAAAAAAGTACTATACAATTTTGTTGTAAAAACAGTGGTTTACGAGAAAAATTAAAAAAACCATGAAATTTGAGAAAAAATTGGCTTCAAGATGTTTTACCGGGCGAGGCCGGTTACAAAACATAAATTGGCTACATACACTTTCGAAGAGGGAAGATTGCTCTGTCATTTCCACCTATTGCCGATTAAATATCATGAAATGCTGCGAAGCTATAGATAATTGAAAAAAAAAGAATTAAAATTCACGTGTTAATCAAATGGGAAAATTTCAAATTCATTTCGCGAGTTCTTAGAATGAAAATTAAGAGCTCATATTCGATGAGAATTTGTTTTTATATGTTTAGAACATTATTCCGTGAATGGACCAAAAAAACAAAAAAACTCGTCTGAAACGAAGCACCCTAGTATATATATATATATATATGTACATACAATCATTAGATATAAAAATCTAATCGCATTCAATAAAACCGAGAATGATCATCGTTGCAACATATAATGACTCTGACCGATGTAATGCATTAATTCTTGTGTACTTAACGACGGTATGCAATTTTAATTCGTAATTTTATTCTTTATTCCCCTGAGCGAGTAAAAAAAAAAAACGAGTATACTCGTACAATTCTAATAAATTGAGTAGAAATGATGATGGTCTAACATTGAGAGAAACGCCGCTGAAAAAAAAAAACAATAATAAAAAATAAATAAATAAATAAAACAAAGAAGATAAAGAAAAATATTAATAATAATAAAAAAAAAACAAAACTATCAATTCGCGCAATGAAGACAAACACGTCTCATTATTACCGTAGACCTCGTGTACATAATTTAAGACTAAGATACATTTTTACTAGTCTCTGAAATGGTTTAAAATACTAACAAAAATTTTCACGTTTGTGTATTATGCTTATATACGTTATATATTATTATACATATGGAGAGGACAGTCTTACTTAGCGCGCCATTAAATCTTTAGGTATATTACATAATGTTATATGGTGTATACATATATATATATATATATATATATATATACGCATACTATTTGTCGTTCGTTTTAAAAGAACGTTGTGTATACATAGAGTACAGACTTATACATATATGTATATGAGACTAAAGGCAATTATTTAGGAACTCAAATTACCTCTTCGGTCGTCTGGACAAAGATCTCTGACGACAAGGATAGGGGTATACGTATATTATACATTGATATGTATGTATGTAGGTATGTATATATATATATATATACCTATATGTATACCTACATGGGTATTCAGCTAAGTAGATACGTATTACGTAAGGACGAGTACAGCAATGACAACAATTGGTTGAAAATTGCGACCTGATTTTTTTATTTTCTTCTTCTTTTTATTCTTCTTTTTACTTGTTCTTCTTCTATATCTTGACATCGCTAGTTAAGATTTTAATGCTTTTTTAATTCATATTAATAATCAGAAAAATTCGTCTTTATAACAAGTGCCGTTAATTATTGTCGCGCGGTAATTAACCCTCTGGAATTAAAAAAAAATATATATAGGTATATATATATATATATATATATATATATATATAACGTCTTATCTAGCCTTTTTCTTCATTTAGTAAAATTGACGTGATGCTTCAGGTATCCAAACTATCTTAGGAATTTTTGGTATGCCACTGTCCTACCTGAACTAAAACTTAACCACTATTTCTTTTTTTTTTTTTTTTTTTAGGATTAGGATTTTCACTCAAATTATACCTAGATCCTATAGTTTTTCGTAATATGAATGTAGTAAATTTTTAATACGATACAAGTATGAAAAAAAAGTGAATAAACGTACTCCAATTATAATGAAGAAAATTTTTCAAAATTTGTTGATATATGTTTTAAAGAAATAAAGGATAATTTGTAATTGGCAATGTGTGTAATAAAGAGGGAATAAGTCGTTTCGTTTGTGATTCGTTGGCATTGATACAAGATTACTTCCCGGGCTTGAATATGCGTGAAAGATATTAGAATTGCAAAACTGTAAAGTCGTACTTTGCTACAGTATACAGACAATGAAAACTTTCCGTATGTATATGTATGTATGTAGTACCTACATTACCGAGATTTCGACTGGCTATTGAAATATTTGCAATTCAAATTTAAATGTAGGAGAATATATCTATATGTATACATATACCTACCTACGACATAAAAAAGAGGATAAGCTTGCGGAGCTGAGGGCTGCTTGTTTGACAACCACAATTTCAAGTGAAAAAATCAGGAAACCGGTTGACCAGTGAGCCAACCCTAAAACTTCCCGCTGTGTTAAATACGTTACAATTAATTGATACTTTTGTGTTTATAATAAATTAAAGAAGGTTATAAGTATTATTAGTTTTCCCTATACAAATCTTTTTTTCTTCAATTTCTATTCTTCGAATAACTTTGAAACTACTCGACCGATCGATTCCAAAATCTAATCAGATCTAAGTCTTGATGAACCCTTTCGATCGCTGCAACAATCATTCAAATCGGTTAATTATTTCCAAAGGTATCGTACGACAAAAAGAGAAATTTTTGTCGTGCAATATCTTTTTGACCAATCGTTCGATTTTCATGAATCTTGCGCCGATCGAAAGGGCTATCCAAGAGCTAAGTCTGATTAAGTTTTGAGACTAATCGCACGAACAGTTTAGGAGTTATGCGCTAAAAATATGAAAAAAAAATTGTTTTCCAATTTTTATTTCTCAAATAACTTTGAAACTACTCGATCAATCGCCTCCAAAATCTAATCAGATCTAAGTCCTGATGAACCCTTTCGATCGCCATAAGAATCATTCCAATCGGTCGATTCGTTCTAAAGATATCGTACCGCAAAAATTTGTTTACACACACACACGGAGGTGCATCCAAAAATAAACAAAATAGCTTCTTAGGAACTCAAAACGTCGAGATCTGATGAAAGCTCGATTTTCGAAAATCGGACCGAAACCAATAATTACTTTCCTTTTTTTTGAAAATTTTCAATTTTCATTGCGAGGAGTTGAAAAAATATAATAAAAACAAAATTTGATTTTTCTTTGAAGAAAATTTAGATATCAATAAAATGAGTACAATATATATGCTCAATTTTGTAAAACAGTTGTAATTCCCATGAGGAAGTAGGTAAATAATCTGTTGTGAAGATGATTCGTGAATAAGGAATGACACACGGGTGGGTATATAAGCGATAAAGAAACGATATGAGAATACGATATGCTCCGGTATAATATATAAATTTCCTCTTCAATGAAGTCAAAGAAGAAGAAGAAAGAAGAAGAAAAATAATAATAAGAAGAAGGAAATTTATATACAACATTTGAGTTGAAGAAATATCAGCGAAGGTAAAGACAAGCACCTAAATTTCTTGCGACTTAAAACAAACCCATGTGATCGGTTTACAGGCGTGTGCAGCTGTTCGGTTAAAGTACCTACCTACGTATACGTAAGTGATGTATAGACCGTATACCGATATTCCACTGTGTTCTTTGGGAACACTAAAGTGACGTAAATTACCCACCAAGGATATGGTACAACCATTCTCTTTGTAACACTCGGTGCGCTGTGGATCCTTTGTCGGTTGTAAAAGAAAAAAAAAAATAAGCAGAAAAATACCAACGAATTTTAAATAAAGTCGTCCTTTGGAAACTTCCAATGACTTACAAATGAGTACCCTAAAAGCCAAATTTGGTAAATATTCATACCCCACACTCTGCTTAAGTACATACACTCGATACGTTCATTTCCAACCAATCAATGAATGGACGATCATTTTTGCAGTGCTTGCCGATTGGACATTGGTCAGTTTTCACTGAGACTACGAAATGTTGTGGATTGGTTGATGGAAGCCAGTTTTTTTTATTTTTTTTTTTGGCGGTATTTAGCTTTGTGATTCCATATACGGTTTTAAACGTGATGGATAAAACTATATCCTGAAGTATGGCCGTATATATTGCAATGGTGAAATTTTAACATATCCGTATTAAATTCAGGAGTTTAAATTACACGTCTGATATAGTATTACTGATCAGTCTCCGTTTTTGGTCTTTGGGGATTGTGGGATTTCAAATGTCCAGATCTCCTCTTCGCTCTTCAAGTATGTATGTACCTTCAAAAGACCCTTTCGGACAACCCGAGTTGGCATATTGTTACAGCGTGTATCTTTTTCACCCTGATTTTGTAGCAGGATCACTTTAAACCCATTCTTCTTATATACCAACAAAATTATTTCAGTTTTAAGCGCGGACTGAATCACTACCAAATAAACTTGCCCATTTACCTTTCATAATGTTATTTCCTTAAAAGTACAAGCACAGAGAAATTTTTGCAAACAATAATTCACGATTTGGATCAACAGAAGTATTATACGCTTATCCAAGACATCTTTTATAACCTCAAAAAGAAATTTGCAAAAAAAAAAAAAAAGACTATCAGTCATCACTTTTGCAAATGAACTCCAAAAAGTTATTCAAATTTCAATAAAATTTATAAAATTACAATACATTTCGATGTTCATGAGACACGAACGTGATGGTATAAGTTAAGTGAGTGCAGGTGATGGTATTCGCAAGCTGATCAATGGAGTCGACTAAAAAATGGACCACCGACGTTGCGGTAACTTCTTTTTTTTTTTTTATTATTTTCCCAACGACAAGAAGAAGCTGATTTCGTTAACGACGTACGTATGTAGTTTCATGCCTACACATATTATACATCAGTGCAGAAGTTAGACTGGTGTTTAGTGCGAGCATCAAGAAGAGAGTTCAATAATAGATTTGGAACTCCTTCTGCGCCTTCTCTTGATCTAAAATATAAACTATTATAGGGTCTATCGTTAAGTAGGAATAGAACGATGATTCATAAAGCCTTGAGACTTGAATCCCAGACACTCGTTCTTGAGAATTCATTTATTATGCTTGTAAAAGTTCATTACGAGAAGTGTCACTCTTATACAAATCTCGTTTACGAGATATGGGAATTTTTTTCTGCGATTTATAACCCAAGTTCTTTAGAAAATTATATTGAACTTTTGAAACTTCATGTATACTTTACAAAGATTCTTAAGTGTACAAATAAATATACAATAGAATGTTCTATTATTCCTGCAGTTAGACTCAATGGAAGTAAATGGAAATTTGAAGAAAAAGAATGAGAGTATAACACGACTTATGTGTTTTACATTCGCATTCTGAAACAGTTACAAAAAAAATCTGACGAAATAATATGCGAATATTTTATTAAATCTGGTAACGTACTTAACCTTTTTATGCAATAGTAGATATATGTATGTATATGTAACATATACACACGTATCTATGTATTTCTTAATGTTATATATGTTCACAGGGTATATAAGAGAAACGTTTTAATTAATTCGTGACGATAGAAATCTCTCAGAAACTTGGATCCAGGCTCAATAAGAGTTAGGACTTCCTTTCGTCCAGAGGTTTTCTCTCAACGCGCTAAGATACATGGACTGTATATAGGTACATAAGGATACGTAAAAGGAGTGAGAATAATAATAAGAAGAAAAAAAATAAAAATAAAATGAATATCTGAAACACGACTACTCTCTGCTTCTATGCAAATATATGGTGAATTGATAGTATGCAATGGGAATGTGATCAGAGAGAATCATTTGAATAATTATTATCAATGAACCTTGCATCGGTTCCAGCAAACCATGATGTTTGTCGAACTTTAGTTTACGGCACAGCTTTACTAACCACCGATTTATTTCACACATATCCTAACACATCGAGTATCGAGATGCGTGCGTGCGTGCAAAAGAAAAGAAAAAAAAAAAGAAAGAAATTGCAGTGATGCAGTGGAGACCGGATATATACCAGCCGATAACAACTTCTTCGAGAGTAGTTTACGTCCTATTAATATCTTACTTCAGTCGAACATTTCAAGGTATTGAAGGTGTTAATTTCTCTCTCAAAAATCAGATCAGTATAGTTTTTAAAACATGATGATCGAGTAGAGGTGCTCAGATTTATGAATTAAAATAAAGTTTGGAAATTTTCTTAACAAATATGTGTCTATCGAAATCTGATTTTATATAATATTTCAAAAATTTCATATATAACGATAAAAATTATCGTCGGCGATATTCAATTCCAATTTTCATTTGCTGAAAGTACCAAAGTCGAAATAGAAATTCTAATTTGATTCTCTAAAAGTTTAATTCCTTTGTTTTTCAATTTGTTTCACACAAAATTCAATTTTGTTTAAAAAAAATTATACATACGGATTCGGAAGTTCGAATTAGAATATCGAATTAGGATCTCTGCGTCTAATTAAATATTTGAATCTATTTACAGCCTCAAAAATCTTCGAAAATTCAACCCAAATGATCTATTTTATTTTCGATTTAGAATTTGTTCGTTAATTAGTTCACAAAACGTTTTAGATCGAGGAGTTTATACAGCTCGAAATCAGAATCACGAAGTCTCTCTGTATTCTGGAATCTAAAGGTCCAAATTAGAATTTGAAAAGTCCACTTTGCGCCTAAAACTTGACCAAAAAACGGACACAATTATCACTTCAAGGTGCAAATCAGAATTTCATTAATTTGCGAGGAGTTTATACAGGTCGAAATCAGAATCGTGAAGTCTCTCTGTATTCTGGAATCTAAAGGTCCAAATTAGAATTTGAAAAGTCCACTTTGCGCCTAAAACTTGACCAAAAAACGGACACAATTATCACTTCAAGGTGCAAATCAGAATTTCATTAATTTGCGAGGAGTTTATACAGGTCGAAATCAGAATCGTGAAGTCTCTCTGTATTCTGGAATCTAAAGGTCCAAATTAGAATTTGAAAAGTCCACTTTGTGCCTAAAACTTGACCAAAAAAACGGACATAGTTATCACCTAAATTAGGTGCAAATCAGAATTCAACTACACACTGAATCCTATGCTGAAATTCTAGCTTGCATTTCCTTAAGTTTTCTGCAGTGAGAATTTTCGTAGAATAAAATTAAAATTTCTATTCCGACTATCTAGCATGCAGGTAAGTTAAATTTTTGCCATTCCGTATATAATTTGTCGTAGATCTACTATACTAATTGATCACCGATCGACTAGTGATTCGTGACTATCTCGTGTAAGTAGATCAAAACTTGAAATTTATTACCGATGAACAAGTTTATTAAAACCCATAATAACTGTTATTTATCGATAGCAGTTTATTTTTATATACAGGACAGGAAAGCAAGCCAAGGAAATCGCACATACATATCGGTATTTAAAAATCTTCTTACACGCAGGTTCCATGAATCAATCTCATGACACTTTCTCTTACAATTTTATCTCACGCGGCTACACTATCTCAATCTCAAATATTAAGTGAAAAAATTAGAAACATATGATATAGGGGAAGGTGGGGCAAAACCGGCCTGTGGGGCAATACCAACCACCACAAAATTAGAAGATAGCATTTTCGTGTCGTTGCTGGTCACACAAGACGGTATGAAAAGTGATTCCGCTAAAAACGCTAAAAATTTGAGAGTGTGGGGCAAAATCGGCCACCGAAAAAGAAGGCTAAATTATGTTTTCGCGTCGAGACCAGCAAGAAAAAATTGTATCTAACGTATCTCTGCTACAATTGATACAAATTTACAAATAATAAAAATTTAGTGGCAAGTTTTGCCACATCGTACTGGTATTTTATCGTTTTCGGCAGAGATACGTTAGGTACAGTTTTTTCTTACTCGCCTCAACGGAAAAATATGATTTATCAATTTTTTTTTATGTGGCCGGTTTTGCCTTACCCTCCGAAATTATAGTTTTCAGTGGCGTCACTTTGCATACCGTCTTGCGTGATCAGCATCGACACGAAAATACTATTTTCTAATTTTTTTTTTTCGGGTGGTCGGTTTTGCCCTACAGGCCGGTTTTACCTCACCTTCCCTTTACATGTACCAAATTACATACAAATTACAACCAAATTACATACAAAATTTTACAAATGTGACAAAAAAAAAGATAAAAAATGTAAAAAAAGATAATTTTTAGTGTGAAAAATTATTCTCTATAATAGAGAAAGGCCTTTGAGTGAGATAGCATTATACCTATACGATCGCGGTCGTGTATACATATAATCGAACTCGAATCGTTGAATGAAATTCAAGTGGGTCGCGCATGAATGAAAGCTAGTAATCTGCGCTTTGATCAGCTTCAGAGTATTTCGCGGTTGCTATACGAGACCGAAGGCAACTGCGTGGGTTCACCGCGAATAAACAGCTTGAGCTGGTATAGTTCATAAGTCGATGTGAACGGCAACACCGCATCAATTATCATCTACCGAGTGTCCATAATCAATATAAAAAAAAAACAAAAAATAGTTTCATTGTAAAAATTTTTCTTCTAATTTTTTCTCTCTCTAAAAACTAGACAGTGAAACTCTAAAAATGTATGAAAATTTTTTGAAGAATTTCTAATAATCCTTAACCACATTTTTGAAAAAGATTTCCAAATTTATTTTTACAGAATTTGATCAGAATGATTTAAAAAAAAAATATTGCAGATTAAAAATGATTTCAAACTCTGCTACAGCTGGTAGAATGAAAAGAACTTGATCACAGTCTAGTAACACATAGCGGTAGCTGGTTGCGATATAAACTGTATTGAAACATTAGATTTTCGTGACGTAGGTAATATGTATGTATACTTGGTTGCATTATCAGCAAAGAGGTTGTTTAGAAACGTGATTCCGTGCGTGGTTAATGTACAATAGAAAACTTCTACCCTTTTATATGTATATACATATATACTATGTGCTCTTATATTATCGTATATACTTACCTATACGATACGGTATACAACCTGAGACAGACTTGCGCGACTTGTGATTAAATCTCTTGCAACGGGAGAGTCCGACACTCGTTGCAATCGCGTATTGCATTTATGTGCACAAGTACCTATACTATACGCGAACTGGACTCTATGGCACATAATGTATAGCTTCATATATTCGCATACCAAATATATGTGCATTTGTAAGTGTGTGTGTGTGTGTGTGTGTGTGTGTTTGTGGCTAGGTAACGACCACGAGCCACAATAAGTAGTTGGTATACCTTAGCCACACAAAGGAGGATATCGCTTAACATTTGTTACATACTTACACATAGTTCAACCGCGGCTAATAAGATAAAGTGAAAAAGATACCTACTTAACGCGTTCGACAACTTCAGTACCGGGTACAGATTAAACTGAGAAACGTTTTGAGTTACTGGAGTATAAACTTTGATTGTCATCGTCCTAGGTGTGATAAGCTTGTGGTGATATTTTGTGGGATGATATTGTACAGTATAATCAATCGATTTGTTCGATACATCCATAATTATAACAGCTGATGAAGAAGAAGGAAAGTAAACTCGTAGTTTAATTTAATTTTTTTTTTTAAATTGTACAAAATTTTGTATATATATGTTGCCATTTTTCGGATATAGTTTAAAGTCCGGAAGTTGTAGGCATTTTATTAGAAGGTCAGTGAAAGCGGTTGAAACCTTGCAGACATCGGTGACCATGATGATATTGATCGTGAGATTGTTTCGTCTCGTGTGAAACTACCCACATCTATTTTATGCTTAATGAGAATCAGCCAGGAGTGGAGGACCACGTTTTTTTTTTTTTTTTTTTTTTCATAGTCTGTATTACTTTTTTTTTGGGACAATATCGTATTTTTAGAATAATTATCATTACATCTTAGATCGGCGAATAAAACGGGCAAGGAAATTTCTCATCGAATTGCGTCGAGGCTGGGTTGAAATTACAGATTTTAAAACTTTTGGACGGTCAAAATTACACATTCAATTCAAGAATGCAAAAATTTTACGAGGGGCACGATGCTCCATACATGAATTTCATGTTTCGGAGTCTTGGACTTTCGGAATTTTGAACGTCCAGTTTCGTTCGATTTGAAATTTTTTGAATCGACTTTAATATTCAGAATTTTCAAACTTCGGAACTCTGTCACTATACAAAATCGGTATTTCCAGACACTGCAGCAGCGTAGTATTGATAGGTAATAAAGTTGAAGACCTCGAGAGGAGATGAAGATTATTATATTTTTTTTATTGTGTGTGTATATAATAATTACGTTCAACATGTCCTACTGACTCCAAATAGATAATAACACAATCATACCACACTCTATACACAAGTTGAATCCTGACCTAGAAGATCATCGCAGAAGTAGGTATAGTCGTTCGGTACAAAGTCTTTCTAGGGAGAATGTGGTGAACTTTATATAAATAAATAGTCGATAAATAAACGATAAATCACTATTACCAAAGACTATTGACTAATTGGAAGATATTCCAAAGAGAGAGAGAGAGAGGAACAGCTGACTCACTAGTTTTCTGATTTTATTTTCAAAATATATAGAACTATTTTAAAAATATTTTTAAAATATTAGTACAATTTTAGCAAATGTGGTTAAATTATTATTTCTCAATGTATGTATGTATGTACATACGTCTTAGACAAAGTGAAAACAAAGTATTTACTATTCTTTTTACCTCATTTTCGAAAAATTCCTCATATGTAACTCAGAATGTCCCTTTCTGTAATGAGCTGTGCAGCATATTATCACGATCTACGAGTACAGCTCGGTATTTTCCTCAACAACGGTTAAATGACCCGGAAAAAATAGAACGACTATATGTATGTATAAGATAGCTGATTCATTAAATTGCACCATCAATTTAAACGATAGAAAAATTTCAAAAACTAAAACAAAATTATAGTAAAAAAAAAAAAGAAGTAGAATCGATGGAATAGATGGAGATATTCATTAAGTAGATTAAATACTTTTATGTAAAATTATTATTACTTTTTTTTACTTTTCATCACCTACGGTAATATAAGAAAAGTATTGCTTTTGGTCGAAAAGTGACTTTTGCTAAGTCCAACGAATCTTCAAGTTTTCGACCCTCTAGAATCCGAAAAACAGGTTTTTAAAAAGATGTCGGTCTGTCTGTCGGCCTGTTCGACAAACTCGCGCGGTGATCTCGGAAACGGCTCGATGAAAAAATCTGAAATTCACAGGACTTTACAACCAAATGATGGGCATGAAAAATTGTCATGTCTCGTTTAATTTGAACTTCCGGTTCTACCGGAAATGAATCGATTTTCGCTGTTTTACCGACAAACTTATACTTTTTTCTCTGTATTACCTTTCTGAATGAAAGAATATATTCTTCCGAGTTGAGAATTTCATATATATAGGGCATTCCTTGCCAATGACACAAAAAATATTGTAAATACACCCAGAACGAATCAGAATGAATGTACTGTATAAAATTGTTGTTTGTCAATATATAGGGCGATTCTTGCCAATGACAAGAAGAAATTGTAAGTGTACCCAGATCGAATTGGGATTAAACGCACTGTATGAAATTGTTGTTTGTCAATACATAGGGCATTTTTTTTATGCGAATTTTTCAATTTTGATCTTCTTTTTCGGTTTTTCACTACCTTTTTATATTTTTTACGACCCCTGACAAACCCATACTTTTTTTCTGTTTGATGGAAAGTACTCTGAAAAACTGTTTTTCCGGCTCGTTTCTTTTTAAATATGGAATAATTCTTTCAAAATAAAGAAATAAATCAATATTTACAATGGAAGGTGTTTATTGTAGGTAAGTATACCACATTGTCGATGTAATGTGAACATAGCTGTAACACGGACGTATACATATGTACAAAATGGGATAGAAAGTTCTAGCCTTTGCGTGTTGACTGGAGGAGTCATTATATGTATTACACTAGAAAGGGACTGGGTCTGCAGGTTTGCGAGTGTAAGAAAAAGGAAGAAATAAAAAAAAAAAAAATGAAATGAATAAATAAATGAACGAAAAATTAGAGAGGGATTTTAGAGCGGATCTCACGTCATATGCCTGGTTGGCTACAAGATATTTCGAGAGTCCGGATGTGGTTTAAGAAACGGATCCACAAGCGTGGAGATATGTCTGGGTATACATATAATATAAATCAAAATACCTGTTCCTAATAAAAATTGTAATAAATTAAATGTTGAATTAAATTCGGATTAAATAATTTTTAATTAGCAAATCTAGTTGATTTTTACTAATTATAATATACTTTTATTCATAACCTGAATAAATGATCCCGAAGTTTGATTAAGAAAATAAAATTTATAGAAAATAATGGAGATAAAGAATTTTTTTATTATGTATTTATTTATATTTTCTTTCTTATTTTGCGGTTAATATTTTTTTTACACTGTATAGCTGATCATCAAGACATAAAATGCACAATTATAATATTGCGTCAAAGGAAATGCCGCGAAAGTATATAAAATATATGAATGCAGTTGCTGTTCGCAAAATTATAAACAAATATGTATAACGTATTATTGGAGCTCGTATAACAAGTGCAGACGGGTTACGTAAACAGATAATAATATGTTAATCGATACATTGCTCGGTGATAATTAACGATATGACCGCAAATGTTTGCGGTTACAGTTAAGAAAAGTTGAAAAATAAAAAAAATTAAATAATATAAAAACAGGTTCAAAATAAAATTATTAATTAATTCTTTCGAACTCCTAAGCCGAAAGGCTTCTCGAAGTGTTTGCTCCACATATTGAATCGTTATTATTTTTATAAACTAATATATGAGATAGAAAAAGAAATTATTTTGTCGTTTTTTGGTGAATTCGATTTTAGACTAGAATAAATCAAATTTAAGGAGATTGGTTAGTCAAAAATTAATACTTTTTGTTAAATTTATCATGGGGTAGTCAAGATACTGGATATTCGTATGATTATTATATTTGTGATCTGAGGATGTCCCTGAAAGTTCAATTAAAAAAAAAAAAGTACCAAAATCATGAACAAACGGTAAGATATCGATTTTTCATTTTAAATCGTTTTCAAATAGTGAAAAATCTAGTAGATTGCTTCGATTTCACTCTTCGATGGTTTATTTTGTTCAGACAAGTATTTTTCACAAATTCACTGTAACAAATTATTTTTTTCTTTTGTCAATAGGCAATTCTATATCGTTATTTGTTGATCGGAATCGACCGGGGTCCAATCTTGTAAAATTGAATATTCAACGTCAACAACGTGACGAAAAAAAGTGACTCAGTGGTATTGTGGAGAATACTTTTCTGGACATAAAAAACCATCGAAAAGTGAAATTGAACCAATCTACTAGATTTTTCACTGTTTGAAAGCGATTCGAAATGAAACATCGATATTTCACCGTTTGTGCATAATTTTGATATTTTTTTTTCTAATTTTGTAATTGAATTTTTAGGGACATTCACAGATCACAAATATAATAATCATACGAATACTCAATATCTTAACTACCCCTTGATAAATTTAACAAAAACTATTAATTTTTGACTATCCAACCTCCTTAAGAAATGGATAAAAAAATAGATAATTTATCTATTTATTATCACAGCACTCTACATTGATAACCATTCGTACCGTATATCGAGAATCTCGCTAATCTATATACCTAACTACGATCTAAATAACTAAAGACTAGCGATCCTTGAAGGCGTCCAAATATAGATTATATGCCTATAAGTACAACATGGCTAGTAGAATAGATACACGTAAGTATAGGTATAAGATTCGAATAAGACATCTCGCCGATAGACAAAAGTCTTTGTCATTGTATTATTTGTTAATACAATGTATGTTGTACCCTCCTCCTAGGTTTATTGAAGGGCAATTGATGTGACCTCGATATGGACGGTGATCTTAGCTATACCATACGTATCTATATAAGTATGTACTTAACCGATGATCGTCAATATGTATGTACTTTAAGTTAAGGGGATGGTCTAGTCGATTCTTACCGACATAATTATTGTCTCGAATATCTCCAAAACTGAGGTCTCAGTCGGATTGTGTTTTTGGCAGTGGATGATTGACGAAAAATGAGTTCGAGTTAGCATGAAAATTTAAGAAAATGAAATTATCATTATTATCATTATTTTTTTATATCGTAAAGTGTAGACGTGTCAGTTAATTCGACTATTATCAGAGTTTACACATTATTGGTACAAAAACGAGCTTCGTAGCAGAATTCTACACGGAATTACGAACACAACCATCAAAAAACATCTCTGTTATATGCAGAAATGAAGTCTGAATCTGAAAATTCGCAGTTCGTTGTAATTAGAGATTGTAAATTGTTGGAAAATCATGATAATCCTTAGTTCCCGTATTGTCCGAGGGAGAAAGAGATCTCAGCGCGCGAATCGTGGCAACTTTATTTTCTTCTTCTGATCCTTAGTTCAAACGAAGATGCAACGATTCGTGCGCTGAGATCTCTTTCTCTCTCGGTCGATGCGGGAACTAAGGATTATGATCATGGCTTTCCAACAATTTACAATCGCTGATTACAACGAACTGCGAATTTTCAGATTCAGACTTCATTTCCGCATAAAACAGAGATGTTTTTTGATGGTTGTGTTCGTAATTCCGTGTAGAATGGTGTTACGAAGCTCGTTTTTTGCGAAAAGGATGCTTAGACTCTGATATAAGTCGACATAAGTGACACACCCTCACTGGAGGGAAAAATAAAATAAAATAAATAATTCTATTTCCTTAAATTTTCATGCTAACTCGAAACTCATTTCTCGTCAATCATTCGCTGCCAAAAGGACAATCCGATTGAGACCTCCGTTTCGGAGATATTTGAGACAATATTTATGTCGGTAAAAATCGTCCACACCATCCCCTTAAACAATATATCAAATCGTGAACAGATCCATGACCCTATGATGTAGTGAGATTAATTTTTCCACTGTCATCACGTAGATTTCAAACTCTCGATAGCGTGAGACTATATAAGGGAGTGAAGGACGTGTGTTGCGGTATGTATGTACAGTCAGGGAAACGGTATCTGTCGCCGCCTAACTTGATGCAACTGAACATGCGAGTGGTTTTAATTTCCTTCAAGTTGTCGCGAAATAAAAAACAGCACACTGATTGAACAGAGGAGCAAAGGATGCTTTTGTTTCATGCCAACTTTATGGAATTTAGAACCACTCGTATGTTCAGTTGCATCAAGTTAGGCGGCGCAGGCGACAGATACCATTTCCCTGACTGTACATATATTCAAAACGATCACCCGGTAGATATATAATATTCTATATATTATAGTTGTATATCATGTGAATAGTCGTAGGTAATATTAAAGCCTGTAATTTTCTATCAACGTTTGTTGAATGGGTTGGTAATCTAAAATCCTTTTCATCGAACCCATCAATCATCGTATGAACTGCGGTACATGAAAGACAATAATTAATTCCCACAGCCACCTACGCTACTAGAGAATTGAAAGTAAAACAGTTTTAAAGATAATTATTGGTAATCGTTGAGCTTAATACCTTTTATAATAATTATTGTATATAAGGTATTTAATGACTTAATGATCGCTCTTCCATTTTATCCAACAAATATTAAGAAATATTAAATTATTATTCCCTGATACAGATCTATCGTTATATACATATATAGGTACATATATACATGATTTATACATGGATTGGATATGGAAAAGCATAGAAAATATATATAGGTAAAAATTTCACAAGTTTAATAATATATAAGCCGTTCAATGGTTATGACTTATGAGTTACAAAGTTTTTGAAGTTATTGGGCTAATGTTTTACAAACTTCACGGGCAATAACCTATATGTTAGTTGGATTTATCAAACCGTTATAAAATTTTTAATCGAACTGATATATTTATGTCAGATTTGCAAAAAAAATAACAATGAAAATAAAAATAAATATAAAAAAGTATAAAACGTTCCGTTATAATTGGCTTTCGAGATATATATCTAATGTAAATCTGTTATACACATGTGTGGACCTATGATGTGACAGTTACGAAACGACGATAGATTTATGTATGCTTACAATTTCTATCCGTTGAAAATTTATATATAAGTTTCAAATTTTTTTTCTTCATCTGGATGAAAAAAAAAGTTTGATATCTGAGTAAAAAAAGAAACATAAAAATAATGAAAAAAGTTCTTAGATATAATTTGGGTAGAATCGAGCATAAAGGCTCTTCATTTGAAATTATTTTTGAAAAATTTTTCTCAAGCTTTGTAAATGTTTATTTTTTCAATTTTTTTTTAATTTTTAACAATTTGTAAATCGTTTCTAACACGACGAATAACAATAATTTATCGTCAATTTGATTAGACAGAGATATGAAAACAAGAATTCATTTTAAATAATAGTGACAAAGTTCAGCCAAGAACTTCGTGGCGTAGTTATATATGTATATATACCTAGATAGGAATAACCGGCCTCGCGGTTTCCTCCTCGCATCGATAATATATATATATATATATATATATATTTTATTTTTGTTCCTTTTTTCTTTTTTCTTTTTTTCAACTTCTAGTATATGTGTGTTATACCTGGGATAGAATGTTGTCCGAACAAACAGCTAGAACGAGTGTTATAGGTATATGTATAATATACATATATACATATACATATATATATTTATATATATATATATATATATATATATATATATATATATATATATATATATATATATATATATATATATATATATATATATATATATATATACATATACATATACATATACATATATATATATATATATATATATATATATATATATATATATATATATATATATATATATATATATATATATATATATATATATATATATATATATATATATATATATATATATATATATATATATATACATATAGGTATATAATTTATCGCACGACGCACTTGGTGAGCTAGTTGATAAAGATGTTGAAAGTTCCTGGATATATCATCGACTATCCAGGGACTTATCCATACAAATATTTATATACGAGCTGTATATTTTTAAACTTATATATATATATATATATATATATATATATATATATATATATATATATATATATATATATATATATATATATATATATATATATATATATATATATATATATATATATATATATATATATATATATATATATATATATATATATATATATATATATATATATATATATATATATATATATATATATATATATATATGTATATATGTATGAAACATATACCTATATGTATAAAGATACCTATATTATACGTATATTACATACATACAGCTATATATACCGTCTTTGATTAATATTTACGGACTATCAGTCGGCTTTCAAACGATTGTCGTCGATCTAAATTAGCTTCAAGGAATATTCTGCAGTACCTACGTATTATATATTTTCAACTTCCCGCAATGAAAATTGAAAATTTTCATAAAAAAGGGAAGTTATTGGTTTAGGTCCGATTTTCGAAAATCGAGTTTTCATCAGATCTCGACGTTTTGGGGTCCTACGAAGCTATTCTGACTATTTTTGGATGGACGTCCGTATATGTGTGTGTGTGTGCGTGTAAACAAATTTTTGTCGTACCATATCTTTAGAATGAATCGACCGATTGGAATGGTTCTTGTGCTGATCGAAAGGGTTTATCAAGGCTTAGATCTGATTAGATTTTGGAGTTGATCGGTCGAGTAGTTTCAAAGTTATTTGAGAAATAAAAATCAAACAACAATTTTTTTTTCATGTTTTTAGCGCATAACTCCTAAGCTGTTCGTGCGATTAGTCTCAAAACTTAGTCAGACTTAGCTCTTGGATAGCCCTTCCGATCGCCGCAAGATTCATCAAAATCGAACGATTGGTTCAAAAGATATTGCACGACAAAAATTTCTCTTTTTGTCGTACGATATCTTTGGAACGAATTAACCGATTTGAATGATTGTTGCGGCGATCGAAAGGGTTCATCGAGACTTAGATCTGATTAGATTTTGGAATCGATCGGTCGAATAGTTCCAAAGTTATTCGAAGAATAGAAATTGAAGAAACAAAGATTTGTATACGTAAAACTAATTATACTTATAACCTTCTTTAACTTATTATAAACACAATAGTATCCATTAATTGTAACGTATTTAACACAACGGAAAGTTTTAGGGTTGGCCCACAGGTCAACCGGTTTCCTGATTTTTTTGTTTCTTTTTTGGTAAAAATCCAAAAAAAAAAAAAAAAAAAAAATTACAAAAATCACTTCATATAGCTTCATATGTCTTAGGGTTTTTGTATTCATTTATTATTTCGGTTATTTATTTTCCTCACTTAATATTTCCTTTCTTGTATTATATATACATATATATGCTACTCCGAATTGCTGGCAACGATTTACGATTATGTATACGATAGGTATGTGTGTATGTATGTATGTATACATATCAACGCGGTCGCACGTCTCGCACATGTCAGAATTAATTGAAAGAGTTTCTCCTGCAGCAACCAAACGACATAATATTTCTGGCAAGATCTGAAAAGCTGTATAATCCAAGCAAAAGACTATTACCTACCTACCTACCTACCTACACCTCTTATTTTACACACACACATACATTCATATATTCATAGCTATATACATATAGATATGTATATACATATATGTAACTCGTTTCTCAACTGCAGCAAATTGCTCCAGGGAATCTCATTCTTTTCCATCTCTCGGCACTAATTGGCTACTCTTAATTATTACAACTTTTATAACCTGTAACTGTATAATGATATCTTTTCTTTTGGAAATTCTTCTTTTTTACTTTTATTTATTCATTTATTTTTTTCTTACAATTATCAAAATCCATGGCGTGAAGAAATTTATTTATTTATTTGTTTGTTTTTTTCTTCGCACTTAAGGTTAGTATCTATATATTAGCACAATTTTTTCCACATCGATATCAATTTTCTGATTTTCTATAATATGTATAATTAAGTTATAGGTTTGATTTTGTTTTTTTTTTTTTTTTTTTTTTTTTTATAATGAAATGGCTCGCTCTTGTAAAAGCGGAAATTAATTCTTTGAATTATTTCGATAATCTTAAGATAATTTTATAAACGATTTAATTTCAGACACTATTTTATCTCATGTTTCTCTATTTTTTATTCTATAAAATAAATTTTTTTGATAATGAATAAAATACATCGATTAATTATAACGCATAAAAAATTACAGAAAATAATTGTTAATTAAAATTTCATTTTCTTTTCTTTTTTTTTTTTAAATAGATTTTTCATTTTCGAGCAGCCAAATGTCAGGGAAAATATATAATTTCTCACATTAAAAATGTATAATATTATCAATTTTCACTCAAAGTACTGATGATCATATTTCGATTGGACGATCAGATACAGTTCGAGGACATGTTTAAATTTTTGACCAAAGCAAGATGTACCTACGCGTATATACGGATAACTATTTGCGGTGCTTGAAAAGCACGACTATACACGTGTATAGGTATAGGTATAGGTGTAGGTACGAAGTTGAGTTAAAAATATCTCATCGAGCACAACGACCCCGTTATGAGAATGTCCAAACTGCTCTTTAAAGTTTAAATCCATTGTTTTTAAATCTCCCTTATATTCGTATACACACATGACCTGATTATATATCACGTGTAGATATGTAATATGTATAATATTGTAATACGTACAGTGAAGGATTAATATTCACATATAGCTTTTAAAATGAAGTTGAATTAGTAGAAAAAAAAAGAAATAAAAAAAAAGTATTCATATATAAGAACAAATTTTAATTTGATGTTTAAACGTTAATCAGGTGTCGTTAAAATCGTACAAATTGTAAATAAGGTTTAAGTATTTTATTGAATAATTATTCTTAACGATGAAATGAACGAACCTGTTCGACACAAGTTTTATAGCGTGTTAGGTAAAACACTTTCTCGTTTATCTGAACACCAAGATCTACATAATAATTAGTTTATTATTATCTGCCAAGATAGAAAGTTGGAAAAATCTTATCCGGTTTCGTGAATTTTATACATAAGGACAATAATTTTTTTTTTTTTTTTAAATTTGTTCGCTTAAACAATATTTATAAGTTTTTTTTTTTACAATATTTGAATAAGGATTTTTGTTTTTTTCATTTTTTTGTTTCTCTCAATTTGGTATTACTCAATCGGAATTTGTCATGGTTCCTAATTTTGCATAGTGCGATTTCATGTATGTTTACTTGCGAACCTAAATTCTTTACACGAAGAAAAAAAATGTTCTGTTAGAACAAAATTTAATCTGTATAAAATTCAAAGGTATATTTACAATTTACAAACTTATTAATAATTTACAAATTTACATTTCTGTATCTCGTAAAACTTGACTGAGTAATACCAATTAAAAAAAAAGAATAAAAATAAACAAAACAAAGAAAACGAAAAATCACGCGTCTTTCCCACGTGTTGGTGTTTTTTGTTTTTTTTTCTTTTAAGTAAGAAAAATAAAACGTTACGATTCTTTGAGATAACTTATAAAACATGTTTTTATATTTCTATAAAATCCTTTCGCGTTGTTTATTATTCTTTCTTTTCTCTTAAATACGAAAAGATGTGTACATGAAATTACGTAGATCTAGACGGTAAAAAATAAATACAGTTATCCTATTATCGTTTATTTAATCTAAAATAATTCTTAAATACAATAATATTGTATATATAAATATTAGAATCTTACCAATTTATTTCTGTAGTCATCTGCAGGTCTGCCAACAACATGGGGTGACGTTACACTTCGACGAAATGGTTTTAAACCCCTAGGTGGAACTGTGGTCTGCATTTTTACACTATTATTATTTATTTTTTATTCATGTATATAAATAATAATAATAATAATAATAATAATTTTATTTATATTCTCCTATTGTTTTTATATCACAATAATAATATTATTATCACCACTTTATTAAATTGAAATTCAATAAACTAAATTAAACTGAATAATAAATAAAAGACTAACAAATAAATAAAACAAAACAAAACAAAACAAAATACACAAAATGTTTGGAAATATTTAAACGAATTTAATATACATGATGATTATTAAAATTATCACATGTATATTATGTGTAGGTATTATAAAGTTTTATTTGATTTATTAACCGATCTGTATGATATATAAAACTCATCTATAATGTCCAAATGTATGTATATATGTATAATATACAAGCGCGGATGAAATGCGCAGTATCAAAAAAATATCCACTATATACACGTGCGCACTATTATATATGTATATGTGTAAGTTATATATTATAGGTATAAGTGTACGCGAGTGTGTTGTATTCGTACATACTTATAATACCTACAATATGGACACATTCACTGAATCACTATAGGTTCCTCGTCGCACGAGATTATACAGTATATATATATATACACACGTATAACGTCCTATCGAATAAACTTCGAACCATAATATACAATATTATTTTCTAAAATTTATCCGCGTATGTATATAATTATGTGACCGTGATATATATAATATCGATGAAAACATAATCGTCAAAATGTAAATCGTTCGTTTTACGATTATAATAACGTCGATATCCTGTGTACTGTAGTTTTCAAAATATACTTAAGAATATATATATTTAAATATACCTTAAGAAATGTCAAATATACCGAAAGCGACCGGGACTGCAGGAATCCGGCATGGCGTCGCGGCCTGCACTAAGCCAGACAGCCGCGTGGGACGCGGTGGGGGTAAACCGTAACTTAAGACTGGAAGGGGGCAATGTTATTCGAGATTAGAATGTTTAGAATTATTTTCTTTTTGTTTGTTTTTTTTTTATCTTTTTTCTTTATATACACCTAACTCCGCGCACCTGCGTTAACGCGATTATATTTTAATGTTATTTTCATACTTTTTCTATTTCTATTTATGTCTTATCCTCAAGTTAATGTTTGTTATGCAATTCAGCTGTTTTCTTTTCTTCTTTTCTTTTCTATTACTAGTTTTTAGTTTTATACGCTTTATATTTCTCAGTTTATTTTTACTCTTTTTCATACACGAGTTATTGAAATGTGAGATCTGTCCACGATTTATCATTTGATTTTATAGTCTGCTGCAGCAGACTCGCGACTCTAATATAATTAAACATCGTGTTTTAGGTATATTATGGATACCCACAAATTATTTATTCGTTATTTATTAGCATTCGATAAGCTTATAAGTACGAGCTAGACTTTCCATTTAACTACATAAATAATCTCTTACATATATACGAAAAAAGTTGATACCTATGTGTATACATGGATTATTATCGGTGTAATTATTAGACGAGAACTAAACTTTATTATTTCATCTATTTATTTATTAAAATTGAATAATTTACTCACCCTATTTTATCATCATAAGATAAAAAAAAAAAAAAAAAACAACCACATCTTCGGTGATAGAGGTTATAAATATTAATTACAATTAAATTCGTATACGAACATACATATTCCATGCTAACGATCGTTAACGTTAACGTTCTTTATATATATTATATACGTATTTCGAATATGTACATACATACGTACAATTCGTCTTTTATTCTACAAACCTGTCTATCGGTATAACAGATAATAATTAGATTCTAGCTTTAGTTATATCAAGTATAATATACACAAGCGTAAAAATAACCAGACTTTAATGTATTGCCAATGAAAACCGAGAGGCACAACAGCTACATGCGATCTGTTCAAACATATAGATATATTGTTACAATACGTTCATATAGTTATTGTATTCATATATCAGACTTGAAAAATCGCAATTTCAATTGCGAAATATTTTTATACAAGTATATAGGATGTGTTTCACCGTTTTATTAGAAAAGATACTACAGGGTGTTCGATTCGATTATATTTGCATGGGATAGTCCACCTCAATTTGAATAGATATCTAATCCTCACCCTGTTAGAATTATCTGCCGATTTATTATAGAATTTTACCGATTGAAAAAAGTTTCTATAAATTATTATAGATTTTTTTTTTTTTTTAGCTTATAAATTCGAAGTAAAAAGAAATTTTTTTTTTTTTTATGTTTATTTATATTGTCCCTAGTGGTGTCAGGGATACCGAAGGTTAAATTAGGGCAAGAGTTCATTTTGTATAATGAAATAAAAAAACAAAAAAAAAAAAAAACTGATAGAGTCAGAAGCGAATTACCTTGAGAAAATGAGTGTGCTGCTACTGCATCAGCAGCAACACCACTAAGACTTTTTTAAACCGTTTAAACTGGTTATATCGGTTATATATGTATATAAGTTTAAAGAGTATGTAGGTAAAAAATTCAACTCGTGAACTGCGGTTTGCTGCACACGTGCGTATAGAAAAATTATCATAGAACTCAAGGAGTGTGTACATCGGTACAGGAAATACCTTCAGCAACGAAAGAACGCGTTGAATATTTTGGTTCAATTTGTTGTATTCTGTTATCCAAGAGCCGTCTTAGCAGGCCCCCTAGTTTTAGTTTACTGGACAGAAATACATATATTGTACATTTGTACCAGGCTAGAATAACAACCGTGGTCTTGGTCGAGTTGGTTGCTACTGCAGATGCTGACAAAAGGCGAATTCATAACTGCAGCTCCCAGACTTCAGAGGCACGTGTTTGCCCCCTCCTTAAAGATCAAAAAATTCTTTGAAAAATAATATGTAATGAGAATATAATACGTAAGGATTATATTTGAATGGTCTTATTTGATGATTGAAGTCCTCGAAATTATTTACGGGGAAATATATTGAAAATGACAGAAAAAAAAGAAAATTAAAAAAAGTTATCCGGAAATGAGGAAAATTTTTGTGTACCTACAGTTTTTAATCTTGTTGAAAGGATTATTCTTCAATCGGAATATAAGAGTGTGATTTTCATAAATAGTTATTTAATTTTTTTTTACTTTCTGCAATGAAAATTGAAAATTTTCCAAAATAAAGGGAAGTTATTGGTTTCGGTCCGATTTTCGAAAATCGAGTTTTCATTAGATCTCGACGTTTTGGGGTCCTAGGAAACTATTTCTGCCTTTTTGAATGGACGTCCGCGTGTGTGTGTGTGTGTGTAAACAAATTTTTGCGGTACGATACCTTTAGAACGAATCGACCGATTGGAATGGATCTCATGGCGATCTAAAGGATTTATCAAGACTTAGATCTGATTAGATTTTGGAGTCGATCGGTCAAGTAGTTTCAAAGTTATTTGAAAAATAAAAATTAAAAACAATTTTTTTTTCATGTTTGTATCGCATAACTCCTAAACTGTTCGTGCGATTAGTCTCAAAACTTGATCAGACTTAGCTCTTGGATAGCCCTTTCGATCGCTGTAAGATTCATCAAAATCGATTGATTGGTTCAAAAGATATTGACACGACAAAAATTTCTCTTTTTGTCGTACGATACCTTCGGAACGAATCAACCGATTTGAATGATTCTTTCGGCGATCGAAAGGGTTCATCAAGACTTAGATCTGATTAGATTTTGGAATCGATCGGTCGAGTAGTTTCAAAGTTATTCGAAAAATAGAAATTGAAGAAAAAAAGATTTGTATAGGGAAAACTAATTATACTTATAACCTTCTTTAATTTATTATAAACACAATAGTATTAATTAATTGTAACGTATTTAACACAGCGGGAAGTTTTCGGGTTGGCCCACAGGTCGACCGGTTTCCTAATTTTATTCAACAGATTGATTGAACTATTCCCATTTTTCAATCCCGATGATGAACATTATACTGAGAAGCTCGAGTCGTCTTGTAAATCAGAAATGCAATATATATAGGGTTATTCTATATACCTATATGTATGTATATACATACATGCGCTGAGAACGTCGCAATTTTTATGCAGAAGAGGTAATCTATTGGTACAGTTTTTCATCCCGCAGTGTTATTCTGCAGTCATTTAACCAGCTACGACGGTTGCGAAGAGTTGAGACAATCTTTAATCATAATAACTGTGTTTACAGATACCTGGGAGAGGCAATAACGATATAAGGTCAGTGTCATCAGCACAATCGCTAATTGGCTCACAAGCAACGTATCATCGTAATAAAGGACAGAGAATTATTTTCGCATTAACAACTTTGCAGACATAATATTACGCTATAGCTGTATCCCATATAGTCTTAATCCACTAGGATTAATACTGAGATAAATTCCTTTCTCCAATAAACTGTTCAATGATGATGGTCAGATATAATTAACACCTTTAACAAATTTTTCGACAAATATATAATTTAACGAAAAATTGAGAAGTTACTTAATGCCATCGGAAAGCAGATTCTTAAGAAGAGAGATTAGATATACGAGATATACGGAACCTTCTTACAGATTTTTTTCATTGGGACTTGCATTAGATGAAAACAAAAAAAAAATGTAATTGCAAATAGGCATTTATACCTGGTAATACCTCTCGAGTTCATTTAATTGAGGTTCTTTTATACACAAAAATTTGGCTTTGACATAAATACCGGAATTGACTTAAATTGGTGACAATTAGGTTTAAATTCTATTCGAAAATGATGATTCTATTTAAAGAACCGTGTATACCTGAAACTGTACGCCTGTTTAACTCGATGACAGTGATACTCGTGCATATATTATTACACATGCATATATACTTTTGATATGCTGTCGAAGCGTTATGATTGCGTAATTATTCCAGTGAATTATGGTAACTATACGTTACGGCAGACGAAACCGGAACTCAAATTCCCTTCAAAACATGTTTTCGATCCTCACCTTTTTTTCTCGCCTACTTAATATTCCTCGTAACACAGGTGTGCAGGTACAGGCAAAGACTCCACAAAAGATCTAATGACAGAGAATTCTACTTAAATATATATACAAAGTCAAACATATTCTCAATTTATACTTCTGTACAAAAAAAAAAAAAAACACAACTTCATCAGTTACCGATTATTTCAAAGCTTTTTTTGTCTTCTGATGAAATTATTCAAACCCATGTTGGGTTTAACGAAAGGCCCAGTGTTGGACCAGTACCGTAACTGACTGTCATTCATCCCAGTACCGGGATGAATATCGGTGAATAGTTCGAATGACGGGATCGTGCTGACGCTGGTAACCAGGTCTGGGACAATATTACGAATAAACAGTGTAGTCCAGGAACCAGAGTAAAAAAAGTAGGTTCATAATACAATCTTCTACAGAATTGATTTTCTTGTTGAAAAATGTTTAGGGGTGTTTCTTGAATGTAAATTCAAGTTGGCGGGATGGGGGGAGTTGAGCTTCAGCCGCCATCCTGGAAAACACGTTTTATCAAATATCTTGTGAACCGTGCATCGTACGAAAAATACGGTGGATATCTTTCTTGTAGGTAATAAAATTCTGTAGAACTTTTATTTAGAACTTTTTCCTGTCAAGTGTATAGACTTTTATTTATAGCGCGGCAAACTTTTCCCAACATGGTTATTGTTAATATAGTTAACGGTTGATGAAACAGTAATAATGGTGAAGTTTGCTGCACTATAAATCAAAAACTATGCACTACACAGGAAAAAGTTTTGAATAAAAGTTGTAGAAAAGTTTATTATCTACAAGAAAGGCTTCTACTGCTTTTGTCGTACGATTCACGGTTCACGAGATATTTGATAGAACGTGTTTTCTGAGAGCCAACTTGAATTTATATTCAGGGAACACCGCCAAACATTTTCCAACAAGAAAATCAATTCTGTAGAAGATTGCATAAAAAAAGGACTTTGCTCTTGGCCTAGTCGGCCAGTAGCGTGGTTTAGTACTGAGTCAGCATCTCAATCTCCTTCAAAAATGCTTATCGAAAGCCAATTACGAGAAGAGCGTAATCTTTCATTGCAAGGCTTACCCCCTTACGGCTTTTAGCTCTTTGAAATTTGTTTTGAGAAAAGCTCAAAACTGTCTTAGTGACTTGTGACGACATTGGGCTGCAGATGCCGGGGCAGTAGTAGGCCGTATTAATTACGCTAGTAGATTTTTCATTATTCAATATTGGCTCAGGGTTTAACGACGACACCCGACTGTTGAGGCTGTACCATTGCTGGACAGTACTACCAGTATTGGTAGACTTTACCCAAGCAATTGATTAACCGTATTGCAAGATTCCAACGAAAAGCGTCGACGGGACTGCACATCTGCAAATGAATCTAAATGGGCATAATAAAAGTTGTTTTTGTATTAAAATCTTGTGATTAATTACTCTGTTTCAAGCCTGGGATATTGCAACTGTCAAAGTACTAAGCATTATCGAGATTGACTTGCGACGTTAATATTTCACTGCTTTCAGATGTGAAATGTCAATGCTAAAGGGATTGGTCGGCATATTTCCAACGTCAATTGCGAATGCAGGGTATATGCATATATAAATTTATTCAGAAACAAAACGACTCATGTATACATTTTCCCAGGAAAATTTATAGGCGTAAGCTCGATGACTTCTGTATCACTTTGTAATCGAATATTGTCTTTTCGTTGATTGTTTAATTTATTGAAATATATTTTTATCTCTTGTGAGCTTTTCCTAATATTTTCGGAAGTAATCATCATCGAATAAGTCCAAAAGGATATAATATGTTAAAAAAAAAAAGAAAAGGAAATAAATGTCGAAGATCTTGGATTTGCGCCATTTTCATACCGAGATGCTGTGTGTAGTTTATCGTTGCTCATGTATCTAGGTAAACGGATGGAAATTATGCGAGACTCCATCATGAGTTGGCAAGAGGTAAGAGGTAAGAGGTGAGTGCAGTCATGCCCAAGAAACAGTACTGGAGACAATGGCCTGGATAGTACCTTGACCTGACTACAAAGTCCTCGAAATACATGGCGTTCATTTTTCATCTTACCTTAGAGCAGAAAATTATACTTTGTCATATACGTAGCTATGTATGTATGTACTACATACGTATGTACTTATATACCTATACGAGAAGTATCGTAATTCATTTTATTCACAATTATGAATACAAATATGATAATAACTAACGGTGATCAATTTGCAAGGGCAAATGAAAGGACGACTATGAGGATTCTTCAGGATAAGAAATATACTTGTATAGATAATTACGAAACAGTAGACGTATGTATGTACACACATGCATGCATACATACATACATACATACATATACAATCAACTGTGTACGTATAAATACTTCTCAACGTGCACACACATACATGGTTATATGTATATTAATTATTAATTACTTCAAGGTCTGTTTTTAACGATTAATTAATTGGGTACCTACTGTGCCGCTATGGGTTGGGTTTCACTACGTGCAGTAATAAATAATCGCCATTTTTGAAAATATTCAATAAGTGCAATCTGTTTATCAAATTGAGAGAAAAAAAATCAGGAAAGCGGTTGACCTGTGGGCCAACCCTAAAACTTCCCGCTGTGTTAAATACGTTACAATTATTTGCCACTATTGTGTTTATAATAAATTAAAGAAGGTTATAAGTATCATTAGTTTTCTCTATACAAATCTTTTTTTCTTCAATTTCTATTCTTCGAATAACTTTGAAACTACTCGACCGATCGATTCCAAAATCTAATCAGATCTAAGTCTTGATGAACCCTTTCGATAGCCATAAGAACCATTCCGATCAGTCGATTTGTTCTGAAGATGTCGTACCGTAAATATTTGTTTACACATACACACACATACGGACGTCCATCTAAAAATAGTCAGAATAGCTTCCTAGGACCCAAAAATGTCGAGATTTTCCGAAAACTCGATTTTCGAAAATCGAACCGAAACCAATAACTTCCCTTTGTTTTTTTTAAATCTTCAATTTTCATTGCGGGAAGTTTGAAATTAACGTGCACAGATTTCTCCACATTTCTTATTCATATTATACCCATGTATTCAATAATCGAAGCGTAACCTGCGATCAAATCATAAAGCGTAGCTAATCCTTTCGCATAGCGATGACCTAGCTGTGGACCACCTAAAGCTGTTTGTAATGTCATTTTCAGAATTGTTAATGTATATACATATATGTAAGATAATTAACAGGTGTCGGATCCATGCCCCTAATAGCATCGCAATTACAGTTATTACCTTAGTTATATAGTCAATTGAACGGACGCCCGCACACACTGCCACTCAGCTGGCACTCCTAGGTAAGATTTATAAGTATTCTTTGATTGTTCAATCGCCTTTGGCCAGTGTACGGTTAAAATGTATATAATTATTATATACCCATATGAGTGAAAACAGAGTAAAAAATAAAATACAGAAAAGAGTAAGTTATATTATATAGCTGGGAAAACGTATACAGTGTGTTCAAAATATTCCTTGAACGTACTAGCTGCTGCGGGGTAAAGTGAGTGAATATCGATTACAGGAGATTTTATTAAAGCTTCGAAATTAAAAATTTTCGAATGGTCTAAAATTATGAATCTGTATAAAACGATTTCAAATTTTCAGAAACGTTAGACTCGAAAGTCCAGTAATCTGAAAATTAAATGGGGTGCTCTTACAATACCCTTTCATTTAAAATGAAATTTCTGTATATTCAAATTCCGAATGTTGACCGTTCGTTATAAGTTTGAAAATTCGAAACTTAATACCAGTTGAATTTTATTTACGTATTCTTCGATGAACACGTGTCTTAAACCGGAGTGAAGCGAGGATAAATAGAATAAACTAAAACTAGGTATAACCTATCTTCGGTTGGTCCAATTCCCAGATCTTTGTGAGTCGTATGACAAACTGTGAGCTGTCAGTCTGGCTGAGATCGTGTCTTATATATTAATGGTGGGCGCGTTAAGTTGCGAAAGAAAAAAAAAATATCCAACGGTTGGTTATTATAATTTTTGACTTAGCAAACCAACACCACATTTCGAAATTCATTTAAGACATAATATAGTACCTATACCTACTGCCTGGAGAGTGTAAAGCAAACGCCGCGAGTCTATATGAATTATAACCATGTCAAGGGTTATCGTTTTCTTTATATAATTTGTTATTAATATTTCTCTCGTATTAAAATATGTAATGTGAAAAAAATTACACTCGGTTAAAGAATCCAAATGACCTTTGAAAAAAAAAAAAAAAAAATAATAAAAATAATTAGGTATATAATAATAATAATTCAATGATAAATGTTCGATTGCAATCAAGCCCTTAACTTTTTGTCAAAGCGACAAATCTCTTTATGTGAAACACTCGATTATTTCAATTTCTGAACTGATGTTGACATGGGGAAAAACTTGGAATCCCATATCTCGTAATACGATTGCATATAATGCAATGTGTTGTTCATATTCCACGTGTACGTGTACAGTGCGGATTCCTTAGTTCTGTCCTTATTGGGTATGTTATATATGCCTCGAAATGCGCTTGAGGCATGTAAGTAGGTACCTACACGTATGACCTTTATTTACGTAATTTTTTTTTTCTTCTCATTTTGAGAGCAGTCCGTGTACGACCTCTCGCCCCTACAGCCTCTTGTTTGACAATCTTTATATGCAAATAAAAACACACACACACACACACTAAGAATACGAAACGTCAATTTATCTGTACAATCACGCCTTTCAAGATATGCGGTATAAATTCCGGTATGAAACGGTATACTCGAAAGTTCTTCAGACCACGACAACATCTACTGATTGCTGATCTCCATGTCGAGTTTACTCTGACAGATGAAAAGACCCCTTGTTCGCACTTGCATGCATAACATGGCATAATTCGCGTATTGCAAATGTCAATGATTTTATTCCACTGTCAACTCGTCAATAACAATTGTTCCATGCAGACCCTCACAGGGTGAAGAAGAGAGTAGTCAAGGTATGTATTGTGGTAGACATTGCATTAAGTAGTTATGACTTGTTAGACAGTAATGATATTCGTACTGATCCAAATATGCAGTAGAGATTGTTGTTTATTAATTCAAGACATTGCTGATTCAAGTTTTACACATAGGACAGCTCTTCATTTTTATATTCTGAAATTTTATTTCGATTCCAAAAATTTAGGCATATATTATTACGTATTCAAATAACGCATACTGCAGCTGTAAAGTTGCACAATGTAATGATTGACCCCATGCAAGTTGATGCATACTAACGTATATCTATATAAAATTTTTATTCGTTTTTTTTTTTTTTTTTTTTTTTTTATTGTGGATGTCGACAAACGTGTCTGAAACGCACAATGGTGAATTTATTCTATTGATAATCGACAGATCTCCCTATTTTACTACCACAAAGTAAAACTCTATGCATATATCGATAAACATACATATATAGGTATAAGTAGATATACTGGTATATACATGTTATTATAACATATGTGAAAGTAACGGTAAATGCGCAACGTAGATACTACATAAGTGTCCAGTTTATTCTACCTACCGCTTTGAATCTAGATGCGCATTGCACAGCCGGTGTGGCGGGCCGTTTTTTTTTTTTTTTTTTTTATATCTTACTTTCAAAACGCTTCGAAAATCTGATGTTCAATGACAGCAATCGTGAGTAGGTACACATGTTGGTATTATAATCTTTACAATAGGTATATGCATACATTAGGCGAACACCTGGACGAGGAAATAATCAACATCGGAAGATTTAATACCGAGAAGAATTCAAGCTATAGAGTTTACGAAAGATTGCTTCATCGTTTCTCACTTGTTTCCTCATTATTCGATTATTATTTAAAGAAGGAAAATATACACCTTGGAAATAATATTTTTTTATTCTTACTGAAAAATAACTCATACCAGTCGAAGAAATATTTTATGCAGTAGGTACCTACTTGCAGTGATTTTATAGGGACTTTGACTTACGGGACTGATTGTGAGTTGAAGTTAATAATGGTAAAAATTTTGAGTTTTAATATTAGCAACTCACAGTTTTAAAATGGGTATATTTTATCGAAAGTCTGAATAGTCGATTCAAAAAGTTTCGAATCGATAATCACCAAAGATTCGAAATTCCAAAAGCTAAAGATCCGAAAGGCTTGAAACTCCGGAACTTGAAATTCACGCATGGAACAGGGTCCTGTCACTTCGTTGAATTTTCGGATTCTTGGTCTTTCGGAGTTTCAGCCCAGTCAATAGGCGATTTGAAAGTGGTGTTTGGATACAATATAACCAACATGGGTTAATTTCAAGGCTGGTAGGGGGATGTCTTCTGAGTCTGAATCTAGATTGGCAACCCTTTATCGTTATCAGGGTTGCCATCATCTTGGACAAGGCGTTTCATTCTATATCTCGCGAACCGTCTACTTTACGACAAAATGTGTTGATACCTTTTTTATACATTAATAAATTTTCCATCTTTTTTATTTATAACTTTTTTTAGTAGCATTAATATTTTCCAAGTTATAACATTTACAAAACTATTTTTTTTAATATATTTGATGATGGTGACCCTGATAACGATAAGAGGTCGCGAATCTAGATTTAGACTCAGGAGACATCCCCCTACCAGCCCTGAAATCATCCCCTATTCCTTATTTTTTAAACCCCATATTACCCGTTGACTAGGCTGTTTTATTTTTTCACTTTTTTCAAAAAATTTACAAAAAAAAATTTATAAATAAAAAAACAAGCAGGTCAATCGGCTGACCACAATGGGCCAGACCTAAAACTTCTCGCCCAAATCTTTCAATTAAAGAAAAAAAAAAAAAAAACACATATAAAGATTTCCTAAAATAATTATTGGTAGGCAATTTTCAGATGGTAGAGGTGAAAAAACGTTTGACCTTGTATTCATTATCAACTGTATTCAAAAAAAACCTTGCGAGATACCAATTGTCATTCGAATCCTGCAACGATACTTTTTCGAGATGTCGTCGAATTAATTATTCTCTTCAACAGTTTTGCTTTAAACATCTCGAAAACTACTGAACCCATCAAATCTAGAATCTAATCAATTCTAAGTGTGAAGAATCTGCGTCGATTGATACCAAATTCATCAAAATCGGATCATTCGTTCTCGAGATATCGTCGGATAAAAAAAGTGATCACACACATCCATCCATCCATACATACATACATACAGACACACACATACAGACGTCCATCTGAAAATGATGGGGGGGGGGGGGGGGGGGGGGGGGGGTGATTCTCTTGACCTTGAAACGTGGAGATCTGGTAAAAACTCAACTTTTCATTTTCGGGGTGATTACAATAACTTCCCTCTTGCTAAAGCAGAAAGTTAAAGAAATAAAAAAAGACCTGAATCAAAAATTTTTGTATTTCAAAATCTCATTTCATTTAATGTCATTGATTTGACCCGAAATTATATCAATGTAGAATATTCCCTCCTGCAAATTTGGCGAAGTTTTGTTCTATCCTCTACCTTATACGACAATCGCATTTTCCTCGATGCAATAAATCTATGCAATTAGAGAGTTCCATAAAGTCCAAAAGAATTTTGAATTATTTTTCAAAATACTAATAATATGAGTCGTGAAAGATACATTAAATAGAATTTTTCTTCAGAGCGTACCTACCATTAATTTAAATAAAACAAAAAAATTACAAAAAAAAAAAAACAACAAAAAAATTATCTCCAAGGTGTAATTCGTAGATGCGTAGATACAAGTTTTTGGCCTGAATTTTAACGACCGTTCAAAGTCTAGAGTAAAAAAAATAATACAAATTAATCATTGAGTCATTGTCTGCAGATCCGAGCCGATGATTAGCCTTCACAATTATCGATGCAAGGTAAGTGGTGTACTTATGTATAAAAATATTCAATTTTTACCAATCAAACAATTTGCTTGAATTTTAGACACGTGGTGTTTTTTTTCTCTATAATTTATTTATTTATTTTTTTTTTTTATCACTAGACTCAAAAACCACTCAAGATTATCATCTTAAATATATGTTTTCGTAATCTAGTAGATCTTTTTGCTAATGTAACTTGACCACTGATTTCTCTGACACGTTCAACTTACAGTTTCTTTTCTTTTTCTAATTTTTTTTTTTTTTGTTTCTTCGCTATCCCATATTATAGATCCGGTTTTAAATTTTTCCCCGTTACAAAAACAGGTTGATATGATTTTCAGTAATTGATTTTATATATCATCTGTTATAAATATTATAATCTGATTAAAATTGAAGGGAATATATTCGAAAAAGATTCTTATATAATAAATATTACTTTTTTGTTAGGTTATACTTATATATGTACATACCAAAAAAACGATTTAGAATTAATTAATCACTCACCATGTCGATTAGTCAATTTTTTAGATATAAAATGGTACCAAATAATCAATACCACTTTAAACTAACCGAATTATATCCAGCCAATTATCTTATCATTAAATTAAAAGAAGAGACAAAAAAAAAAAAACAAAGTATAAAAAAGCTGATGTATTGAATAACGTTCAAACTTTTACTATATGGGGCATTCCATGCCATCTCGATCAAGATTCTACGTCGATGTCTCAGATTGGATTGATAATTTTTTGTATAAAAGTACACGACGAAAAACGCAATCGTAATTTTTTTCAGAATTTTTCGACCCAGCGTATCTGAAGTATGATTTAAAAACTTGAAATAAAAACACCCACTTTGTAAAATTTGAAAAAATTCAGAAAAATCTTATGAACTATAACAAAATTTTTGACAATTATTAGAAGATGGAGATTTCATAACTTCAAAAGATAAATACGGAATATAAGAAATTAAAAAATTATTATTATTCCATTGCATTTTTGACATCAGAATGAACATAAAAGCGTTCTATGATATTGTCCAAAAAATGTCTATTTAGAGAGTTACAGGGAATCAAAAATATCAGGATAATATTTATATTTACAAATTTATATTTTTCAATATTATCCTGATATTTTCGATTCCCTGTAACTCTCTAAATAGACATTTTTCGGGCCATATCATAGAGAGCTTTTATGTTTAATCTGATGTCAAAAATGCAATGGAATAATGATAATTTTTCAATTTCTTATTTTCCGTATTTATCTTTTGAAGTTATGAAATCTCCATCTTCTAATAGGTGTCAAAAATTTTATTATATTTCATAAGATTTTTCTGAATTTTTTTCAGATTTTACAAAGTGGGTGTTTTTATTTCAAGTTTTTAAATCATACATCAGATACGCTGGGTCGAAAAATTCTGAAAATAATTACGATTGCATTTTTCGTCGTGTACTTTTATACAAAAAATTATCAAACCAATCTGAGACATCGACGTAGAATCTTGATCGAAATGGCATGGAATGCCCCATATATATATTATCGTATAACGCTCATTATTATAAACTGTTATTGGTTGTCTTCTTTTTCCTGTTGACTACACAGAACTCAATAATACGTATAAAGTATATTGTTAATATATAATATGAACTATAATTATCGACAATTATGATGTTTCCTTTGGTGTTAAATCAGTTATAAATCGCAATTCAACCGACAGAGGAAATCCCTGACGCAAAGTGCAGTAGAACGGGACTTGAAAAGCATGTAATTATCTTCCTCTCTCTCTTTCTCTCTCTCTCTCTCTCTCTCTCTCTTGAGTGATTAGAGTCGAAAAAAGTACAGGAAATTAAGTAAACAAGCAAAGCTTATAATAATTATAAACAATGTTTAAAGCACTTTAGCAACACTTCGGTACAACATCCAACAGCAAATAGAGTAATTATATAATAATACTATAGGTATGTACTACATAAATACCATATACGTATGTATATACACGTACGAAGTTATTGAAATGGCTGCAATTATTTAACGCCCGTTGCCTCACCTCGACTCGATTATACTTAACGATGTTCAGATATAATATCCGATAATTTAAGATAATAAAGAAAATTTCATTACCTACATAAGATAAATAAAGATATTGAATAAACTCATCCCTTTCACAACCATGCACTTTTTAATTATTCAATTTGTAAGAATATGTTAGCGGTGTTTTAGAAGCCTTACTCACTTACTTTAACTTACTCAAATGTACTTAGAATTAGTTAAGTAGTAAGTACTGTAGATATATATATATTCCTTTCATACTATGTGAAACCGAGATTTAATTTTCATTTAAGTTCATGAGTCTGTTTTGTGGCGTTCTCGCCGCAATTACATAAGGGTATAATTATTTATAATTATAAATGACAATGTAGGTATATATGCAAGTATATGTATTTGCTATTTGATAATTAAATCTTTTATAAATAAGAGCCTATAGAGTAGAAGAAAAATAGCGATTATAAAATTTAACGAGCTCCTTATAGCAACGAATACTATACTATGGCGAATTTTCTAAGAGATAAATATCGAGACCTAGTTGTTGCGTGATTAGTTGGCATTAGTAGTATAATATCGCCTTTTTTGGAATAATTAAGCAATCATCGAGCTGTACTTTAGCCTTAATTGCGTCTTTGATTAGACTGGATTTACACATATCTTTGTATAGACATATTTCTTTACATGCGTATGTGATGTAAACATATATAGTTATAGGTAAACGTATACATGCTGTGTAAACTGTTTATTCAATTTCGAGTGTTTTTGAAAATATATGATATACAAATTCTTCGATTGGATTTAAACAGTAACGAAGTATTCAATCGATCTATAATTATTCAAAGTATGTATATAGACTCTGGTGTATACATAAATTGAACCGACACTAAGTACCTAACTGTGTAATATGTATATATATATATATATATGTACGTATATAACAAGACAGCGAAATCATTAGTTTTACAAAATAACTATAGCTTAGTTTATTCCCGGAGTTACGCCAAGGCTGTGTGCTCGTTTCAAGCTTAATTGCGTTATTATAAAAGTTAGAATCGGAAGATATGAGAAGCTTTTTAATAAACTCTATACACAGTAATAGTACGTATATTTATTATTGAAAAATTTCGAATAATCAAAATTATGAATTCTGTAGTAATTGAGACGGTTTCGAATTTTATGGTCACGTTAAAACTTCAGAATAATAAAGACAAGAATTCGAAAATTTAATGAAAGGACACGAGGTTCTATACGATTTTCAATTTCAAGTTTCCCAGTTTTAGCCTTTCAAATCTTTCAGTTATAAAAAATTTCGGTATGTTTTGATTTCAACTTTTTTTCAATCGATTATAATATTTCACAAAGATTGATCAAACCGAAGATGAATTACTAGTCGCATTGTTCATCGAAAGCTTTTTGAAATTTTTAGAGAATAGTGGATTCAAGGGAGTGGAAAAAATTTTTCCATAAATGAATATTTGAAATTTATTAAAAAAAAAAAAAAAAAAACAATTTTTTTCATCGATTTTGCTCTTACGATATGACCGTAGTTAATACTTGCCTTAAGTATAGTGTATTAATGTTAAACGATGTGTTGCAGTCGGCAAGTAGTTAGCCAAAGTATACAAAGTACTTTGATCATGGTGCTGCCATCTAATAAAATCTGTTAAAACTATAAAACTGCTGTTATTCTCTTGGCGGAAAACCAATCGATTTCAATTTTTAAACTAGTATACATGGTATAATGTTATATTGTATTTCTTATCGGCAATAAATCAGACAATAGGAATATATTTAATCGCTTACGACTGACTATAGCGTTTGTAATTCTTCATTCAAATATATACGAATTCTAAATCTATGAATTCGTGAATATATCTTTTATCGAGAATCGTGTTTATTTTATATCTCACAAGGCCGATGGATACGTAAGAAATCAACGAATTTTTATACCCTAGATCTAAAAGGAAGATTATATAAATTTCTCTGTAAAAATAATTCTTTTAAATACAAATTGATGTAATATTTTCTATTCTCGTAGCCTATGAGATTGAAAATATTATAATTATCGGTAATTATTTTCAAAATAATAAATAAGTAATGTAATTCTTTGATAATGTAAAATATCTGAGAATATTGTGATTATAAATATTATGATAAAAATAATGAAATGAAAACGGAAAAGAAAAAGAAAAAAAAAACTATTTTCGTTTCAATATTTCTCTTCGATCAACAGCATTAAAATTCGATTAAGTAAATCAGCGAGACAAACGATCGTCCACGTATAAGCAATAAAATCGGTTCAATTTGTACCGTGACAAATAACTGTATAATATAATTGCTATAACTAATCGGTATATATTTTCTTTATGCGATAGCCATGAAGAGTACCTAGATGAGACGTATAAGAAGATCAGACTTGACCCATAGTTAAAGGCTCAAAGGCTCGAGGTAAAAAAAATTCCAAAGATCAGGAAACAAAGAAAATTCCTGTCGTGACCTCGATTTCAGGTTTTATACATAGTGGTTTTGCCTTTACCTTTACCTTTGCCTTTGCCTTTGCTTGGCCCACGAACCTGCCTGTCTGCCTGGGAACCTGACTACAACATGTAGGTATACGTAACCTACCGAGTCGCGAATAAAGAAGTCCGTTTAACTTTGCGTATATGTATATATGTATACTGTATAAGCATATAGTCATTCCGCGAGGATCTTTGAACGGTAAAAAGTCACTCTTGCAGATTCTTGTTTCGGTATATAGGTATATATAATTGGCGATGCAAATACGCACACATATAAGTATACATATATTTATATGTACATATATTTCTTAGATAGTAAATGCCACGCGGTTTTTATCCCATATTCATTCCTATATTTAAATCATCGTCGAATTTCATCACGTGTTTTTAGTTTCGTAATAATATATATAATACAAAAACGTGTTTCTAACAGACTAGCTTAATAACTATTATACCATACTTACCTCTCAAAAACTGTCTCAATTAAACATGTCATTCCCATTCATTTGGGCCAATTTTTTTTTTTTTTTTTTTCACTCTTTTTCGTAGAAAATTTTGATTGATAAAAATAAGAATAATTTATTTACAGATGCTGAAATATAACGTTTAGACGATTTTATTACGGTACATTATAACTTTTAAAATTTTGATATGGAATTTGAAAATACTTGCTGAATATTGCAATAAAATAATTTAAATACCTGTAAAAAAAAAAAATTCTGTGACTAAAATAATTGTATTTGCAAATAATTTTTATTAACCAAATATTAATCTAACTAGTAGGTATATAATTTTCTTACCTTTTTGTGCTTCACGCAGCAGTGCGCGTTACCCATAATTTCTTGATTATTTTAATCGGTATATTAAGAAACGTAAGAAGTCAAACTTTGCACTCACTGAAGTCTCTTTTCGTTTGTAAAACCATTTTTGATTGTAATTTTTTTTTTTTTATTTTTTTGATTTTAAATCACTATCATCTGTATCGAAAATTACATCTTCATCACAATCTCATTAATTATTGTTCTTTATAAAATTATAATAAAATAATAATCTACCTCAACGTACCTTACCTTACGTTACGTACATATAAACAGGTGCGTACGCGCTTTCACCTGACGAATATAATTCTTCAGTATAAATTCATCGAGCGAATTTTCTTATCCATAAAATTGCAAAAAAAAAAAAAAAAAGAGTTTTGTTCAATTTTCGAAATTCAATCACGTCATAATATTCCACAAGAAAAAATCCGCACGTTTAATTACGTAAATGAAGGTAAAGAATCGTTGCGCGAATTATTTTTCTTTTTCTTTTTTTTATCCTTATCCCTTTTCAGGAGTGAGAATCTATCGCTTATTACGATTAGTTAGCACATAGTTACAGCAACGAGTGATAAATATAATCACGAAAAAACAAAGTACACTTTGAACCCAGTTCTTGGTCAAACTACATGTGAGTAAGATTTGGTAAAATTAGTGTACAGTATAACAGTACGTGGACATTCTTATCGCGTTCGAGAATAACGCTATGAATAGAAAAAATTGGATAAAGTGGTCATCGTCGAGGATAGTTTGACCGAGCAACGGAGTTTCTCGAATATTTTCGGTCGTGATATAGCCGGCAACTAGGCGGTGATATCATTACGCGGGATTCTGAAACTGGCCTAGTGACTAATTGAAGAGAATATTAGAAACGTTTAAAAATTTGAAAAAGATTTTAAACATGTAAATAATTGAACAACGAAAAGGATAAGAAAACCCTTTTTCATCACTGGAGATAAAAACGATTAAAAAAATGATCGCACTTGATATTGACTGATCAGATTATAATATCGATGGTAAAGTTTGGTCTTTTTAAACCGCGACCCTCGTCGTCTAGGTTGTAGTTTGTTAACTCGCTGATCAAAGAATGATAAAATCGCGTATAAGAATGAAATTAGTGAGACCACACACTCGGCTTAAACGCGGACGTGAAATGAAGCCAAAAGACTGCGTTAGGACGTTGAAGAGACAGGCTGACAGTAATGCGAAAGCTAGACAAGATTAGCGTCGAAAGATCATGATGCTCGCGGACAAGCTAAACGAAGTTTAACCATTTCGCGCCATTTATTTGTTAACAAGATTTCCTCGGTCTTAATGTCATGAGAATAGAATTATTCTTATCACACGGTATAAAAGTTATCAATAATTCAAGATTAGTCTTATAATAAAGAAGGTAATAAATTCAATAGTTAAGTAAACGCCGAATCTATTATCGTTTAAATTTGAATGTGAAAAGCTGAACGTGAAACTGGAAACTTGAGATGTGATTAAAAAAGAAAATTTGTATTTAGTTCAATTCTAATAAACTGTGTGTTAAAATCGACCGAATTGATTAGTTACCATCGACTATAACTGCACTGTGTAACTAATAATTATTACTTAAACTTCGAGTTACCGATTCTCACTTCGTCGCCACTCACTGTTTTATTTCTCACCATTACGTCACTTTCGACACCTATACTACATGCGTCTATATGTATGCGGCTAATAGCTGGAAGACAGAGAGTTGGCACGCGTTTCAATTTTAATATACAATACATAGTAATACATGTTAAACAGTGAATGAAGTGATAAGTTCGTTCATACAGCAGCAACCTGTATATGAACGATTTACAAAAAAAATAATAATAATAATTATACCGTAAAATTAACGCGTGAATTTTTTTCAAACGTGGTTATAATTCGTAAATATATGGCAAAGGCGCGAAAGTAAATATATACCCAGGGGTCATAATATATATGATTATTTATTGTCACGTGGTATATATTTCTAGTTTATGACTGGTCATGACCGATCGCGACGAACCACTGTCTGGACTGCGCACATGCTTGGCGTAAACATTGCGCGTACCTACTTCTTACGTCACTACGCGAATCGCTATGTGCTGTATACTATGTATATATACACAAGTATATACGATGGGAATGGGAATAATATCGTATGTATATATGCGGACGTATAGTGACCGCGAACAAAAATTTATAGTATTGTAAGAAATTATTAAATTTATTTCTTTTATTTATTTTTTTGATCTCTCACACCGTGTTCGACCATAGCATTACGTCAAATGATGAACCTCGCCAAAGGGCAACGCTGACATTCAAGTCTGAATGATGTGCTTTAATATGGAAGGTTTTCCATCTGATTAGTACAAACAAAAAAAAATAAAAAAATTAACATCGTTTTATCAATTTTCTATCCAACTTGACAATTAGCATGAAAATTTGACGGGTATTATAGTTCTTTAGAGAATTGAATTAGGTATCTACTAAAAAAGTCTGTAGAGCTAAATCTCAAGAGTCTACGGTTCAGAGGTTACGAGCTTTCAGAGTCCATTTCGTTTTTAAATTCACTCCTAAACTCCTGTCATGTCCGAACTGTTAAAACTTGAGTATGGGCTCAATGAAAAATTCCGCAAAGCATAAGATTCACAACGAAACTGTCCGGAAGAATTTTTTCGTTTTTCAAATGGTTCAATTTTTTACAGTGGCTTTTCCTTTGAAGAGAACATAATATATATCCCTAATAATGAAACTTCTTTTCTCGAAAATCTTTCATTTAAAACGTGACTGAAAAATTTCTGTAACGATAAACTTTATGAACTAGTGTATTTTTTTTATTACTGATCATAATTATAATCAATTACAGACTGGTCAGTTAATCTATGACTAATGATCAGTCAATCGGTCATCACTTATCTGTTTATACAATATAATGATCGTGAGGCACGTGCCTATGATTTTTCATGTTGGGTGATGAAAAATTATTGAAATAATTGTGTAAAAGTTGCAGAACTGTATATCAAATATTAATAAAGATAATGATTGTTTTTTTTTTTTTTTTTTTTTCAAATATTTGTTCAATTCATTTCAATTTGTTTGAAATAGTGATTGAAGACCAGTTTGAAGAGTAAAAACTTTTGGATTTCAGGATCCCATTTTGGACTACTCTGAAATCAGAATAGTGTAAGATTCGTTAGTTGAATTTATTATCGTTTATAATATTCCCAGAATATTGATAAACTTTGAATATTTTTAATCTGCAGTTTATATTGAACATTGCACAGCATCAGAGCTCACAAACTATTATCACTAGGGTGCTTCGTTTTAGACGAGTTTTTTTTTTTTTTTGGTCCATTCACGGAATAATGTTCTAAACATATAAAAACAAATTCTCATCAAATATGAGTTCTTAATTTTAATTCTAAGAACTCGCGAAATGAATTTGAAATTTTCCCATTTGATTAACACGTGAATTTTGATTCTTTTTTTTCAATTATCTATAGCTTCGTGGCATTTCATGATATTTAATCGGCAATAGGTGAAAATGACAGAGAAATCTTTCCTCTTCAAAAGTGTATGTAGCCAATTTATGTTTTGTAACCGGCCTCGTCCGGCAAAACATCGTGAAGCCAATTTTCTCTCAAATTTCATGGTTTTTTTAATTTTTCTCGTGAACCACTATTTTTACAACAAAATTGTATGGTACTTTTTTATAGGAAATTTGATATACTACAAAAAAAGTCAAGTAAACCATAACCGTAGAGCTAGTAGTTTTCGAGATAAATCCAATTAAGCATTTCAAAATTTGAAAAATCGCTGTTCTATCCGAGATTTTAGTACTTTTTAATGGTTACAAAACATAAATTGGCTACATACACTTTTAAAGAGGAAAGATTCCTCTGTCATTTCCACCTATTGCCGATTAAATATCATGAAATGCCACGAAGCTATAGATAATCGAAAAAAAAATATTAATATTTACGTGTTAATCAAATGGGAAAATTTCAAATTCGTTTCACAAATTCTTAAAATTAAAATTAAGAGCTCATATTTGGCGAGAATTTGTTCTTATATGTTTAGAACATTATTCCGTGAATGGACTAAAAAAAAACAAAAAAAAACTCGTCTAAAACGAAGCACCCTAATGATCACATATGTTAATTGGTAATTTTTTTTCAAAAACGTGAATTTTTTTGTTTTGTTTTGTTATGGCATTTTGATTTCCAGATATGCGGGTTAATCAATGTCAATGATTTTTGTATTGAGGAGTTTAAAATCTGCATATAATCATCACAGCTGTGGGCGTAAGTGATCCGTGTTAAATGAAAAATAAACATATATATGCTTGTATTACCTCAACTATACGTAGGCATTTGATTAGTTTAATCATTTAACACGGCCTCTATGTAGTCATACATTCCATATTAATGCTACACATATATTTATAATTATACATTGTATATATATAAATATGTAAATTTATTCGACCACCAACTGCGTGAGTTGATCTCTCACTTGCAATTGGGACACTGATAGGTATGTGTTCGGATTTTGTTTTATCATTGCAGACTTTCATATCGACGATTATCTAATAAATCTAACTTATAAATCTATGGTGTAATATATATATATAGAAAGTATGTATAACGTTATTACATATGTGAAAATTATTTTTGACTCTACACATATTCGATTTGGATTGTGTTATAAGCTTCACATCAGCAGATCTGTTCAGAGTTCAAGAGTTTATCTCGCATGGCGACTATATGACTCATCTTACTCACCTGGATGTTTTTTTTTTTTTTTTTTTTATTTTCTTTTTTAACCAAGGTATGAAACTACAGTTATATCATTCAGTATACATAAATGATTCATTGATCGTTAAAAGTATTTGCTCAACCGTAGGCAAATTGCCTGTACTGATCTATGTACGTGACACAATACAGCTTCCAGAAACTTCAGATCATATATTGTTTACATGTGGTTAGATCATGGTCATTGGTATAGGTAATTACTCGTAGGTATGTAACAAATAAAAAATCTCAGAGAATGAAAATTTTTTATCGAAATATTTCAAAGGGTTCACGGAGAGACAGTTCTGGTAATGGTTACTATTTTGGCTTAGTATTTTCGAGAGTTGCCAAGAATTTACTAGGAATTCTGAGGAATTTAGATTTTTTGTGAACTATTTAAAAAAAAATCTAGAAATAATTCCTATATTACGTAGTAACAGTTCGATACAAAAAATAATTGAAATCATATCCCATACCAATACCGCACTTTTTACTATTTCTATGCGAATAGTTCCTAACAATATGTAGAGTACTGAATTTAATAATGGCCAAAGTGTCAAGTACCATAACCACATTCAGTTTTATTTCTAGTTCAAATATCAAACAGTGATATTATGTGTAGTAATGATTCCTTCCGAATGCTTACTTTTGAATATAATAGTAATGGTTCCTGAATTAGTAGCAATGGATACCAACAATATTCTCAATAGTTCCGCAGCTTTACTGTTGGCATGATAATGATTTCTAAACGTCGCTAGGAGCCGTTACTAATGTTCAAGATAAAGTATGACTAAAAATGATGATTGTCACCACTATACTAATTTTTTTAGGAATGAGTATCGATGTTCTAAGAATAATCACTTAAACGGTCTCTCGGTGTTAAAGGTCAGAGATTATCATGTGTGTGAGCAAGACTTTGACTTTGGATACAATCAATTTTGTTTAATAATTATTACTACATATGACTAACAATGATTTTTTACTGTTAATCACAAAGTTTTACTATCACGTGGATTTGTTAACTCACCTTCCGCGATATGTGACTACCTCCTCCTCCTCCTCCTCCTCCTCTTTTGCAAGATTTACCATTTTTTCCACGATGAATTATTCGCTTACAGTTTAAATCTCGTGTAATTTTTTTCGCCCCATCAGCCATCTTTGATAAAAATAAGTTGTGTGTTTTTATCGAATGTTTTATTGCGTACTTATGATCGTACCTACACAATTTAGAATACTGTAAATTATATTAAACGTCGAACGTCGCTGGATGAAGAACCATATTTTATTATCGAATCACTGGCACTGCACTTTCTACCTCATTATCACACTTTTAATAAAAAAAATAATTTTCATACACCGTCTGCACAAAGATCAGAAGTGAAATGATAATTTTCAATAAAATGCATATCAGCACTCTTGGGCTTCTGGAGACAACCCACGCAATTCTCGATTCTACATTCTCGTTTCGAACTATATCTATTGCTTGCTTTAATTTTTCAACCCACCTATCGTGTGACAGGTTTATGTATGGTTCTGCTTCGTCACTGTAACATTTCGGCGAGTTCGACAAACCGTTCAGAATTTTGGTATTTGATATCTTGGATTAGAATTAGTGATTTTATTTATTTTTTAAGGTTAGACGCGTATTATGGTAAGTACTAAACGAACATGAAGCAGATATAGGTATTTTTAGATGATTAATGAACTGATTTAATTATCGTATTAAATTATATTAAAATCAATCAACTACGGTATGAAACACTGTACAGACTTCAAACGTTACCGCAAGCGAGAATCACGTCGCACTGAACAAGTTGACACAGTTTAAGAGTTCGTTCGAGTTATGCAACCTTAATTGATTAAACAGACACGCGATGGATGATAACCCGAGTGTAATAAAAAATCAACTTCTCGTTTCATTCGATTCAATGAATACCTCGATAAGCTTGAGGAATATACATTATAGGTATATATCTATATATATCTATATCTTAACTCTGTAATGATAATCAGTGAAGTTATTGGATTTTAAATATTTTACTTTTGACGAATTTAGTGTATTTTCGAACTGAAATTATATTGACCCAGAACTCTGCAGGCACGTGATTGATAACAAAGTTAAAAAAGATTAACTTAGAATAAATATAGAAACAAAAAAAAAACAATCAAAATAAATAAAGAAGCTATGTGTAGATTAGTGTATTATATTTACAACTAAAGAACAAAATTCTAGATAGGGATTCGAAGTAAATGCCAAAAGGATTTTAAAGGTACGACTGCTATCATGTGCTTGTGTTTCTTATTGTAATTAATTGAGGAGATCTGCAAAGTTATATATGGGAAATTCTATGTGTTTTCACTAAGTCTCGGACCATTACCATTTCCAATTTCGTTGTAACTCTAGTACTAATTGTAGTACTATCAGATAAACTTTGCCAGAATTTTTTTCATTTATTTTTTTATTTCTTACTATTTCAAAGTTATGCATCATTGAACAAAAATTGTTGGGGCCACTTTTAAAATTCTGAAAAAATTACAGAAAATCCTTTGTTAAAACACGAGAATTTTGAATTCCTAACGAAAGTGGTATCTTCTTTAGTTTAAAAGTTAAGAATTATTTAGGATATTAAATAATTCATAACTGTTTAAATAAGATAGATACCACTTTCGTTAGGGTCTCAAACTTCTCGTATCTTAACAGAGCATTTTCTGTTATTTTTTCAGAATTTTCACAGTCGCCCCAACAATTTTTGTTCAATGATGCATAACTTTGAAATGGTAAGAATTAAAAAAAATAAATACAAGAATTCTGGGTAAGTTTATCTGACAGTACTACAAGGTACTAGAGTTACGACGAAATTGGAAATGTTAATGGTCCGAGGTTTGGTAAAAACACATGGAATTCCTCATATACAAGTTGAATTGACATTGTCAATTTTAGAATAAGAATAATATAATATTTAAAACTTGCTTTTGCTCTGTGATCTTGATTTTTGATTGAAGGGCAATCACCAAAGGGTGTAATCTATATTTCTATGAAAACAAAGAGTTCTCGTTTTCTTATGGATGAAAATAAATAATTGAATCGTAATCTCGTAAAAATATACGAATTTGATGTATAAATATACAGATTTTCATTGCTTTTCGTCAACTTCTAGTTCCTAATTTCTACGACCGTCTCAGGTGGCATATGATCATTATTTTAAACGCGAATGCGTTTCTCTGCCCACATACAATCTTGAGATCAAGTGATCACACTTCCCTCTATCATTAATCAGAATTGTACACAGTTTCATTGTATCTTATTATTTATAGTTATTCCCTCGTAAAGTAGTTGATGTCTCCTGCATGCAAGAACGTTCTTAACATTCTAACTTATGGCGTCCGGCTATAACAGAAGATATTATGACGACTTGCGAGTAGCCCTGATTTCTGTACGTATAATATACGATTCGGAAAATGTATTTAATTTATCAAACAGCGGAGCTATTTTTGAGCCGGATACTGCGCATTGGCAGAATTATCAAACTGGCTTTTACGACCTGATTGCAGTACTTATATACATTCTCTTGACTTGAATTGACAGGATTTCTATCTCCACTCTTAAGAAAATCCATGAAATGTTATATCGAAGTTATCGAATTGCGAGTTTTTTTTCTTTCGGAGTGCGAGATTTTCGTTATTGTCACTTTTCCGCGATGTGCGGAAACCTGTCGAAAATTGACGAGATTCTCGGGAGAGTAAGTACGTGTTTTTGGTCGAACGCTGCAAACCGGGAAAATTCAAAAGTGGGTGCGAGGCTGCATTAAATAATTCCGTAATATAACCGTTAATTATCCTAAAAAAGGCATGAAACATGTCACAAAATTGAAATCTCGCACTTATTGTTTATATTTCTGAAAATCTTCTGGATTACTCTGTTCTTAGACGAACGAATTTAGTGGAAGATGTTCATTGATTAGATTTCAGATAAATACGACTCAGAGTTACTTGAAAAGAATGAATTCCTTTACATACAAATGAAGGATTACGACGCTCATATCTGCATAAAGATAATCGTCTTAGATTCAATTCACATCATGATGCAAATTGTCCAGCCTATATACAGATTAATCTTTATCTTGCCTACTACATCGAGAATATGAGCCAGCCTGAGCACAACAGCATATATATGCTGTAAAATACCTCAGTCTATAGATAAAGACGACTCAGTTATATTCAATACGATCGTATTTCCTCGAAAAGATTAATTAATTGATTGATTCGATTATACTTGGTTAACCAGATGACTCAGTTAATTCATCGAAGATAAATTGATTTTTTAGATTTGAATTGATTACTGTTAAGGGATCATTTTGGTTTATAACTTTCAAAGAATCGTTTTTTTTTTTTAAACATTCTTCGAAAGTATATATGTATATATTTGAAAGTATTGTGTTGAAATTTGAGAGTGATCAGAGTGGTTTAACTATATTATTCTGCGCCCTTTACGTTGCTACTTTGAGTAAGACTTTTTCCTGAAAAAATCTTTAAGCGCGTTTTTCTCAAAACTATGTTCTTTCGGCCGGTGGCGGTGGTTTCTCCGGAACCACTGAACTGATCTTCGTGAAATTTCGATCACATATTCTACATAGTAAAAGCTTTAGCGCATCCTACAACCAAATCAAAATTCTGATTTTTATGTTTCAAGAAACAGTGAAAAAAAACTCATTTTTTTGTTTTTTTCTTTGAATGTCTGCCATTTCGTTATTCATCAATAAATATTAGTTTCCATAGAATGCGCTACAGCCATTATTATACTGAACCTGAATGTTTTCGGTTTTTTTGGTTTTGAATGAGTTGTTCTCAAGTTATCAACGTCGCCAGCGACATACCAACTTTTTGAGGAGTTCCGTTCACCCGCTGTATATGTATATAAAAAGTGTGAAAAAAAAAATAAATATAGACATTTTTCATGTTTTTCTGAAGCGTATTTGTCGAGCTGAATAAACTTCATATCAATATCTATAATAGTATTTTCATAAAAAATTCATAAGAATAATCTTTTTTTCAAGCGTCTAAACCAGAATGATCCCTTAAACTAATTACTTTGAAAGATTGAAAGATTTGAGGCGAATTATTGGTTATAAAATAATTATAGTTTCGAATCGTAATTATTTAATTCAACAAAATGGTAGGGTGAAAACTACGATTCTCTTCCAAACACGAACTCGACGAGAAACGCTATACTGTACAGACAAGATTCAGGAAGCCCAACAGCAAAGATGTAACAGAAAATCAAAAAGTGAATTAGATCATACATTCATAATGTCATGTGAATTACGAAACGATCAAGATGGTTAATAATCATATGTTTTTAGTCATATGTGGTTTGTTCCATCAAGGGGACATGAAATCTCAGAATTTGAGTAGAGGAAAGTAGTGCACTGCTAAAGCTGCAGTAGCAATAGCCGTGTCTTTAGCGAAACTTATTACGTCATGGAATTCAGACGTTATTGATAGTATATTGAATGATGGGGATCAATTGTACATACATACATTGACATATAGCATTGCTATAATCGGAGGGTCTTGCATAGGAATGAATATTATATAGAAATTATCTTTCGGTTTCAGAATTGGATAATAATATTAAAATACTATCGGTAGATTAGGTGCTATCTAACCTTTGGTAAAAAAAAACCAATAAAGGTAAGAATTAACATTGCTATTACGCGAGGTATTGAGATATTTGGGATGTATTGCGCCTCTTGGAAGATTGTAATCTTTTTTAAATATAAAATAATACGTGGGTGTAGATTTCAATCTCGAATGCAAGACAAAGCTATCTTCGACACAATATGTACAACACTATGCGAAAATATGTGTTTTGTTCTAGTTCAAGTTTTGTTTGTAAGCTTATTCTACCAACCTAAGTATGCGTTGTCAGTTATTCCCACTGATATATCGATACCTGCGCGGAATAACCGGCTATCTCAGAGTCCGGTTGGAAAAGCGGCTATCTCAGAGTCCAGTTCAAAAAGCGGCTATCTCAGAGTCCAGTTGAAAAGGCAGCTATCTCAGAGTCCAGTTGGAAAACCAGCTATCTCAGAGTCCGCTTGAAAAACCAGCTATTTCAGAGTCCGCTTGAAAAACCAGCTATTTCAGAGTCCAGTTGAAAAAGCGGCTATCTCACAGCCGAAATTTTTTCGCCGCAAATTAAGTTGGTACCACTGTCCAGCAAAATTTAAACCCCGACGCAGTAATTTATCATGCCATTTCGAGTTGTACAGGTGAGTAAAATATTATTGGAATAAAAACAAATAGGCGCTTACGAGGTAGAAAAATATCGTTATAAATTAGATTACGTGTTATGCTATATGTTCAATGCATTATCCGAATCAGGTCAACAAACAACAAGTTTGGTACGAAACTTCTGAAAAATTTCATAAAATGACAATGTTAACGATTTATATCTCAACAAATATCAATTTTAGCGATTCAACTGTTGAGACCTTTTTTGAAGCAAATTAAAATTTCTACAAGTTTGTCCTTTACATTTTTTCGATAAATCCAGTCATTTTTGAAATATCTTCAAAAAAATGAGAATTTTTCCCAAAATCAGATTTAGTGACCCGTACCATCGTACAGGTACAGATTACAGCTACGGCACAGTAAGCATTTTTGTAGACCTTTTAATTCCGAGTAAATCCCATTTTGGAACAATCCAATAGCATAAAATGCGGCTGAGATATAGATATTTAAAAAAAAAAATCAAAGTTTACGTGTATTTTAAATGGGAAATCTTTAGGCGCTTTGGTCGAGTACTTAGAGTTATTATTAAGGACTCAAATTTTCAAGGAATTTATTTTTGGACCTTTCCAACAAGATTTTGAGTGGGGAGCGAAAAAATAAAAATAGTCAAAAAAATAAAAGCACCCTAATGACTATATTCTCATTAATGTAGCTCCAGAAATTTCTGCCACTTGGCGTAGTTGTTACCTGATTCGGATAATGCATTGAACATATAGCATAACACGTAATCTAATTTATAACGATATTTTTCTACCTCGTAAGCGCCTATTTGTTTTTATTCCAATAATATTTTACTCACCTGTACAACTCGAAATGGCATGATAAATTACTGCGTCGGGGTTTAAATTTTGCTGGACAGTGGTACCAACTTAATTTGCGGCGAACAAATTTCGGCTGTGAGATAGCCGCTTTTTCAACTGGACTCTGAGATGGCTGGTTTTTCAACTGGACTCTGAAATAGCTGGTTTTTCAAGCGGACTCTGAGATAGCCGCTTTTTGAACTGGACTCTGAGATAGCCGCTTTTCCAACCGGACTCTGAGATAGCCGCTTTTTCAAGCGGACACTGAGATAGCCGGTTATTCCGCGCAGGTATCGATATATACTAGTGGTTATTCCCACTGATATATAATCAGTGGTTATTCCTCTAAAACGAATTAAACCGAAGATAATCATTTCTCAGAGTTGACTGCACGTTTACATATTCGATTTTGAATAAGCCATTAATAATCTTCGGCGTACAGATAGGTACCCTGAAAGTATTTATAGATGTAAAAGTATCTGTGAACTACTGTTCATTATTCTATAGTAATCAGTGATAAATTTCAGTAAACGAAGGATTCAAACCGATCGCCGCTTCATTTCTTGCGACAAAACTAGGTCGCAATATTGTCACTTGGGCTCGCTAGCTTCTGGATTGACTTATATCCCCATCTCAACGATGATTCATGAACTATAACGTCTTCATGCGGTATAAGAATTGCATATAATAAGGCGCATTGCTTATCAACAAATACAGCCCAATCTGAAGTAAGCCGGCAATTTTATTATTTCTCCATGATTCATTTTGAATTCTCTATTATCTGCTTTAATCTAGTCGTCGAGAATAATGAGAGAAACAAAACGGGGATTTTCCGTGTTACACGAAGAGAAAATTTTAGTTCAGGCTATTATTGTACTTGGTAGGTAATTATTTCTTGTGGCTTTGAGCACGGGATATAAATTGTTTTGATCTATTTCGAACAAATTATCATCATTTTATAATAATTTCAGTACCAATTCTTCTTTATTTCCAGGGCACAAAAGCCTCCCCGTAAAAAGTTTGGTAGAAGGAAAAAAGAAGAAAAAATTTTTTTTATAAAAAATGTCAGTAATTAAAACCAAAGAAATGTAAATACTGTTCATTCCTTATCCTATTTCTTAGGTATTTCGGGAATAGGGATGAGGATAATGTCGTGTAATAATAACGGACACTACGTTTGAATATTGGCGTGTTTATTGTAGGAGTTCTGGGCTTCGCCTGACCTCGTAGTGCCAAGCACTACAACGTATGTATGTTGACATGTTGTAATGTGCCTACATCCAATATATTCAATATATTCAATACATTACAACAGTATTTGGGGTCACAACGAGTACAAAACAGAAGATGTTTTTTCTATCAGCTTTTAGATGAGGGGGCCGTCGTAGTCTGGAAATAGAAAAAAAATAAATATTGAATAAATTGTAAAATAATGATAATTAGTTCGAAATGGATCAAAATAATTTCCATCCGGGGTTGAAAAGCCACAAGAAATAATTACTCGCTTAGGAGGGGTCGTCTTATCCCGGTCTCACCTATATTAAAAAATAGTTGTACCCACATCCCGGAACTTAGTTTTAAGCGTACTTTTGTATCGTGCATCGCAAAAAAGATATTTGATACTGAAACATATTTATTTATTTATTCTGTTTATAGAGAAATTATTGTGAAAAATCGTATTTACAAAGCTTAAATCTCGATTTTAACTATGGGCCTGCTTATTTTCGTCATATTCACGAATTGGGGGAGGTCGCTGCGGGTCAAAACAATAAGAAAATCCGCTGCAAATGGGTGCGCTTCGGAAATAAAAAAAAATAACAAAAAAAAAATCCCACATTTGCGCCAAGTAAAGGGCCCCTTTTCTTTTTTAGAGAAATCGACATATGACCAGTAAAACACGAGATAACTGAACGATGCAGAAGTCCAAAATGACGGGAGCATCAACGGAAACGTCCGAATTGACGACATCTGGTGCAATAGACCGTTATTGGTTTCTTATGCGAAATACTGGCAAGTTAAGATGACGTTGATATGCTGGTGCAGTGAACAGGGTGCAACTGTTACGGGGTCTGTTTCAATTGGATGTATATTTTTGAGTATGTATATTTTTAAGGTGTTCAATATAATAATTTTAGCGCATAGTGTATAATATTTTTTTTTTAACATCAGGCTAATAAAACATGTACCATTAATAAAGTATCAAAGTATGCGTGAATTGCTGTTCATATCAGTCATCATAATATTTCGTTAATAATTATTATCGACTTATTTTTGCAGGCCTTGGCAACAGCATCTCAGTGCGCGGTGACATGAAGACGATACGGTTAAAGGTTATTCACGATATTGCCGCGGTTCCGCAAAAATTTAGATGAAGTTCAGATACTGTACGGGTATTTACCGCAAAAATAAACTTGTATACAAAAAAATGCAACTATAATTTTGACAGCGAAATAGATTGTACAATTTTGTAGTAGAATCTTACTGAAATTCATTATTATAATCATTTGAATAGAATTGTGAAAATTGTGGATCTACATCTAAATTGATTCAATCAATCACAGCTATCAAAATAGCTTTAAATTGAATATTTATATAGAATTTACCTACTATAATAATAGATTAATTTAAAATATAATTTTTATTCACAGATAAAATTCAGTCGGAAAAATTATTTATTGTAGTCGATTATGTTTGCGTAATACAACCTACGGAAAGGGAGATGTGAGTAGCGAATGAAACTAGAAGTTCCGTTGCATGATATCTGCGACAAAAATAAAATTAGGTAACGGAAATTAGGGAGCTTCAAAATAGATAAATCGAGTCACAATAATTGTACAAAGTACAGGCTTCATGGAAAAGCTGATAGAAAAACAGACTTTAATGTAGACTGAATTATGTAACGCAAGTACCAGAGGGTGTATAAGATATCATCCGGGTACAGGAAAATTTTCATCAACATTGGACACTCCGGCGGAAGAGGTCAATGTTATTATTTCACTCAAGTCACAGATAAGTGTTAGACATGCGATTAATTCGAGCTGATGACGTTAGCCACCTAATTATTGATTCACTTGAGGAAAAAATATCCCCGATTAATTTTTTCGATTTCGCTATCTAATTGATCACTTGAGGAAAAAACAGCCCGGGTTATTTTTTAAGTCACTTTGACTTTTATATCGGTGATAGATCAGGGGGTCAACGTGATTTCGTGCACATATATTTGCTTCACTTTACCTCGTTACTGGCAGTTACTCGCATACCTCACGAAGCAAAGATGTCGTCCGCTCTGTCGTTAATCGTTTTCGGGCAAGCTTACTTTCTTGGCCCAGTGGTTAACGTTCCATTTATTACACCTAATGCCACCCTGACTCCGACCATTGACCAAAGACCACGCCAGCCAGAGCCTTTACATGGGATCAGACGCAACGACTACACGTAAGCCAAAAGGTTTTCTACCTCTTTGCCATGTATAATCTGCAATCGATCAAGTTCAATCAATTATTCTCACTCGTATGGAATTCAGACTGTTATAACCTGCGATTCTGAAAACAACGAATCACAGGGCCGGTATTTTGAATTCTTGTGTCAACTTTTGATCATTATAAAATCCCTATCATACAATGCACCGTCTTATATTCCCTGCAGATACACTCCTGGTATCGGTGGTCACAAGGTCCATAATGACGTGGCCACTTGGAACACGGCTCGAAATATCTGCGCATCAGAAGGTGGTCACTTGGCAATCATCAACTCCGTCGCAGAGTCAAAAGTTATTGCGCAGCTGTTTAAAGCGTCCTTGCCACATGATGGTTCTAGTGACTCGAACTACGTCCACATCGGCTTTCTCGATCTCTTCGGGACAGGCGAGTACCTAACCGTTCACGGTGAATCCCTGGAAAATACGGGATTTAATGAGTGGGCGGGTTCTCAGCCAAGCAGCCGCGGATATGAAAACTGTGGATCTGTGTTCAATGATGGCAAGCTGAACGATATCTCATGCGAAAAATCTTGTGGTTTCGTTTGCGAGGTGCTTTACGTAGAGGAAAATTTGATTAAGCCTCAATAAATACTTTGTAAATTTATACCTTATATACTATAGACCCTCCCGAAATACGTGGGAATATTTATCCTTTCATCAAATAAATCAAATGAAAAGTTGAACGATTACATTATATCTATTGTGACGTTATCCGTTCAGACCTGTGTATAAGACGGTGCTCTGGAGTCAGCCATTTTGAACAGGCGCCACGGCTTGAACGCCTTCACTTTCCAGCTCAACTACTTTTTTTCGCCATTCTCCATTTTCCGTTTGCTTCAACCGAAGATTGTACTGTTTCTAACTTTGAATTTTTCCTTTCCATCCTTTCATTTTCGTCGAACACTTAACAGCTGATCGCTCACGATGCGACATTCGTATCCGTTCTCAGTGCTACCAACTACTGAAAACTAACTTGCGCGTTTGCCACATTTCAACTTAATTTTTACTATATTCGCGGTCTAAATGAACAATATGATCAACGAAACTGTGACTATTTGGAGTTGGCAGCCGTTACAGGCATCCGAGTATAAACATAGGCGTCCCCCTCTTGCAGCGGGCGTTTTTTAATTTTTGTTGCCCGCTACTCGAGTAGCGGGCGTTTTCAAGTTTTTTTTGTCTGCTTAAATATTTCTCAATATTTTCAAGAAAATTATCAATAATTGAGATAAAATTTAATAAGTACGTAGTGGCTGTTTTAGAAAACGGTCACATCAGTCCCGCTTAATATCAAGAAATCGGAAAAATCCTTACATGCGTTACAAAGAATATGGGGTGTAACAAGGGCTAAGCGGGTTACGCGCTTGGTACACACTACACTATTTTTCTGTGGCGACTCTACCGAGTCTCTATACAGCTGCGGCAATTTTCCGCAGAGTGGGGGAATAATGTTTTCTCTATACCACCATATTTGGTGATATCATGCGGATCTACGAATTATTGTCAGAATGAGGGTTGGAAGAGATTTCATTCAAGCCTAACCTCAATAAAATCTGTGCTGGTATAGCTGAGATATGATAATTTTTAATTTCGAGGTGGTTCGATTCACGTTCTCAGATTTTCTCCCTTTTCAGCACAATTCTATCACTCCAGATCATTGCGCATGCGCGCGGATCTGTCAAACTGACAGTTAAAGTCAGCCGGTATGTGAGACTCGATTGCAGTACATACATAGCTGAAAATTTTCTTATAAGATTGCCCTATTCTGTACGGAAAACATTGTCAAAATTGGATACGGTATCCCATAGATCGATCATCAATATTACTTATTTCATTCATTAATAGTTTACCCGATGAGGTAGAATCTATGGAGTTATGTAAATTATCTGTCAAACGGATGGCGAATATTATGAACGCTGTTGATACATTCGGTTTCTGTCGTAGGCACATTCGTATGGATAATCATTATTATTTAATTATTTAAGAATTGGTACAGGTAGAGGTAATCGATGAAGAACTGTTTTTCCAATTGCAAAATTTAGTTTAGGTGAGAGGAGAATCTTCTGATTAGGAATAAAATAGTAATTTAGTGTCTACTGAAAAACAAAAGAAAATAAGGGAAGACCTATAATTTCAGTTTGTTTCATCAATTTTATTTTTGTTTGTTTGAAGAAATAATCAGATAAGTGTTATCAAAATAAACTTTTGACAATGTATGGATTGGAGTTTTATAATCAATTATAATGTACTTCGGTTGAAGAAATATATATAGGGGCGAGCGAGGCAAAGTAACCACGTTGGCTGAAAATCGGACGAAATTTTTTTTTCTGGCAAACGACTTTCCACAGTTTATCGACGTTCTTAAGAGTGAAAATGTCGGAAAATCAGTGAAAATAGTTTATTAAAGAGATATAGGGATGGGTGGGGCAAAGTGACGACTTCAGCTGAGAATCAGCCAAATAATTTCGAAAAAAAAATTTGCATTGAAAATAAAAATCATTGATTTTTTTTTTTCTCAAATAGACTATTTTCACTGATTTACCGCCCCGCTTGCCCCTATAATACAATTCTTCATTTGATTTATCATTTGATTTGATTTTTCATTTGATTTATCTGATGATAGGATGAATATTTTCCCGTATTTCGGAAGGGCCTATAGTATATAGAGTATAATTTTACAAAGTATTTATTGAGCCTTAATCAAACTTCCCTCAACATAAGGCAACTCGCAAACGAACCCAACAGGTTTGCTGCAAGTAATGTCGTTCAGCTTGCCGTCTTTAAACACAGATCCACAGTTCTCATTACCGTCCGCGTTGTTTGGTCCTGCACCCGCCCACTCCTTGAATCCCGCACTTTCCAGAGATTTACCGTCAACAGTTACGTAGTCACCTTCTCCGAACAGATCGTGAAAGCCAATGTGGACGTAGTCCGAGTCACCAGAACCAACATGTGGCAAGGACGCTTTGAACAACTGCGCGATAAGTTTTGACTCTTCGACGGAGTTGATGATTGCCAAATGACCACCTTCTGATATGCAGGTCTTTCGAGCGGTGTTCCAAGGGGCCGCCTTCTTATGGACCTTGTGAGCACCGATGCCGGGTGTGTATCTGTAAGGAATATGAGATGGTGCGTATTAGGATGGAGATTTTATGATCTACAAAAGTGGAACCAAACTTTTGAATACCAGCTTATTGATTTGTTGCTTTCAGAATCGTAAGCTATAACAAACTGAATTCTGCATAAGTGCGATTATTTGGTTGAACTTTGTCCATTAAAAATTACCAAGCACCTGGGTTAAATATGGCTAGTCGCGGTAAATATGCTTAATCAGCAATATTAGGTGAACAAATAAACTCAAGGCACGAACTACTGCATTTATGTTATTAACATCTCGTCCCTACAAAACCTTTACCAGTGCTGGCATGGGAAAATCAGGTGGCCGCCCGGGACCCTGGCCAAAGGGGAGCCGGAAACACATCGTCGCTTTTTTTCAGAATAAGATATGCAAAATATAAATTACAATTTGTTTCAACTTGTCGCGAAAATTCATCGATTTTGTGAGGAACATTTGGGTACGGAAAAAGGCTACTTGTTCGTAATAGTTGTACTATACATAATCGTTCGACTATACATGTATCACGATCAAATAACTTTTTTTTTTCGCACCAAAACGTTTTTTGGAAGATGGCAACCCTCCCGCTTCATAAAACAAATTCAACAATTTAGAAAATTATTGAAAAGTGAAAACATTTTTTCCCTCTGAAAGTATGTTACAGGGCACATACGTCTCTGAGGATATGAATTTCTCATAATTCAGAGTCCAAACACAAGCACATGCTGTTAGTCTGAAAGCAGCAACTATTCTTGCATAGGAAAGCCTCAACCTTGGCCGTACAACCCGAATTAGTACCATTTTTCAATTATACACCTATCAGCTGGTATGTGAGACCTAGTAATGCATTGCAGAAATTCGAATATTTTCTACGCACTAGATTTCTCAAGAACCAGTCATCGGATCGAGCTATCATTTGAACCACATTACAGAAGTATGAAGGTTGTTGAAATGACGGACCAGAAACTTGGTGGGGCAATAGATTTTTCAGCTTTATAATTAACTACTCGTTGAGAATAACTGATATTCGACAAAAGTATTTGATCCAGCTGGCAATTACTCACGTCTCAATATATTGTTACGGAATGGGAGTTTATGTGGTCCGTAACTGATACGTCTCTGAGTTAATTAATAAATCAAGTTACACAAAGGAACGCTGAAGAGATTGATATTTTGATTATATCTGGTTGCATTGAAAAAATACGTGCGTTCAGTTTTATGTCTAGAACAAGACTGATATTTACAATAATCGGGTTGCAATTGGTAACGGCAAACATATGCATTTGATAACATCATTTCTTCAAGATGCACTACATGTCAGAGATTTTTCATCAATATCAAAAGTCTGATTCGTCATTTTAACAACCTTCATACTGCTGTAACGTGGTTCAAATCATAACTCAGTCCGATGACTGGTGGACCGAGAAATGCTGTGCGCAGGATATATTCAAATTTTCGCACTGCGCGTTACTAACTCTCATGTACCAGCTAAGATGTCTATAATTGAAAAATGATACTGGCTCGGGTTGTAGGCAATGTTTGGCGCTCTGCAATACAAGTGCAGTTGTTGTTTTCAGACTAACAGCATGTTTGTATTTGGACTCCGAATTATGAGGAATTTATGTCCTTAGAAACGTATGCAATCCCTTAAATGAGTAAATTTCATTAAAAAAATGCCGATATATACGGCCCCATACCCTTAGAAAGACATAACATTTGACTTCAAACCGTGAGGTGACCATATTCGACCGAGGTACCTTACATTACGAGAGATAGGAAACTCTTGTCTTACGTGTAGTCCGGGAGTTTGATCACAGGTAACGGTTCTGGCTGGCTTGTTCCCTCGTCGATGGTCGGAGTCAGGGTTGAATTAGGTGTAATAAATGGAGCGTTACCCACTGGGCCAAGGAAATAAACTTGCCCGAAGACGATCAATGGTAAAGCGGACGACATCGTTGCTTCGTGAGGTATGGGAGTAACTGCCGGTAGCGACGTACAGTGAAGCTTATATATGTCTAAGAAATCACGTTGACACCCTGATCTGTCACCGATATAAAGGTCAAAGTGACTTGAAAAATAACCGGAGCTGTTTTTTTCCGAAGTGATTAATTAGGTGGCTAACATCATCAACCCGAATTAATCGCTGTCGAACACTTATCTGTGACTTGAGTGAAGCAATCACATCGACCTCCTTCGCCCGAGTATTTAATGTTTATAGGAACTTTTTTGTACTCGGATGATAACCTATACACGCTTTGGTACTTACGTTACATAATTCAGTCTAGAAAAAATTTTGTTATTTGATCAGCTTTTTCATAAAGCCCGTACTTTGTACAATTATTGTGACTCGATTTATTTATTCTGAAGCTCCCTAATTTCCGTTATCTTTATTTTTGTCGCACATATCATGCAACGAAACTTCTAGTTTAATTCCCTGCTCACGTCTCCGTCTTGTTGGTTGTATTACGCACACATATTCGGCTTCCTTTGAAGAAGATTCCAAGTTCAATATTTCAAAATCGAAAAAATGAGATATAACTATGAAATCCATAAAAAAAATTAATCGAAAAATCGCATATTTCCACCTACTCTTAAAGTTATTTTTTTTCTTTGATGTATGAAAATATATTCAATTTTCAGAACAAAAAGATGTTGTTTTTGAGAGAATGCGGTTCCAAAAAAAAAAAAAACTTTTTTTTGTAACACGTGTACAGAAAGTGGGTCTTTTTTGTCCTCATTTAGGAGCAGAAAATAAGTCTTTTTGAGTCAGGATTCCATTCGTCAAGTTTTTTGTCCTTGGACAAAAATGCTGGTCAAAAATGAAAATAATTGTCCTGTAGTTCTAAACGTTGCCACGCGGCGACACTCGCACAAAAAAGACCCACTTGCCGTGCACGTGTTACAAAAAGTATCGTATGCAGCGTGGCCAGATCGACAGTGATTTTTAACTCGGGTGAAGTTAGCTGCACTCGACTTCACCCTGGTCAAAAATGACTGTCGTTCCGTCCTTGCAACATAATATACCATTTTGGTTTGTTCGCAATAGCGCAACAGAAAGAGTCGAAATCTTAAATCTAACGATGGATCCTAAAACTAGACTCGATTTCTGATTTTAAAAGAATAAAAAATAAAAATGAGCTCCATAGGGTAAAAATTTGCGAAGCTACAGCAGTTTGAATCTTGGTTTACATTTTACGATTTTATGAAACATTACAGTAAAGTCTAATGTTTCATGGGCTGTAGGATCAAAACAAAAATTTTTCAGGCAAAATCCCAAGACACATTTGTCTTTTTAAATAGGGTCTGGAATATATTTTCATTATTAGAAATTAAGAAAAAAAAATCAAATAGTGACAGCCTGCATGAATTGAAATGGAATCGGTCCGCTGCTCACGTCTCCTCCCCGTTGGTTGTATTACGCACACATATTCGACTACAATGAATAATTTTTTCGATTAAATTTTATCCGTGAATAAATATTATATTTTAAATTAATTTATTAATAAAATAGGTAAATTCTATATGAATATTCAATGTAAGGTTATTTTGGTGGCTGTGATTGATACAATCAATTCAGATCTAGATCCGAAATTTTTACCATTGTATTCAAATGATAGTAATGAATTTCGGTAAGATCCTACCACAAAATTGTACAATCTATTTCGCTGTCAAAATTATAGTTGCATTTTATTGTATCCAAGTTTATTTTTGAGTCAAATACTCGTACAATATCTGAACTTTGTCTAAATTTTCGCGAAACCACGGCGATATCGTGAATAACCTTTAACCTTTTCGTCTTTATCTCACCGCGCACTGGGATGCTGTTACCAGGGCCTGCAAAAATAAGTTGATAACAATTATTTGAGAAATATCATGATGGCTGATATCAGCAGCGATTCACGCATACTTTGATACTTCATTAACGGGACATGTGTTTTAAGCCTAGAATATAATGCCTCGTGTTTAATTATGTTCTGATAGCTTTATTGACATTGAAAGAAAAATATGATACACTACCCGCTAAAATTATTATATTGATCACCTTATACATCCAATTAATACAGATCCTGTTGAGATTGCACCCTGTTCACTACACCATCAACGTTATCTCAACTTGACGGTATTTCGCATAGGTAACCAAACTGTCTGTTGCACCCTCCGTTGCACCAGATATCGTTAATTCGGCCGTTTCTGTTCACACTTCTGCAATTTTGGATTTCTTTATTGTTTGGTTATCCGGTGTTTCAATGTTCGTATCCGGCCTCATGTAGTGACTCGCCGTGAATAGTTACGTACCAGCCCTCACGGTACAAATCATGTACACCAATGCTGATGTCAGTTTGATACTCTGAATCGAGAGTTGTCCCTAACCCCGGAGGGTTTTGCGACTCATCAATGCTGTTGATGATGGCCAGGTAACCGCCTTCTTCTTGACAAATCAATCGTGCTGCATTCCATATTACTGTACATGTATGAAGTTCGTAACCACCGAAATTTTGCACGTAACTAGATGATAAAATGTGACAAATCGGATTGACTCGTACGACTAGGGTGACGATTATTTTCAGGAATAATTTAGAGACTTGATTTACCTGTAGTCATCCCGTCGCGGTCGAATCGGAGGCTGGCCCCGTACCAAACAGGGGGCTGTTGAGTTCGGAAGTTAATGCCTGCATTAACCGGATACAGACCAAAATTATTGATTTTCAACGATCTAGCACAGCTTTATCCAAAAGTACTGGTTAAGGCTAACCTCATCTGAATATTTCGACTGGCCTAGTCCCATTAAGTAAAGAACTGCATTTTTGCATAGCTAAGCTACACCCATTTTGGACGTGCAATAAGACCCACCCTGTATAGGTAATATGTTATCTCTTTCAAAGGGATTCGCAGAGTCGTTTCAATTGAATATGTATGTGACTGTACATTCACGATGGCTTTGTCAGGTACTCGAAGTTGTTCAAGCAAAATTTCCGATACAGCGAAGAAAAACATATTTTCTTTGATGCAAGATTAAAATAACAAGACAGCCGGAGTAAAAGCGTAATCATCCCACATGGTAAGCAAATAGGTATACGAACCTGCGTCAAGGAAAGACACCTATTTAAGATTATTTCGATACCATATATCATGAAGTATTTCCTTGACAATGGAGGGCATATTGATTCTCAACATAATTACGGTTGCACGTAGCTGCTCAATAATGTAGATTGGGTGTTCGACGATTGGACACAAATAATTGAATATTACTAGAAATATGGTTGAAATATTTCCGAATGTGATAAATGATATTGGAGAAAGATATCGTGGTCATTTTTTTTTTCATAAATAGGGAAAAGGGAGGCAGAAAAGTGGCTGGCAGTATCGGACACAGTTATTTTAATGTTCGTGACGACTACTCTAGCATATCGTTTGTGTATCACGTCCCTCTCATTCTTTTCGGATCATCTGCTTCTTTATCCGACGTTGTAAAACATCGTTACATTTCAAAAATCATGAAAAAGTGACTTTTACAGAAGTGGCTGGCAGTATCGGACATGGTTAATTTAATATGATTGCATGGCTACTGCTCAATGCACATCGTCCGTGTTCCACGTCCCTCTCTTTCTTTCCGGATCATCTCCTTTTTTACCCGACATCGTGTGCACTTACAAAACAGGAAGACCACGCCAATGGGCATCACATCTGTGTCCGAAATTGTCGGATAACAAAGTGTCCGATACTGTCAGAAACAGAAAAATAGTTCACCAGAACATAGGTTTAGGATCGCTCTTATTCTCGCGAATAAACTCTCAATTTCTGTCATTCAGTTTGCCGAGTTATAAGAACCATTGTGTAGCAAGGACGCTTCATGAAACAGCTGCGCGATAACTTTTGACTCTGCGACAGAGTTGATGATTGCCAAGTGACCACCTTCTGAAGCGCAGATATTCCGAGCCGTGTTCCAAGTGGCCACGTCATTATGGACCTTGTGTCCACCGATACCAGGTGTATATCTGCAAGGAATATGAGACGATGCATCAAGAGACTCGGTAGAGTCTCGCGCCAAGTACATTAAAAACAAAAAAAAAAATTTTTGTACGTGGCGACTCTACTGAGTCTCTATACAGCTGCGGTAATTTTCGCTGCGGAATAGGTAATGGTTCCTCTATACCACCGAATCTGGTGATATCTGAAATTCGATACGGTATCCCATAGATCGACCATCAATATTACTTATTTCATTCATTAATAGTTTACCCGATGAGCTAGAATCTGTAGAGTTATGTAAATTATCTGTCAAATGGATGGCGAATATTGTGAACGCTGTTGATATATTCGGTTTTTGTCGTAGGCACATTCAGACGCTGATATACTTAGATATTCATTAGAATGCTGTAAATTAATTCTTAGAAATAGAATTGCTTGTAATTCATACGGCAGCTTTACAACTAATACTAATTCAACTTTACGCCAAGTGGCATCAAGCGGGGATGAGAATGTTATGTTGTTTAAATCAAAGCAACGCTATTAGCTACGTTCATCTCACTGGAACCGCGGGTAGTTTGTATAAGCTGACTGACAATAAGTAAAGGATTTTTAAGTTACTTTCAATTGTAAAGCATTCCAAGATTACTTAGCATCATGAGGTGTGCGATTGTCGATGATATGAACACGTTGACATTCAGAATGTTGAATTTACAAATACATTACTGTTTAGAACAGCTGGAGAAAATAAGGAACCAGAAAATGAAATCACTTCATTTTGTGGCTATTGCATTACTTTAAGCGTCAATTTTTCTTGTCACGGATAAACTTCCGAAAGCGCCCCCCCCTCACCGATTTCTTTCTAATTTTGCAAAGAGCTCCATTTTCATGTGAAATCAACTTGTCCCAAAGGAATTTTGGCGCTTCTTTCAAATAACGAATGTACAAACTAAAATAGTGCTTATAAATGAATAATTATATATGTGTGTGTTTGTGGTTCGTGTTTGTGTGTATGGGTGGATCAATGGGGTGGCCTAACCCATTCGAACACTTCCAGTGCCAAAGCCACCTTCTGGATTGTTAGCCGTCTGTATGTGTGTTTGTGTGTGTGAGTTGATGAATGATGCTTATAAATGAATAATTATGACGTGACGTTCGGTGTCTTCACGACACCGTGAACGTTAATTCACGTTATTTATGTTTATTCAGCATTGTTTTACTATGTAAACCCTTTATTTGAAAGACGCGTCAAAAATCCTCTTGTACAAGTTGATTTCACATGAAAATGAAGCTCTATGCGAAGTTAGGACGAAATTGGTGAGGGGACGCTTTTGGAAGTACAGCCCTCGTTACAACAACCTCAAAATCGAAGATCGTATTCACCCACATACGAATTTTTACTTTTTTTCATACATACACCTATGAACTGCCACAAACATTTATTAAAGGAAACCAATTTTTAAAGTGTCATAATTTATACAATTCATCATGAACAAGACTAATTACTACGAATCGAGATGGTGCAAAAAGTAATGAAATCCGCCCAAAAAAGCACCTCCGGTGCGAAAACCTTTCGCCAAGTACATTAATGTGGTATTTACCACAGAAATAGTTTTGCAGCCATTAAACCTGAAAAAAAAGGATTGAAATAAATGGACGTTACCAAGTACAATTAAACTCGCTCCCAATGAGTTTCCGACTGTTATCTAGTATTAGTTTTCGGTAGGTATTTACATTTCGATATACATAACGTGCGTAACACGTAACAACATGCAAGATACGCACTCGTAAGAAAAGATCAATTGAAATTAAAATTATAAAAAAAAAAGAAAGGAAAGAAATTTGGAGGTAGTGATACTTGGCGAGCATTTTTGTAAGAATTGAGCAGTGACTAATTACAGCAGACTAATTAACCCTTCGGGAGCAACAGACCGTTTGGTTACATATGCGAGATACCGTCAAGTTAAGATAAGATGGTGTAGTGAGCAGGGTGCAATTTCAACAGGGTCTGTATTAATTGGATGCATAAGGTGATCAATATATTAATTTTAGCACGTAGTGTATCATATTTTTTTTTCAATGTCAATAAAGCTATCAAAACATAATTAAACACGAGGCATTATATTCTAGGCTGAAAATACATGTCCCGTTAATAAAGTATCAAAGTATGCGTGAATCGCTGCTGATATCAGCCATCGTGATATTTCGTAAATAATTATTATCAATTTATTTTCGCAGGCCTTGGCAACAGCATCCCAGTGCGCGGTGAGATAAAGACGATACGGTTAAAGGTTATTTGCGATATCGCCACGGTTTCGCGAAAATTTAGACAAAGTTCAGATATTGCATAAGTATTTGACGCAAAAATAAACTTGGATACAATAAAATGCAACTGTACATTTGACAGCGAAATAGATTGCACAATTTTCTCGTAGGATCTTATCGAAATTCATTACTAACATTTGAATACAGTGGTGAAAATTTCGGATCTAGATCTAAATTGATTGTATCAATCACAGCCATCAAAATAACTTTACATTGAGTATTTATATAGGATTCAGCCATTTTATTAATAAATTAATTTAAAATATAATTTTTATTCACGAATAAAATTGAATCAAATAAATTATTCATTTTTCGAATATGTGTGCGTAATACAACCAACGAGGAGGAGACGTGAGCAGCGGACCGATTCCATTTCAATTCATGCAGGCTGTCACTATTTGATTTTCGTTTCTTAATTTCTAATAATGAAAATATATTTAAGACCCTATCTAAGGAGACATATGTGTCTCGGGATTTTGCCTGGAAAATTTTTGTTTCGATCCCACAGCCCATCAAACATTAGACTTTATTGTAATGTTCCGAAATCGTAAAATAAAGACGAAGATTCAAAATGATGAAGCTTCGCGAATTATTAACCTATCGAGCCCATTTTTTATTTGTATTTTTTTAATGTCAGAAATCGAGTCTAGTTTGAGGATCCATCGAGAAACATCTTTTTTTTCCGAAAATTGAATATGTTTTCATAGATCAAAAAAAAAACTACTTTGAGAGTATGTGAGAATATGCGATTTTTCATTTAATTTTTTCATGAATTTCATAGTTTTATTTCGATTTTCGATTTTGAAACGTTGAACTTGGAATCTTTTCCGAAGGAAGCCGAATATGTGTGCGTAATACAACCAACGAGAGGGAGACGTGAGCAGGGAATTAAGCTAGAAGTTTCGTTGCATGATATGTGCGTCAAAAATAAAGATAACGGTCATAAGGCAGCTTCAAAATAGATAAATCGAGTCGCAATAATTGTACAAAGTACGGGCTTTATGAAAAAGCTGATCAAATAACAAAATTTTTTCTAGACTGAATTATGTAACGTAAGTACCAAAGCGTGTATAGGTTATCATCCGGGTACAAAAAAGTTCCTATCAACATTGAATACTCGGGCGAAGGAGGTCGATGTGATTGCTTCACTCAAGTCACAGATAAGTGTTCGACAGCGATTAATTCGGATTGATGATGTTAGCCACCTAATTAATCACTTCGGAGAAAAAACAGCCCCGGTTATTTTTCAAGTCACTTTGACCTTTATATCGGTGACAGATCAGGGTGTCAACGTGATTTCTTAGACATATATAAGCTTCACTGTACGTCGCTACCGGCAGTTACTCCCATACCTCACGAAGCAACGATGGCGTCCGCACTACCGATGATCGTCTTCGGGTCAGTTTATTTCCTTGGTCCAGTGGGTAACGCTCCATTTATTACACCTAATGCAACCCTGACTCCGGCCATCGACCAGGGAGTAAGCCAGCCAGAACCGTTACCTGTGATCAAACTCCCGGACTACACGTAAGACAAGAGTTTCCTATCTCTCGTAATGTAAGGTACCTCGGTCGAATATGGTCACCTCACGGTTTGAAGTCAAATTTTATGTCTTTCTAAGGGTATGGGGCCGTATATATCGGCATTTTTTTAATGAAATTTACTTATTTAAGGGATTGCATACGTTTCTAAGGACATAAACTCCTCATAATTCGGAGTCCAAATACAAACATGCTGTTAGTCGGGAGACAACAACTGCACTTGTATTGCAGAGCTCCAAATTTTGCCTACAACCTGAGCCGGTATCATTTTCCAATTATAGACATCTTAGCTGGTACATGAGAGTTGGTAACGCGCAGTGGGGAAATTTGAATATATTCTGCGCACAGCATTTCTCAGTCCACCATTCATCGGACTGAGTTATGATTTGAACGACGTTACAGCAGTATGAAGGTTGTTAAAATGACGAATCAGATTTCTGATATTGATGAAAAATCTCTGACATGTAGTGCATCTTGAGAAAATGATGTTAACAAATGCGTATGTTTTCCGTTGCCAATTGCAACCCGATTATTGTAAATATCAGTCTTGTTCTAGACATAAAACTGAACGCACGTATTTTTTCAATGCAACCAGATATACTCAAAATATCAATCTCTTGAACATTCCTTTCTGTAACTTGATTTATTAATTACGTCAGAGACGTATCAGTTACGGACCACATAAACTCCTATTCCGTAACAATATATTGAGACGTGAGTAATTGCCAGCTGGATCAAATACTTTTGTCGAATATCAGTTATTCTCAACGAGTAGTTAATTATAAAGCTGAAAAATCTATTGCCCCACCAAGTTTCTGGTCCGTCATTTCAACAACCTTCATACTCTTGTAATGTGGTTCAAATGATAGCTCGATCCGATGACTGGTTCTTGAGAAATCTTGATGGCAGAAAATATACGAATTTCTGCAATGCATTACTAGGTCTCATATACCAGCTGATATGTATACCGTGAGGTTATAGGGAAGGGAATCACAGGATGCAGGCAACCCAACAGTCAAATTTCCGAAGATTGCCGAAGGCAGGGCATTTTCATTAATGGAAGGGGGACGCGAAAATTGCTGTTAGCAGACGACTCAACTGTCAGATTGTTGGGTTAAAAATAATTATTATAGCGAACTTGAAGAATCCGATCGGAATAAAGTTGATTAGCAAGATTCATCAATATTAATTTGTACAAAAGTTGCAACAGTTAATGAATGAATTATGGCCGGTTTCACCAACGACGAATAAATTTCATTCGTAAAATATCTTTAATCGTCGAATAAGAGTCGAAAATTTAATGGTAAATAGGTTTCTGTTTTTAATGAATAGAATTTAATCTACAAATAAAAGTTATTCGTCGTTGTTGAAACCGGCCATAATTCATTAATTAACTGTTGCAACTTTTTCACAAATCAATATTGATGAATCTTGCATGTTAACTTTATGCCGATCAGATTCTTCAATTTCACTCTGACAATTTTTTTCGACCTATCAACCGGACAGTTTAATCGTCGATCTAGCCATCTAGCGGATTTCTCACCGTACTACACACATGGACACAACACATCCATACATATGCGTTCATGATTATGTGTCCATGTGTGTAGTACGGTGAGAAATCCTCTAGATGGCTAGATCGACTTTCATTTCCTCTTATTGACAAATACTCTGCTCCTTCGGCAATCTTTGGAAATTTTGATTGTTGAGTTGCCTGCATCCTGTGATTCCCTTCCCTATAACCTCACGGTATAATTGAAAAATGATACTAATTTGGGTTTTACGGCAAAGCGGGAGGGTTGCCAATTGCCAAAAAACGTTTTGGTGCAAAAAAAAAGTCATTTGATCGTGATACATGTATAGTCGAACGATTATGTATAATACAACTATTACGATCGAGTAGCTTTTTTCGCACCCAAATGTTTCTCACAAAATTGATGAATTTTCGTAACAAGTTGAAATAAATTGTAATTTTCATTTTGCATATATTATTTTGAAAAAAAGCGACGATGTGTTTCCGACTCCCTTTTCGCCATCGTCCCGGGCGGCTACCTGATTCGCCCATGCCAGCGCTGGTAAAAATTTCGTAGGGGCGCGATGTTTATTCCTTCGGACGAAAGCTCTTAATATGAATGAACTAGTTTGCGCTTCGAGTTCATTCGTTCACTTAATATTGCTGATTCGGCATATTTACCGCGACTAGCCATATTTGACCGAGGTGCTTTGTAATTTTTAATGGATAAAGTTCAACCAAATAATCACACTTATGCAGAATTCTGATTGTTATAGCTTGCGATTCTGAAATTAACAAATCACAGAGCCAGTATTCAAAAATTTTTTCTCCACTTTCGTCGATCATAAAATCTCCATCCTCATACGCACCATCTCATATTCTCTGCAGATACACACCCGGCATCGGTGCTCACAAGGTCCATAAGAAAGCGGCCACTTGGAATATCGCTCGAAAGACCTGCATATCAGAAGGTGGTGACTTGGCAATCATCAACTCCGTCGAAGAGTCAAAACTTATCGCGCAGTTGTTCAAAGCGTCCTTGCCACATGTTGGTTCTGGTGACTCGGACTACGTCCACATTGGCTTTCACGATCTGTTCGGAGAAGGCGACTACGTAACTGTTGACGGTAAATCTCTGGAAAGTGCGGGATTCAAGGAGTGGGCGGGTGCAGGACCAAACAACGCGGACGGTAATGAGAACTGTGGATCTGTTTTTAAAGACGGCAAGCTGAACGACATTACTTGCAGCAAACCTGTCGGGTTCGTTTGCGAGTTGCCTTACGATGAGTGAAATTTGATCTTGCCTCAATAAATACTTTGTAAATTTATACTCTGTATACTATAGGCCCTTCCGAAATACGGGGGAATATTTATCCGTTCATCAAATAAATCAAATAAATAGGTGAACAATTGTAATATATAGAGAGCGGGGCAAAGTGACCACCTCGTTTTGTTTTCCTGGAAAACAATTTTTTACAGTTTCCCGACGTTCTCCGGACCAAAAAGATCGGCAAATCTATGAAAATTGTTTATTTGAACAAAAAAATTCAACAATTTCTATTTTCAAAATTGAAATTGTTTGGCTGATTTTCAGCTGAAGTCGTCACTTTGCCCCACTCATCCCTAAATTTTTCCCCTATATAGTGAATATACTAAGAAATATTCTGAAGTGCACAACCCAAAAAACGACTGAGAACCCTGAGGGGAAACGTCCGGGATTAGCCCGAAATATACCAATCTACCAATCTACTAAGAAATATTCAGAGCTAACATTTCCATTACTGGAACCAATTCGTAAGGGAAACAGATGGAAATGGACAGAGGAATTGAATAAGAGATTTAATGAAATCAAACTGTTATTTTGCGAAACCATGGTTATACACCATCCTGATCCGAACAAAACGTACTACTTGCAATGTGATGCAAGCAATTACGCACTAGGTGCGGTATTATACCAGATAAACGATAGGCAGGAAGATGAAGTGGTAGGGTTTACGAGCCGAATTTTGAGAGGTGTAGAGTTAAACTATTTTACCACAGAAAAAGAATTACTTGCAATTGTTTATGCGTTGGAAAAGCTTAGAAGTTTCGTAACGGGTGTTGAACTAGTTATTAGGACGGATCATAAGGCATTGACGTTTGTATTATCATGAAAGCTCGTCACTTCAAGACTAGCTCGTTGGATACTTTCGATTCAGAATTATAATTTCAAAATTGAATACATTAAAGGGTAGTCAGAATGTAGTTGCTGATGTATTAAGCAGCAATCCACCTGAAAACAAAGAAAAGTGTGAATCAGTGAACTTAAAATTCCGAAAAAAATACAAACAATACTCTGTAAAAATACGAACATTTTGAGACCTTAGTGAGAGTGGTATCTTTGTTAGTTCAAATGTTATAAACTATTTACCACCATGTATGTACATACCTACTGATTACGCGTGTTACTGTTATATTCCACAATATTAGAGTATTTTTTGTATTTCTGGTAGAATTCCAAAAGTGATCTATCAAATAAAGAGATCGAACCCCGTGAACTTCCGCCAAATGCAGACACGAATAATCTCATATCTACGAATCGTTTAGTATATTAAATAATTCATAACTTTTGAAATAAGATAGATACCACCTTCGTTAGGGTCTTAAAATTCTCGTATTTTAACAGATCATTTTCTGTAATATTTTCAGAATTTTAACATAGGCCCCAACAATTTTTATTCAATGATGCATGACTTTGAAATGGTAAGAATTAAAAAAAAATAAATACAAGAATTCTGGGTAAGTTTATCTGACAGTACTACAAGGTACTAGAGTTACAACGAAATTGGAAATGGTAACGGTCCGAGGTTTGGTAAAAACACTTGGAATTTCTCATATACAAGTTGAATTGATATTGTCAATTTTAGAATAAGAATAATATAATATTTAAAACTTGCTTTTGCTCTGTGATCTTGATTTTGATTGAAGGGCAATCACCAAAGGGTGTAATCTATATATCTATGAAAACAAAGAGTTCTCGTCTTCTTATGGATGAAAATAAATAATTGAATCGTAATCTCGTAAAAATATTTGAATTTGATGTATAAATATACAGATTTTCATTGCTTTTCGTTAACTTCTAGTTTCTAATTTCTACGGCCATCTTAGGTGGCATATGATCATTATTTTAAACGTGAATGCGTTTCTCTGCCCACATACAATCTTGAGATCAAGTGATCACACTTCCCTCTATCGTTAATCAGAATTGTACACAGTTTCATTGTATCTTATTATTTGTAGTTATTCCCTCGTAAAGTAGTTGATGTCTCCTGCATGCAAGAACGTTCTTAACATTCTAACTTATGGCGTCCGGCTATAACAAAAGATATTATGACGACTTGCGATTAGCCCTGATTTCTGTAGGTATAATATACGATTCGGAAAATGCATTTAATTTATCAAACAGCGGAGCTATTTTTGAGCCGGATACTGCGCATTGGCAGATTTATCAAACTGGCTTTTACAACCTGATTGCAGTACTTATATACATTCTCTTGACTTGAATTGACAGGATTTCTATCTCCACTCTTAAGAAAATCCATGAAATGTTATATCGAAGTTATCGAATTGCGAGTTTTTTTTCTTTCGGAGTGCGAGATTTTCGTTATTGTCACTTTTCCGCGATGTGCGGAAACCTGTCGAAAATTGACGAGATTCTCGGGAGAGTAAGTACGTGTTTTTGATCGAACGCTGCAAACCGGGAAAATGCAAAAGTGGGTGCGAGGCTGCATTAAATAATTCTGTAATATAACCGTTAATTATCGTAAAAAAGGCATGAAACATGTCACAAAATTGAAATCTCGCACTTATTGTTTATATTTCTGAAAATCTTCTGGATTACTCTGTTCTTAGACGAACGAATTTAGTGGAAGATGTTCATTGATTAGATTCCAGATAAATACGACTTAGAGTTACTTGAAAAGAATGAATTCCTTTACATACAAATGAAGGATTACGACGCCCATATCTGCATAAAGATAATCGTCTTAGATTCAATTCACATCATGATGCAAATTGTCCAGCCTATATACAGATTAAGCTTTATTTTGCCTAGTACATCGAGAATATTAGCCAGCCTGAGCACAACAGCATATATGTATTGTAACATATCCGGCTTAGCAACCGTATCAGTTGAAGACGAAGCTGCGCGCGCAACCACCCGTGGAGTAGGAGAACACCAAGGTAGCGGGAGAAAGATCATAAAAAGCCGTGCACGGCGAGAAAAGGGGCGATTCTCGGCTTAGTCCTAGATCTCCAAAAACAACCTTGCATAGCATGGAGGCGTCTTGCCGAAGCGACTAATTTAGAATCATATTTAAAACTTAGAGTCAATTACAAAATTTAAATAAAAACTGAGCGACGGCCAAAAGCGGCAATTTTTATGTTAAACTTCCATAGTAAACATCATAGCGACAGCATAACGCGGCGAAATCTCAAACAAACAATTATCAGTTAATTTCAAAAAAGAGATTAATTAGATTAAATCAACCGACAAAGTAATTATCAGTTAATTTCAAAAAAGAGATCAATTAGATTAAAATCAAACGAACTAGATCAAATAACGAAAAACCGTTAGAGTCAAAACCGAAACAAAACAAACAGGCAACAGCCACAATCTTAGGTTAAAACTAGATTTAATTATTTTGTTTATCATTCTTATTCTTATTTTTATTTTGTACACAAAAGAAACGATATTTATTTTGAGGTTTGTAAAACGATTGTGATTTGACAAACTTATCAACATTTTATCATTAAAATTTCTGTTAAACAAGAACACCGTTGACCTTGTCTGACATCATGCCTTGTTTCACTTAATTAATTTAGTAAAACCTTCAATAGCATAGGGATGCAGCTTTGGAAACAATATTCATCGTCACTGTCATGCGAATGCTAGTCCGTGTCCCATGTTATATCGAATCCCAAGTCTGTAAATGACACGGTAAACGAAAGTTTATCCTGTTCAGAGTTCAGAGACATACTGATCACTTATAGATGAGTAACAACAGCTGAAACGGGAATCACCGAATAAAACCGAAGATAAACGAGGGATTAACCCAGTTTCATACCGTGAGCTCCGGATTGCTGCTCAAACGCTTTAAAATTAAACATTCTTTCAAATTTAAAATATAATCATGATAAATCCTTAGAGAACGGAAAAACTCACAAAAACGCACGTAAATTCCATGTACGCTTGCATTGGAATTTCCGTAAAGTTTCAGTATATGCTGTAAAATATCTCAATCTATAAATAAAGACGACTCAGTTATATTCAATACGATCGTATTTTCTCGAAAAGATTAATTAATTGATGGATTCGATTATATTTGGTTAACCAAATGACTCAGTTACTTTATTGAAGATGAATTGATTTTGTAGATTTGAATTGATTACTGTTGAGGGATCATTCTGGTTTATAACTTTCAAAGAATCGATTTTTTTTAAAAACATTTTTCGAAAGTATTTACACTTAAAAGTATAATTGTGTTAAAATTTCAGACTGATCGGCGCAGTCTAACTATATTATTTTACGACCATTACGTTGCTACTTTAGGTAAGACTTTTTCCCTAAAAAATCTTCAAACATGTTTTTCTCAAAACTATGTCCTTCCGGTCGGCGGCAGTGGTTTCTCTGGAACCACTGAACCGATCTTCATGAAATTTCAATCACATATTTCACACAGTATTAACTTCAGCGCTTCCTACAATCAGATCAAAATTTTGATTTTTACATTTTTTTTGGTCCGAAAACAGTGAAAAAAAAACCTATTTTTTTTGTTTCTTTTCTCTAAATGTCCGCCATTTTGTTATTTATCAATAAATAATATTTTCCATAGAATGCGCTAGAGCCATGAATATACTGAACCTAAATATTTTCGGTTTTTTGGTTTTAAATGAGCCATTATCAAATTATCAACGCCGCCAGCGACATGCCAACTGTTTGAGGAGTTCCGTTCACCCGTTGTTTATGTATATAAAAAGTGTAAAAAAAAATAAAAAAAAAAAATACAGATGTTTTTTTATGTTTTTCTAAAGTGTATTTGTCGAGCTATATAAACCTTATATCAATATCCATAATAGTATTTTCATAAAAAATTCATAAGAATAGTCTTTTTTTCAAGCGTCCAAACCCGAATGATCCCTTAAACTAATTCCTTTGAAAGATTGAAAGATTTGAGGCGCATTATTGGTTATAACATAATTATAGATTTGAATTGTAATTATTCAATTCAACAAAATGTTAAGGAGAAAACTAAGATTCTCTTCCAAACATGCACGAACTCGAGGAGAATCGCTACTGTGCAGACAAGATTCAGAAAGCCCAACAGGAAAGATGTAATAAAAAACCAAAAAGTACCTAAATTAGATCATATATTCATAATGTGAATTATGAAACAATCAAAATAGATGATAATGATATGTTTTTAGTCATATGTGGTTTGTTCCATCAAGGGGACATGAAATCTCAGAATTCTAGTAGAGGAAAGCAGTGCACTGCTAATGCAGCAGCCTGCAGTAGCAATAGCGGTGTCCTTAGCGAAACCTAGTACGTCATGGAATTCAAACGTTATTGATAGTATATTGAATGATGGGGATCAATTGTACATACATACATTGACATATAGCATTGCTATAATCGGAGGGTCTTGCATAGGAATGAATATTATATAGAAATTATCTTTCGGTTTCAGAATTGGATAATAATATTAAAATACTATCGGTAGATTTGGTGCTATCTAACCTTCGGTAAAAAAAAAAAAACGAATAAAGGTAAGAATTAACATTGCTATTGCGCGAGATATTGAGATATTTGGGATGTATTGCGCCTCTTGGAAGATTGTAATCTTTTTTAAATATAAAATAATACGTGGGTGTAGATTTCAATCTCGAATGCAACACAAAGCTATCTTCGACACAATATGTACAACACTATGCGAAAATATGTGTTTTGTTTTAGTTCAAGTTTTGCTTCTAAGCTTATTCTACCAACCTTAGTATGCGCTGTCAGTTATTCCTCTAAAACGAATCAAACCGAAGATAATCATTTTTAAGAGTTGACTGCACGTTTACATATTCGATATAGAATAAGGCAATAATAATCTTCGGCGTACAGATAGGTACCCGGGAAGTATTTATAGATGTAAAAGTATCTGTGAACTACTGTTCATTATTCTATAGTAATCAGTGATAAATTTCAGTAAACGAAGGATTCAAACCGATCGCCGCTTCATTTCTTGCGACAAAACTAGGTCGCAATATTGTCACTTGGGCTCGCTAGCTTCTGGATTGACTTATATCCCCATCTCAACGATGATTCATGAACTATAACGTCTTCATGCGGTATAAGAATTGCATATAATAAGGCGCATTGCTTATCAACAAATACAGCCCAATCTGAAGTAAGCCGGCAATTTTATTATTTCTCGATGATTCATTTTCAATTCTCTTTCAATTGCGTTGATCTAGTCTTCGAGAATAATCGGAGAAACAAAACGGGGATTTTTCGTGTTACACGAAGAGATAATTTTAGTTCAGGCTATTATTGTCCTTGGTAGATAATTATTTCTTGTGGCTTTTGAGCACGGGATATAAATTGTTTTGATTTATTTCGAACAAATTATCATCATTTTGAAATAATTTCAGTCCCAATTCTTCTTTATTTCCAGGGCACAAAAGCCTCCCCGTAAAAAGTTTGGTAGAAGGAAAAAAGAAGAAAAAATTTTTTTATAAAAAATGTCAGTAATTAAAACCAAAGAAATGTAAATACTGTTCATTCCTTATCCTATTTCTTAGGTATTTCGGGAATAGGGATGAGGATAATGTCGTGTAATAATAACGGACACTACGTTTGAATATTGGCGTGTTTATTGTAGGAGTTCTGGGCTTCGACTCACCTCGTAGTGCCAAACACTACAATGTATGTATGTTGTAATGTGCCTACATCCAATATATTCAATATATTCAATACATTACAACAGTATTTGGGGTCACAACGAGTACAAAACAGAAGATGTTTTTTCTATCAGCTTTTAGATGAGGGGGCCGTCGTAGTCTGGAAATAGAAAAAAAAATAAATATTGAATAAATTGTAAAATAATGATAATTAGTTCGAAATGGATCAAAACAATTTCCATCCGGGGTCAAAAGCCACAAGAAATAATTACTCGCTTAGGGGGGTCGTTGTGTCCGGGTTTCAACTATATTAGAAAATAGTTGTACCTACATCCCAGAACTTAGTTTTAAGCGTGCTTTTGTCTTGTAGATCGCGAAAAAAATATTTGATACTAAAACATATTGATTGATTTATTGATTTACTTATTTTGTTTCAAGAGAAATTAGTGTGAAAAATCATGTTTAAAAAGCTTAAATCTCGATTTTAACTATAATCCTGCTTATTTTCCTCACATTCACGAATTGGGGGAGGTCCCTGCGGGGCAAAACAATAAGAAAATTTGCTGCAAAAGGGCGCACCTTAAAACAAACGAAAAAATTCCCGTGCTTGCGACAAGTAAAGGGCCACTTTTTTCCGAGAAATCGACACATGACCAGTGGAACAGTCACACTAACTACAGGGAATCAAAAATATTATGATAATATTTATATTCACAAATTTATATTTATAAATATTATCCTGATATTTTTGATTCCCTGTAACTCTCTAAATAACCATTTTTCGGCCCATATTATGATAAGCTTTTATGTTCATTCTGATGTCAAAAATGCAATGGAATAATAATAATTTTTTAATTTCTTATTTTTCTTATTCATCTTTTGACGTTATGAAATCTCCATCTTCCAATAGGTGTCAAAAATTTTGTTATATTTCATAAGATTTTTCTGAATTTTTTCAGATTTTACAAAGTGGGTCTTTTTATTTTAATTTTTCAAATCATACTTCAGATACGCTGGGTCGAAAAATTCTGAAAAAAATTACGATTGCGTTTTTCGTCATGTACTTTTATACAAAAAATTATCAAACCAATCTGAGACATCGACTTAGAATTTTGATCGATGTGTCATGGAATGCCCCATACATATTGACAATAGTCTGTTTTGAACTATTAAGTTCAAACAGGTGATTCTATTTCTAACATTACAGGTTAGTGTATCATATCTTTTTTTCAATATGAATAATGCTGTCAGTTCTACATAATGAAACGCGAGGCATTATATTGCAGGCCAATAAAACATGTAACGTTAATGAAGTATCAAAGTATGCGTGAATCGCTGTTCATATCAGCCATCATGATAGCCCGTCAATAATTATTATCAACTTATTTTTGCAGGACTTGGCAACAGCATCCCAGTGCGCGGTGAGATAAAGACGATACGGTTAAAGGCTATTTACGATATTGCCGCGGTTCTGCGAAAATTTAGATAAAGTTCAGATACTGTACGGGTATTTACCGCTAAAATAAACTTGTACACAATAAAATACAACTATAATTTTGACAGCGAAATAGATTTTACAATTTTGTAGTAGAATCTTACTGAAATTCATTATTATAATCATTTGAATAGAATGGTGAAAATTGTGGATCTAGATCTGAATTGATTCAATCAATCACAGCTACCAAAATAACTTTAAATTGAATATTTATATAGGATTTACCTACTATAATAATAAATTAATTTAAAATATAATTTTTATTCACAGATCAAATTTAGTCGGAAAAATTATTTATTGCAGTCGACTATGTTTGCGTAATACAACCAACGGCGAGGGAGATGTGAGCAGCGAATGAAACTATAAGTTTCGTTGCATGATATCTGCGACAGAAATAGAATTAGGTAACGGAAATTAGGGAGCTTCAAAATAGATAAATCGAGTCACAATAATTGTATGTACAAAGTACGGGCTTTATGGAAAAGCTGATAGAAAAACAGACTTTAATGTAGACTGAATTATGTAACGCAAGTACCAGAGGGTGTATAAGATATCATCCGGGTACAGGAAAATTTTCATCAACATTGGACACTCCGGCGGAAGAGGTCAATGTTATTATTTCACTCAAGTCACAGATAAGTGTTAGACATGCGATTAATTCGAGCTGATGACGTTAGCCACCTAATTATTGATTCACTTGAGGAAAAAATATCCCCGATTAATTTTTTCGATTTCGCTATCTAATTGATCACTTGAGGAAAAAACAGCCCGGGTTATTTTTTAAGTCACTTTGACTTTTATATCGGTGATAGATCAGGGGGTCAACGTGATTTCGTGCACATATATTTGCTTCACTTTACCTCGTTACTGGCAGTTACTCGCATACCTCACGAAGCAAAGATGTCGTCCGCTCTGTCGTTAATCGTTTTCGGGCAAGCTTACTTTCTTGGCCCAGTGGTTAACGTTCCATTTATTACACCTAATGCCACCCTGACTCCGACCATTGACCAAAGACCACGCCAGCCAGAGCCTTTACATGGGATCAGACGCAACGACTACACGTCAGCCAAAAGGTTTTCTACCTCTTTGCCATGTATAATCTGCAATCGATCAAGTTCAATCAATTATTCTCACTCGTATGGAATTCAGACTGTTATAACCTGCGATTCTGAAAACAACGAATCACAGGGCCGGTATTTTGAATTCTTGTGTCAACTTTTGATCATTATAAAATCCCTATCATACAATGCACCGTCTTATATTCCCTGCAGATACACTCCTGGTATCGGTGGTCACAAGGTCCATAATGACGTGGCCACTTGGAACACGGCTCGGAATATCTGCGCATCAGAAGGTGGTCACTTGGCAATCATCAACTCCGTCGCAGAGTCAAAAGTTATTGCGCAGCTGTTTGAAGCGTCCTTGCCACATGATGGTTCCAGTGACTCGAACTATGTCCACATCGGCTTTCTCGATCTCTTCGGGACAGGCGAGTACCTAACCGTTCACGGTGAATCCCTGGAAAGTACGGGATTTAATGAGTGGGCGGGTTCTCAGCCAAGCAGCCGCGGATATGAAAACTGTGGATCTGTGTTCAATGATGGCAAGCTGAACGATATCACATGCGAAGATCCTCATGGTTACGTTTGCGAGGTGCTTTACGTAGAGGGAAATTTGATAAGGCCTCAATAAATACTTTAAAAACTGATACTCTATAATACCTATAGTCTTATAGATCCTCGCGCAAGATGTGGGCTAATTCAATCTGTCATCTAATCAAATTGAATGAAAAATTAGGCGATCATATTACTAGCTAGAAGAATAGCTTTGTTGTGACTCGTGGAACTTTTATTACAATATGTAAAAAAAAATAAAACATTTAGGTATGTAGGAGTGCAGTAGAACCTCGATAATCTAAACCTCAATTATCCCAAATTCAACTTGCCATTCTTTGTTTTTTTCGATTTCATACGTTTATCGTGTTCTATTACACGAGATTTGATTGTTTTATACTTTTATTCCACTGCTTCGCGTTCCAGATATCTCTGCGGTATCTTTCGCCTGCGCCGCCTAACTTGATGCAACTGGACATACAAGTGGTTCAGGGGAAATGAAACACGATGTAGTGCCATCTATTATTAGACTGTGGTACTAATTTTCCTTGTCATTTTCACGTGTTTTCACCGTTATTTTTATCGAATACCTCAGAATTACGATACCTTACCTACCATCATTTTCAAAACCCTAATTCTCTATTATTCAGCAAAAAATATTACCTTTATCGATGTTTTTCATTGTAATCCATTATCATTCAGGGCATGACACCCAGGATTTTTTTAATATTCATCATTCAAAATGCAAATAACAACAATTATGTAATACAGAGTGCTGTTGATACATAATCTGTAATTTTTTTTTCGGATTCCTGAAAATCAGAGAGCGTCATGCTCTTCGTTCAATTTTTATTCATCACTGATATTAATTTCACATCAATCAGACATGCTTTCGTTGAGAAAAGGGGTTTGAAAAATATCAAGTGGAAATAGGGAATACGGGGAATAGGGAATTCGAAATTTTTCAAAAAATTGTAAAAAAAAAAAAAAATTTTAATTTTGTAAAATTTCGAAAAAGTGAAATAATCAGGCCCTTTTTACTAGAATAATGCGTAAAATCCCGAAATTTCATTGGGATTCGTCCAGTAGTGTCAAAGAATTCACCATTCTCATTTTCGAGGTCTTGAAACGTTTCGTTTCGTCTTAAGGGCAATCCCTAGTCGCCCACCTTCTTTTTGTCGAAAAAGGGACGGGGTTGACACATGTCGATTATTATCTGAACCCAGGCATCGAAAACGCCAAAACAAAATGCATAGCGTTGATTCTATTCCAATTCCGAACATATACGTCCAAAAACATATTCGTTTCATGCGAAAATAGAGCTGGTAGACCGAATTTACATTTGTCAAGTGTGAATTTCTTCGGCAGCCATTATTATGCAGCTGTCCACCGAGCTTCGCTGGCCCGGCAGGTAGGTGGCGCTACGAATATATCGCTCCGACGCAAAGATAGTACACTAAAGTATATAAAGAATCGTGAAATTCGCATGAAAATTTGGAGTAAAACGCCGAAGGCGCGTGTGTTGCTAAATCCCTATGAAATTTGGTAGCACACGTTGCAGTATAATACCGCACTTACTGCGTAATTGCTTGCATCACATTGCAAGTAGTATATTTTGTTCGGAACAGGATGGTGTATAACCATGGTTTCGCAAAATAACAGTTTGATTTCATTAAATCTCTTATTCAATCCCTCTGTCCATTTCCATCTGCTCCCTCTACGAATTAGTTCCAGTAATGGAAATGTTAGCTCTGAATATTTCTTAGTACATTTACTATAATAATTCGTGAGTCCTGAGAATTCTTTCAATTTTTTAGCATTGTTCGGTATTGAAAATTTGTGGATCGCCTCTATGTTATCAGGTTGCGGTTGTATCTCTTCATTCGTAATACGATGTCCTGAAATATCGATTTCTTTCTGGAAGAATTTTAATTTTCTAAAGTTAATCGTTGAATTATATTTTCTGAACGTTTCAAATAATGCTTCTAAATTTTGCAAGTGTGATTTTATATTTTTAGAAAAACAGAGTATGTATGTCATCAGCAAAGCTTATAGTATATTCATTTGTTTCTTTTAAAATTGAGTCCAACGCTCTCACTAAGCTACCTAAACTTGTGCTTAAACCATATGGCGTAACCGTGTACCGATACGTTCTCCCTTCATGCATAAATGCAATAAATTTCCTCGAGTCTTTGTGTAGCGGTACCTGTCAAGAACTCGCACTTAAATCCAGACTTGACATGACCTTAGCTCCTCCGCACTTTTGGAAAAGAACCTCAGTAAATTGAGCACAGTCCCTGTCAGGTACTATCAGTTTGTTGATATACCGGGCATCCAGTACTAATCTAATGTCTCCTGTTATTTTAACTACTACCACAATCGGATTTATGTACTCGCTGTATGACCTCTCTATTACACCAAAGTCCAGCATTCTTTGTATTTCTCTGTTGACTTTATCACGATGCATGATTGAAACCGGATATGACCATCTTAAAAATAAACTATATATATTTTTATTTGATGTTCACAAACAGACACTCTGCCTGGTGCTTTAGAAAATATGTCTCGATATTTAGTGATTAATCCACAAAACTTTAACAATTCAACCTCATTAAGCTCCTGACATTCGGATAGCTTTACAGATATCTCATCGTCGGTTAGTGCGTTTGGATCATCGTAGTCTGGACGTAACGTCGATCTCATAGGCTTCACCCCTACCGTTGCCTTCCCTAAACTATCCGGTAATACGGTTCTCGTTTTTTAAAATATCGATACTACTCTTGCATTGGTTTGTCTCTATTGTTAATTCATTTGTTTTACGGTCTAAATCTGACTTTTATCTTGTCGATGCATCTATGCCAATTATTGGTTTGTGTCGAATTTTTAGTATTCTTAAGAAAGGTATTTGATCTGTTAGATCTCCTAATTTACGCTAATAGAGATTTGTTTCTTAACTCTCATTGGTTTTCCACCTGTGACTCCAATTATTTGGAAATTTAATACTGGAAGAACCTCACAGTCTTCAAACGCATCCTTATTTTTGTTGTACCATTTGTTCGAAATGCACGTAACTTGGATTCCTGTATCAACTAACGCGTTGACAGATTGACCTTGTAAATTAATAGTAACTATCGGACATAGTGTATTATCGTGTAACCTTTGCATTTCCTCGTTCAACAAATACTCGCTCGGATTTTCAAATAATTCTGGAGCTTTGTCTATGAATTCAAACTCCGCCGCTGATATTTGAATTTCTCGCTGTGTTGGCAATGTAGGCGGCTTGTCCATCACAGCAGACTCTAGTTTTCTGTCTCTGTTTGTATCTCTTCTACTATTTCAGTTTCGACTAACTGTTCCTCAACCGAATTTATTTCGTTTGTTGTCCAATTCGAACTTCTATTCTGGCCGTTATCTACCGAGTGAAACCTACGTTTGTTTTGATCGGCATCTGATGTCTGGTTCCCATTCTTGAAACTGTTTTGTTTTTGCATGATCGTGGGGTTAGTCTGATTTCGCTATGACAGTTGTTTATTTCGGTCATCAGATGTACGGTTATGATTTTGAATTCGTTTGTTTGCTCCGTAACCAGTGTTTATGTTTTTCGATAATCTCATCAATTTTATTATCCAACAAATCTACATCTCTTGCTTCATCGTATAACGCAATTTTATTTTGACAATCAGCAATACCTGAATTTAGCCTGTCTGTTATTACGCGAACGTGTGTTTCGAGCTATACGACCTTGCTTTGATTAGTTTCAGTTTGGTCTTTAATTTTACTTGTCAGTCGATTTTTGAGTTTGTTTTGCTTATCTACTGTCTGAGCCTGGAATTTTAATAAATTCTGTTTTATCGTCTCAATATTTCTTCCAGAATTTCTCTCTATTCTCTCTCAAGCTATTCTTAACTTTTCTGAAGACCTAGCTACATCTACAAATGTAAATTCTTGTTCTAATTCTTGACTGCTCATGTCACTATGTTCGGTAATATTTGATATGTCTTTCTATGCAAACCCAGTGTCGTGACCTACTAAGCTATCCATTGTTATGCTTTTAGCTTTGTTTTGTCTAGCAACTGATTCGAGATTGCTATTCTGTTGCCTGTTTATTTTCGTTTGTCCTTATCAGTTCAATTATTGGCTTTTAAAAAATTTTTCGACACAAAAATTTTACTATGAACAATTTCTTTTTCTTTATCAAAGCCTTCTCTTCTTTTGACTAAGAGCCCCACGTTGGGCGCCAAATGTGACTTTTTTTTATAGTTTTTGAAGAGCTCGGCTTGCGAAAACTATAGAAGTTGGGTGAGTTCTCTGCCGTAGCAATGTGTTGATACCTGGTTATAGTTAATTTTAATTAATTCGGGCTCCTGGAGGTAAGAGAGTGACCTTTCTTAGTTTGTTAGATCCTATTACAGCGCAAGTTTGCGTCTGTAATAGAATCGAAGTCAGACCAGGGGTTTCACGCCGTGGTTGCACACCAGACGCGGACTCGAGTGATTTCGCTCTCCGACTCGAGTTTTCACACCGTCGCAGTATGTTTAATACACCGTAGTCGTTGCTGTATTCTGAGCTAGCTAATTGATGTTAGTAAATATGGAATAGGCAGCACAGAATAACAGATCGAATCAGTTTCAAGTGATAATAAGATTTATTCAACCAAAAGAAATTAAAATTGAGTAGGTACAATACGACAAATCTGTTGTTCTCTAATCCTAGTTTAACCAAATTCTCCGTCAATATAGTGTTCTATAACCAGAGCGGAACGCTCGTTAATCTGCTATTGGATTTCAATTAGTTTAGATGGGTAAACCTAAGTTTAAATGATATGCTTTTCGAAAGTTTTTTTTTATTATTTCTGATTTGATTTGATATCGAGTTTTGATGCTACATAAGGTACTTTGCTACGTGAGCCTTTTACATTTAAAGAGTTTAGAATCTGTAATTTTGAGTAAATTTTAAGTTTACAATTTTATCGAGTAAAGTGAAGCCAAGTCCGAGGATCGCTCAAGATGAGTTCACCTGGTAACAAGTTGAGTCGCTGCTGATTTATGAGCAAGCGCTACCGTTCGCACCACGGCACGCCTTTTTATATCGTTCGTGACGCTCACTTCCCTCCACTTCCTAAAATTTTCAGTCGTCTTTCGATGTGCGCCATCAGCCTGCGCGCTGGTTTCGGTCATTGCTCGGTTCACACGACCGAATACGTTACAATATAGGTATCTTTATACATAGGTATATGTATTGTAACTTTTTATGAGGATTCAATATTTAATCGAGAGATTGTGATATGAAATCCTCAAGTTAGCATGAATTCGTATCCGAAATTTATATTTATCGGAGCATCGCGTAATTACATTAATAAATCCAAAATAAATATAATTGAAAATCCTGATCGTGAATCCGGACTTTCGTCGAGATTACCTCCCTGTTTTCACAGACCCGGAGTTTTATCTAAATAAGGCTGGCGTTTCCAGAATCGGTTTATTGACAAACTCAAGACTGCCTCCCTTCAGAGCCGGGCGTTTAAACCAAGCCTGACACAGACTCGGACTATAGGTGCGGATGAATTCAGACGGGGATCGTAAGATCACCGCTGTCCTTTGCACCGTAGCCAAAGCTGTCGTTAGCTAGCTAGATGTTATTGCTGTTTGAAGGGAAGAGTGAAGGCTGTAATAAGACTGTAAGGATTCAACTCTGTTATGATTTTGAATAGATATAATTAGACAAAAAATAAATCAAATAATAAGAATATGGTTGCAACCTGTTTCCAAAAAGTAATACAAACAGTAATGTTTTGGTGACTCGATATAATGAAAAGGAATAAAAGTAAAAATAAAAATGAGAATAGAATGAGTTAAGAGATGTTTTGAATTTATGTGAGCTATTTTTAGCTTGTTTGTTTTGATTTTAACTAGTGAGTTTCAATTTAGAATTAAATAGAATAGCAGGTGAATAATAGAATAGAATAGCAAGAATTGAATATTAAGAATAGAATATCATTTAATAAATTATTTTAATTAATAATAATTTATTTAAATTTAAATAATAATTTATTGCGCCGTTAGACTTCGCTAGAACATCGTCGAAGTTTGGTATGATTTTTGTTTTATAAAAAATTTATTTGGACATTGAAATTAAATCTGTCGCTTTGACTAGATAATTTATATGTGAAGCTACTCTAAAGGTAACCGGCTGCTATAGCTCGGTTCCTGTACAAAGACAAGGAGATGAGTCATTACAACGCTTTGCCTAGAACTGCTAGCGATCGTGCTAGCGCGCTGCCTTTTATACGATTTGTGACGTCACGCGGCCTCGCGTGATGTGCGCGTTTAATGTGCTGGCGTGTTCCGATTGGCCGGACGGCCAAACACGATACACACACATACATATATATATAAACACCCATAACACTTGTTCTAGCTGTTTGATCGGACAATTACATTCTATCCCAGGTATAGAATACATACCGTGAGCGTCAGGTGAACCGGGTCAGTGAAACAACGATGGCGTTAGTTTTCTTGAAATTTAAAGGGAGAGCCAATACACCAAGAATATCCCTAGTTTAGTTGAGATTTCATACGTTTACTCCATGGTCCGTGGAGGCAGCCATTGTATTTGGTTGACAGATATCAGAAGTGTTTTTAGGGTTATAGAGTATTGTAGAGTTGTACACGAAATAGTGAAAATACGTGATGAATGTTTTAGATCAAGATAATAGATCAGCGAACTACAGCGTTTTGGTTAATCGTTAGTTATTGTAAACCCATGTCTGGAAATTCTAAAAATTCTACTGGAAATCTTTGTAACCTGTGAAACATAACCTTGAAAAACATTTCGATAGCTAACATATTTAATGGCGGTCCGCTTCTACGCGTCGAAAGGCCCTAGGGATATTTTCGGGATGTGAGTTAGTTCCCCTTATAAATTTCAAGAAAGCTTGCGCCATCGTCGTTTCACTGACCCGGTTCACCTGACGCTCACGGTATACTAGAAGTTGGTAAAAAAAAAAAGTAAGAGAGAACAAATAAAAATTTTTTTTTAAATATATATATACAGGGGCGAGCGGCGTAGAGTGGCCATGTCAGCTGAAAATCGGACGAAATTTTTTTTCCTGGAAAACAACTTTTTACAGCTTATCGACGTTCTGAAGATTAAAAGGTTCGGAAAATCAGTGAAAATAGTTCATTGAAAAAATATAGGGGTGAGTCGGCCAAAGTGGCCACTTCGGCTGAGAATCAGCCGAACAATTTCGAACAAAAAATTTGCATGGAAAATAAAAATTATTGATTTTTTTTTTTCAAATGAACACTTTTCACTGATTTAGCGAACTTTTTGGTCCGAGGAACGTCGGAAAACTGTAAAAAATCGTTTCCCAGAAAAAAAGCCGAGGTGGCCACTTTGCCCCACTCGCCCCTATAATACAATTGTTCAACTTTTCATTTGATTTATTTGATGAGAGGATAAATAGTCCCAAGTATTTCGGAAGGGCCCATAGTATATGAAGTATAAATTTACAAAGTATTTATTGAGGCAAGATCAAATTTCACTCATCGTAAGGCAACTCGCAAACGAATCCGACAGGTTTGCTGCAAGTAATGTCGTTCAGCTTGCCGTCTTTGAACACAGATCCACAGTTCTCATTACCGTCCGCGTTGTTTGGTCCTGCACCCGCCCACTCCTTGAATCCCGTACTTTCCAGAGATTTACCGTCAACAGTTACGTACTCGCCTTCTCCGAACAGATCGTGAAAGCCAATGTGGACGTAGTCCGAGTCACCAGAACCAACATGTGGCAAGGACGCTTTGAACAACTGCGCGATAAGTTTTGACTCTTCGACGGAGTTAATGATTGCCAAATGACCACCTTCTGATATGCAGGTCTTTCGAGCGGTGTTCCAAGGGGCCACCTTCTTATGGACCTTGTGAGCACCGATGCCGGGTGTGTATCTGTAAGGAATATGAGACGGTGCGTGATAGGATGAAGATTTTATAATCTACAAAAGTGGAACAAAACTTTTGAATACCAGCTTTATGATTTGTTGCTTTCAGAATCGCAAGCTATAACAATCTGAATTCTGCATAAGTGCAATTATTTGGTTGAACTTTGTCCATTAAAAATTACAAAGCACCTGGGTAAAATATGGCTAGTCGCGGTAAATATGCTCAATCAGCAATATTAAGTGAACAAATGAACTCAAGACACAAAGTAGTTCATTTATGTTATTAACATCTCGCCCCTACAAAACCTTTACCAGTGCTGGCATGGGAAAATCAGGTGGCCGCCCGGGACCCTGGCCAAAGGGGAGCCGGAAACACATCGTCGATTTTTTCAGAATGAGATATGCAAAATAAGAATTACAATTTATTTCAACTTGTTACAAAATTCATTGATTTAGTGAGGAACATTTGGGTACGGAAAAAAGCCACTTGATCGTAATAGTTATACTATACATAATCGTTCGACTATACATGTATCACGATCAAATGACTTTTTTTTTCCACCAAAACGTTTTTTGGGAGATGACAACCCTCCCGATTCGTAAAGCAAATTGAACAATTCAGAAAATTATTGAAAAGTGAAAACATTTTTTCCCTCTGGAAGTATGTTACAGGGCACATACGTCTCTAAAGATATGAATTTCTCATAATTCAGAGTCCAAATACAAACACATACTGTTAGTGTGAAGGCAGCAACTACACTTGCATAGGAAAGCCTCAACCTTTGCCGCACAACCCGAATTAGTACCATTTTTCAATTATACACCTATCAGCTGGTATATGAGACCTAATAATGCATTGCAGAAATTCGAATATTTTCTGTGCACAAGATTTCTCAGAAACCAGTCATCGGATCGAGCTATCATTTGAACCATATTACAGAAGTATGGAGGTTGTTGAAATGACGAACCAGAAACTTGGTGGGACAATAGATTTTCCAGCTTCATAATTAGCTGCTTGCTGCGAATAACTGATATTCGACAAAAGTATTTGATCCAGCTGGCAATTACTCACGTCTCAATATATTGTTACGGAATGGGAGTTTATGTGGTCCGTAATTGATACATCTCTGAGTTAATTAATAAATCAAGTTACACAAAGGAATGCTCAAGAGATTGATATTTTGAGTATATCTGGTTGCATTGAAAAAATACGTGCGTTCAGTTTTATGTCTAGAACAAGACTGATATTTACAATAATCGGGTTGCAATTGGCCACGGCAAACATACGCATTTGTTAACATCATTTCTCCAAGATGCTCTACATGTCAGAGATTTTTCATCAATATTAAAAGTCTGATTCGTCATTTTAACAACCTTCATACTGCTGTCACGTCGTTCAAATGATAACTCAGTCCGATGACTTGTGGACTGAGAAATACTGTGCGAAGAATATATTCAAATTTCCCCACTGCGCGTTACTAACTCGCATGTACCAGCTAAGATGTCTATAATTGAAAAATACTACTGGCTCGGGTTGTAGGCAAAGTTTGGAGCTCTCCAATACAAGTGCAGTTGTTGTCTTCAGACTGACAGCATGTTTGTATTTGGACTCCGAATTATGAGGAATTTATGTTCTTAGAAACGTATGCAATCCCTTAAATGAATGAATTTCATTGAAAAAATGCCGATACATACGGCCCCATACACTTAGAAAGACATAACATTTGACTTCAAACCGTGAGGTGACCATATTCGACCGAGGTACCTTACATTACGAGATAGAAAACTCTTGTCTTACGTGTAGTCCGGGAGTTTGATCACAGGTAACGGCTCTGGCTCCCTTTTTCCGTGGTCGATGGTCGGAATCAGGGTTGCATTAGGTGTAATGAATGGAGCGTTAGCCACTGGGCCAAGGAAGTAAACTTGCCCGAAGACGATCAACGGTAGAGCCGACGACATCGTTGCTTGGTGAGGTATGGGAGTAACTGCCGGTAGCGACGTACAGTGAAGCTTATATATGTCTACGAAATCACGTTGACCTCCTGATCTATCACCGATGTAAAGGTCAAAGTGACTTGAAAAATAACCGGGGCTGTTTTTTTTCCCGAAGTGATTAATTAGGTGGCTAACATCATCAACCCGAATTAATCGCATGTCCAACACTTATCTGTGACTTGAGTGAAGCAATCATATTGACCTCTTTCGCCAGAGTATTCAATGTTGATAGGAACTTTTTTGTACCCGGATGATAACCTATACACGCTTTGGTACTCACGTTACATAATTCAGTCTAGAAAAAATTCTGTTATTTGATCAGCTTTTTCATGAAGCCCGTACTTTGTACAATTATTGTGACTTGATTAATTTATTTTGAAGCTCCCTTACGACCGTTATCTTTATTTTTATCGCACATATTATGCAACGAAACTTCTAGTTCAATTCCCTGCTCATGTCTCCCTCTCGTTGGTTGTATTACGCACACATATTCGGCTTCCTTTGAAGAAGAGTCCGAGTTCAATGTTTTAAAATCGGAAAAATGAGATGAAACTATAAAATCCATAAAAAAAATTAAACAAAGAATCACATATTCTTACCTACTCTTAAAGTTAGTTTTTTTAATGTATGCAAACATTCAATTTTCAGAAAAAAAGATGTTGTTTCTGGGAAAATAAGGTTCAAAAAAAACAAAAACTTTTTTTGGTTTTTCCAAAATAGCGCAATAGAAAGAGTCGAAATCTCAAATCTAACGATGGATCCTAAAACTAGAGTCGATTTCTGACATTCAAAATATGAAAAAAAAATGGGTTCTATGGGTTAAAAGTTCGCGAAGCTACAGCAGTTTGAATCTTGGTCTTCATTTTACGATTTTGGAACATTACAATACAGTCTAATGTTTGATGGGCTGTAGGATCGGAACAAAAATTTTCTCAGGCAGGATCCTGAGACATATATGTCTTCTCAAATAGGGTCTAGAATTTATTTTCATTATTAGTAAAAAAAACAAAAAAAATCAAATAGTGACAGTCCGCATGAATTGAAATGGAATCGGTCCGCTGCTCACGTCTCCCTCTCGCTGGTTGTATTACTCACACATATTCGATTACAATGAATGATTTTTTCGATTAAATTTTATCTGTTAATAAAAACTATATTTGAAATTAATTTATTAATAAAATAGGTAAATTCTATATAAACATTTAATGTAAAGTTATTTTGGTGGCTGTGATTGATAGAATCAATTTAGATCCAGATCCAAAATTTTTACTATTGTATTTACATGATAGTGATGAATTTCGGTAAGATCCTAACACAAAATTGTATAATCTATTTCGCTGTCAAATGTATAGTTGCATTTTATTGTATCCAAGTTTATTTTTGAGTCAAATACTCATACAATATCTGAACTTTGTCTAAATTTTCGCGAAACCACGGCGATATCGTGAATAACCTTTAACCGTTTCGTTTTTATCTCACCGCGCACTAGGATACTGTTGCCAAGGCCTGGAAAAATAAGTTGATAACAATTATTTACGAAATATCATGATGGCTGATATCAGCAGCGATTCACGCATACTTTGATACTTTATTAACGGGACATGTATTTTTAGCCTAGAATATAATGTCTCGTGTTTAATTATGTTTTCATAGCTTTATTGACATTGAAAAAAAATATGATACACTACGTGCTAAAATTAATATATTGATCACCTTATACATCCAATTAATACAGACCTTGTTGAAATTGCAACCTGCTCACTACACCATCTTATCTTAACTTGACGGTATCTCGCATATGTAACCAAACGGTCTGTTGCTCCCGAGGGGTTAATCGTTGCTGTAATTAGTCACTGCTCAATTCTTACAAAAATGCTCGCCAAGTTTCACTACCTCCAAATTTTTTTTCTTTCTTTTTTTTATAATTTTAATTTCAATTGATCTTTTCTTATGAGTGCGTATCTTGCATGTTGTTACGTGTTACGTACGTTATGTATATCGGAATGTAAATACCTACCGAAAACTAATACTAGATAACATTCGAGAACTCATTGGGAGCGAATTTAATTGTACTTGGTAACGTCCCTTTATTTCAATCCTTTTTTTTCAGGTTTAATGGCTGCAAAACTATTTCTGTGGGAAATACCACATTAATGTACTTGACGAAAGGTTTTTGCACCAGAGGTGCTTTTTTGGGGGGATTTCATTTCTTTTTGCACCATCTCGATTCGTAATAATTAGTCTTGTTCATGATAAATTGTATAAATTATGACACTCTAAAAATTGGTTTCCTTTAATATATGTTTATGGCAGTTGATAGGTGTATGTATGAATAAAAGTAAAAATTCGTATGTGGGTGAATACGATCTTCTACTTTAAGGTTTTTTGTAACTAGAAAAATTGGTGGTATAGAGAAATCATTGTCCCCCCACTCCGCGGAAAATTCCTGCAGCTGTATAGAGACTCAGTAGAGTCGCCACGTACAAAAAAAATTTCTTTTTTTATGTACTTGATTAGTTTTAACATGAAGAAACTACGGCGAGAGTTCTATCAAATCAGAAATTATAAACCGACAAGTAGTGTTTATAGTCACCGAATGAAGATGTCTGTAATCTAATTCATGAATCTTCGTCTACTGGTAGCAATAACAAATTATCTATATTTTTGATATTAGAGACAAAAATAGTTCATCGCTGGCTTCGATGGAATTGAACAGCGCTTAGGTAGCCTCTCAAACCTTATACCTTATCCTGCTATCCCATTAAACTTCACATTTGCAGATTCTGATTAACTATTTTTGTCACTGAACACGACGAGTCTGCTGAGCACGGTGATGTTACAATTATAGTACATAGTGTCTACTGCTTCCTCCTTTACTTCTGATAGTTGGGAAGGAACAATGTATTTGTAAACTACACAATTTTCTCGCGCCAAGTGATCATTGACTGTCCAATTGATCGCAAGGCAAAGTAGACCCTAAAGTCTTTGGAATTCACAATAACTGAAAAATTACAGAAAACATGTAGTGACAATGAAAGAATGATTAAATAATATGAATCTGAATTGTTATTCAGACCGAGCGTCACTGATTGTAACCTGAATGGTACTACCTACAATTATAATGCGAGGAACGGTCTGAAAATAGTTTCGCTCGGCTTTGATTCGAAGAATTTAACATTCCTATCGCAAATCAATTAAATTTTCCGTAAGGCTCAATTTCTATGATGGATCATAAAGCCATCCTATGAATTGGAGAAAATTCTGCTAAAACAAATCTATTCGTAATCTTCGTATAAATACACAAACATATCAGCGTGGATATCCATCAAAATGCCCTTGTTATAAAACTGGGTCAGGTGATAATAATTTATGCCGGCGCAATTTCTGCTGTATCTTGCAGCTGTTTGAAGCGTCTTTGCCACATAATGGTTCTTATAACTCGGCAAACTGAACGACATCTCATGCAAATGATCTCATGGTTTCGTTTGCGAGGTGTTTTACATTGGGAGAAATTTGATTGCGCCTAAATAAATACTATGGAAATTTTATATTCTAAATGTCATAATGAACCCTCGCGCGATACACGTGGTTTCATTCAGTCTTTTATCAAATTAAATCGTACATCCTTTGTTATAAGTGTAATAGTGTTGAGGTCAGAATCTGCATTCTTGCCTGGAATAATTGTGAGTTAGTAGTAATCTGAGAGATAATACACAGAGACACAGGTTTTATCAGAACGGTAGTTTTATACAAGAGTGAGAATGAACAGTGTTGCCAACGGCCTAAGACTAAATATAACTATACTTAATCTAGTTACTAACTTCATAGTTAGATGTTTTGAATATTTCAACAAATAGATATATCAGTCACTTCAAGCAAACTGTGACTGTCATATTAAACATTAATTGATGAATTATATCAATATAATCTGATTAAGAAAATGTAAGAGTTGCATAGCTTCTCATGTTTCACATTTGACAACTTAAAAGTAATTTGCGTGATGTATCTTTCGCTGGAAAAAATTGAAGATGTGTCAATATAAGTTGGCTAAAGTTGATTATAAATTGTTAGTATTTCATGCCGGTTATATCGAAAGTTACGAAAATGATACGTTCATTCATTAGATTTCTATCTCCTTAGATTCATAATAGTATGCTTAGGACATTTTCGAAAACATTTAAGGCTGCATTGCAGTACCTCTGCATTACATTACAGTAATAGGGGGAAGTCAGGCAGTACCGGCCGGCAGGCAGTATCGGACACTAATAGTTCTAGTGTTCCTACGGTACATGGCGTTCATCTGAGCATTGGAACTGATTCCTAACCCGCCGAAAAGTCTTCAATATGTATAGTCGGCATCTTCATGTCGACACGTATTCGCCGGAAAAATTGCGAAATGTACATTTTTTAAACCACACGCACTACGTTTATAAAGTTTTATGTCTCAGTACGTCGCTTTGTTTAAATATTTATATATAAAAAATTTATATATAAAAAATATTTAAGAAGACATATATGTCTCGGGATCCTGCCTGAGAAAATTTTTGTTCCGATCCTACAGCCCATCAAAGATTAGACTGTATTGTAATGTTCCGAAATCGTAAAATGAAGACCAAGATTCAAACTGCTGTAGCTTCGCGAATTTTCAACCCATAGAACCCATTTTTTTCATATTTTGAATGTCAGAAATCGAGTCTAGTTTTAGGATCCATCGTTAGATTTGAGATTTCGACTCTTTCTATTGCGCTATTTCGGAAAAACCAATAAAAGTTTTTGTTTTTTTTGAACCTTATTTTCCCAGAAACAACATCTTTTTTTCTGAAAATTGAATGTTTGCATACATTAAAAAAACTAACTTTAAGAGTAGGTAAGAATATGCGATTTTTCGTTTAATTTTTTTTATGGATTTTATAGTTTCATCTCATTTTTCCAATTTTAAAACATTGAACTTGGACTCTTCTTCAAAGGAAGCCGAATATGTGTGCGTAATACAACCAACGAGAGGGAGACATGAGCAGGGAATTGAACTAGAAGTTTCGTTGCATAATATGTGCGATAAAAATAAAGATAACGGTCGTAAGGGAGCTTCAAAATAAATTAATCAAGTCACAATAATTGTACAAAGTACGGGCTTCATGAAAAAGCTGATCAAATAACAGAATTTTTTCTAGACTGAATTATGTAACGTGAGTACCAAAGCGTGTATAGGTTATCATCCGGGTACAAAAAAGTTCCTATCAACATTGAATACTCTGGCGAAAGAGGTCAATATGATTGCTTCACTCAAGTCACAGATAAGTGTTGGACATGCGATTAATTCGGGTTGATGATGTTAGCCACCTAATTAATCACTTCGGGAAAAAAACAGCCCCGGTTATTTTTCAAGTCACTTTGACCTTTACATCGGTGATAGATCAGGAGGTCAACGTGATTTCGTAGACATATATAAGCTCCACTGTACGTCGCTACCGGCAGTTACTCCCAAACCTCACCAAGCAACGATGTCGTCCGCTCTACCGTTGATCGTCTTCGGGCAAGTTTACTTCCTTGGCCCAGTGGCTAACGCTCCATTTATTACACCTAATGCAACCCTGACTCCGACCATCGACCCGGGAACAAGCCAGCCAGAACCGTTACCTGTGATCAAACTCCCGGACTACACGTAAGACAAGAGTTTTCTATCTCTCGTAATGTAAGGTACCTCGGTCGAATATGGTCCCCTCACGGTTTGAAGTCAAATGTTATGTCTTTCTAAGGGTATGGGGCCGTATGTATCGGCATTTTTTCAATGAAATTCATTCATTTAAGGGATTGAATACGTTTCTAGGGACATAAATTCCTCATAATTCGGAGTCCAAATACAAACATGCTGTTAGTCTGCAGACAACAACTGCACTTGTATTGGAGAGCTCCAAACTTTGCCTACAACCCGAGCCAGTAGTATTTTTCAATTATAGACATCTTAGCTGGTACATGCGAGTTAGTAACGCGCAGTGGGGAAATTTGAATATATTCTGCGCACAGTATTTCTCAGTCCACAAGTCATCGGACTGAGTTATCATTTGAACGACGTTACAGCAGTATGAAGGTTGTTAAAATGACGAATCAGACTTTTAATATTGATGAAAAATCTCTGACATGTAGAGCATCTTGGAGAAATGATGTTAACAAATGCGTATGTTTGCCGTGGCCAATTGCAACCCAATTATTGTAAATATCAGTCTTGTTCTAGACATAAAACTGAACGCACGTATTTTTTCAATGCAACCACATATACTCAAAATATCAATCTCTTGAGCATTCCTTTGTGTAACTTGATTTATTAATTAACTCAGAGATGTATCAATTACGGACCACATAAACTCCCATGCCGTAATTTATTTTCAGCGAGTAGTTAATTATAAAGCTGAAAAATCTATTGCCCCACCAAGTTTCTGGTTCGTCATGTCGACAACCTTCATACTACTGTAATGTGGTTCAAATGATAGCTCGATCCGATGACTGGTTCTTGAGAAATCTGGTGCGTAGAAAATATTCGAATTTTTGCAATGCATTGCTAGGTCTCACATACCAGCTGATATGTGTATAATTGAAAAATGATACTAATTCGGGTTGTGCGGCAAAGGTTGAGGCTTTCCTATGCAAGTGTAGTTGCTGCCTTCAGGCTAACAGTATGTGTTTGTATTTGGACTCTGAATTATGAGAAATCATATCCTTAGAGACGTATGTGCCCTGTAACATACTTCCAGAGGGAAAAAATGTTTTCACTTTTCAATAATTTTCTAAATTGTTCAATTTGTTTTACGAAGCAGGAGGAATGCCATCTTCCAAAAAACGTTTTGGTGCAATAAAAAAGACAGTTGATCGCGATACATGTATAGTCGAACGATTATGTATAGTACAACTATTACGATCAAGTAGCTTTTTTCCGTACCCAAATGATCCTCACAAAATCGATGAATTTTCGTAACAAGTGGAAATAAATTGTAATTTTCATTTTGCATATCTTATTCTGAAAAAAAGCGACGATGTGTTTCCGGCTCCCCTTTGGCCGGGGTCCCGGGCGGCCACCTGATTTCCCCATGCCAACGCTGGTAAAGGTTTTGTAGGGGCGAGATGTTAATAACATAAATGAACTAGTTTGTGTCTTGAGTTCATTTGTTCACTTAATATTGCTGATTAAGCATATTTACCGCGACTAGCCATATTTTACCCAGGTGCTTTGTAATTTTTAATGGATAAAGTTCAACCAAATAATCGCACTTATGCAGAATTCAGTTTGTTATAGCTTACGATTCTGAAAGCAACAAATCAATAAGCTGGTATTCAAAAGTTTGGTTCCACTTTTGTAGATTATAAAATCTCCATCCTAATACGCACCATCTCATATTCCTTACAGATACACACCCGGCATCGGTGCTCACAAGGTCCATAAGAAGGCGGCCCCTTGGAACACCGCTCGAAAGACCTGCATATCAGAAGGTGGTCATTTGGCAATCATCAACTCCGTCGAAGAGTCAAAACTTATCGCGCAGTTGTTCAAAGCGTCCTTGCCACATGTTGGTTCTGGTGACTCGGACTACGTCCACATTGGCTTTCACGATCTGTTCGGAGAAGGCGAGTACGTAACTGTTGACGGTAAATCTCTGGAAAGTACGGGATTCAAGGAGTGGGCGGGTGCAGGACCAAACAACGCCGACGGTAATGAGAACTGTGGATCTGTGTTCAAAGACGGCAAGCTGAACGACATTACTTGCAGCAAACCTGTCGGGTTCGTTTGCGAGTTGCCTTACGATGAGTGAAATTTGATCTTGCCTCAATAAATACTTTGTAAATTTATACTCTGTATACTATAGGCCCTTCCGAAATACGGGGGAATATTTATCCGTTCATCAAATAAATCAAATAAATAGTTGAACAATTGTAATATATAGAGAGCGGGGCAAAGTGACCACCTCGTTTTATTTTCCTGGAAAACAATTTTTTACAGTTTCCCGACGTTCTCCGGACCAAAAAGATCGGCAAATCTATGAAAATTGTTTATTTGAACAAAAAAAATCAACAATTTTTATTTTCAATGCAAATTATTTTTTCGAAATTGTTTGACTGATTCTCAGTCGCAGTGGCCACCGTACCCCACTTTCATGTGTGAAGTATATACCTATATATGTATAAAGATACTTATATTGTAACGTATTCGGTCGTTTGAACCGAGCAACGGCTGATATCAGCGCGCAGGCTGATCGTGCACATCGAAAGTCAACCGAAACTTTTAGAAAGTGGAGGGAGGTGAGCATCACGAACGATATAAAAAGGCGTGTCGCGGTGCAAACAGCAACGTTTGCTCATAAATCAGCAGCGACTCAACTTGTTACCAGGTGAACTCGTCTTGAGCGATCCTCGGACTTGGCTTCACTTTACTCGATTAAATTCAAAACTCAGAATCCACTTAAAATAAGAGATTCTAAACGCTTTAAATGTAAAAGTCTCACGTAGCAAAGTGCCTCACGTAGCATCAAACCTCGATATCAAATCAAATCAGAAATATTAAAGAAAAGCTCTCGAAAAGGATAGCATTTAAACTTAGGTTTACCCATCTAAACTAATTGAAATCCAATAGCAGATTAACGAGCGTTCCGCTCTGGTTATAGAACACTATATTGACGGAGAATTTGGTTAAACTAGGATTAGAGAACAACAGATTTGTCGTATTGTACCTACTCAATTTTAATTTCTTTTGGTTGAATAAATCTTATTATCACTTGAAACTGATTCGATCTGTTATTCTGTGCTGCCTATTCCATATTTACTAACATCAATTAGCTAGCTCAGAATACAGCAACGACTACGGTGTATTAAACATACTGCGACGGTGTAAAAACCTGAGTCAGAAAGTAAAATCACTTGAGTCCGCGTCCGGTGACCAGATCCTCTGACTGGTCAGTTTTCTTGATGGAAACGCAGTCAGGGAACGCTTTGACACACGATGTCCGCGAGGAGTCCAACTACGAGAGTCAAGGTTGTAGGAGGATTTCATTGGGCAGAAAATTGGATTATTTTATGCTTTTCGTATTTGAATATTACCGCCGTTCCGCCATAATAGCCAGAATCCTAGTAACAGCCAACCACCATCCAGCTGAAGGGCAAAAATGAGCTACGACGAACAATCAATCAGAGCCGGCCGTCTAAGCCATATATGTAATACTCCTATATTGCTAATAGGGTCTGAAATATGGCTACTTTTCTACGGTGCCGACGATAATGTTGTCTATTTCTATCGTCTTCAAATCAGAGCTTTCTGCGCAAGTCAACATCTGGCACTTGCGTAGAACATTTACACGTATAATAATGTTTTGAAGGTTAAGATTAATTATATTTCAATTTTAAGGTTAGATACTTTTAACACCCGCCAATCCGCCATTACTATCGCAGCTGCGCAGAACATGTTAATTGGGTTGTAAATAAGTGAGTTAGAGATATATTGTTTCTCTTAGTTCCTAACCCCTCCACTTATAGGAATTAACAATATAAGAGTATTACATATATGAATAGCACTATTTTGCTCAATGTTTTTAGAAAAAATCGTAATTAAGTGAGGACCCGCATTAAATTAGGTCTTGACGAGACACCAGCGCTAGTGGTACGTGGAAATTCGAACTACCTGCCGCCGAAACGGGCTTCACTTTTTCACGGTTGTGATACGGGAGTGCTCCCACCAGGCTTATCACTACATCGTTACTACGGTCTACGGGCCTGCCAGACAAATATATTTATTCAAATCTCAAAAACTCGAACTAAATCGAAAAAAGGAAACAAACTATGAGCCTAAATGCGCCCTCCTCGTGATGATGCTCTGGGCCAGCGCCCCTTGGGCCCATGCCTAGGCACGGCGCTGGTAGCGTAATAGAGAAAGGAATATAACTGTGTTTATCGACATACCTCGAATCAATGGACCTGTCACACTTGAACTTGATTTTACAGTACAATCATCTTCCTGATCCTCTTTTTTTATGTCAACTGATAGCGAGCCTTAACCTCTCTTAATTTATTTTTATGATTATCCAATTACAAAATGTCCTTCGAGGAATACCGTATTTATCGCAGATGATTCTTACTTTTACTCCATTATCGAATTTATCTAAAATATCGCATTTTTCTAAAATACTGAAACTCCTTGTCTTCTCACCCTTATCTTCATGCTTATTATCCTTTTCAGCCATCTTTCAACTTTGTTTACTCATGCAGAGAAACAAAAAACAGTTCACTTTTAAAGTAAATAAAACGCTCAGCAAGCAGACTAAAAACATAGAAGTATGAGTAAAGATAGTGGAGGGGGGCGCCACTCGCCGGGTTATTTACAAAGGGGCGTTTCATTTAAAATCTACTGTATTGAAAAAAATTCAACTCTGTAACGTTTTATGATACAAATTACAATTTACCAGATCAGAAAGATTTTGAGCCAAGATGCCCGATCATATGATGATAAATAAATAAAATCCATTTTTCAAATTTATTTGAAAATATATTTCAAGATATTTTAAGTAACAACATTATATATAATATGTATGTATGTACATGAAAATTGTTCATAAATAAATCGATATATGTCGATAATGCGGATATTAAATGCTCAAAATATATTTCATTCTTGTCGAATAAATTTAAATACTAAAATCATCTTAAGATATCTTTTAGTCAATATAAAGAATCAATTGGACGGTAACGATAATTATTACCTATATATAATAGATATGTTATTTTATATTTACATGATATCCATCATAGATAGTTATTTACAAAAAAAAAAAAATCATCTGCATCTACATAACAATTATACGTATAAGATAAGACAACATAAATCGCAATAAGAAATATAATCTCTCATTATACTTTTGGAAAGTACCTACGATGCATTCTTTTCTATGTCACATGATCAGTTTCAATTTTTCCAAATTGATTAACACAGTATATCTGTAAAATATAGAAAGACTAGTATGATATTTGAACCTGGTTTACAATCACGAAAATCGGCAATTGAATTGGCAGAATAGAATTAGGCGTTTGAACATTGTCTAAAAGTGAACTTTCCTAATCCATGTTAAATTATTAATTAAAAAAAAGTTGAATTACGTTTATTTTCAAGCTTTGAAATTACCCAATATTCAAAATTTACTCAATCATACCATTTATTGATCTCTAACTAGCTCGTCACTGCGTTAATTTAACCAGTTTTTTCGATCATCAGTAATTCGTGATTGAAGCAATAGTAGAAGCTTTGTAAGATCGATCAGTTTTAATAGCAAAGATAATATAAAAAAATACGAGCCGGAAAAAACAGTTTTTTTTCGGGATACTTTTCATCAAAAAAAAAAAAACAAAAAGATATAAATACGTAACAGAAAACAAAAAAAATTTACAAAATAAAAAAAAATTGGTTAAAAATTCTACAAAATGACTAGAATTAGGAATCATTGAAAAACATTTTACAAAGAATCGCATATAACCAAATGTTGATCACACTTGACATTTCCAGTATGTAATTAGGTACATATATTGGACTGTAAGGTGATGACAACTAGATGAAAAGTACCGCGAAGAACCTTTACGTCATTTCCGTCTCGTTTTTCATAAAACGAGGTAAGAGAGTTCAGATTAAACGAGGTATGACAATTATTCATGCCCTTTATTTTTACCCAAAATCCTCTGAATTTGAGAATTTTTCATCTAGTCGTTTTTCGAGATCATTCGACAAATTTAGATTTACAGATTCTGTAAGTGGATCAAAAATATTTTAATTTAAAAACGTAGTGGATACTATTGATTTGAACTCGAAATAATATTAACTTCAAGTTGCAAGTATCAAAAAAAAAACTAAAAAAAACAAAAAAATTATGCATGACCCGACTCCACACCACAGAAGTGAAACTTCAATTCGACCTGGGTATATTTACAATTTGCTCTTAGAACCGGAAGTTCAAACTAAACGAGACATGGCAATTTTCCATGGCCATCGGTTGGTTGTAAAGTCCTGTGACTTTCAGATTTTTTCATCAAGCCGTTTCTGAGATCACCACGCGAGTTTGTCAAACAGACCGATCGACATCTTTCTAAGAAGCTAATTTTCGGATTCTAGAGGGTCGAAAACGTAGATTCCTCGAAATTAGCAAAAGTCACTTTTCAACCAAAAACAATACTTTTCTTATATCAACGTAAGTGATAAAAAGTAAAAGAGTTATTTCAAAGCTAAGATTTAATCAGAGCTTTAGCTTTGTTTAAATATTTTTCCACAAAGTTTTTCTTCTTTTTTCCCGTCTCAGATAATGAAAACGAGGATCCGTACGAAGGAGAATCCAAAGAGGAGAGACTTTCACACGTGCTGAGTTCAGTCATCGAGCATTTTACCTTCGATTGTTTATCTTGGCCAAACTTTTTTATTTTAAAACGCCGTAAGTGTCCTTTACTTTTTTTTTCACTCACTGTTTTTGATCCTGACTCTAAATCATCACCACCACACTTAGGCTTAGACTCACAAGGTTTGCAACAAATTTCTGTTTTTTCACATCGCTTCTCAACAACGTAACAAATCTTTTTTTCCGTACAAACACTTTGGCTAGTATCTGTTTTCTCAACGCTAGGTGGTGGCGGAAGTGGCGTTGTAGATCTGGAGCAAACAAAATATATAAACTCACAAAAAGTTAATAATCTAAATTACTTTCTAGAATTTAAGTAACCAGATGCATCGGCTGAAAAATTAGAATTTAAGATTTTAACTATTCAAGATTTTACTGAAAAAACAAACCACTCATTAAACATGTTTAGAAAATTATTATTCACCTCGTTGCAGTGGATGGAGTGCTAGGTGTTTTGATCGAATCTCTTAATCTGCCCCAAAAGTCCCACAACTTTCCTGCTCTGTTAAAGTCCAGTATAAAATAATAGCTTAACTCCGGTGGGATTGTGCACTTCTGATATAAGCAGGGTATTACTTTTCGTTGTCGTTTATCTGAAATATCAGTTAAATAAATGATTACATCAACTCTTGGTGTTATTCAGTAGTAATGTACCCCAAGTCGCAAGCCTACCTATTCCCAGAGCTTGAGCGTAGTTTAGGAAAAACTTGTTCACTGAACTTTTTAAGAAGTTAGGAGAAACAATAACCAGCAATCTATTACAGCGTTCGGATATCAGTGTCATAGTTGCTGCATGTTCGAAAGGAAGTCCTATTACAAAGTCTCTGTCTTTTCTGCAAAGCTGTGTAAGAGAAAGAGAAAAAGAAACACAAGATTGAATTTCCAGGGGCTTATAGTCGATCAGATTACTAAAAAATTTTAGTTTTACATACCTTTAGGTCGGATTTATTTTCTAGATTCTCGCTGATCTCATCGGCAAAACTCACATCTTCATCGGCAAATAAAAGAAAGGCGTCGTAGTATTGTTTCTCCAAGCCTTGCTGCAGTCGATAACTGTCGTCTGGATTATGTCAAGAATAATTAATGAGTTATATGAATTGATTAACAGCTGTGACATATTACAAAGTATTGTCTAACAGTAATTAGAAAGCCGATAAAAATGACCGTCTCAGATTCTTATTTTACAATATTCTGTAGAGTAGCTTCAATAGGGTCGTCGTTAAAACATCGATGTACGAATTTCAATTATTTCATCCCCTGATTTGATAGGAAATAAAAAAACAACTATTTCGAGCCAAAATTGAATCCTCTATTTCAATTAGAAGCGGCACCTGTAGAGACAAGCATTTTCTCATTTAAACGATAATGGATTTATCCACTTTTCCATTCATAATTTCTCACAGTACCTGATAAATGGTTGAAAAATCGCATATCCACACAAACCTTTTGTATATCGGTATAAATGCATGAGAAAAAAGCAGCAGACACCTAAACTTCGTCTCAAAATCATAAATTGCCACTTACATCTAACACAATATCGAAAATCTTGATGAAAAAAAGAAAATCATGTACAAGCTATTACTCCATTGGCTTTGATCACTTCATTATCAGTTAAAATTCAGAATTACAAATTTTTCACTTTCATTAAAAATAATTATTTTTCTTATTGACAATGCCACGCTTATGGACGTGAAATGAATATTACAGATCCATAATTTATTTTGTAGTATGAAAGTCATCATAAAATTTGTGCAGTTTTAGGAGTCTCCAACTACCTATTTATGAGGCTTGGTTTGTCTACTAACAATGAATTTCGATTAATATTATACCCAATAATCGACAAAACTGAGAATAAAGTGATTCAAGTCACTAAAGTAATGATTTGTACATGACTTTTCCTTCTGTTTTTCAAGATTCTCGATTGTGCTCCGACAATGTGGCAATTTATGGTTTTGGGATGAAGTTTAGGGGTTTCCTATTTTTTTTCTCATGCACTTATATTGATATACAGATGATTTGTGTGGTTGTGTGATTTTTCAACCATTCATCAGGCCCTGTAAGAAATTATGAACACAAAAGTGGACAAATCCAATATTATTTATATAAGAAAATGTTTGTCTCTACAGGCACCCCTTTTAATTGAGATAGAGGGTTCAAGTTTGGTTAAAAAATTTTGTTTTTCTTCTTTCCTATTAAATTAGGAGGTGGCATCATCAAAATTCGTACATCGCTGTATTAATGACCACCCTAGGCCTCAAACAGTGTAGTAAAAGTACAATGAGACTAACCATAGGTCAATATCTGTTCATCTACATCATTTTCAATCACATTAGGAGATTTTAACAATCTTTCAGATCGTTCTTTATAACTTTCAGCATCCTTTTCTGAAAAATTTAATTCAATTAGCATAAATCAATGATTTTATGTTATGTTATCTGTGCTTCAGGTTATTTTGACACTAATTAAACCAAAGTTTTATAATATTTATATTCTCAGAATGGAATGGGGCATGTAAAAGGGATTTTTGTTTGATCCATCACGTGCCACGTCTATTACCTTAATTTTTTTTTAAACTAGATCCTAAATCACTGGATTTTTAATTCTGACTATACTGTATCAAGTAACTTTACAGACCCATTAGAGCTGCTGTGTCGTCGATGACGTCCCATCTGTCTAGCCTTTCCAATAATGTTTGAAACTCCTTAAGCGTAAATCCTTGAACTTTTTCCTGCATTATACTAAGAATATATCCACAACAATCCTGCTTAGATGAGAGGTTTGGTATAGCTTCTCCGCCGAGACCAGACAAATGTGCCAGGCCCCTCCAGTCTCTAATTCAATCGATGAGAGGTTTAATGTTCATTATTAACTTTCATTATTATTATTATTGTTAAAAAATGAACTATTTTCGAAAATATACGTTAAATTAATTATTAACCCTTACCTGGGCAGACCATCGTCAGACGGTATACATTTTGTTGGATTGAGTAAACTGGATATCAAATCTTTGGTAACACTGGATAAAGCAACAAGTGGTACAGTAGATAAGTCTGTCATATTGGATTCAGCTAACCTCAAAATGTGTTTGTGGTTATTAGACTATGTCGTTTGATAATGAGTAGCTTTTTAAAATTATATTCTTAATCGGTGATTAGAATATATCGTAATCAACATTCGGACTAGTAGCGCGATACACAGATTTGGACAGTTGTTTTTAGATGTTTCACAGATTTAATACAGTCCGTTCAATTTGATTAATAATAAAGATCATACACACACACTACACAAGCGACGAACGCCGATAGACTGCACCCACAGAACACTTTTTCAACGTTGCCACTCTATAGAGAATAAAATTCTTCAGGTGGCGCTGTGAAATTTCTGTAGCTGCCTTTGGCACTATCAAATTTCTGTAAATTATCATTTAGCGTTTTGTCGAATTTCTGTAAATTTCTTCATAAAATACAAATTTTACCAAGTAATAACCATATAATAATAACCAATATACTGGTATTTGTAACAATTACTATTATGTTACTATTGGTTGTAATTGATTATAGATCACAACAAATAATCTATATCCCCAACTGATGAAATTCAGATCAAGATTTCCGAAAATCTTTATTTTAATATTTTTCGAAGTTTCGACGTGACTGAAAAACTTTATTTGCAGAAGAAGATCACCAAAATAATCTGAGAATAGATGAAATTTATTTAGAACCAGAGTTCACTTCTTTATGCCTTTGCAGAGTTTGAATTTTCTGTAAATCTACAGAGATTTCTATGACGGTGGCAACGTTGCACTTCTTTACACGCAGACACATCACTATTTTCTCTAATGGAAATGCTACGCTTGTCATCGTTCAGTGGTTGAGTCCGTGATGTTTATCATGTGGTCCCCTTCATCTATAAGAATTTTATAGTTTTGGAACGAATGAAACTAGATTTTGTGTATTTGACAGGTACTTAGAGCTGTCTATATGCTCTAAGGACAGGTATAACGGGAGCGGAATTGAGCAGGTTCTCTGGTTGCTAACTGGAGGGGATTAAAATTCGATATTTCTGGATAATTATGCGTATATTAATATACTGATAAAAGAAAACAAAAATACTTGAACGAGAATTCCAACAATTAAGCGTTGCCAACATTTTTTTTCTTCAAAATAGCGATCACTATAATAGTTATAAGGTTGTTCAAAATTTTTCAAAACGAATTTTCTGGGTTCTCGAAGCGAGTCGTCGATGCCATGTCGTTTAACGTATATATGTATGTATATTGTACAATACAATGTTACAGAGATTGAGGATGAAGAAGCCGCAGAGTTTTTTCCGCGATTAGAGTTGGTATATTACAGACAAACGGATACCGGATGTATTTCAACGAATTAATGGAAAAGTACTTAACATCACGTCATAATATTGTTAAAATAACCCATCCTCTTTATCGCCGGAGTAAAATTTGCATTCTGGAATTTCTCTCGACGAGAATAAATGAGGTTGAGCTTGAGGCATTATTTTTTTCCAGTCTTTTACCTCGTCCTCACAACTTTTCAAGTTTATACCCCGTCAACTCAGTGTCCTACATCGTGAAGCATGCGTTTAATTTTATTTATTCATTTGAGGTCTATGATCTGTTTTTGAATAAATTTTACAACGGTAGCTGTCAGTCCTTATATATACCGTGAGGTTATAGGGAAGGATATCACAGGATGCAGGCAACCCAACAGTCAAATTTCCGAAGATTGCCGAAGGTGCAGAGTATTTGTCATTAAAAGGAAATGAAAGTCGATCTAGCCATCTAGCGGATTTCTCACCGTACTACACACATGGACACATAATCATGAACGTGTATGTATGTACAGATGTGTTGTATCCATGTGTGTAGTACGGTGAGAAATCCGCTAGATGGCTAGATCAATGACTAAACTGTCCGGTTGATAGGTTAAAAAAAATTGTCAGAGTGAAATTGAAGAATCTGATCGGGATAAAGTCAATATGCAAGATTCATCAATATTGATTTGTGAAAAAGTTGCAACAGTTAATTAATGAATTATATAGCTGGTTTCAACAACGACGAATAATTTTTATTTGTAGATTAAATTCTATTCACTAAGACCAGAAAACTATTCAACATTAAATTTTCGACTTTTATTCGACGATTGAAGATATTTTACGAATGAAATCTAATCGTCGTTGGTGAAACCGGCAATAATTCATTCATTAACTGTTGCAACTTTTTACAAATTAATATTGATGAATCTTGTTAATTAACTTTATTCCAATTGGATTCTTCGATTTCACTATAATAATTATTTGTAACCCAACAATCTGACAGTTGAGTCGTTTGCTAACAGAAATTTTGCCGTCCCCCTTCCATTAATGACAATGCCCAGCCTTCGGCAATCTTCGGGAATTTGACTGTTGGGTTGCCTGCATCCTGTGATTCCCTTCTCTATAACCTCACGGTAGGTATACGAGACAAAATACGCGGAACGAGCCACCTTTTCAATCTGATTCTTATCTAATCGTACTTTAATTTGTAATAAAAAATCGGCATTATTACTGTTGTAAATTATTTCAACATTTATTAAGCTATTTATACTGTGTTTTATACAAAGTAAGTTCAAATTTATTCACTCATTTTAGAATGTAAGCAATCTTCAACCCAGGGAGTAGATCTATCAAACTCATCGTGCAGCGACACTTTTCAGGCACATGAAGTCAAAAAGGTGTCCTGCTTGACGTGGAATGACGCATGCTGTTAAATAATTCTCCACATAGGAAACCAGTGTTCAGTATTCTATTGAAGTTTTAATATTAAAGTGATTCGTTTCGTGATCATTAATAGTACATATGTACATTTCGATACAAGTGCGAAATGTGAGGCGTTGAAGGCGAGTGAGATATTTTTAGCACGAGCCGTGGTCGAGGTGGAAGTGCAGCTCAGCATCGAGACGGAGTTGAGTGCCGAAAACATCGCACAAGCCTAAATGCCTCATTTCGCATGAGTATCGAACAGTATTTTTTATAACAAATGCATGAATAAGTCACTTGCCGTAGCTCTGCGGCAGGCGTATTTAGGTATGTACTTCAGGTATGACAACAAACCTATACTTCGTCCAAGTTTAGAATATACTTAAGATCGAAAGAAAACTCGTCTGTTTCGGTCGGGTCACCACCCATGGAACGCCCATTCAGCCGTCTCCACTTCAAAACTGGGACTCGTGGCTCATTACGGAGTGCCTACTCTCACCCCACTCTACTCGCCGCTGCCCGAAGTACAGTCCAACCTCGATTCTACGGACACTTTGGGACTGGAAGTCCACAGAATCGAGGCTCCGTAAACCCAGCCCTTAGAACGCATTGGGCCACTCACGGCTCGATTCCCAGAATCGCATCAGATGGTAGTGTTGCCCCTTTCATTTTTCGCGAATGTATGTACTGAACGATGCGGCGAGGTTTGATGCGCCCCACCATATCTACAATGCTTCTATATTGCTGATTCCTATAAGTGGCGGAGTCAGGAACTAAGAGAAGCCGAATATACCTTTAACTCACTTTTTTAAAGTTGAGTTAAAATGTTCTATGCAAGTGGTAGATGCTCACTTGAGAAAGCTCTGACTGCAACCTAATAGAAAGAGACAACATTATCGTCGGCACCGTACAAAATTAGTTTCATTTCAGACCCTACTAGCAATGTAGTAGTCTTACATACATGGGAGGTCTGAAAAGTTTCCGATCTCTTAAACATACTACTCTTATGACGTTAAGGTCGGAAACTCTTAAACATACTACTCTTATGACGTTAAGGTCGGAAACTCTTAAACATACTACTCTTATGACGTTAAGGTCGGAAACTTTTCAGACCACCCTCGTATATGCGCCCTACCACCGGCAGGAAAGGGTAGAAAAGTCGGGACTGTCCACAGAATCGAACTCCGTAGAATCGAGGTCAGACTGTGAAAACATCGCGTTAACTTAGGTGGCGTAGTTTGTTAGAGATGTCGCAGCAATGCGTATAAAATTCCATTATTACACGCCGTGCGTAACATAAACCAGTATTGCACGCTAAATATGCGCAGAGCGTTGTGCGCACCTATGTTGACAGTGACTTATGGGCCGTGTTCGACGGTCTCTTGTTTTTGAAGAATTCCTTCAAAATGATGGAAGCGCACGCGCAGGACGTACTTGTAGCTGCGCAAGACGGGCACATGCGCAAATGATTACAATGGCAATATAACCTCAAAACCTGTAAAATTGTGTCGCACACAGCTATCAACATTGATTTTACTGTCAATTAATGACAGTTATTTCGTGGTGTTAACTATCTACATTTATTGCGTTTCGAGTTTGACACAATTTCACAAGTTTTGAGGTTATATTCTCATTATAATCAATTGCGCATGTGCCGGTCTCGCGCAGCAGCAAGTACGTTCTGCTCGTGCGCTCCCATCATTTTGGAGGAATCCATCAAACAGAAGATACCGACCAACACAGCCCATGGAGAACGGCTGAAAAGTGCCAAAATACGCCTGCTTCAGAGCTACGAACAAGCGATTTTTTCGTGCATGCGTTATGAAAAAAATAATATGAGTTTTACAAAAAAAATAAGAAATAAAATGAAAGAGGTCCATATAAATTTACAAACAAAAATACTTCATTCTATTCTTAGTTAGCGGGTCGCTGACCCGCGCTTTGTTTTGGTCTTGAGCTATGCTTTTGTTTTTCTCGTGTTTGTGTTTCTCTAGGTAGGCTCGGTTTACTGAAACGGCTGATTTCAAATCGTTTTGTAATAATCTAATTAAATACGTGCTTCCACTACTTAAAATATTCTACGTAACAAGTGTGGGCTGATCATCCCTGCACTCGCGAAGCCCTTAAAATCAAGTTTAAAAACTAAAAAGCCGTTTTTTTACCCTTGCCCAAATTTACAAGGAAAATTTTGACATTTTTTTCGAAATACTGAGACAATTTCACATGGAATGAGTGATTTTCAATATGTGTTCTCTGTAAATACTTCAGAAATTAATAAAACACTAAAAAGTTCGAAAAATTCAATCAATCAAGTCTAACAATAACAAATACCCCGAACACCACTCAGTAGTCTCACTCCACGAGACGTCCAACAAGCACATGTTTGACTGGAATAACGTCCGCATTTTAGATCCCGCAACGTTTTGGAATAAAAGGATCACCTCAGAGATGTTACATATTAATTTACAGCAACAACCATGACACATAGAAACTTCTTTCACCGTATGCTAATATGTTACTGCGTTTACAGCCTAAGAGCGTCTCATGAACTGTAATAGTTCGGCTAAAATTTTGGTAGCTTCGTGACATTTGTAAGCCGACCCTTTTCCCACGCGGATTCAGCTGGGATACTGTCGATGTTGATCAACCCATATATGTAATACTCCTATATTGCTAATTCCTATAAGTAGAGGGGTTACGAACTAAGAGAAACAGAATATATTTCTAACTCACTTATTTACAACCCAATTAACATGTTCTGCGCAGCTGCGATAGTAATGGCGGATTGGCGGGTGTTAAAAGTATCTAGCCTTAAAATTGAAATATAATTTGTCCTTGAACGTGAATGAGTTCATGAAATATTTTTAGCCAATGAAATAATAATACAAAACGTATGAGCGAATCGTCGATTTAATCTTAACCTTCAAAACATTATTATACGTGTAAATGTTCTACGCAAGTGCCAGTTGTTGACTTGCGCAGAAAGCTCTGATGTGATGGAGATAGAAAGAGACAACATTATCGTCGGCACCGTAGGAAAGTAGCTATATTTCAGACCCTTTTAGCAATATAGGAGTATTACATATATGGTTTTTACCGTTTGACCACTATGTCTGTGTCTGCTAACGAAGATAACCTGATTCAAGGCCTTTTGTCTCGGGTGCAATATTTTGATCTTACGCGTGCATCCGGGTTTTGTTTCACTAACTCTATCAATTCAGCTGAACTAGGCTCATCGTATACAGCCTGGTGGCCTGTTTACAGTCGCGACAACTTAGCAATTAACTTTACGCCTTTATTGTTAGGATTACTAGATAATTATATAGGGCTTACTACAACATTACGTCTGTTTATTCTACTTTTTTTAAATCGTTTTTCTACCTTTTTACTGTTTTAGTTTTGTGTTGTACTTTGCCTTTTTTCATATTTATTGTTCTATGCATTGTTTCTTTTGGTACTACTCTGTTAATAGCTTTAAAAAGGATTGCGATATGTTGTCCAAACGTTAGTAATACAGTATTCTTCATTAACTATTTGGCTCGAGTTGATCGCTACGTTCGTTTAAAGAAAATACTATGATCTCGAGCGACACCCTTATTGATACATGTTTAACTTCGTTGATCAAGTGAAGCCCGGTGTTCATCTAGTTCTGTCGATCTCTTGTAATGACTGTACACATGTTTTAAACTTATAACATCAACGATTAATTTTGAGCTCTGCATATTTATATCGAATAGTACTCAGCGGACAACTACGTATATCGAATAGCTTATAATTTTTTTCACGGCGACAAGATTCTTGGTTATCTACTTAAAAAAAACAATTATAACAAAATGTGCTCTTCGTGTTGAAATAGTATATTTCAAATAATCAAGTTAAAACGATCTTTAAAATCCACTAAAAATCCCTCAATAAACATTTCGACATACAGTCCGACCCCGGGCACTGTTACTCCCCACCCTTTGCCCCATAAGCCAATGAAAGCGAAGCTTCAGGTCCGTAGCTATGATGAATACAAAAGGTTCTTTTAGTGTATTGAAAATGATTCAAAGCGAAGTATCTTATCACTTTGGTTATGATTGATTTTTTTCAGATTTTTATCTCATCCCGATGTGTTCAATATTCTCACCGAAACTCGCCTTTGGTTGGGGATATACGTCCCATATTACCCTAATTCTGTTAGTAATGAAAGTATAATTCTAACCTCAAGATTCTAAACTTGTCAGAACAACTCTAGAAAACTTCCGTTTTAAAAGAGATAAAATCAAAGATTTTTGTCAGAAAAAAAACGTGAATCATTACATGCATTTTCGTAAGAATAAACTTATCTTTGTACATGATAAACAAACTGGAACTGCTAAGTGCAATTTCAAAGATATCGTTTAGAAAAAAATGTCTTCACTAATCACTTATAAACACGGACATCAGCACTGTGCTTTGTTTTCTAAACTAAAACCCCCATGAACACGGGGACATTGAATTATGAACATGAGAAACAAATTTCAGTTACCCTTAAGAATTTGTCTTTCACCATTTTGGAGATCTGAGTCGGCCCTGGCCGGATTCACAGTGCCCCAGGCTCAGCTGTTCACAGTGCCCGAGGTTTAACAGTGCCCGGGGTCGGACTGTATTTTCTAAATACATACTCTACAAAATATTTATATAAAGGTTATCTCTAATATAATTGTGTAAATAATTCGTAAATATTGAATAAATCTCTGTAATAAAGATATTATTTGACATTTAGATCGCACTTTAAAATCTTGTTTACAATATTTAGAAAATATTATTACAATTGTGGTATACTAATAAAGAGACGTCACGCGTATACGTCTGGCTGTATGGGAGCGAGGGAAAAGAGGCTCGGTCTGGCAAAACAGTCCCACACGATCCGAATTCGGTACAGCGAGGTTTTGAGGTATGCTGGTATCCCGAGTACGAGTGCCGGGATTATATTCAATAATTCAATAATTAATCAATATTCAATAATTATAAATGTTGAAATTAAAAGTAGAGACTCTAAATTAATTACATTAATTTTTTGAGATTTTTCAAATACGTTTAAGTGGGTCAAATAGAGGTCAAACCAAAATCGGTATAGGTTACCGGCCGCGTAGTAAAAAAATATGGTTGCCGGCGGAGGGTTAACCAGAATAAGTAACACGCCCATACTTGAATAACATAAGAAGTGTTAATTTTCGAGTTCGATAAATTTCGTATGCTGGATCGATCCTATTCATCGTTGATCGTCGAATAAATCCATTAGATATCATTTTTCATCAACGTTTCGGAGTCTTTCGTGATTTTATTTTTCATAATTCCAGTGCTATTTTCGCAGTTATTTCTGCCATCAAAGTTACGGAATAAACCCCCACCCAGTTAGCACAAGATATTTTCATGATATTACTATATTCATACTAAATATCTACTGAATATACCCAATATTCCCAGAACATTTCTAGAATATTTCTGATAACATTATACAGGGTGAGTTTTCTCCGGGGTCCTGAGAGGGTGTGGCTTCAATCGGCTGAGATTCCGCCTCCTTTTATTCATACTTGTTATTGTCAGGACAATAGTCTCCATTCAGACACAGATACCTCCATTTCTAAATCGATCTATTATTCTGAGCAGACTAGCTTATGATAGACAATCTATTCAGAATTTGAAGTGAATAGTATTTTCTCATTATTTTGATAAGGCTTTATATACATTTTCGTACATTGTAGATACACGGAAAGAGCCAAATGAATAGTAGCTGACAATATAGGAGAATTGTTATTCTGATAATTACAAGTATGAATAGGAAGAGGCGGAGTCTCAGCCGACTTAAGCCACACCCTCTTAGGACCCCGGAGAAAACTCACCCTGTATATTCTGATAATATCCTGAAAATATTTCCTTATGAACCAAAGCGTATGTGAATTAATATTTCACGCATATTTGGAGGATATTTCGAAAATATGCATAAAATATAGTTAGTATATCACACAAATGATGATAATTTTTCATCAAAACTAAGTTCACTTCTGGACCATGGATTCTTCGATTCTTCTTCAACTTTTGGATTTCATAATCAACATTGAAGAGAGACGTCTTGAATTTTTCAAGATCTTCAAACTGACCGGTTTAAATTTGACACGCAGCCGAATACGCTAAATTTTGATATCCCAAGGTTTGGAAAAAATCGAAGAACCCTAGATCTCAGAGTATTCGGTATAAGGATAGAGGTCTCACAAAAATTGTTCTATTCACCAGACTTTACCGCACTTCGTTTGGACAGCAATTCGAATAATTTTTGTGACACCTCTGTCCATCATGTTTTTTGATTTGTTCTCCATTTTTCAGTTTATGAAAACCTCACGATGTAGACGTGAAATTTGCCATTTTCATCACCTTCATTTCCCTCATACACAACATACCTGCAGATAAACTCAAGCTTCGATTACTCATCAAGCGCGCAAACCACAAGCGCAAAACGGCTGTAGCTCTGTACGGGAACATTTTCGGACATGAGTTCCAATGCTCAAAATCCTTGCCTATCGGTCCTCTACCTACCCTGTCATTTTGGCCAAAGTTACCGATAACACTCTGAATATTCCCGTTTATACTATCCCAATCTCCTCAGTATGTTCTTAGAATATCAGCTCTGCGTATATTAGAATGATATTCTGAGTAGCAATAAAAAGCGGACATGGAATCTACTTGGTATATTCTTAGAATATTCGAGTTTAATCATCGAATATCACCAGTATATTTATGATATTATTTGGCCATCTACTGAGAATATTCTCAGAACATTCTCAGACGATCTTGTGCTATCTGGGCAGGTATCACACAACTCTTAACGGTGTATTGGAAATAATTTATGTCATGATGAGCAGAAGACAAACTTTAACCGTGGTTACTTAGTTATCTCTGAATATTTGTCATAGTGGGGATCATGCTGGCGCCAGTTACTATGAAGTAAGCAAACTTATAAAGCATGACATTCGTTCACCAGTTACAACTTGAGTATCTTCACCGAATATTCCGTCATCGTTGGCAAGTGAGTTTAACTGCTCAGGCAAAGTTGATATAGAATTCTACAGTGGCCCGTGACTATTGATAAAAGAATGTAACATTGTGTTTATAATAGATTTATATGTTCTAGAACAATTCATATATTACTGATATATGACTGTTCTTTCAACAAATTTCTTAGCCAAATGGCTTCTTTGGTTGTTGTTGCTGCAGCAACATATTCTGCTTCTGTAGTACAAAATATCTCAACTTTTGACGTTGCGCAGACCATGTAACTCCATGGTCCATTTACAAAACTAAACGCGTAGCCTGTGACTAACCTTCGTGTTTTTATATTGTTAGCAAAATCTGCGTCGGAGAAGCCGCTTAACTGTGAATCTTTTCCTCCACTGGTATATTGTATAAAAAGACTGGGAGTCTTCTTTAAATATTTGAATATGCGTTTAACTGCTTGCCAGTGACTCTCGCCATGGTTATTTACGAATTTACTAAGATTATTATCTGCATAGGGGCAATTCCATCTCAAATCAGCCGAATTTGCGTATTTTTTGAAGTTGTATAGGGATTATAAATCTTATGAAATTTTGTTTCATGTGTAATAAATGCGAAAAAAGGCAAATTCTTGGCCGATTTGAGGTGGAATCGCTCATTAGAAATATCTGGCCTAGAGACAGTGGCTAAGAACAATAGAGAGTCTATCTATAAGGTTCGATTGTTTGTTTTTTTTTTTGCTATCTGCAATCGAAACTAATATAGCGTGTGGATCAGCTGATATGCTAACTGGCTTTGCTTCCCTCATTTTAAACTTACTCAAAATTCTATTAACATCTGGTGTTTGGTAGAAGAGTCAAGAGTATCACATCGGTTGCGCTCTAATTGTATTCCGATAAAAATACTTGCGTCACTAAGAGTAATATTAAAAGTTTTCTTCAATAATTTTACAATTGAGTCTAATACTGACTGTGACTTTGCTGCGATTGGTCCATCGTCAACAAATAACGCTGGGTAGTCTCTCACCACCTACCATGCGCAGTCGTGACCTCTCGGTGGTGCGCATGCTCGTGCCCTCCAAATTCAATGTATCATAATTTCCTCCTTTATTAAACTCAGAAGAATTACATAACATGAGTATCTCAATATAATTGAACACAATGCTTAACACTAATACAATCATCCGTTTGCCTTTTGCATCAATCTAAGCGATTTTCTCGGAAGTACATCATTGCATACACTAAACCCCTTTGTTAATTTCTGACTCAACTTACGAGGAAAGGTACTTCAGTGTCCCCCTCCGATTTCGAAAAACTTTTTATATGTTCTAGCCCATACGTACGATATGTTTAATTTTACACAACAATTCATAATTCAAAAAATTATTGAATTACAACATAGGTGATGAAATCTTCGTGTAGTAATAATCGATTTCAATTCATATTTTCATTTCAATTATCATTCTAAAATTTATTGATTAAATTTTGTACAGTAATGATATTCTTCGAATAAATTTTTTAAACGAAGTGACTTTTTACACCATGAACATCTTACTACAGCTACATTGGTGCAGCCTTCAATTTCACATCGCGTTTGTTATGACATAGCAAAAGCAAATTCAACTGGATTTTCAAAATTCTGGGGTCGCTCTTCTGTGTAACCACTTTTGAACCAGGCATATCAAAATAAATTTTCGTACCTTGGGGATGATAATTGATTATGTACCAGAGACTTCAATTTGATTATATTACTTCTCAAATGCAAACTTATATCATAATCAAGTAACATGACACTGTCTGAAAAATGTCTGACATAATTTTTTCAAATTCTAAATCTGAAGACATCAAGTGGCTGGATGTTTCCTGTTGTCCCTTTTGGTATGATCATTGTAACAATTTCTTTATTTCGCGGTGTAACTTTGGTGACAGCTCTAGGGCAATGTCCACTCCATGAGTCTATCAAAAGGACACTTTTTTCACCGACGCTTGGGAAAAACACTTCTTGAAGCCATACTTTGAAGCGTTCTATAAATAAATACGTGTTAGATAAATAGCAGATCCATTTTCTATAATCGAAATATCATATATCAACGTACCTGATGTAGCCTTGCCAGACTTCGAAATACTTATGAAGATATTAGGAGGTCGAAAAATGTTTCGTTTCACTATTGGCCCCAACCGTTCAGATGGTTCTTTTGAAATTATCAAAAGAGGTAACAACATTTTTCCTTCTGCTGATATTGTTGGCTGAATGGTGTAACTATGAGTTGTCGCTGAAACGGATTGTACAAGACATTCTACTCGTTTTGTGCCTTCTTCTATTGAAGTTCGGCCCGAATGTATTTCTAATTGAAAACCACGTTCCGCCTTTATTCATCTGGTGAGCCCAGCGTCTTAATTGGCGCACAGGCTTGACGTGTTTGAAACAGTGTCAGACTGTTTCTAACTTCCTATTTTGTTTCGTTTTCCCTCTTTTCCACTACTCGACCGCTCTTTGTTTGTAGTCATAGCTCAAGCCTTCTTCATCATCGGTACATGTTTCTGGGCTTAATGGAGCTTCTCCAAGACTCCATTCGACCTCATTATCGTGTACAGCTTCTACTAAGACATCTCTAAACGGTTCTTCAAAATCTAATATCGTATCTTCGACGATTTCTAAATTATTGAATTCTGTCATAGAGTCTTTCAAAACTCTCTCGAAACTTTCTTTTAATTCCACTTCATTTCTGTTAATAGGACTATATCAGGAATATGCATTGCGTCGAATGTGAGAAGCGAGAGTCTTATTACGTTCATTGGATTGATAGACATGTTAATAACGATACGTTACTCACGATAGCTGATGTAAAAATAATAGATCAACGGTCGATAAGCAACTCAATTTCTGAAGTTATATAAAGTCAGCTTTGGCTCTGTTACCTCAAGTGGGATGCTTTGCTTATCAAGATTCGCGGCAGCGAATTACCGCCAAGTACTTTTCCGCTGGCGAGTGCCAGCTGAGAATCATATACGCTAACCAATTTTTATACTTGTAAACATTGCGTCATATCTTGAGTCTTATCAAATGGGTTTGTGAAAAAAATTTGGACGATATCAACCAAGTATTTCCGAAGTTATATCTCTTATAGTTGATGAAAAATCACAAGCTTCTTCTTCATCTTCTTCTTCTTCGAGGTTCTCTCCACCGATATCTCGCTCCCTATTCATTTTGATTACGTGATCGTAATCATGATCGGGTTGCAAGCTAATAACGTCACGGGTTCTCGATTTGGCAAATCTCGATTTGAAAAATGTATTATCTTAAGATATTAACCGGAATCAAGATTATTATTATCATTACTATTATGTTTATTGTTATTATTATTATTATTGTTATTATTATTACTTCATCTAGACATCTATATCTGTATGTCTACATACTGTAACGTTGCATCTTGCAATACGCCACCATAGGCGTGAAATGCGGGTAGCTAGCAAAGGCAAACAGCTCCCGGAGGTAGCGACAGACCGTGGGTTAATTATTAGCCTAATTAATGCTTTTCCTTTTCCTTATTTTTGTAAAACGTACTGGTGGAGACTGGCGCTCGGACGTCTAGGGACTGGGATTCTACGACGACATCAATTATCTTCAGTCATCTTGTATTGAGCCTGCATTTATCTCAATGAATGCACTTCCGTCATTCTTCGATCGTGGATGCTACTGCGATGGACGAATAAGGGTGTTACCAGCCAGGAGCTGCACCACGTACCGTCGAAGAATTCTAGACGCCCCGATGATGGTCGAATAAAGCAAGGTGAACCGTGTAGCTTAACGACCTAGTCGAGCTGAATTCACCCTAACATCAACTCTCTCGTCATCAACCCACCACCGGCGTTATCCTAGACAGATCCCGGTGGAAGATCCGTAACCATACGGTGCAGGCCCACCAGTAAACCGTCCGTATCACCAATGCGGAATAAACAAGATGTAGATCAGAGGAGCATTTTTAATTCCGCCAGATCCTCCGGCTGGTTTGCTTTTTGTTTGAAACGCAGTCGGGGTGCGTTTCGCCACTTGATGCAGCAAGGAGTTCTATGACGAGGATCGAGACACACGGAGAAGTACAATACATAAGCTGGGAATAGTATTTTGAATTTTGAACATTTGAATATTGCCGCCCAGCCGCCACATTAGCTGGAGTTCTCGACACCCAATAAGCGTCTAGCCGAAGAGCCACAACGAGCTTCAACGAGCAGCCATTCAGCCAGCCGCCTAACTAACGTTTTGGGTCTCACTTAGGGTGAACGTCGGGGGATTCCCTAAGCCTATATAATGAGGGGTGAGGCAAGGATCGGCGTACTTCTATGCTCGTCTGCCGACGACAGAAGAACTTATCAGCTACCTGCAGTTTATATTTCCGCCTATACCGCCAGTGTCTGGCCAGTACCGCCTTGTATCACCTTTGTTCCGCATGTAGTTTATCTTTAATTGTGTTGTTTCGTTATTTATTCTAAATTGTTATTTTCGCCTTATTGTTTAACTTTAGTTTTGTGAATTCCTCGATTACATCGACAAGGTAAGAACTTCTTTTTTGTAACGCCTCGAGTCTCTCTCGAAATCTGTTTCGTCATTATTTTGTTACAATTCATGGTATTTTGTTGTGGCGTGGGTCACCATACCTGTACTTTCGGATACGATAAGTCGTAAGACTTCATCCCGCTAGTCTTCTCAATAAATAACTTATTAAAACGGTTTCTCGAGGCGACCCGCGATTGCGATTTATTTGTGGAATTCTTTTGCTTGCTTTGAATAGTAATTTTTCCTTTAGAGTTATTTCTTTTTATTAATTATTTTAGAAACAGCGGCCATGTACCAGGTGCTAGTATGTGATTAGTTATTTTATTAATTATTTGGCTTGTATTATTATTTTGCATCTTCTGATATTTTGTAACCCGATCTGTCGCTCGAAATCCGTCCGGGCCTCTAAAGCCTCTAAATCTTTATTTTGTGTGTTGTAAGTGACATATAAACGTCTGGCGCTCAGCAAATTCTATTTTCTCGATAATAGATATTTTTGATCGTATTAGAGTTAACGCCGAAGGCGCGATGGTACCTAGATTTGTCTCAAATTTAGATACGTCGTTGCAATATGTATTGTAACGTATCAAGCTTGCTCCGAACCGAACCGGCGCGCGCAACCGGAGAGAAGTAGGGGCACCGAGACAAAGGGTATAAGAATGGTGGCACAACGCTGCTCAGCAGCATTTTCTATCTGTCGGAGAAATGACTCTTTAGCGAACTAGCTACGGTTGAACAGCTAACTTTCTTTCGGGATAATCATTTGATCTATCGCTGACAAATAACTAACTTTAGCTTCTAGATAAAATCACAAAGAAACGTATAAACTGAGTAGATTATCTGTCCGATTCTATTGTAGTAATTAAAAGATATGGCATTTGCCAATTGCGGTTTAAAAATCACTTTACTAAACTTTAACATAGTCTTCCTGTCGGATTCTATAAAGTTAAATTTAACCAAATCAAAACAACGGTAGAGTTTAACGAACGCGAACCTAGCTTAGAATCACACAAAAAACAAAACACAGCGAAAACACGTAGAGTTTGAGTTGATTTTATAACGGAAATTTTTGTATCATTTTTATTTTATTTTTGTAAAAACTGTTTGGAAAATCGGATTAAATTTTATGTTTGTTAAAAATCAGTAGTTACTAGATTTTCATCAACATAAATTCACTTCCTAAAATCATATTTTTGGTTAAGCCAGAGAATCGCCAGTTTTAAACAAATCACTGATTAGTACTGGTTTTATAAAATCCGTGCCTGGATCACCAAAAAGTTTCAAGTCTGAAGAGCAGGCCTGACTCTTGGATTCCGGTTCTGTCTAGAATTAATTATCAGGTTGATATGCTTGATATGATATTCAGCTCTATCGAAATAGGGTACAGACTTGATTAATAAATAATCCAGTTCTGTAAATACAGCTCTAATTGGTAACAATTCAAGTCTGTCAGCTAAGTAACGTAGTCAAGACTGGAAGACTTGGGCGAATCCTAGAAGAAATTAAATTTAATGCAACAACCACGCTCTTTAGAAATTCGTTTGTTAATTAAATAAATTAATTGAAAAACACCCAAACGTACTTGCAATATATATCCATATACCTATATATCTATATCTATATATCTATATACCTATTTATCTATATGTATATATATATATTTAGTCACTCGGCCAAAGTTGCGACTATCTTGAATTGACGGTTTTAAATTCCGTTCAAAAAACATCATGCCGATCTGTTTTGACATCCGCGATATTAAATCTCCATTTTGAAGATACTAATGTTTTGACTTCTGGATTTATTCGCGATTTGATAGTAGCACGCGAAGTGACTAAACCGAATAGACAAGTTGTACAATTCTACAGGGTTTGCGAAAATTTTAACGTTTTTATTCAACTACAGATTCCGTACTTGATTCACGTACCTTTGATCATCACGATATAACGCTCTAAACTATGGGGATTTTATCAAACCACTTTGTATTTCAACTGCTGGGAATACTAGTTGCGATTGTCATCGCAGCATATGTTTACTTGAAACATGTGACTTACAACTATTGGAAGAATAAAGGAATCAGTCAGGCCAAGCCTGTCGTTCCTTTTGGTAGTATGTGGCCTATTGTCACGGCGAACTTGTCAATCGGTGAGAAAAATGATATTGAATTTTTTTTCGCACCTCTATACCGCGATATTTTATGCTATAAGTGTGGAAGTGTAATCCATATAATTTTGGTATTTTTATTTCAGGCGAATGTTTGCGTGATTTGTATCTGCAGTTCAAGGATTGTCCTGTGTTTGGATTTTATTCGTTTCACAGACCTTCGCTCGTGATCTGTGATCCCGATCTAGTGCGTTTCGTGCTTACCAAAGAGTTCTCGCACTTTCAAAACCGTGGAGTATACTTCAACGAGGAAGTTGACCCTCTGTCGGCTCATCTCTTTATGGTGCCCGGTGAAAAATGGAGAAATTTGAGACTCAAGTTTAGCCCAACATTCACCTCAGGTAAAATGAAGTACATGTTCGCCACGGTCAAAGAATGCGCTGACAATCTTGCTCAGTGTGTAGCCGAAGAAATAGAGAACCACACAATCATCGAAATCAAAGATCTCATGGCGAGGTAAGTTGCCTTAAGACGATGTCATGGGCCTGCCTTACCGGCCCCAATATAATTTTGCTAAAAACTCCAAATAGATGATCAAAAATAATATAGAATGGATTTATTCTATGATTAACGAGGAATAAGTTTAATCTGGCTCGTAAAATTTATCGAGAGCGAGAAAAATTCATTTTTTATGATCGTAACGTGTAGACGTCTCACTTATTTTGGTTATAATTGAAGCTAACGCATCACTGAAGCGGAAACGAATCAAATCCCGTAATTCGATATGTAATGTCGAAAATTTATAACTAAAAATTTCGAGTTTCACGCAAAAATATGTCTTTCAATTATGTGGAGTGAAATTTCGCTCTTTGGGGGTGAAAATTGCGCAACTCTTAATTTTGATTTTACTCCCAAAGAACGAATTTTCACTCTTTTGATTTGGGTCTTTCACTCTCTTTTGCACTTCTGTAAAGAGTTGCGCAATTTTCACTTTACCAAATTCAGAGGGAAGACTACACGTTGTATTCCTGTAATAATTGGTAATTGTCGATTGGCAATGCCTGGGAGACGTCATGATCTTTAGTCTGGATTATTATATAAAGCGCGCGGCAGTGCGTTCACAATCAGTCAATCAAAAAATCCCTAGGGCGTGTTTCCTCGTACGACAATACTTGAATAGAAATCTGGACTGAAACTTATTGCTTCTCACAGCCCTTGACAATCTCCTCATTCAAGTATAACCACAGGAATACAAAATCCAGCGTTATTATTGCGTTGAACAACAAAATTTTCAAATAAAAATGTTCGGTATCGCATGATTGATGGTACTATCTGGTTTATTTTCGCTTCAGTGATGCATACCCTTCGACGATAATCAGAATAAGTGATACGCCTACACTTTACGATGCATAGAGAATGAATTTTTCTCAATTCCGGTGATATTTGCGTGCTGGATCGAACCTATTCGTTCGATTCCTTCGTTAATCGTAGAATGAATTCATATCATATCATTTTTGATCACCGTTCAGTAGTTTTTCGGAAAATTATATTGAGGCCAGTTAAGTAGGCCTATAGCATCGTCTTAATGAGACAAGGACGTTAACATCATGAGTAAGATAACATATTATTGAATTATTGATTTGGGTATAGATTTACCACTGACGTGATCGCCTCCGTTGCTTTTGGGATTGAATGCAACAGCCTTCAGAATCCAGATGCAGAATTTCGTGTATGGGGTCGAAAGGTCATGAAGCCAAAACCAATAGTGAATGCAATGATGATATTGTGTCCGTCATTGCTAAAACTGTTCAACGTTGCAACGACTGACAAGGAGGTTTCCAATCGCATGATCCAAGTGTTCAAGGAGACTGTGGAGTACAGAACAACTAATAATGTCAAGAGAAAGGACTTTCTAGACCTCGTAATGCAGCTGATGAACAAGGGCTATGTGCAACGTGACAACGATAAGGAACCACTTGATGACTCAGGTAATCTAATAATATCTTTTATCCTGAATGGCCCATATCGTAAGGATTCTCAAAACCGAATCACAATTCAGAGGCTACCGCTGAGAAGATAACAATGCTGGAAGGAGCTGCACAAGTCTTCGTCTTCTGGCTTGCTGGTTTCGAGACATCTTCTTCAGCCGCGACTCACTGTCTTTATGAGTTGGCGGTGAATCAGCACGTGCAGCTTAAGTTGGCTAATGAAATCGACAGAGTGTTGGAGAAATTTGGAGGCCTCACTTACGAGAGTCTAAATGCGATGCCTTATCTTCACAAAGTAGCATCTGGTCAGTCTATAAAAAAAAATTCCTGATTACTTTCTTGTCATTCCGATCCTGTCATTGAATTTCCATCAACATTATCTAATATGTTCAAAAGAGACGCTGAGAAAGTATCCTTCGCTGCCAACCCTCAACCGAGAGTGCAACCGAGACGTTGACTTGCCTGGAACTGACATCCACATTACGCAGGGAACTCCAATTATCATTTCAGTATGGGGGCTTCATTCGGACCCTGAAATATATCCAGAGCCAGATAAATTTGATCCGGAACGTTTCAGCGAGGAAAATATCGCCAGTAGACATCGATACTCTTATCTACCCTTTGGCGAAGGACCTAGGAATTGCATCGGTAAGCTTCTCGTCTGAAAAGTTACCTGTAAGCTATCTGACGATCGATCTATTTCTGTCTTTATTTGAGGTATGAGGTTTGGCTTGTTGCAAATGAAAATTGGTTTGGTCAGCTTACTCGCGAAATATCACTTCGAGATGGGACCGAATACTCCTGTGTCACTTCGGATGGATCCAGGGAATTTTCTTCTTTGTCCAAAGGATGGGGTAGAGCTACGAATTACGCGAAGATGATATGATGAGAACCATGTTACCACAATCTTCTAATTTGAATTCATGCACTAACAAAAAAATCTTAATTTTAGCGTTCAGTACTTGAGTGGTAGTTACGGAATTTGCTTTCGTACTGGTAATTATACTCATACCCACGATGTATTGTTGTTTGATGAAAACTTCGTTGACACTGTATGGTAGAAAGCTACAAAATAAACAAGCAAACGATGCTGTAACAATTATTCAGACAAGAATCACGTACACCTGATGAAATATTTGTTTTTAGAATAAAAATGTATGCCAATTAACATACATCGATTAAGGGGCTATTAAAGACGCTCATCGTTTGGAAAACGCGGGGAACCAAGACTCCTACATCACTCGACCGATCGGAATGAGAATTTGAAGATCGATGTATTATCTTTGCAGAAAGTGGAGTAATGTTTTACTTTTTCAAAATTTCGAAAAAAAATCGATATTATAGCCTACCTGAAACTGACTCTGCAGTCATATTGAAGATGACGTACAGTGAAATAATAGAATGAGCGCTTTGCGTTGACCATAGCTATTGATATTTAATATTCATGAACGCAATAAATGAATTGAATAAATCACGAAGGCAATAAATCAATTGATCATATTACGTTGTTTTTCAAAATAAAAATGAACATCAGTCATCCATTTCATAATCACTGCTGTGTGCGAGGGGTTATCTAACTGTGTAGTCATACGTTCGATAACGTTTGAAGTCATATTTTTTTTGAATAACGCATAACTAAAGAACTATTGACTTCATCAGAGTGCGTTAGAGATGAAAACGTTTCGCTCTTTTAGTTCGGAATCACATGAATTTTTTCAGAATTTTTGAACTTTATATTCTTACCCACATTTTACCACAATTGATATAAGATTTTACCGGTGAGAAAATCAAACTCTCATTTTTTATTGTAACTTGAGAAATATTAACTTATCAAAGAAATTATAAGAGACAAAAAGGCTTGAATTATCCGTATTCGATTTATTCAATTTTTTTCAGAATTTTCGTACATTTTTTGTTTTCAATAAACCGAAAGAAAAATTCTAACAAAATTCACACGAAGCTTGAATGAAAGAATGAAATTTTTTTATCTCCAACACTTTTTGATGAAGTCACTAGTATTTCAGTTAGGCATAATTTAAAAACAATTATTTAATACTAAAATTTGAAGAACTTCACGAAACAAAAATTGTAAAAAAAAAGTTTAATAGACCGAATTGAATTTTTTGTCTTCCACTTGAAAATGTCTTTGGAGAATTTTCATGCCCGAATACTTCCCAGGCATCTGTGCGGTAAAGAAATAGAAAAATGTCAAAAATGACTCGTTTTGAAACAAAAACCTTAAATTCAAGAAAAGAATCGTAGACATATTTCACAATGTTAATTGAAAAGTTTGTTCTCTTTACTTTAAAATGCGATTTTTAAATTTCTTCTTACGATGTTTTTTCACCGAGATATCGCATGTTTTGGTCTGCAATAAAATTCGCGAAATTGATCTCGTAGTTATGGACGGTACTGTACAATCTGCAACATTGCAGGCAGATAGTTCATTATGTATTGAAAAAAATTGAAAATCGCTGCCTCTCCCATTCGCATCCTGCCTATAGGCTGGCAGTTGTTTCTGGCTGATTTTGTTACTGGAATTCATTGTTTAACTAGCATCCAAACTGACAACACGATACGAATTAAACAATTTACTCCTGCAATTCTGAAAATTCATCGAAATAATCATTTCCTGCTCACACACTCCTTTTATCGCCCTATTTACTAACAGTCACGTACGTTACTTTTATCATTTATATCATCTTACGAACATTTTCATTTTCATTTTTATTTTTGTGAGTCATAACCGTTATATCAAATTTTTATTCTGTTTCACGTAGATATTGTTTTTTTTTTTTTATCCTGGTTTCCCTAAATTATAATAGGCGTTCTATTCATTTTTATTCTTGTTCGTCCTACTCAACAGACATATATAATACATTTTTTCCTGTTATTTCTTGCTTGTTCATTTCAAGTCCCAAACTTTTATGCTTTTCTAAGAAATATTATTGTCTGTCCCATTCAATTTATTAATTTTATTTGGATTATTGTTTTTCAAAATTAATTCACTCACAAAAAGTTAATTAATTTTAATCGTACTTTTCTTAGACTCATAAGTGTGTTGTTCATTTTCATCGTTGTGCTATTTAATTTTTCATACAATTCGTTGATTGTTTTTTTTATCCAACTTATAAACATTTTTATCATTTTTATCGTAGTTTGGCTAACTCATAATCGCTTTTTTTCATTTTTATAATTGTTTATTCGACATTGATTTTTTTTCAATCTTTATTATTGCGTGTTATTTATTCCTATTTTAATTTTTGCTGTTCTATAATATTCTAATTGTTGTTTCCTTTTAATCGTTAAAGTTATCTTAATTTTCATCGTAGTCTTCTTCAACTCCCAAAAGTTACATTCGTTTTCATATTTGCTTATCATTCCGGATAACATTGTTCAGTTATTTTTGTATTATATCTTATATTGAACCATAAACGTTTTAATTATTTTTTATCATTGCTTTCATTATTCCAAATAATACTTTTTGTAACAATTTTTTATCTTAACTAACCAATTCTTGTACTCACTATTTTTAATCTCACGCTTTGAAAAATGACGGCCTCAATTAATATTAACGGCGAAAATTTCGAAATTAAAGACGCGGGAGGTGGCGGGGATTGCTTATTTAAATCACTAGCTTTAGCTTTGAACAAGAGAAGTCACCATGTCGTACGTCAAGAAGTCGTCGAATATGTAGTTCAACGATGGTCTCAGTATGAATTTTGGGTGAAATACGGATTAGACATGAGTACAAAGTACAAATACCGTTCGCAAATGGGGAGATCCGGAGAATTTGGCTCGTTGGTCGAGTGCCGTGCAGCGTCGGAATATTACAAAATAAATATTATCATCGTTAGAATGTTACCAGATGGATCCTATTTTAAGGATGAGAATTTGATGGAGAATGGAAATCTTCCATTTGTTTATCTTTTATTCACTGGCCAACAAAATGAATCGCACAGAGATGGACACTTCCAGTTATTAGTTAAACTGCAGGTTCATAATACTCCTTACGATAGTGCAGCCGATAATACCTTTGCCGATTCTAATACGATGGAAGCTAGGGAAATGGAAATATGTGAAACTGATTGTACAAATAACCTCAACAGTATTCCAAATTTTGATCAGATGAATGAAGCTGCAGTGCATGAACACGATGAGATGTCTACAGAAATTACTGCCTCAGACCAATCTGGCGAAACCATCAGAAATTCAATGGAAATGTCACTGTCGGAAGAAAGTTCTGATACTAGAGCCGACAGTGATTTTATTTGCAAGGAACATAAAACTGACGGATATAATCGAGCAAAGCGATTGAAAACAACATCCCGCACAGGTGCCTTGACCGTGCGTATGAAACAAATGATTTACAGGGTGCGTTCATATTTTGAAACAGAAAAAATGGTGGGACATATTATAAATGTTAAAAAAGTAATAGAGAGGACCGCATCTTGTCTCGGTATATCTGAAAGGACGGTAAAGCGAGTGGCAAAGGAAGGGAATAGCGGTGAGTGGAAAGAACCATATGAGGGCGCACCAGGGAGACCATCAGTTGAATTTGATGAATTCTTGCTGGGTGTTATTCGGCGAAAAATTATGGACTTTTACATGAGGAAGGAGTATCCCACCGTTAAAAATTTAATGAAGCAGTTGAAACAGGATGTTGAAGATTTGCCGGATTTTTGCGAAAATACATTGAGAAAGCAGCTCAAGAAAATGAAATTTACGTACAAAAGACTGAATAAAAAGCCGGTTCTAATGGAGAGTCAAGTCATCGCTGGGAAAAGGTCGGAATTCTTGAGATTGATAGAACATTACAGAAATAACGATTGGAAAATTTACTATACGGATGAAACATGGAGCGGTGCTAATCAGTCTCGGACGCATGGATGGGTTGAATGCGTACAACTGAACAATCATCGTGACAATTTTGATGAATATCGTAGCGGAGTTCAGCAGGTTGGCGGATTTCGTGGAGGTTTCATAACACCGTCTGGTTCTGGCAGGAGAGTCATTATTTTGCATATAGGGAGCAAAGAGGGATTCCTAGATGGCTGCATGAAGTGCTTCGTTGGGAAGAAGGGAAGTATGGACTATCACGACGAAATGAATGCTGAGCATTACGAAGAATGGTTCCGCCACGTATTAACAGTTATACCTGAGAAATCTGTTATCGTGATAGATCAAGCTCCATACCACACCATGCTTGATCCGGACTATCGAAATCCCACGACAGCATGGAAAAAAGAAAAAATAATTGAATGGATGAACAACAGGAACGTACCATTGCCAGAATATGCAACATCATTCAATGCTTTGACAAAGGCAAATTTGCTCGTTCAGTCACGTGCCTATCACTTCCCTAAGAAATATCTACTCGAAAAAATTACTGAAGAACTGAGGGGTGGCAGTGTCAAATTATTGTGGCTTCCTGTTGCTCATTGCGAGTTCAATGCTATAGAACTTATATGGGCATATGTGAAAAATAAAGTCGCTACTCAAAACAAAACTTTTAAAATAAATGACGTTCATCGATTATGTGTAGATATCATGAATAATATTCCCTACGATTTATGGCCAAACTGTGTCAGGCATGCAGAAAAAATTCAACAAACTTATATAAATAGCGAGTCGGCGATGGCAATGGCGGTCGAACCAATGATAATAGACGTGAATGAAGATTCAGAATCAGAAACAGATTTCGAAACTGACGATGAGACTGCGGTTGGATGAAGCATGTTAATAATGGGGATACATAGAGAACGCGATACACCTATAATGTCAAATTTTAGCCATTATTAGTTTTCATTACTTCATCAATTTATTTATTTATTTATTTATTCAGTTATTGACTGTTGATTTATTTATTAATAGTTTCGTTCGTTTGTTTGACAAGCAGTGATGATTATTTTACGTACATTTTTGAAAATTCACTAGTTCCATCTTCGGGGGTGATCTTAATAATTCATCAAAAATGTTATTTGTCTTAGATTCGCTACCAGAAACAACGAGTATTTATAATTATTCACCTAATCAGTTTTAAAATTCACAGGCCTTATCTTCGGGGGTGATTTTAATAATTCATCAAAAATGTTATTTGTCTTAGATTCGAAACCAGAATCATCGAGTATTTATAATTATTCACCCAATTATTTTTAAAATTCACAGGCCTTATCTTCGGGGGTGATCCTAATAATTTATCAAAAATGTTATTTGTCTAAGATTAGCGACCAGAATCAACGAGTTTTTAACATTATTCACTTGATTTATTTTAAATTTACAGGCTATATCTTCGGGGGTGATTTTAATGATTAATCAAAAGTGTTATTATGTAGTATGAGTTCGACGACCAGAATCATTGAGTATTTATGATTAGGTATTTACGTGTTTTTTTTTTAATTCATGCGTTTCATCTTTGAAGGTGATTCTGATAATCTATAATAAGAATGTTATCTTGTTATAATTGGCAATAATAAATGTGCACACAAATGTGTAATATTTATGTCATACAGTATAGACAACTGCACGTAGTTTTCGAACATTTAAATAAAGACAAATTGAATTTATTATAAAAAGTTGATCAAATTCGTAACAGTTTACAGAACTCTGAAATTACACATCTATAACGCAAGCATCGCTATCACGGGGAGTTCGGTATAAACAGGATCACCGTACGAGTTGCGTCGTCATTTTATAACATACACGTGTATGTACCAGCTGGTAATCTTCAATTCCGTCACTTTTGAATTTCAGTGCTTACTAGAGATTGAATTCCTCCAAATATATTTCTAACAAGTGTTCAGTTCGACTGACAACGATAGACCAGTGGTAAAGCTTTTCGATCAGATACACTGATTGTAGTCATGAATTGATAGAATAATTGATTACTGAATTTTCACGGTTCGAATTACGGTCAACATACAAATTTGAATTCAACAATCTTTTAAAATTACTTACCTTGTGGTGTCCGGATTTCAATGAATATTCAACGAATTTTACACTGCAAATTTTTATCAATTGTTCAAATTATTATGGAAAAGTTTTAATTTATAGATTTCTGAAAGCAACACAAGGATGAGATCAAATAACAATAATTACATAGGGATTCGAGTTGATTTATTTCGTCTCATGTGATTGTACTTTTCGGTGGAGGAAGGGTTCAGTATTTTTATTTCCGTTTCTTAATCCTTCCAATTTTGATATCAAATTGCTGAAAAGTTTGGAATTTCAGCATTTGCACTTTGTAGTTTTCGAATAATTACAACTGGTGAATAAAAGAAGATATCAATAAAAATGTGCCTACATTTCCTCTTTATTGTTTTGAATCTGAAAAATTTTATTTTATCGTTCTCAAACCCTTTTTAGGGCTTAAGCAAGATGAATTATTTTTTATATGAAAGTCGCGTTTTATTATTTTAAAGCACATACCCTTGAAACTGCTGATTATATAACATGAGCATTATATTATGCCTACCATCATTATGGGCCGATTATGTGTTACAGGTATGATTACCAATTATTTATTCAAAATTGGATTTCGTCTTTTTCTACTGCAAAAAAGTTAATTACTTGTGAAGTGGGAAAGTCGTATCATATTTGCAGTTCATTATAGAGCTATTTCAAAAATCCTTGAATAAAAAAATAATTTCAATGAATCATAATGAAACACAGTATATACATTTTTGAAATCAGATAAAATGCATCTTTTTTTTATAATAAGATCGAAAAAAAATTTTGATAACTATATGAAGTATTTTTTAATTCCTGTATACTTCAGTACTCACTCCAAGGACTCGGCGAAAATGGATTTCATTATCAAAAAACTATGATTTAAATCGATTTAATTTAATTCATTTCGATCGCGGAGAGAATTTTTCTATTTTTCAATCGTTATTGACGGTCGTATACAATTTATCAGTGTGGCTGGGAACTGCGAGCAACAATCGACTTTGCGACGAGCGCGGCGCGGTGGAGGGGAAATACAGCGGCGGGGGGGGGGGGGTATACTGGGACACACGCGGCCCCTCGCAAATTTGAAAAATTGTTGACGTCGATTACTGGAAGCTCAGTATTGCAAACCAAAAACTGATTACGGAATCAAAAAGTGTATATCGTAACGAAAATTTTGAGCCAGCTCAAGTTCTCCCGTACCAATCCGTTCCCCAAATCGCATCATTGGACCTTTTTGCACCTGGCATCCAGGTTCTTGAACATTTTTAAAATTAAGTAGTGCTATCATATTCGTTAAGGTTCAGGGAATGTTCCTGAATTTTTCCAGATTTTTCACACTCATTTTAAACAAACGGTGACGAGTTGAAGTTGACGTACGGCAATGGACCCGAAAAAACTACGTTTTTCAACCCTTTGGGGATCACAACGGTTTTCACGATTTTTTCACAGAAATTTTTAAATAATCATTAGGGGCGGAAAACTTTGCGCTTTACGATCTTATCTGCCTCTTTGTTGTATCATTTTTTTTGTAGAAGTTATGATCACTCAAACTGAGGGGCCAAACCTTTTTGCGCCGACAGTAGTAACCATGATTAAATACCAACCAACAAAATAATTTAACGCTGACAAAATAATAAATTTGTAGTCTTTAGTGTATGCGAGTGAATATTTCATTTCTTCGACCAAATGAATGACAAAATGTCTCAAACAAACTGATTTTGTTGAAAGGACTGAAAAATTCTTCTGAGTGTAATCTATCATTTTTAGTTTCGTTAAAACATGAATATCAATGGAAAAAAAAGAAGATTGATTGTTATATAAAATACACAAGATTAAATTTTTCGATTTTCTTTTAGTGTTTTATTAATTTCTGGAGTATTTACAAAGTACCCATCCTGAAAATCACAAATTCTATGTGAAATTTTCTCAGTTTTTCGAAAAAAAAATGTCAAATTTGCGCAAGGGTAAACTTGATTTCAAGGGCTTTGCATAATGATAACTAAAGAATCAATATGTTCTTTGAAAAGCTGAGCTTTTTTTTACACAGAAAATCTATGTCTCATGAATATTTTTATGCTGGTAAAATAGTGCGAAAACTGCATGAAAAAGAAGCAAATTGAAAAACTCACAAAATACTCTATATCTATAATAACAGCGAAAATAAGAGGGGAAAAAAAATTTAGGACTCTTTTTTCAATGTCAACATCCAGCTAGTAAAGTTACAAAAAAATCCGAGAGGGTGAGGCCGGATCCGACGTCTATAATTTAGAGACTTGCTCACGTATATGTATACATAGATTTGATAATCGATAACGAAAGTTCGTAAAATTTACATCAATCGTGTAGAAGTGCAACCCATATTGTACGACCGGCCAGAACCTAACAAAACCCTATTTTTATTCCTAGAGTCAACTGACCGGGAAAAATTTTATTCTCGAGTCAGTAGTATAAATTCTGTAGTAGATGAAATAAAAAATATTTCTATATTTTGAGATCGGTGAAAAGTATCCACCACATTATGGTAAATCGAAACCTTTTTCGCACGCTTGCTTAGGTTTTGAAATTTCCTAAAAGTTAGTTTCTTTCGCCGTTATATCATATTATTATAGTGGCTTGTGTTCATCGAATTATTACAAAACGACTATAAGTTTGGTTGTTGAAATAGCATTATCACTGCTTGTATGAGATAAGATATAATTAACGTATACTATTATTATCAGTCATTTTTCATCTTCATTTGTTTTAGTTCCGTCATATATACCGGGTGATTCATTTTAATCGCCGCAGGTCGATTTTTCCGAAACTAAGCAAGATACTAAAAAAATATTGGTATAAAATATTCAGGGTTTAGAGGGGGACGGGACTTGGTGTTATCAGTGTTTCCGTAAATGGAGCCACCGAGGTCAGGTGAAGGTCAACTATGTTTTTTTTTTTTTGAATGGAAACTCGTATTCTTCATTGCGTGATTTTGTTCTACTTGAAAAATCAAACGACTTTCGTATGAAACATTTTGTTGTGAGACATCAAGTCTTTGTGATATTCAACTGAACGACTAGAGATTTCTGAACTTTTAAGAACATTTCACCTCTAAACTATCAAGTTTAGAGAAAGATTGCATTGGCAAAAAGTGCGTAATTCCATATTTAAAGATTCTTGGAGAATCATTGCAGTTTTTTTTTCAAACAATTTCTGCTGCTTTTCAGGCAATTGAAGAAGCTACAATAACGAGTTATTGGAAAAAATTCTTCAATTATTGTCCAAGAATTTTTATATGAAATTGTGCACTTTTTGTCTCTTGCAATTTTTCTCCAAACTTGACGGTTTAGAGGTGAAATGTTCTCAAAAGTTCAAAAATTTCTAGTTGTTCAGTTGAATATCATAAAAGCTTGATGACTCACAAAAAATGTTTTATACGAAAGTCGGTTGATTTTTCAAGTAAAACAAAATTATGTGATGAAAAATGTGGGTTCTTATTCAAAAAAACAAAGTTAACCTTCACCTGACCTCGGCGGTTCCATTTACGGAAATACTAATACCACCAAGTTTCGTCCTCCTTTGAACCCTGAATATTTTCTATCAAACTTTTTTTCATATCTTGCTTAGTTTCGGAAAAATCGGCCTGAGGCGATTAAAATGAATCACCCGGTATACCTATATGTTATATATATGTACAGTGAACTTTGTTCAGCAAGTTGTTAGTAACCGAATATGCATATAAGACTGGTTATAGTGTATACGAAAGATATTTTACTATTTGGATAAGATATATATTATCATATCATATCGTGTGACTAATTCCATATGGTTGTAAGTGACCTTTTGGGATTTACACGCCAAAGTATCGTATATTTTTTGTTTTTTATTTTGTGTTCATGCAGAGAATATTAAGGTACATTCAGAAACGTTTCAATATAATAATTGATTAAGTAATTAAAGGCAGGAAGTTGTGAAAACTGGCAAATCGGACCTCTTGGACTTCACTTTTTTTTAAGCATGAGAACTAGATAATTCCAATGAGATCGGACTCGCCAAATCATATTATTATACATCATCGACAACTTTATTTTCAAAAACAGTAGATACGTTACCATTTGACACTAATAAATGTAAATTTGACAGAATATAAACCCAGACCAAGGTTGAATCTTCTGAATTATTCAAAATAAAGTTATTCGTGATTGAATTATTATTTGAAATATACGACCTTATGTGGTCTTGATAAATATAAATTTTCAAAAATTTTTATTATATTCTAATATCTGTCAACACATGAGACCTCTTGCTTTTGAGATCATAATTTATCAATTCTAATTTATTTTTTTATTATACGACCGTCTGGTTTTGAAATCTTCTTTTTGTTAGTAATTACGACGTTATGGTATGAGTCACGGTATATACTACTAGAAAACGATATTTATTTGAAGATATTCAAGAAGTTCCTATCTGCAATCGATGTCGTAAAAACTTCTTTTTTTTTTTAAGAAACCCGATCTTTAGATTACCTGAGATCAATGACGTATCGTGGGACGACGCGATGCTCAGGTTGCATGTGTTGCTTTGCTCTCATCCGAACCCAGGATATCGCTCGAGGGCATGGGAGCGGCAATACTTTTTTATTTTTACTTTTTTGGTATATTCGAATTTTAATACATTCTTGTTGACATTTGCAAAACCTCAAATTATAAAATTATTCAAATGAATGCATGGAAATAATTCGAATTTAGTAAGTGTTCAAAATGATTGCCAATTATGATCTCTTCTCATCTCATTCATCTTACAGTCCGACCTGGGGGCACTGTTACTCCCCACCCTTTGCCCCATAAGCCAATGTAAGCGAAGCTTCAGGTCCGTAGCTATGATGAATACAAAAGGTTCTTTTAGTGTATTGGAAATGATTCAAAGCGAAGTATCTTATCACTTTGGTTATGATTGATTTTTTTCAGATTTTTATCTCATCCCGATGTGTTCAATATTCTTACCGAAACCTTTGGTTGGGAATATACGTCCCATAATACCTTAATTCTGTCAGTAATGAAAGTATAATTCTAACCTCAAGATTCTAAACTTGTCAGAACAACTCTAGAAAACTTCCGTTTTAAAAGAGATAAAATCAAAGATTTTTGTCAGAAAAAAACGTGAATCATTACATGCATTTTCCTAAGAATAAACTTATCTTTGTACATGAAAAACAAACTGGAACTGCTAAGTGCAATTTCAAAGATATCGTTAAGAAAAAAATGTCTTCACTAATCACTTATAAACACGGACATCAGCGCTGTGCTTTGTTTTCTAAACTAAAACACCTATGAACACGGGGACATTGAATTATGAACATGGGAAACAAATTTCAGTTACCCTTAAGAATTTGTCTTTCACCATTTTGGAGATCTGAGTCAGCCTTGACCGGATTCACAGTGCCCGAGGTTTAACAGTGCCCGAATTAACAGTGCTCGGGGTCGGACTGTATTGATGAAACATATGATCACCTACTAATTTTAGACTCGAAATGTAACACTCTTCCCTTAACGCCTGCACTCAGGAAGGAATTCATTAAATCTATCTTATGTCTCCCTCGAAGTTTTACAATTTTTGTCCCAAACATTTTTTGATATGTCGCCTTATTTTTGATAAAATCGCCCGTGTCCATACCTACCTTAATCTATTCAAAACTTCCGTTCTTACCAATACCGTAGCAAAATCTAGGCATTGTTAATCCCTTAGAATATTTTTTTATTTCCAAAGTTCCCACTACATTGGATTCTGCTGATGCGTTACCCAATCCAATTCGCATTTTTTGCCCCATTATTTTATGTATTTGATTATTTGAGAGCTTGAACGGTCAAATCTTATAGTAATTATATAATGATTATGAGAATGTTTTAGAGGACAGGAGATTATAAGAGCTGATGAAATTATTCCATAGATTACGTAAGAAATCCAGAAAACCCGCATTTGGTCAGTTCCGATTCAGTCGTCTCTAGAAACACATTGCTGTAACATATCGCACACGCTTCCACCACAAGTGAGTTAATATTTGATTTTTTGTAACAATTTTTCACGGTTCTTATTTTCGTGTATCCTACGAAAAGCTTTTCGATTTTTATTTCATCAGAAGTTTGAACCTTAACTGGCCCCCTACCCATTTTTAATTTCAGTTTAAGCCAGTTTGAGATTTGAAAATGGTATGCATGGTGACTCTTATGATTAGTTGTTAGGTCTATATTCTACTTAGAGCAATCAGTATAATTCTAAAAGCGTCTGTCTAGTTTTGATTGTCTCGGGAAGTTGACTGATGCCATCTCAGACCCTAGTGTGTGTTAAAATATCGTTCCTTTCGAGAAGAAATAATATTTTTAGGGTTTTATTAGATGGCGTAAAATTTACGGTCTCGTCTTATGCGCCAACTGTTTTACAATTAGTAGTAAAAAAATTTTTTATTTCTGATATTTTATTTTTTATTTATTACTAAATCATTTTCGAACTTTCATTGATTGAAAATAATTTTTTTTTCTTGTTGATAAATAAACCTATTTCCATAGAAAAAATTTGATGTATTTTCTTACCGAATGTCGTGACTTCAAATTTCAAAATAAATACATTTTTTTTCAGCGATCACTATCAAAAATTTTTTTTACTGAAAGTGTTAACTCTCAAAAGTATCAAGCTTGAGTTTCAGATTTTTGGAATTGAAAATTGAAAAATTTATGAATTAATTAGTGAATATAATCATTTTTTTGATTTTTTTTTTTTGAAGTTTTTAATTTTTTATTCATATTTAATAATATATTAAAAAAAAAAAAAAAAAACCTATGATATCTTTCAGAGCACTGTTTGAAAACTATCTGGTAATTTTTTCAAATTGAAAACGCATTTTAGTGGCGTTATACGAGACGTTCTAGTATGTCGGCTTCGTGATTCTGGAGAAGTGAACCATGGTTAAGGGTGAACAGTGTCTTAAAATTGCAGAAATTTCAACGTGCCACGATATAAGCTATGAGTCTAGTTGTCTGTGAAATTTTATAGTCTGCTTTACACGTAGAATTGTTATAAAAATATCAATCACAGTTTATCTTCAGTAGAACTCCCGTGTGCAGGATTTGTACGATTTTTACTGCATACCGATTATTCTTTGGAATTAAATAATCGAAATTAAAATTGAAAAAAATTTTTAATCAAAGGTAATCAGAGGTCGGACGAATTCCGCACGGCAAGACATGACTATTTAAGAATTACAGCTGTTACATAACTTGACTGCGCAACGGTCGCACAATAGAAATCACAATCTTTCGAAAGGTTATCCAAAAATGACCCCATGTATAGATGTGTAACGCTATTTGGTACATTACGTTATCTCCATTACATTTAAATGACGAGATCGCCGCTATAATTTTTTTCATAAATCCATTTTACAATTCTGTGAAGGGTGGAATATCCCTCAAGTTTTTGATTATTTGTTTTAAGATTATAAAAAACTTTGACGAATAAGATTCGGTGTAAGAATTATATTAAAACGTCGAAATTGTGTATTCGATAATTGCAGAGAGTATCATAGTTGGAGCATGAAGGTCATACATTGCCTTACCACGGCGATATTCCTGGTTGTCTTGCGCACACCGGGCGGAACGGCTACCGACAGTCTGCGTGTAGTCCACCAGTGGAAGTTCCCAGATTTTGCCTGGCCCAACGAAAGTATACGAGAATTATTCCCACATTATATACGTGAGAAAAATATTCCCCTGGGAATTGAAGTCGCTGGTGACAAGGTGTTCATAACGATACCACGATGGCGTCCAGGAGTCGCAGCCACTCTGAACTACATTAACTTGAACGGTAAAAGAATTGTTTGGAATGGTCAGAGCACTGAAAGATTTTTGGCCTTCCTTGTTTCTCTGATTCGGTTCAATTTCTTTTCCATTCGCATGTTTGCTGGGCTATTCTCATTTAGGATGGTAAACATGGTCACTGCGAAATTCTCACTTAGGACGGTAAACTTTGATCGCAGATACGAGTGAGTCACCGTTATTCAATCCATATCCTTCGTGGGAGGCGCACAAATACGGTCCAGACAATGTACCGGAAGTTTTTTCTGTGTTTCGTATCCGAGCTGACCGCTGCGGTCGTCTTTGGGTGCTAGACTCGGGTCTCGAACATGGATCCGTAGTGAAACGGCTTCCGCCATCTTTGACCGTTTACAATTTAACTGATGATCAGGTCCTCCGGAAGTACTTAATCCCAGCACAAGGATGCAAAGGAGAAGATTTCTTCACAAACGTTGCGGTTGAGGATGCCTCCTGCGAAGACTCCTTTGCCTACCTTACTGACTCGCACACTCCAGCCCTCGTTGTTTACTCCTGGCGTCTCAACAACTCCTGGACTATCAGGCATCAGTACTTTCATCCTGATCCACTGGTACCTGAACCTAAATCAATTGCAACAAAATCGCGTCTGGAATTCAAAACGAAACGTTCATTGGTTTATAAAAATTCTATAACTTTTGCCCATAAGATTTTATCTGCGTTTGGCATAGTTTCAGGGTTGATATCGAGCCAGTACGATACGTATAAATATTGGTACTTCGAGAATAAGTTATAAATCATACAAATCTTTATATAACGACTGGTCTTTCAAGGGTGGAAATTTCAACGTCTCAGGGCTTTCCTTCCAATGGTGGGATGCACTTATAGGCCTTGGTCTGGCACCAAAACCAGACGGCTACAGCACTTTATATTTTCATCCGCTATCCAGTACGACAGAGTTTTCCGTCGATACGAAATTACTCCGGGATCCTGAACGTGCATCATTACCAAGTAAGGGCTGAAAGGATGGCTGTAGATCTTATCAACGCTTTATTCCACATGCGGGATATTAACGTATACTCTTTTGCCTCTGAATTGCAGGTAATTTCCACGAGTTCAAGGTCTTGGGTTCCAGAGGACACAACGGCCAGAGTGCTGCCAGTTTCCTGGATCCAACTACTGGGATCCTATTCCACGCTGTTTCAATCGGAAATTATATTGCCTGTTGGAAACCCGGAACCGAGTACAACGTCGAAAATGTAGGCCGCGTTTACGCGGACGATGTCACCCTGATTATGCCCAGCGACATTAAGGTCAGCTTATATTTTCATAATTCTTTTCCACCCGTTGAATAATCAACCCGTATTCAAAAGTCTCATCAAGTACCACACTGTTTTCGACTCGAAGTAAGCTCATTGTGCGAAAGTTGTAACGTTGAGACACTCACCTTGTTTCTGTTTCTCTCCTCAGATCGATCGTCAGAATAATATCTGGGTAATATCTGATCGCCTTCCGATTTTCATGTATGGTCAGTTGGACCCCGATGACTACAATTTCCGTGTTTTAACCGGGCCTGTTCAAGAGGCTATAAAAGGGACCGTGTGCGCCGAAGGATCTAAGTCGTCACCGACGCTCTAAATTTACCGACACCATCCCGTAATGGTGAAAATTCACTTGAAAAAACTGAAAGTGTATCAACAGAAATATGTATGTACACATTGACACAATCAATAAATAACTTCTAAAGACTCAATCCTACTTCTATGGTCTCCTAAGGTGTCAAAACGGGGTTTTTAATTTTTGCTCCAGAGTTTCAGTAGCCAGTTGTCTTTCTAGATCCAGATCTAAAAATTCACTCAAGATGAGTATACTGTTGAATTTTGAAAAATCGGTGACTGGAAATCTTTTTCGCTATCTAATCTACGCATTCTCTTCACTTGATAATTAAGAGGACCACATTTAGATGACACATGAAATTTTACCCGCGATTCCACAACTAAATTGATAATAAGACAGATAAAAGTAGACACATAATTTGATCCTCCATTATACAGTATACAGTAATCCTGCTGCCTGTAACCAAAATCTGAATAATCCTCAGTTGAGACCGCAAATACGAGCCATTTGCGAGAACTTATATTAACAAGATTTCATCAATACTTCCTGATTATTATCGTTATTCAATTGCTGCATAATTTTTTTTTTCGTTTCGATTTAAATATCCATATATCTCGATTTGATACAAAAAATCTAAAACCTTGCGAATCTCGTTTTTTAGTGACGCCCTATAATATACTAACAGGAGAAAATAAATTAAAGACGGCAAGGATTATGGCCTGGGACGCTTCCAAATGGCGCCATATACAGTATGTACAGCTGAGCAATAAAGTTCATCAAGGGTAGAAATTTAGGCTCAAGCGTTTCAGTGTCTACGCTGTTGAGCAGGCCCCTCGCTTCGCATACCCCTCTCCCTGAGCCCATCGATGCGTTACGGCTGGTCAATGGGCTAGCTTACCCCGGCCTGTGGATATTTCTGAAATTAATTTTCATTTCTTTTTTGAAAGTATTTCGTACTTTACTTTGAGCAGGTAGTCGGGGGAGGGGTATGCGGAGCGAGGGACCTGCTCAACAGCGTAGACACTGAAACGCTTGAGCCTAAATTTCTACCCTTAATGAACTTTATTGCCCAGCTGTACATCTATATATTGAAAAATATATAGACTTTAAAAAGTTATACATACGTTTTACTCTGAAGTAAAAATGATAACTACATACAGCACGTAATATTGTAGCAAGCTTGTAGCAATATTGCAATATCTCATGCAAGGATGCAAGGTTGCAGCAACATGTAAATTTACTCCACAAACATCGCAAATGCTAAAATTACGACCGTTCTAAAAATCGCCAAACAAGAGTAACAATTTTTCGTAAACTTTACGTGGGAAACTAGTAATTTGCTCGAAAAAGTATGGAGAGGTATAGAACTGGAGAAAATTGAAAAATTATTCGTAAGTAGATTCTTGGAGATGATTAAGAATTTTGTCGCCCTGATGAATATTACAAGTTATTTAATATAAACACGCACAGCTAATATCATTATTCGTTGAAAGTATCATTAGCTTGTAAAGTGTACAACATCTTCACAAGAGATAATCGATAGGTGACTGTTTTTAGAAAATTTGATCCAAATTCTGATGTTAAATAATATTTGTATTTTATTTTTGTAAGTACAAAATTCCATGAGCATGTTTCTTTCTCAAAAAAATGCAACCCGCCTTCGTAGTTATATATTTTCTTCAATATTGTGTTGAAAGTGAAGTATTATTGTAAGCGTATTCTCAAGTAAGAAAAACTATTAGGTTATAGATGTTAGTATGAGAAAAAGATGGAAAACGATTATACACAAACAAATTTTCGTAGAACGTCATAAAATTTTTTTTTTTAAATTCTTGAAAATTGTCTCCTCCTGCAGGAAACGGGGTATAAGCTCTTCTCTAATACCTTTCATCAATATCAAAATGCTAATTTTTCTGCAATATGGCAAAATTTTGTGCAATAAAAGCTGACACGTAGATACTGCTGCAAAAATTCTGCAACATTGCTGCATCATTCTTCAATGTGCTTGAAATATTGCCATTATTGCAGCGTTACATTGAAGCAACATTACAGCAGCGTTTACATACTGTATGGGTAAGTAATAATTACTTTTAGATTGACGCCCTCTCTCTCATACCAAGTAAATGAAATTTAGGCATGCTTCGTCACATTACCCGACGTCATGATGAAATATCGATATCTGATGCATCGATATATGCGTATAGTATTGTATGGTAGCCGTGTTCTAATTGATATAACTAAGCATCTTCGCTCACTTGCTCTTACACTTGGCCTTCACTACAAGTCAAGTGTAAGTGAGCTTCTTTCAGCGATTGTAACACGGCAAGAATTCGTTATTTCTGAAAATAATTACATCGTAGTGCGTACATTTTTATGAAAAGGTGAGTGAGGATGAGAATCATTACTATATGTATATTTGATAACTGATAAAGAAAGTCCATCAATTTTACATCAATTGTATAGAAGTGCAACCCATATTGGCCGATCGGCCAGGATCTAACAGTCATATTTTCAATCCGAGGGCTAGCCGACCGGGTGAATTGTATTTTCGATTCAGCAATATGAGTTCTGTGGTATAGTAGAGGATCCGGTGTAGAAAAATACCCCCTCATTCTTTTCTTTGATAAAATTGGTCTCAATCGAAAAAAAAAATATATATATATAGAAAATGCTACAGCATGGTTGACTGCCTTTTTCCATGCAACAATACCTGTTTACCAGGTGTAAACAGGTAAACTGATATAGTAATTTACCTTCATTCTTTTTCCTAAAAATATATATATAAGATAAATATAAATAAGAAAGATAAATATATTCTCCCACCAAAAATCATTTTGGAGCACACCACGTGGTAGTATTTACTTTAAAAAAAATTTTTCCTAACTTTATTGTTATAAAAAATTGTAATTTATTTTCTTCGGTATACTGACAAAATTCAAGTAATATTGACTTGCCTTTTTAAATTGCATATATTATACTAATGAAATAAAAAATGAAACAATTAAATATTAAACGATTTAAATAAAATTTAACGTTAAATTAAATATTAAACAGTTGAAGATTGAAAAAAAAAAAAAAGTTAAATCAGTTAATTGTTATAAAAATATTTTTTATTGTTAAATTATTAACCATTACTACCATACAAAAATTATATAAATTTATAAGTTATAAAATTATAAAAATTACACCGGTCAACACGATTTTTTGGTCTGGCTTCTGAGTGTTAAATTTTGGTTTCATATACATCATTAATGAAGGGAAAAATAGTTTATTTGATCAAAGTTTGCTTTTGTAGAAACCAGAACAATTTTTCGAAATTTAAACAAAATGACCGATTTTTTCAGAATTTTATGATAATTAAAATGAAAAAAATTTTTACTCGGTAACTAAGTCTTTTTTATTTCAGAAAAATGATTATTAATAGAATACAAATGCAAATTCAATGGAAATTCAGTTTGAAAATAAATATTCTTAGTCATTTTCTTATGTTTGTCTGAACATTCTCGTATTAAACCTCAAATGTAATCGCCCATCATATTTTCGTTGTACTGTCCTTGGTGAAGTCGACTGAAGTGCTTTATATCCTGGTGAAAATGCTCTCTTTGCTCCTCTGAGTAGGCACCCATATTATCTTTAAAATTATCAGCTAAAGTATTTTTGCAGTTTACACAGGAGAATTGAGGTACCCAATTTTTATCTTGATTCCGAATTGGCAGTTTGAAATAGACTTCTAAAGCTTCAGAAAGCGTTAGATTAGTTGCGAAAGAGAATTCTTTACTTCTTACTTTAATAAATTCACCGCAAATAAAACAAAATGCATCTACATCGTGTTTGCACTGTCTTGACGCCATTTCTATACTCAATAATACACAAAAACAGTTTTCACAGCTATGATAAGCAAGTAAACATTCACTATCGCGCCCTGCCAGAGTGATGTTCAAGTTGCTACTGTTTTGATTGACGGTGCTACCGCCTGTTGTTTATAAAATTGATTAAAATCTTCCAAACTCACGTATCGACATAAAACAGACAGAAGCAAACTTTAAGAAGTGAAAATGGAATTCTTCGATGTTTTTCGATGCATAGAATAAGAATTTATGCATTAAAACAGAAATCCAAGAACAAAAAAATTACTTGTCGACCTGTGTTATAAATTATTAAATTTTTTACTTACTTCAAAATTTTTAACAAATTAAGTTAAGTATTTGACATTGTATTTATCTCGTAAGGCAGTTACTTTTTGATAGCATGCTCTGTGATAACCTAAATCAGCCAGAGACTCTTTGGTTAAAAGAACATCACCATACTTAAAGCCACTTTCTTTACGGAATTGAATTTTTAAATAACAATTTTTAAAAAATTGTTCATCAAAATCACGAATTTTTGATTTTTCACCACATAAAAAACACTTCTTCATTAGGTTTTTTATTGTAATCTTTCAACACAATACACTAATAAATGTTCGACGCAGTAGAGCACGTTGAGACACATAAAACATAATATAAACATATATATATATATATATACATATATATATATACACAGAGAACTGAACGCGTGCATCCTTCCCTACCGCACATAATAACATATATAGTGTTCTCTGTCACGCTCTACTTCAAAATGAAATTATTGAAACTTTAAATCGTGTGAATCACTAGTCTTGCCACGATTTGAAAAGTCAACCATATACCATTGGATTCGCAAAAAAAAAAATATCTATATTTACATATTTAAGTTTTTAGGAAAAAGAATGAGGGTAAATTACTATATCAGTTTACCCGTTTACACCTGGTAGACAGATATTGTTGCTTGGAAAAAGGCAGTCAACCATGCTGTGGCATTTTCTATATATATTTTGTTTTCTCGATTGAGACCTAATTTTATCAAGGAAAAGAATGATCGTAACCGGTGAAAAATGATAATTAAATCATTTTTAAATAAAAATAGCCTTGCCAAAACATAGGCTGTCAATCACCCGGATTTGTATTCATTTATATATTTCATTATAAAAAAAAAATTAATTTCATCATGGAAAAGAATGAGGGGGTATTTTTCTACACCGGGTCTTAGACTAGTAGGTGAAAGTCCCCCCTCACGCCACAAAATCACATCTGCCCGCTATGTTCACTGAATGTGTTCGCCGATTAAATGTAGATATCGAGTCAATAGCTTCGTAGTACCGTGTTAATTGCCTGAGTTCAAATGTGGGTAAGACCAAGGCTGTGGTTCTTGGAAAGCTCATGCTCCAGGGTCGAATAAATACGCTCTTATCTATTTATCTGTCTATCTATTCCCAGATTCTGATGAAATTATTATATAGATTACGTAATAGTTATCAAGAGAATATGTATTTGTCCAGTTATATTTCAGTCGTTTCTACAAACTCGTTGCAGAAACATATATTGCGCACGTTTTCACCAAGCGTGAGTCAATATATTGGATTTACTGCAATAATTTTGAACGGTTTTATTTTTGTTCTTGTACCCGACGAAATGCTCTTAGATTTTATTTCCATCAGAAGTTTAACAGTGTCTCAACGTTGCAGAAATTTCAGAGTGCCACAATAAGCTATGAGTTTTATTTTTATGTGAAATTTATTTTCATAACCTGCTCTGCGCCTTTAATTAATATCAACCATAGTTTATCTTCAGTAAAACTCCGGCAGGACTTAAACGATTCTCCCCTCCACACCGATTTTTTCCGGAATTAAATAACTGGAATCCGCACGAGAGAAATCACAATCGTTCGAAAGGTTATCCAAAGTTGACCCTGTGTATTGATAAATGACACTCTTTAGTACATTGCGTTGTGTCCAATTCATTTGAATGCAGAGATAGACGCGATCATTTCTTCATAAATCCATTTTACAATTCTGCGAAGAATGGATCAATATCCTTCAAGTTTTTGACTGCTTGTTTCAAAATTTTAAAAAACTTTTGACGAAAAAGATTCGGTGTAAGAATTATATTAGAACCTGAATTCTGAGTTCCCTAATACAAATCCTGTATTCAGTGATTGCAGAGAGTACGATAGTTGGATCATGAAGGTCATTTATTGCCTTGCCACGGCGATATTCCTGGTTGATTTGAGCATTCAGAACGGAACGGCTATCGACAGTCTGCGTGTAATCCACCAGTGGAAATTCCTGGATTTTGCCTGGCCCAATGAGAGCACACGGAAATTATTCCCCCATTATATACAGGAGAATAACAATCCCCTGGGAATTGAAGTCACCAGCGACAAGGTCTTCATAACGATACCACGATGGCGTCCAGGAGTCGCAGCCACTTTGAACTACATCAACTTGAATGGTAAATGAATCGCTTGGTATGGTTAAAAAACATCCAAAAATTTTTGGCTAAGTTCGCTTCTCCGAATTGGATCAATTTCGTTTTCGGTCATGGATGCTGTGAAATTCTCATTTGGGACGGTAAACTTTGGTCGCAGATACGAGTGAGTCACCGTTGTTAAATCCATATCCTTCATGGGAGGAGCACAAATACGGTGCAGACAGTGTACCGGAAGTTATTTCTGTGTTTCGTATCCGAGCTGACCGCTGCGGTCGTCTTTGGGTGCTGGACTCGGGTCTGGAGAATATTCTTGGGTCTGTAGTGCAGCAGGCTCCGCCATCTTTGACCGTCTATAACCTGAGCAACGATCAAGTCCTCCGGAAATACGTGATCCCAATAGAAGGATGCAAGTATCTAAATTTCTTCACCAATGTTGCTGTCGAAGATGCCATTTGCGAAGACTCCTTCGCCTATCTTGCCGATTCGAACACTCCAGCCCTCGTTGTTTACTCCTGGCGTCTCAACAACTCCTGGACTATTAGTCATCACTACTTTCATCCTGATCCACTGGTACCCAATTTGATTGCAGCATGATCGAGTATAAATTCAAAATAAAACGTTTATTTGTCTATGAAAATTCTACAACGTTTACCCATGAAATTTTTATCTACGATTGGCATAGTTTCAAGGTTAATTTTGAGCCGGCACAATAGATATAGTGAATAGTGGTGCTTCATGAATGATATATAAAATACATATAACTTCTTGTAACGATTGGTCTTTCAAGGGTGGAAATTTCAACGTCTCAGGGCTTTCCTTCCAATGGTGGGATGCACTTATAGGCCTTGGTCTGGCGCCAAAACCAGACGGCTACAGCACTTTATATTTTCATCCGCTATCCAGTACGACAGAGTTTTCCGTCGATACGGAATTACTCCGGGATCCTGAACGTGCATCATTACCAAGTAAGGGCTGTAGATCTTATCAACGCTTTGTTCCACATGTGGGATATTAACGTATACTCTTTTGCCTCTGAATTGCAGGTAATTTCCACGAGTTCAAGGTCTTGGGTTCCAGAGGACACAACGGCCAGAGTGCTGCCAGTTTCCTGGATCCAACTACTGGGATCCTATTCCACGCTGTTTCAATCGGAAATTATATTGCCTGTTGGAAACCTGGGACCGAGTACAACGTCGAGAATATAGGCCGCGTTTACGCGGACAATGTCACCCTGATTATGCCCAGCGACATTAAGGTCAGCTTATATTTTCATAATTTTTTTCCACCCGTTGAATAATTAACCCGTATTCAGAAGTCTCATCAAGTACCACACTGTTTTCGACTCGAAGTAAGCTCATTGTGCGCAAATTGTAACGTTGAGACACTCACTTTGTTTCTGTTTCTCTCCTCAGATCGATCGTCAGAATAATATCTGGGTGGTATCTGATCGCCTTCCGATTTTCATGTTCGGTCAGTTGGACCCCGATGATTACAACTTTCGTATTTTAACCGGGTCCGTTCAAGAGGCTATAAAAGGGACCGTGTGCGCCGACGGATCTAAGTCGTTACCAACGCTCTAAATTCACGGACGTCATTGGTAATGATGAAAATTCACTTGAAAGAACTGAAAGTGTATTCACGGAAATATGTATGTATGTACATATTGACACGATCAATAAATAACTTGTAATGTTTCAATCCTATTTCTCTAGCCTCCTAAGGTGTCAAAACGGGATTTTTAATTCTTCCTTCGCAGATCGGGCTTCGTGCAGAATTTATTACCATTTTTTTGCGATTTTGCCATCTCGAGTTCGCCCCTGACCACTTCTAAAGAAACTGTCAAATTTTGACTTCGAAAACACGTCTTCTAATAAGGAACTCGATTACGCATCTTTTTTCCTCTCGAAAAAAGTTCTAACTTCTTTCGTTTTCGAAATAATGGGAGAAAACACGATTAATTGTTGAAAACGAAAAATATATATGGGGCATTCCAGCTATAACCGAGCGGCCATTGCCTGGACATTTTTTTTTTGTGATACCAATTTTTTCTCAGGTACTTTTCGACAAAAAAAGACATACGTTTTCCTCAAAAAAAATTATTCGTCATCAGGCTCCAGTTTATGACCTTTCAAAGCAGAAAAAAATTATTTTCTACTAGAGCGTATCCTCCGATTTTTCTCAAATAAATTCACTGAAAAGTACATTAAAAACCGCATCTTTTGGTGGCTATCTCATCGTGGAGAAACAACTTTTCGATTTTTTCTATTTGAATGAAACTGTGAAAAATGTGTTTTTATTCATAAAAAAGGAGTAGGTACTGGTAAGTACACGTGTTTGGATATGAATTCTTTTGCAAATCGTGGATGTTTTCCATTCTTCAATTATTATTCTCATTGTCGAATTTATGGCAAGGGTTACAATTACCGACAAGTAAGCTTACTTACTCTCCTTTTTTACGAATAAAACACATTTTTCACAGTTTCATCCGAATAGAAAAAATCGAAAAATCATTTCTCCACGATGAGATAGCCACCAAAAGATGCGGTTTTTAATGTACTTTTTAGTGAATTTATTTGAAGAAAATCGGAGGATGCACTCTAGTAGAAAATGATTTCTTTCTGCTTTGAAAGGTCATAAACTGGAACCAGGTGACGAATAATTTTTTTTTGAGAAATACGTATGTCTTTTTTTGTGGAAAAGTACCTGAGAAAATTTTGTCGACATTTTTTTTTGTTATACCAATTTCTTTTCCTTGAAAATGATACCGGTTATGTCCCACGTTCCTTTGTATAGAGTTATAATGAAAAAGAAAAATTAAGATACTGCAAACTTGAAGTAAAAATTTTGTCTTTGACTTGACCTTTTCCCTAGAACTATAAATAGCTTATTTCTCGAACATTTCGATACCCCGATCGTCACGAAGTTCAGAGAAAATTCTATCTGTACTCAGCGTAATCGCACGCTCGATAAGAGAGTGATTTCAGGAATTATTCACCCATACTTGTCGATGCATGACTACTTTTAATAAATTATGCTCGGAATCATATATAGAACAATCCTCATCGCAAGATTTTTTGAAACCAAGCCGTGCGATTAGTAACGAAGTTATTGAAAACGAATAATCGGTTAATTGGTAGCTGATGAGCGGTAATTGGAAACAACAAGACTGTAAGAGATACATTTTTTGAAAAACATCAAATTGTTTTCGTTACGTTATTTGTTCAAATCGTTATTGATGTCTTTATATTACATAAGAAGCGTCTCTTTTCTTCTTTCATTCTATACCACTGTTTGCTTTGGATAAAATTCGGTACATGTGTATAAGATTCTATTCCTTTAACACAAAACAAAAATGCGAGTCTTTAGTACGTTTATCTATATCTTTTTCTTTTTATTTGTTACGGATGGTCATAAAATCTTAAATAAATTCCTTATTCAACGATGCTTTTTCTCTCGTCATTTGATACAAATTTTGTCACCCTAATCAAGCATCGCGATAAAATCCACCAATGAGCTATTCATTTAGAATAGGTGTTGGGGTAGAAGCTCTGCGAGTAATAGTCCGAGCCTTGATCCCAAATTATGAGTCATGGTTTTGATGGTGGGCTCCCGTACCATGATCGCTTTATCTGAAAGGAGTACTTGTAGTTCGGGTTTCTTATACCTACTCCGAAGTTTGCGAGCGCCGAGGCGAACGCTCAAACGCCTCCACTGACAGTCAACTTCTTCGTCGGAAGGGATTACTCATAAAAAATTCATAACATTAATCAATTCGGACTATTCTCAGTGGGATTTAGTATATGACTTTTTTGACTATTTCCAGAATTCTTCGTGATCCTAAATTCAAAGTGACAGCCAATAGAATCTTTTAAATCGCCAATTTTAATACATTTTCTATTAAAATTTTAATAGTCTTTCGGTTGAATGTGATGATAATTTGTGACATATTCAGTATTAATCTACATGTAGGGATATAAACATGGAATACGATCTTTGAACTCATCACTTGCACATGGGTCACTCTTAGCTCTACTCAGAGCTAAGAATAGGGAACTTGCATGATTTCGAATTCCATCAGTTTTTTTATTCGTATTAAAAGTTAGATAAAAAATAATGTGTTTCCTAAGACAGTTTTTGTTCCATGCATTAGTTATTTTTTATGAATTTTTATTTCTCAACCGAATTTTTGAGTAATTTGAATAATGCGCCGTATGACAGTACCCTGCATCGGGCGCCTCTGTCGGAGGGTATTGGTAACCAAGACTATAACAAATCTCAAATGGTATATCTTATAACCTGAAACGCATAGGAAAGCCATAAGTGATTTAATTTAGATGAAGTGATTGATTCAACTTGACCATTGTGAAATTGTTTGATTGATAAAGTAGCTTTTTAGGTTACGCAATACACTATCTGCGATTGTTATGGTCTTAGTTACCAGAATCCTCCGATAGAGGCATGCCATGCAGGGTACTATCATATGGCGCATCATTCAAATTACTCGAAAATGCGGTTGAGAAATAAACATTTATAAAAAATTAACTAAATCATTTAAAAGAAAACTGTCTTGGGAAATGTATTAGTTTTCATTTCAGATCAAAATAAAATTAAAATAAAAAATCATGCAAGTTCCCTATTATGCTCAGAAATTGAATAATTAGGTATATTACACATACACGACAATCATTCTGAAATCGAACATTAATCATAAAACGCGCATGGCGTGAGGATTACTATGTATAGATTTTTTTCTCGTCAAATGAATTCGGATTAATAGGACTTTTTTTTTGAATAGGTGAAATATGAATGTTTAGGTGGTTTTACATATAGTGAAATAAAAAAAATAACATTAAAAAATACTTTTTATTCCAAATCTGCTCTCTCATACTTTACATAAAGTTAACATCTATGCCATGAACGCATTGGTTTATGACATTCACTGCATCCATACGATAATACATTTTTTATAACGGTATACCGAAAATATGTATTTTTATAACTATTTTCGAATATAAATATCTAAGTATAATGCATATTTACATATTATAATATTTAGATCAATTCAAAAGTTGATAAATAAATAAAATACTTAATTGGGTGAAAATAAAAATCTTCACGATAGTGGTACACTGTCTCCGATTAGGTCAATGAAAAATACAGATATATTCACTGCCCAAAGGTTACTTTGAAACTAACAAAAGTGGCTACGCAGAGTGTTTTTTAACTAACAGATTTTTTGAGGGCCAATGAAGACCCCAAGGCTGCATTCGCTTTGTGCAATTCTTACCTGAAGAATTTTGGTCAACCCATTTTGGGTCAATGTACCTCTCAGAGGTTAAGTAATGTTGCACTGTTGATACAATTTAATAATGTTGTAATTTTTTGGGTCGGGATGTATGTACATATTTGAAATTCAGGATAATATATAACCAAGAAATAACAATTTCTTTGCAAAATGCCAGTTTATTGAGACGGATGTTTTTAACGCTAGAATAAAAATAAAAATAGTATCTTATAAGGTAACAAATTCACGATAAATGCTACGCATACAAAACCGAACGAGAATAGGGTATCGAGATTGAATCGATACTCTGATGCCCGTTTGTCGTTCTTGAATTTAAGTTCCGGGACACGTAGGAATACAATGACTCAAAATTACGCCGCTGAGGGTCTGTGAACAACACCAGTGAATAGAGGTATCTTGGTGTTATTGTGATGTATCGCATAATAGAATGGACGGTCAATTTTGAATACCACTGGTGGCTCGGCAATTGGGAAGGCACATCGTAGAGTCATCATGACCGCTGGAATAGAAGAATTCATGCAGTTGAATAGAACGTTAAAATATGAATTTTAGGAGATGAGATCATGCTTTTTTGGGAAAGTCTAGAATTTTCCTGAAATTCAGGGCAAAGGGTTGTTATTGATGAAAAATAATTTTTTGTGTGACCGACGTTAGACTGACATTATTTCAGAAATGCACATTCGATTATGAAGAGATTGAGTATACAAACGTTGTTGTACGATCATCTTACAATAAGTCACAGTGTGCATTTTTGAGAGCCAAAAGTTCATGCTACAGAACTGAAGTCATAACGTCTTTCTTAAATTATTTGAAAATTTCAAAATTGAAAACAGAATAATAATTATATTAAATTTCTCACCTGTAGCTGCAGCGGCTTCGCTACCTTCTTCATTCACTTCAATGAATGCTTTTTGAATTACTTTGCTGACTTTTAATGGAATGTTAGCCATATCAGAAAAGTCAGCGTTGTCGGCGAACATCTCAGTCATTCCCAACTAAAATTAAATAAAATATATCCATGTATAAAAATGAAATTGGATATGAAGGATGAAAAGAAAGCTTCATAATTATAAAATAACGAACATTTGAATTTTATAGAAATTTAATTCATAGAAGATTCTCGACGTTTATTGGTCTAATTTGTGAGTCGATATCTACAAAACTAAAGCTTACTAAGCTAAGAATTCAAGATTCTACACACTGTTAAAAAATACGTAACGAACATTTCTATTCATCAATTATTAACACGATACCTTTTGTAAAGTCGTTTTGAGATCCAAAGTACTCTCGATCTTGAATTTTGGTAAAAACAGTTCGACTTCTCTGGGGAAACATTGTTGCAAACGTTGGCCAAGTTTCACTTCATCAAGACTATCTAGAACTTTGGCAAGCCCATTAATTTGGTTTGGCAGAATTATAACCATGCTGACTTCTCCACCCTAAAAATAAAATTAACTCATCAATTCGTATCATGTTCTATGAATTTATACCTAAACCTACCCATGTTTCAGAATAAGTTCTGCACATAAAAAAATTGTGCAAAAACAAAAACAAAAAGGAAAGAAATCAAATAGATTTTTTCTTCATACCTGATACGGTATTTCAATGAACTTTGCATTCAGCTCCGTAAGATCTCCAAATCGTAGTTTGTTTTTAATAAACATAGTAGGTACGTCAATGGTAGCAGTTTCATCAACATGAAAAGGTTTATCCTTGGTTAGAGACGGATTGAATTTTTTCTCCCATTGGCCTTTGAAGTAGACTGCATTCACTAGTACTAGCATTGTGTCTGGACTGAGGCTGTCTGTGAAAACACATTTGTGATATATCAGGATATTCATTTTGATTCTATTTCCAATTAGAAGTATCTCCTAAGTCTTACTGCTATTTTAAAGCTCGTAAGAATTCAATGAGTCTATCTGGACCAAAGATGTACCTGGAGTAATCAAATCCTTAATTCGTTTGTTAGTTTGATTTTCACACCAATCATTAATGGTGCCGGCAGTTTTTTGTGCATCGTTGAAATCCACTTCCTGGCTTGATGATAAGAATTTTTTAGCAGTCAATTCTTTGTATTTTGGTTTTACTACAGCCTGGATCGACGTGTATATCTTGTTGGCAAGGCGAAGCTCAACTCCTTTTGGAGCCTAAAACAATGTGAACACCTAATTCATGACTGCAGATATTACGAAACAATTAGAGGCCAATTTATAGTTGGCAATAAATAATTTACTCAATTTTCTGTGTAGCTTACATTCAGGATTTCGATCAGAGACTGATATCCAGATTGACCAAGTTCATTATCGCTGGGAATTAGAAGACTTGAGCGCATTTGCGAAGCGGTTGTTCCACAGGCACCGTAAGCAGCCATGGCCAGCACCACTTGAGCACTCAAGGGTGATGTGATCAAGTTGCCAGATTTGTCACCTGTGACTGTCTGAAATTTCGTGAGGACAATTAGCAAAACATTTATTTTTGCCAGATTATAAGATATTGCAAAGTTTCAAATTCTCAGAAATTAATGGTAAAAGTTAGTCTCAATTTATGGTCTCGAATTTTCAGCGTCAATATTGATGTGTTCTAGTTGCAGCTAATAATGGAATATCAATATACATACCTTCAAAAAATTGTTCGCAAACTGGCTGGTAGTTTCAGCTACGGCCTGAAGCCCAACGTTATTACCGTCAGTCATATTTATGTAGCACAAATTGCGGATGATACAGTATAAAGAAAAATTATACTGAAACAAATAAAGATTCAAGATGAACATGAGAATCGAATTGAAGAAATTCAAATAGCATAATTTATAGATCCTATGGTACCCCACATAAAACGATAAGATATTCTACCAGAATCCACAGGATCCACTATAATTAATAGAATGTAAGATTCATGTAGCTTTTCATAAGAAGAAAAGTACTTTGGTTGAAATTAAAAAGACTGAAAATTTCGAATACACCCTTGTGGCAATCCAGATTAAATCCTATGGGATGCGAGGTATTTCGAAATATGAAAATCTCAGTTATCTATACGCGATTTGAATACCAAAAAATTGTCCAATTTTTTTATATGTTGGCATTTACCTAGCAAATGATTGAAACACATAAATAACTTGAAAATAAAAAATTTCGAAGTTAAAAGCAACAGGTTGTATGTGTTGGTAGATACGACCTTTTCGCTTGAGCGTTGTAAAATCTTCATTTACTTATGCTACGAGTTCGTACCCGAAAAATTATTCGAAATGATGTTATCCACGTAACAATATAAGTAGGTATATTAATAAGAAATGAATTCCGAAGATTTCGAGGAACAGAAATAAACAGTGTTTATTATGAATACGAATACCACTCGGATAGACTCACTATTATACATAACGTGATTCCTATATCCACTACCATCTGCTTTTAACTCCTAGAATTTTATTCGAGTAAAATTTTGCCCTATTAATTCATAGTTCCAAAGAAATGTAGGTAGAACCTGCAATTCGATTCCTTTCATTGATGTTACATTAGGAACCTCTGATGTAGGTAAAATGAAAAATTATCTCTTTCCTCTCGAACATTATCTATGGACATTTTTTTCGTTGAGAATTAACAATAACATTTTTTTATTGTACAGAAATCAACGTTGATGAGCGCATACCAGTATGAGTTCAATACCTAATTTATATCTAATTGATAATGAGATGCTATCTACAATGATAATGTCCGTATGTATATGCACGTAGGTCTGCAGTCAGTGTATACACCTACTCACGTTTGAAAAACGTACATACAGCGCCGGTACTTTTGCCTGTACGCTTTAGTGAGAAACTCACTCTATGGGTAAATAAATATCACATTACATGAGGCTGCTACTCGGACGATAAGACTTATTAAATTTTGTATTTAAATATTTTCTTGATAAATGATTGGGATATATGTAGGTGTAACGGAATAGTTTTTTCAAATTTGCGATTTCAATTTGCTAATAATAAGCGATCGTAAAAAGTCGTTAAATGAAATGGTTTACTATACATGATAACAATTGCGCCTCACAAATGAAAGCCCAAAATTATTCGTTCGTTATCCACGAACCGAAATAAACACGGTTTGAAATTTTCTAGTCAAAAATATTTAAAGTTAAGTAAAAACTTTTCATGCCTTACATTCGTTGTATATGTTTTCCGCCAAATAAGAATAATGTCAAGAAGCCAACTTCTCACGGCAAATGTACCACTAACACTAACCAGTAACCTACCCACGAACGCGTCAACACGGAGCCGGAGTGAATGGACATGCGCAATGATTCCAAACACGTATATCTCAGCACAAAAATGGAATGTAACGTATGTAGTTGTGTGTTACCGAGAGTGTCGATAAAGTCACGCCTATCATACGTCACGTCTGTAAATAAAATAATTTCCATTTCTGGATCAAACACTTCACGTTAAACTGGTAGCCTAATTTTTATTTATAACTGATCTAATCTGTTCTTAACAAAAAAACAGTAAGTATTAATCATATTCATTAGAAATTTGATTTTTTCTTCTTTCTTAAAATTATTGGAAAAAGAATTAATTTTAATTCTTATAAATATGATTAATGCTCACTGTTTTTATATTTTTTGTTGAGAACAGATTAGAGCAGTGATAAATAAAAATTAATCTACCAATTTAATGTGAAGTGTTTGATACACAAATGGAAATAAATTTCTATACATACGTGGACAATGAGTCACCGATTTGTAATCTTAACGATCAGTCATTGTTCGAAGACGGCTGGACCCGCTCAACTTTTCGTATCAAATACTTTATCAAGTTAATTATTTCGTGAAGTAAGTACTTAAGTACTTCAAGTTCTGTTATAGTACTCTAAATTGCAATTATTTACCACAGAGAGGAGATATGGGAAAATCCATAAAACTTTTGATCTTGCGGAAAAAAATGTTTTTTTTTTTCTAATTTTGCGAGCACACACTTCAGGTTTAGTGTATGCTTACTAAGTACGTTTGAGACGAATGATTCATTCACGTCTGGTAACTATTTTCAAGTGGGGGTGTAATAGTAAAGTTGTGGAATTAACATTGGAAAAAACAATTTTTACATGAATTGCATTTAATTCACATTGAACGGCATAAATATTGAACATGACTTTGTAAGGATAATATCATAGTGACTTTATACAATATTACATGTACAGATGATATAACAATGAAAAAAAATTAACGAAGGTACCTATACAATTTTAAACAAAAAATTCTTCCCATTACTGGTTGCTGGTTGCTTTCGCAAAGAAAACTTTTTTGAACATGATTTTAGACGGATAAGATGAAAGAAAAAAAAAATAGTGACGTCTCAAAGCTACCTATGTATCACATATAATTTCATTAACAATATTTCAATCAACATAAAACTCTGCTAGCATTTACGGTATCTTATATCATTTTGATGAACGATTCATGTATACCGGGTGATTCATTTTAATCGTCCGAGGCCGATCTTTCCGAAACTAAGCAAGATACGCAAAAAAGTTTGGTATAAAATATTCAGGGTTCAGAAGGGGACAAAACTTGGTGGTATTAGTATTACCGTAAATGGAGCCACCGAGGTCAGGTGAAGGTTAACTTTGTTTTTTTGAATGGAAACCCACATTTTTCATGACATAGTTTTGTTCTACTTAAAAAATCAAACGACTTTCGTATGGAACATTTTTCTGTGAGACATCAAGTTTTTATGATATTCAACTGAACAACTAGAGATTTTTGAAATTTTTAGAACATTTCACCTCTAAACCATAAAGTTTGGAGAAAAATTGCAAGAGACAAAAAGTGTATAATTTCATGCAAAAATTCTTGGACAATGATTGAAGAATTTTTTCAATAACTTTTTATTGTAGCTTTTTTAATTGCCTGAAAAACAGCAAAAACTGTTTTAAAAAAAAAACTGCGATTATTCTCCAAGAATCTGTACATGAAATAACGCACTTTTTGTCAATGCAATCTTTCTCTAAACTTGATAGATTGGAGGGGAAATGTTCTTAAAAATCCAAAAATCTCTAGTTTTTCAGTTGAATATCACAAAGACTTGATGTCTCACAAAAAAATGTATCATACGAAAGTCGTTTGATTTTCCAATTAGAACAAAATTACGTAATAAAAAATATGAGTTTCCATTAAAAAAAAAAAACAAAGTTGACCTTCACCTGACCTCGGTGGCTCCATTTACGGAAATACTAATACCACCAAGTTTCGTCTTCCCTCTGAACTCTGAATATTTTATACCAATATTTTTTTCGTATTTTGCTTAGTTTCGAAAAAATCGGCCTGGGGCGATTAAAATGAATCACCCGGTATACATGAATCGTTCATCAAAATGATATAAGATGCCGTAAATGCTAGCAGAGTTTTATGTTGATTGAAATATTGTTAATGAAATTATATGTGATACATAGGTAGCTTTGAGACGTCACTATTTTTCTTCAGTTGAAATACATGAAAAACAGTCGTTAATAATAATGAAAATAAACGAAGAACAATTGTTGAAGTGCCGTTGTAAAACCTGAGTTTCATACACAGATCACGCTTCTGATGGTAATTTTCGAAAACTATTGAAGACACAGTTATGGGACACCTCGCTAGACCAGAGGTCCATTTTTTTGATGAAAAGTGTGTCAGCATTGCTCATTTCAATACATCAGAAGGCGCATGTGTAAAATGAATAGCTTTGTGAAAACAAAAAAACCTTCTGAAATACATACGCGCATTTTTGTAGCTACACATTTTCTGTTGTGAAAGAAGCACATGTCAGGGAGAGTGGGGGATGTTTTGATGTATGAACGAGAAACAGAAACATATTAAAATAAAATGAAAACTGAAAGTGCGCTCCTAGAATATCATCAAGGATTAAAAATTTGTGTGATACTCACATACGAGTTTGACATTTTCTTCTCTTCTAAAGCTTGCTGTAACTTTACTATATCTAGTATATATTCTAGTGGTAGTTAGTAGTAGATTTAAGTATGCAAATACCTTGCTAATAAGGAACTTGCATGACTTTGAATTCCATCAGTTTTTCGATTCGGATTGAAAATTGGATAAAAAATAATGTCTTTGCTAAGTCTAGTCTTTTTTTTCATGCATTAGTTAATTTTTTTTTTGAACTTTCATTTCTCAACTGAATTTTTGAGTAATTTGAATGATGCGCCGTATGACAGTACCCTGCATCGAGCGCCTCTGTCGGAGGGTATTGGTAACCAAGACTATAACAAATCTCAAATGGTATATCTTATAACTTGAAAAGCATATGAAAGCCATAAGCGAATTAATTTAGACGAGGTGATTGATTCAACTTGACCATTGTGTAATTGTTTAATTGATAAAGTAGCTTTTAGGTTACGCAATACACTATCTGCGATTGTTATGGTCTTAGTTACCAGAATCCTCCGATAGAGGCATGCGACGCAGGGTACTATCATACGGCACATCATTCAAATTACTCAAAAATTTGGTTGAGAAATAAACATTTATAAAAAATTAACTGAGTCATTTAATAAAAAACTATCTTGGGAAATGTATTAGTTTTCATCGCAGATCAAAATAAAATTAAAATAAAAAATCATGTAAGTTCCCTATTGTTCAATACCTAGTATCAGCACATGTGACGACAAGTGCGTGAAAATGTAATTGCAATTAAAGAATTGCAAGTTTTGTGAATTTGCCCATATAGCATTCAACTTACTCCATGAAATTTTAATCCTTCGTTAGATGTTCAACTTAGGTTCATCGTGTTCTACAGTTTTCACGTCGCACTCTTGCAGCTTCAATTTTTGTCATTTTAGGGACTACTTTGATAATTGAATGTCAAAACTTTTGTTAATAACTTCAAACATGTTTATTTTTGGCAGGACGTGTCACTAAATTTGAATTACGTAAAAGCTAATTTCTAAATTATATTAAAGTTGTAGTCAAACGTTTTATAATAAAAATATAATTATCAAGTTCAGAATCGAAATTTTCAATAAACTCAACACTTACACTCTCACAATATCGTGTCCAAATTAATCCAACCTAAAAAAATTTGACATCATTCTGCTGGAACTCGTCTATACTTATTAGTTAATATATCGAATCTCCAAACTTCGTTACTCACTCAAAAAGGCCAATTTTAATTGTACTTATTGGAACTGACCTTTCGTATCGATTTATTCGAAGCAAGCACGAAAGGAGAACGAATAAAAAATAAAGTTCCCTTAAGTATTTTAGAAGAATCCTATAAATCGTGAGTAAAATTAATTACTTATACGATTTACAATTACCTACCATCGGTGTAGATTATTACTTAGGCGAAAATATTAATGCAGACGGCACGCTAGCGGTATCAGATATTAATTAGGGGTATGAAGAGCTCAAAGAATAATATATTAAATCTACAGAAAATTAGATAAACTTTACTATATGACTTGAATTTATCAGAAAGCGGTAATTTATACGGAATCTAACAAAGATTATTAGTTTTAACAGAAGTCAGTAAGAATATCAAAAAAAGCACATGAAGGAAATTATATCAAATAAATCTTACAACTAAACAACTTGACCTAATGACTTCTACGTCCAGCCAACCCTCGGGAGGTTAGAAATTAATTAGCGACACACCATAGGATAATATAAGAGATATAAGCAATATCAGCAATATAAGTAATACAGGACATACAAATCCCCCCCCATGACGTAATAAAGAAATCAATAAATAAAATAAATAAATAAATCAAAAATTAGAGAAGTTAATATCAAAAAAATCAGAGAAACGCACTATGAATATTAATCAGCAGATTAATAAATAGTTGAACAAAATTGCTGCAGCCAGTCACGAAATTACTTTGTTTAGATTTTTTCCTCAAAGGCCATAGGACGATAAGCATAGTGAATCGGCCCCAGAAGGATATCTGGATTATCATTTGAGGATATGTTGGTACTAATAAGATAAGTTGATCCTGCAAGTTTCAGATATTTATCTACTTTGGTTTTTGAATAAATCGGAAAAAGCAGAAAATCAGAAAAAAAATTTTTTCTCAAAAACGGAAAAAATAACAAATCGAAATCTTTATAATAACCGTTTGAAACAGGGGATTATTCTCAAAATTATTTTTTTTCCCTATGATAACGTTTTCGTACAATTTTGAAACTAATTTTTTTTCATATCTTTTTCGATGTAGAATAACCTCTCAAATCCACGAATTGATCAAAAAGGTACGACATATTGAAAATAATAAAAAAGCGATTTTTTGATGTAGAAACCGATTTATTTCAACGTTTTTACCCTTGAAACGACAGAAACGAAGCTTATTCGATTATTTTATAAGTACAAATAACATAAAATATTCAAAACAATAATATGGAATGAATTTTTTTTTAATTAAAATACTTTAATATTCAAAAATTAATTTGTGATTTGAAGACACACTGGTGTCCTTTCGCCTTTCTCTCTCTCTCTCACACAGATTACCCCGGTCAACACGATTTTTGGGTCTGGCTTCTGAGTGTTAAATTTTGGTTACATATACATCATTAAGGAAGGGAAAACTAGTTAATTTGATCAAAGTTTGCTTTTGTGGAAACCAGAGCAATTTTTCGAAATTTAAACGAAATGACCGATTTTTTCAGAATTTTATGATAATTGAAATCAGAAAAATTTTTACTGGGTAACTAAGTCTTTTTTATTTCAGAAAAATGTTTAATAATGGAATACAAATGCAAATTCAATGAAAATTTAGTTTGAAAATGAATATTTTTAGTCATTTTCTTATGTTTGTCTGAACCTTCTCGTATTAAACCCCAAATGTAATCGCCCATCATATTTTCGTTGTACTGTCCTTGGTAAAGTCGTTCGAAGTCCTTTATATCCTGGTGAAAACGCTCTCCTTGCTTCTCTGAGTAGGCACCCATATTATCTTTAGATTCATCAGCTAAAGTATTTTTGCAGTTTACATTGGAGAAGTGAGGTACCCAATTTTTATCTTGATTCCGAATTTGCAGTTTAAAATAGGCTTCGAAAGCTTCACAAAGCGTTAAATTAGCTGCTAAAGAGAATTCTTTACTTCTTACTTTAATAAATTCATCGGAAATAAAACAAAATGAATGAACATCGTGTTTGCACTGTCTTGACGCTATTTCTATACTCAATAATACACAAAAACGGTTTTCACAACTGTGATAAACGAGTGAACATTCACTATCGCGCCCTACCCGAGTAATGTGCAAGTTGCTACCGTTTTGATTGACGGTGCTACCGCCTGTTGTTTAAAAATTGATTAAAATCTTCCAAACTTACTTATCGATGTAAAACAGACGAAAGCAAACTTTAAGAAGTGAATATGGAATTTTTCGGTGTTTTTCGATGCATAGAATGAGAATATATGCATCAAAACAGAAACCCAAAAACAAAAAAATAATTTGTCAACCTGTGTTATATTAACAAAGAAAACACTTTACATTAGTTAAATCTATGAATCCTTCCTAGGTGTGTCGCCTTAATTTTTCCGAGGGGTTTCCTAACTGGACGTGTCGCTTTTCCCGTACGCTCTCTCTCTTTCTTTTGCGTTCTTACTTAATCTAGAGCTACTGTGACGTGCAGTTGAAATGTATCGTCACAATGTATATCTATTTTCAAGAAATTTTAATGATGATCACTTGATATACTCATTGTATACTCAGTTTGGAGCCGATTATCTTAGTGTTCGGGGGATGATAGATATTCACGATTAAAACCAGCCGAGCACAAGCACTGAATATGCACAAACCTACCAGCAAAGCTTTGAACCGATCAACACTCACAATTCGCAATCCATCTATAACCGGTAGTACGCTCACCCAAAAATCCCGAGCCGTAAACTATGCCACAAGCAGTTCATTTAATCGGTCGAAAAGTTCTGGTACTGCAGTAAAAACCGATATAACATCAGAGATCGAAGAAGAATTGCATATACAAGGAAATGTGAAGATTTTAAGTCGAATGTACGCTACAATTCAATATGTAGTATTTAACAAATCAAAAGTATGATGGGTATTGAGGAAAATCTGAGTAAGGGAAAAGAGATTCTTCTCACAACATTTTTTATCATCGAATGGTCTTGTTTTCTTTACAATTCATTATTAATTAAAATTGTTAATAAACTTGAAACTACTCCAAAATGCATCTTCTGTGCAGGGAAGGAAAACAGGAAATATTGTGCATAGCTTACACGGAACAATGTGAAATGATAGCATCAGGTATTTCTGACGGTACAGTAAGAATGTTCAAAGTCGATTCCGGACAGTACGTTACAGCTCTTGTAGATGTTGAAATGCGAGAAAACCCTGGACCAACAACTGCTATAAAACACCGTCCAGTTCACAAGTCTCATCCAATAACCCAAACAATCATCGCAACATGTTAGTCTGAGTTTCAAGCAGTGATGATTAATGTTAACGGCTTTGAGTAAGAAGACCTGAATTCATGATTCGCAATATCAAGTATTTATGAATAGCATCTTAATTTCAGATTTTGTAAAACAATATTGGAAAGTTTTAGTGCATCAATTCACCATCCCAAGAACTCATTATGAATTATTTTCATCCAAACGGTTGCAATTATGATATTCATTCACGTAACTATTCTAATCCACAAGTTCAAAAATTTACATTCAACAGATGCAACTGGTTGCGTAAAATGCTGGCATTATCCAACTGGCCAATGTCTTTATACTATAAGAGAAAATCGGCAGACTTTAGGGTTGGGTTATCATCCCTTTCTTCCTAAATTTGTGACCGTTGGTGACGACACGAATATCTATCTTTACGACGAAGAGACAAGAATTCAGGAACGAATTTTCCATGCTGGGTAAATGTAGAATTGATTATAACTTTTATCACTTTTAGTGAAAATCTTGGAAAATTGTGATCTTTCGATTCTTAATCAAAATTATCCTCATTTTATTTCAAACTCTTAACAGTAATGCTGCTGATACAATGAACGGGCATACTTCCCGAGTATTTTGTTCGTGTTTCAACCCAAAATCAGCCCATGAACTTATCAGCGGTGGTTGGGATGACACTGTGCAATTTTGGGACACGAGGCAACCGTACGCAACGCGAAGAATCTTCGGAGTTCATATGTGTGGCGATGGCATTGATATAAGCAAGAATGGGAAAGAGGTTAAACAATATTAGTATTAATTTGAAATAAACTTTTAATTCCTCTTATATAGCATAATGAGATTATAAATTGACACTGCAGATATTAACTTGTGCCTGGCAACAAAAGAACCCTTTACAAATGTGGGATTATGGTTCCGGAAAATTAATCTTCACCATTGAGCCAGATATTCACAATTCTCGGTTATACTGCGGAAAATATATAAATAATTTATTCATTGTTTGCGGGGGTGGTGATCTCAATCTTATGCGGGTCGTCGACTTACGATCTCATACGGTATAATTAATTCTCAGAACTAATAGTCAATGATAATTGTATCAGTCAGAAATTTCAGTGCACTATGTGTGCAATGGTTTTTCTTTTTCAGTCTGTTGCATCAGTGAGAAATCTTCCTGGAGCAGTATTCGATATGGACATAAGCTGGCAAACATTAAAGCATGCTAAACGATCGAAGATGAATGATACTTCCCTCTCTTTATTACCAAAAATTGCTTTTTGTTGCGCAAAAAAGATTTACGAAATCGATATTGGATAATTACGAATCGTTTATCAATTGAGAAGTTGGATTCAATAAGCGCATGTAGTGAATATCATACCACGTTTCAAGATAATTGAAGAAGAACACACCCTTCATTCAGTTGTGAATATTTCGAAGTGACTTTTTTTTAGGTGTGCTGCGTCACGATACCAATAAGGAACTTGCATGACTTCGAATTCCATCAGTTTTTTTATTCGTATTAAAAGTTAGATAAAAAATAATGTGTTTCCTAAGACACTCTTTTTTTCATGCATTAGTTAATTTTTTATAAATTTTTATTTCTCAACTGAATTTTTGAGTAATTTGAATAATGCGCCGTATGACAGTACCCTGCATCGAGTGCCTCTGTCGGAGGGTATTGGTAACCAAGACTATACAAATCTCAAATACTATATCTTATAACTTGAAAAGCATATGAAAGCCATAAGTCAATTAATTTAGACGAGGTGATTGATTCAACTTGACCATTGTGTAATTGTTTAATTGATAAAGTAGCTTTTTAGGTTACGCAATACACTATCTGCGATTGTTATGATCTTAGTTACCAGAATCCTCCGATAGAGGCATGCAATGCAGGGTACTATCATACGGCGCGTCATTCAAATTACTCGAAAATGCGGTTGAGAAATAAACATTTATAAAAAATTATCTAAATCATTTAAAAAAAAAACTGTCTTGGGAAATGTATTAGTTTTCATTTCAGATCAAAATAAAATTAAAATAAAAAATCATGCAAGTTCCCTATTAAACTTTGTGTTGATTTAAAACAGTACATATCATCGATTAAGTAAAATAAATTGTTGGAATATAAATGAATGGATTTAAGTTCTGAAGGAAACTTGGAAAACGCTGAGATTAGTGAGGACGTTAACGCCTGCGCAAATTTATTTGTAGAGACACTAACAAGGTCATAGAAGAAGTAAGTTAAGATTCGTGGTAGCGAATCGCCGCTAAGTACCCATTATAGGCCGGCTAGCTAGCCCCGAATAATTCACCGAGTGAACTCTTGTTCTTCTAAAAAATCTGTCATATCTTTTGAACAGCTTACTATTTTTTTATCAAATCTAAAGAGGCGTAAAACTAACTCCACCTAACCTCCGCTCTCTTGTTGAACGAAATCGACTAAGCGGTTCCTGAGGTATTGACCGTCAAAGATAAACGAAAAACACAATCTTCTTCTTCTTTTTCTTCTTCATGTTCCTTGCAGAATGGTACTTGGACCACGATATCCGTCGAATCGTGGCGCTTATAAACTTGCAATTTGCAGAGGATATTTTTGATACCGAAATCTCGCCCTCTATTGTTTTTGAGTAAAAATCAACCTGCACGCATAACTCAGTTATTTATATACACACTGTTTATTACGTTTTATTGTTGAATAGTTTTCATTCATTTCGCAAATAAAAAGGGCAAGTATCCGTATCAAAAAGGATAGTCGCCCTATTTACTTTTGCGGATTGCCATATTGTTCTATCATTAAGATAAATGATAATATTACACTAATAACTTACCTAACTTAAAGTTTGGATGCTATTTTTGTTGTATTTTTATAGTTTAAAACATTGAAACTTAATACTATTTTATAATGTTGATTAATATTTTGATGAGTACTGACTAAAGGATCTCAGTAAATAATACAGACTGATTACTTAAATTGATATAAATTTGTTTCTATCTGAGAAAAATCATAGTTCCGCACGAGGAAATAGTATCCCCCGAAGCATTTTCAACGTTAGGCGACTATCCGCTACAGTAGGCAACTATCCCTCTTTTGAGTGGTCAAATAAAACAGGATTTACTCAAAACCAATATCAATTATGTTTACAAAAATAGGCTACTATGAAAGATCAAAGACCTATATTTTGATATACATGTTGCATTATTCTTAGTAAGTACATATTTTTTAATGATAGAGCTTTTTTTCAAAAGTGGGGCAACTATCCGACTTTTACCTTATTATTAATATTAATATTTTATTATTTTTTTCTTTATTTAATTTTTTTTTTCTCTCGTTTATTACAAAGTAATCCCTTCGATCACTCGGTTGTCACACATTGACATAGCATTGCAGATCTTACCAGTATTTTCAGAGCACTTCTGTTATTGCATAACAGTTGCTACAAACTAATGATGAAATCGCACATTCGTGCAAAAACATCGATTTTTTGACAAATTTACAGTGGTCCCGCTACAATCTGATTCCCCGCTACAATGTAGGCAAAAACAGGAGCAGCGGTCACAATGCGTTCGGCCCACTCCATACAAGTAGAGGAGATTTGAGCCATACGTGCGTGACATGGCGACATAAATTATACCCCTGGATCGTAGAAGGCTGGGATATAAAATTATTTTGTCGTCTCGCGGTGGCCAGAGGCCACCTCTAAAGACCATGACAAAATGTTGATTTTTAAAACGCGTATCCTTATTGGGAATTTGATTGCGTACCTACTTTCTTTTTCTATTGAAAAAAAATTCTAGCTTTCTTCGTTTTCGGAATAATGGGAAAATACAGGATTTTTTAAGGACGAAAAATATTTCTCTGTTTTCACTTCAACTCGCTCTAAATCCTAAAATATTTCGAGTATTTACTTCGAATTTGGAGCAATTATGTGTCAAACTATTCTCAAACTGCTATAGAGCAGCTGAGATTTTTCGTTTTTGTAATCAACAATAGTTACTCAATTACTTTTGAGTAATTACTCAAATCGTGTTTGAATATTTTCAACCTCTCGGTTTATTGATCTAAGTTTAGAAAAGCGCAAACTTCCAGCGGATGAAGCTACCAGGATATTTAAAAGTCTTCTGTGAAGTTTTTCCCCGATTGAACTAGCCATTAATAAATAGCTGCTCCGCGCTGACTAGGCACGGCACGGCCCCACCTTTCTGGAAGGCCACTACACTACACTTTAGAAAATATGTTCCACTAATATTTTCCTGCATGAATTTATGTAAATTTGTTTTATAATACTAAAAATAATAATTTTTCACGTTACGATACGTTGAAAAAAAAAAAAAAACATTGTTTGATGTAGTTTCCAGTTTTCGAAGAATAATAATTAAAAATAATAATTATTCTTGGAAAACTGGAAACTACATCAAAAAATATTTCGTTTTAAACGTAACGTAAAAAATTATTCTTTTTAGTGTTATAAAAAAGATTTTCATAAATTCATGCAGATAAATATTATTGGAAAATATTATTTTCCACGTCTCGTGGCCATTCAGAAAGGTGGTCGTCCCCTGCTTACCCAGCGCAGAGCCGTTGCTGAGTTCGCTACTGATCGCAACGCCGCATGAATCAAGATAATAATTCAACACTCGTAACTTAATAATGGCTACTTTAATTAGAGAAAAATTTCACAAAAGACTTGTACATATCCTGATGGCCAGTTCATCCGTTGGAAGTTTGCGAATTCTTAAACTTAGATCGATTAACCGAGCGATAGAAAATATTCGAACGCGATTTGAGTAATTGCTCAGAAAAAATTGAGTAACTATTGTTGATTACAACAACAAAAAATTTTAGCTGCTCTGCCAGCTTGAGAATAGCTTGACACATAATTGTTCTAAATTTGAAGTTAATACTCGAAATATTTTAGGATTTAGAGTTACATTTGAAGTGAAAAAGAGAAATATTTTTTGTTTTTAAAAAATCATGATTTCTCTCATTATTTCGAAAACGAAAAAAATTAGAACTCTTTTCAAAAGGAAAAAAAGTTGCGCAAACAAATTCCTTGTAAGAGTACGTATTTTGAAATTCAAAATTTCACATTTTCTTTAGCTCGAGACGGTAAAATAATTTAATTTATATCCCTTTCTGCGCTCCAGCGTTTCAATTGTTAAATAATAAAATTCCGTTGAGAGCATGAAAATTATTTATAATAGAAATTTATAATATTCGATACAAATATTATTTATAATATTAATAAAAAATGAAAATAAAAAATGAAAAAAATAAAAATATTAATAGAAAGAAATAACAAAATTTTAATTATACAATGTCCAAGTAGCAGAACGCGAAAATGCGTGATCGTGTTCTAATTTCGCATGATTTATTAATTATGTCATTACTAGTCATGCTTATTTTATTTCCATAATTTCTGTAAACTACAATGCTAGGAGCCGCAAAACACGTATATGAGGTAGGGGATATCTGCGATTCCTGTAACTACCTAATCTGACGTATCATCACAGAAACGGTATATTCCAGTCGGTAATCGCAACACATATCTAGCGAATTTCAATATTTTCTACTCATTTGCTCAATGCGCCGCCAGAATTACTGAGGGGGCGCCAGCTTGCGACAAATTTTTGTCGGCTCTCGAAGGTCCATAAGGGGTGCTGTCGTTACATTATTCAGTCAACGCTACTAATGAAGAGTTTTGTTGAAGAGTTTGGATGACAAATAAAGCTTTTGGCCACATTCCCTACAGGAGATAAGCCTAAGGAATAAAAAAAAAAAATATATAAAGCTTACGTATTTTTTGAATGTATAAATGATTTTGCATATATTTCTAAATGATATTATAAGATTCGACCGGAAATATAGAAAATATTTTGTGGCTGAAATTCTAATCAAAATTCAATATTTAAAGTAAGTGCTGCTAAAAACGGCTTGAATAAAAAAGGACTCTGAGAATGTAGATTTTGCATTTTCGATGCATAGGCTTTGATATATGTCGATATATGTGATACTCCCACACTTTTCAATGAACAAAAAAAAAATAATTATTCTATTAAATTTCACCTGATAGATCAAATTCATTCCTTGTCAAACATCGGCTGCCAGAAGGACATTCCGATTGGCCCTTCCGTTTCGGAGATATTCGAAAGAATAGTTGATGTCGATAAAAATCGCGTCCTGCCCCCCCCCCCCCCCCCCCCCCCCTCCCCCCCCCCATCCAGGATAAGTGACACGCCACACTTCACGAACATGAAAAAATTAATTTTTCGCTACTTCGATGAATTTCGCGTGCTAGATCGAACCGATTGATCGTTAATCATCGAATAAAACCATTGTATATCATTTTTGACCACCGGTTCGGAGTTTTTTGTGATTTTATTTCTATGTCGGTAAAGTAAAACTATTACATCCTCTTAAGGGGACATTAAAGACGCTCATCGCCTGAAAAACGCGGGGAGCCAAAACTCCTACATCACTTGATCGAGCAGAAATGAAATTTTTAGGATCGATGTTTCATCTTTACAGAAAGTGGAGCAATTTTTTACTTTTTCAAAATTTCGAAAAACAAAAATCGAAATTTTGAAAAATTCTCAAATTTTAAAAAAGTAAAAAATTGCTCCACTTTCTGCAAAGATGATACACGGATCCTCAAAATTTTATTCCGATCAGTCAAGCGATGTAGGAGTTTTGGCTCCCCGCGTTTTCAAGGCGATGAGCGTCTTTAATGGCCCCTTAAGTGGTTAAGATCGGAAAAATGGAAGGTTAGAGGGATAGATTTATTGGACTGATTCATATCGTGAGGTTATGAGGAAAGGAATCACAGGATGCAGGCAACCCAACAGTCAAATTTCCGAAGATTGCCGAAGGCAGGGCAGTGCCATTAATGGAAGGGGGACGCGAAAATTTCTGTTAGCAGACGACTCAACTGTCAGATTGTTGGGTTAAAAATAATTATTATAGCGAACTTGAAGAATCCGATCGGAATAAAGTTAATTAGCAAGATTCATCAATATTAATTTGTAAAGAAGTTGCAACAGTTGATGAATGAATTATGGCCGGTTTCACCAACGACGAATAAATTTCATTCGTAAAATATCTTTAATCGTCGAATAAGAGTCGAAACTTTAACGTTAAATAGTTTTGTTTTTAGTGAATAGAATTTAATCTACAAATAAAAGTTATTCGTTGTTGTTGAAACCGGCCATAATTCAATAATTAACTGTTGCAACTTTTTCACAAATCAATATTGATGAATCTTGCATATTAACTTCATTCCGATCAGATTCTTCAATTTCACTCTGACAATTTTGTTTAACCTATCAACCGGACAGTTTAGTCGTCGATCTAGCCATCTAGCGGATTTCTCACCGTACTTCACACATGGATACAACACATCCATACATGCGCGTTCATGATATGTGTCCATGTGTGTAGTACGGTGAGAAATCCGGTAGATGGCAAGATCGACTTTCATTTCCTCTTAATGACAAATATTCTGCACCTTCGGCAATCTTCGGAAATTTGACTGTTGGGTTGCCTGCATCCTGTGATTCCCTTCCTCACGGATAGGTATACCTATGGCGTTCCACGGTTGTGCCAATTAGAACCACCATGATTAGAGGCCTCTACATCGGGTTACCAACGTGTTCCGCACGGATCGGATATTATACATATACAACAAATTTTTATTCGACTATTATTATTATTTTATTCGACATTACTACCTTGATGTAAATCTTTTGCACGTATTTTTAGGAGCTAATTCTGTATTTACATGAATTCGTCCTTATCTGCGGCAACGTCACACAGTATTACTAAAAGATGGATAGGGACTTGATCTCATCAATTTAAATTTGATATCCTATAATTCCTTCTACAGAATCTCGAGCGATGAAAGATATCATCGCACCTATAATTAGCTGCAAATATCGTAAGTCAGTGTTATAGTCAACATAAAGAAATATGTGCTAGCTATCTGCGTTTTTCCCATCATTTGCAGGTCATAATAACCCTACTATAAATCTTTCGCACGTACTCTTGCTAGCTTTTAGATTCACATGAATTTGTCTTTATCTCCTGCAACGTCACGTAGTATTACTCGAAGACGGTAAGGCCCATAATCTTATTAATTTAGCTTCTTATCGACGTGAGCCCTTCAGTGGAATCTCGATAGATAAAAGATATCAATCAGCTGCAAACATTGCTAAACAAATATGTACTGGCCCTGTATAATATTCGATCTGTGTGACACTTGTTGGTCAAAAGTTATTTCAAATGAATCGAAATCAGCAAACCGATCTTCAAACTTCGACGTTGATTGAAAACCAGTGGCGATTAAACACGAGCTAGTCCACGATTTTTCTGATTTTAATCTATTTTTGTATTACAGATTCTATGGTACAAAAATGAACTGGTAAAAAAGAAAATGTTTTTTCGCATACTTCGGAAATTACATAGAATTGAGCAAAAAGAGCTAAAAAGCGAAGACACGTACTTTTGGAAACGGTCATATCTGTGGTTCCATTCATCTCACAGACTTGATTCAGTGCTTATTTGAAAACTCTTGAAACGAGCTTTTGCCATATGTCTTTCATTCCGCCGATAACCAACATTACTGTTTGTTATAAACGATCGTATTATTGGAATGTTTCGAGGTGAGGAGACTCTTGGAAAATTTCGAAAGATAAAATTTCTAGTTTTCTTGATCTATCCTCTAAAAGACTGCCAATTTTCAAAATGGTACTTCAATGACAACTATTTAAAAACAGTATTTCAGATCTTATTTGGGAAGGAACTCAATCAATCTAGTCGAGTCAATTGACTTGACAAATTTGGGAAGGAACTCCCAAATTGAGTGATTGAGTTCCTTCCCAAATACCATCAGTCCGAGTGTTAACTTCACGATGATGAGTTTTTCAGATCATCTATATCCGCGACGAGTGATATAGGTGGATATATTCTAGGGCTGGACGATATCGCTGAAAAATATCGACCTTGGATATTGAATGTATCGATGTTTAAAATATTGATACATATCAATATCGGGAAAAAAATTAATATCGATATCCTGATGTCGCTGGAATATTCATGTGTACATCCTTAGCGCGTGTATTATAGGTAGAGAGAGGGAGGGAGAGAGATTCAAATAATTGATATGAAATTTCTTTTTTAAATAGTTTTTTAATTAATGCTGAGTATTCAGTTATTAGTTTAAATAACAATCTTTAAAACAGTAAAAATGTACGGAAAAATAAATAATATTATGTATAGGGAAAGCTAGGAATGAAGAACGTCGCTCGTCACTATCACGTCGTCAAGCTGATCACGCCGGTATGATGATTGTATTTAATGGATGCATGTTATTTAAAAAAAATAAATAAAACAAAATAAAAAATACTCCTTAAAGTTTTTCAAGCTCTGCGGACATTGTTGTCGAATTTATTAAAATCATAATGACTATTGGGATGCCTAACCCTAGGTGGTTTTCCGCGACCGTAACCTCACGGTATATCCGCTATTTACCAGAAGGGCGTAACCATCTTTTTTTATTTTCCATGGATTACGGGGGGGATACAGGGTGGTTTTTCAGCGGCGCTACGGTAACTCCGGTAGCGGACCTAACGCTTAAACGCGAGTCGAGGTGGGTAACTAAGTTTCGCGAAATTATCGGCCTCACGTTTGTTTCACCGCACCAATATTTTGTAGATAATAGTAGATACCTTCTAAGTTCGGTCCATGTGATCATGAGCTGTGGAGTTCAATACTTCAATGGTGCCGTCCAAGGGCGCACTGGGCCGTGCTTAAAACAGTGGGTTACGTCCTTTTGGTCCTAAGCCATCGATATATGTATTATTGAAACATATGCAAAAACTTTCAGGTATGATTTACAGCAACACATATGTATTGTACTAATGATTAGTCATAATTCTGCCCGTCTCGTTTTTCTCGACATTTTGCCTTGAATTGAAGTTGCTTCCTGATCGCCGTGCCCAGTCAGCTGCGATCCACTATAAACAAAGTATCCGGTGCACAATCCGGTCCATTGAACAATGCCATTAAAGTATTGAATTCCATAGGTTATGGTCACGTGGATCGAACCTATACTACAATCTACTATACAATACATAATAGTCGAGCGGTGAGCCATACCGATAATGTAGCATAACGTCGTTACCCACGCCGTGAACAACTGTACGTACTGCAACTGGAGTTACGGCGATGCGCGCAAGCAAACACACGGTAGGTCAAATATGTTTTCATCCAATAAAATGTTCAAAAGGAATCATTTAACGATTCATCGTAGAGTAAAAAAATAAACGAATCAAAAAACAGTCTGACTTCTTTTTCGAGATGTCTGCAAGTTCAAATTGTAATGCTGTCACAATAACTGTGGAGGAAATGATACAGTTAGAAACTGATGAAGAATATGTAGATAATGTGAAATCATTAGGTGATTTACATGCGGTTGCAATAAGTAAAAATTATTGCAACAGTCATTTAATCGGTTCAGTGGAATCGGAAATTAATGTATTTCAATGGAATGGAGACCAATCTCAAGTCTCTTAAGATTCATAACATTAATCAATTCGGACTATTCTCAGTGGGATTCAATACATGACTTTTTCCACTTTCTGAAAATTCAAAGTGACCTTGCAAACCTGATCCTTCCGGGTGTTTGTTTCAAGTGAGTCTCCTTGCCTCTCATTTTCGGGGCGCTTGCTTCAAGTGAGTCCCCTTGCCTCTCACGTGCGCGATGAAACATTTGCTAAAATTGCGTGTTACCTCCCCGGCTTCTTACGAAAGACTTTTCGAAGTCTTTCGTAAGAAGCCGCAGATGTTCGAAGTATTGAAAGCCGCAACAAAGTTTCAAATGACGACATACAATTGATCTAGATGGTGGAGCAATGAAATGCAATTAATCGACTGAACGAATTTACCTGCAAGAATTAAATGTTTGATCGTAATTGTGTGAGCTGTTCGTCTGGAAATATCAATCCTCCCAAAAAAAGATAACGAAAATAACTTGTCCCTGAAGTTAGGAATCTTTTTTTTTTAAATCTGTGACAGCGAATGAAGAGACTAATGTCACTTCGTAATTGATTTATTTGAACGAAACAGGTTGCGAAATTATAGTCAGAATTCATTAATAATTAAGTTCGTTCGATCAATCAATGTTGAGATTATGATAACTAATCGTAAGCGTAATTATTTTTAGAAATCGCGACTCGTCTAAATCATCACGTTTAATGAGTTGATCATCAGGGAAAAACCAACTTAAATAGCAGATCTTCAAAATCAGGAATAATAATAATCTACTATAGTTATCGTCTACTGTATATAAATTCATCTGAATTATAGTTGTAGTGTCATATCTGAACAGTCATATTGATATTCATATCTCAAAGTTGATAAGTAAATACATTATCACAGCTATATCTTTAGATTCAATCATATAAGATTAAACAGATAAGTTAAGATGACTGCAATATCGAGTAGACTGATTCGAGTTGATTATAGAATCCCATATAGCACAGAAATATTGCTGTAACATGGCTAAAACATTGCCATGCAATATTGCAATATTGCAATAATCTTGTATAAGATTGCTAAAACATTCCAGCATTATTGCTGCAATGTCTCTATGTCCACTGGCCGTAATATTGCACGCAAACTCTATGCAATATTTCAATGCAATATTCACTGAATATTTGCCTCAAAAGTTTATTAACATTTTTTTTATTCATTTTATCATTCATGGATAGGGTTCATACTTTTTTTTAACAATATATAATAACGAATGTTTTTTAATTGTTGCCAGAATATTGAACAAATATATTTATATTTCTTATTACAGTCATCCCATGTGACGGCTGCTTCTTTCGCTTCTTTTGGGGGAATTTTTTTTTTTTGATGTACCATTAAAATATACTAGTAGGAGTTTTATCGACTTTACACCAAGAAAATTGGTTGACCGCAAAGAACTAGACCAAAGTAAGAGTATCGAAAATGGAATTTTTCAAACCATGCCAAAAAGTTAATTTTCAACTTGAAACAATATTGCAATATAACATGTCAGCAATATTGTAGCGTAAGGTCGTTACAATATTTTCATGATAGATTCTAGCAATATTGCAATAATGTTGCACTGCAATTTGCAGCATTGTAAAATGTGGGATTACATATCCAGCTGTTGTGAATATGCTCAGTATTTTCAGCTTGTAGGAAGACTGTTTTATGGAAAAATGAGGTGTGAATTTTTTATTATTCATTCGCAATTTCTTGAACTCTAAACGTTGAAGTCACGTGTTCTGAAGAACTACTGCAACTTATTGGAAAGCAGTTGTTTTTTCAAAGAACGAAAAGTTTCATTGTTTGAGGAACATCAGTGCAGAATAAAATTCGATTCGCATACTCTTGCGAAATTCCTGATGCATGTGGCTTTTTCTCTATCGCTACAGCAATGCTATGTGCTGTTTCATGGTCGAGCCAAACGGGCTATTATAATTTCATTAAATTTTAGTTTTTTATCGACATAAAATCTTCATTTTAATAGACGAAACATACCATTCGTATGCACTGTTTGTCAGCGTTTATTGAAAAAGAACAAAATATCATTTTTATAGAGCGTTCAATTTACTGCAAAAATATGTTCTGGTCTTATCTGTACACTAATGCGTTGTCGAGTTATAAAATTCGAAAGTTTCAGAGAAAACTTTCCCATATCATTCAGATGGGAAATAGAACATCGCGATGAGGCACCTCTTAATATTAATATTAAGAGCTCAAACTTTGACAGCATTTTTTTTCGTCTTTTGGAACAATATTTTTGACTTACTCTTTGAAAATAAAAAATAGTCGATTCTTTGACACGGTCTGATAATTACATATAGGTCACCGGCGTGGCAGTGTTAGCCAGGCATGATTAGGTCCAATTATATCAAGAGACTCGGTAGAGTCTCGCGCCATAGAACATAAAGAACAAGCCGGAAAAACAGTTTTTTGGAGTACTTTTCATCAAAAAGAAAAACAAGTATGGACTTGTCAGGGGAAAAAAAATATAAAAACAGTAATGAAAACCCGAAAATAAAGGATAAAATTGAAAATTTCACATTAAGGAAACGCCCTATATATTGACAAACAACAATGTTATACAGTGCATGCATTCTAATTCGATCTGGGTATATTTACAATTTTTTTGGTGCCATTAGCAAGGAATGCCCTATATATATGAAATTGTCAACACGGGAGAATATATTCTTTCATTTAGAAAGGTAATACGGAGAAAAAAAGTATAGGTTTGTCAGTAAAACAGCGAAAATCGATTCATTTCCGGTAGAACCGGAAGTTCAAATTAAACGAGACATGGCAATTTTTCATGCCCATCATTTGGTTGTAAAGTACTGTGAATTTCAAATTTTTTCATCGAGCGGTTTCCGAGATCACCGCGCGAGTTTGTTGAATAGACCGACAGACAAACCGATATCTTTCGAAAATCCTGTTTTTAGGATTCTAGAGGGTCGAAAACGTGAAGATTCGTTGAAATTAGCAAAAGTCAATACTTTTTTTATATCACCGTAGGTGATGAAAAGTAAATAATACTTTTCGATACTAGTGCGGGAATGTTGATTTTCGGACAGGTATGAAGCTTTTCGCCCGAGCGAAGCGAGGGTGAGAATCACACGAGTGGAGAATCATCTTTTGCACGTGTAACGGACTTTGTTTTTCAATACAACATGTGTAAATTTGGATGTTGTGCTCGAATCACCCGACTACGAGTGTAAATGCCGCACGAGTCGTGGCGAAGGCTAAAAATTTCACACGAGTAAGGAACTGCCTATCCGCCCACGACACACACGATATTTTTTGTCACACCTGCGAAGAAAGCACTTAGCACGATAAATAGTATAGCTTATACATCGCTCACGTCTGATGGCGCCACTGAGGGAGAACTTATACATCTTGGCGTCCGATGGCGCTACTGAGGATAAAGAGCTTATACATCGCTGGCGTCCGATGGCGTCACTGAGCGACTGAATTATTCTAAAGTACGTATGCAAGAAAAGAGCACCAATACGCAAAATAGACCATTTTCGATGTGCGCATGCGCCCAACATTCTCGCTCTAGTGCGCAAAGTACAGCATTCATGATGTACGCATGCGCCAACTTTACTTTATTTCACTGCTCGGAAAAGAGGGACTTCGCGCACGCTAAACAGGCATCGAAAAGCAAACTTTCGAAGCAGGTGTGATAAAAAAGTTTTTTTTACAAGCGCGACTCGACCGAGTCTCTCCACCGTAGTGGCAGCTCTGAGCGGAGTGGAGGGACAATGTTTTCATATATTTCACCGAATTGGTAATATACTAGGGATCGACGCTTCATTTTTGTGATCGAGGACCGTAAGATCTTTCATTCGAGACCAAAATCAAGGCAATCGGTGCATCGACAGCTGAAAAATAATGATTTATAAAATATAATGTCTAGTTCTCTGTGATCAGAAGAATATTTAATATTTCCAGTAATTTCAGTACACGTTTTAATATGCTTACTGGAAAATGTGGAGACAATACGAAATAATACATTGTCATTCAATATTAGTCTCGATGCCATTTGAAAAATATGAATTTCATCGTTCGCGTTAATTTCGCGAGATTTTAAAGTTACATATAATAGTTGATGTCAGTTTGCTGAGGTGATCGAGATTGAGCTTAAGTTATGAGAGATTGTATGACAGTTCGATCGTGATTATCGAAGCTATTCATTCGTAACATATTTTATATTTATAAAATTTGAATATAAATTAAAAATTTTTGAAATTATTATATACGAAGCTGATGAAGAAATTTTTATTATACATCTACATTATGTGGTCCTAGGTAGATCATTAAAATCAGATGACTCTTTTTCATAATTAATTTTTGAAATCTATGAATATAATATGAATGTGTTGGAATTCTTATAAAACCAACAGCTTATAAGATTTTAAATTTTTGTTTCCATGAGCTCAATTATTACCGTTTTAATAAACAATTAATCAATCTCAGTAATTGATCTGTCATGGCCGAATACTAGATTGATATTTTTCCACTAGCACTATGACCCTGATTAGATTATGTACTTCTCACTACGCGATATCCTTGGGTGAAAATATGAGTTTTTATTTTACTTTTTGAGCTTAAAGTTCTGGTACTATCAAGCAATACTTGAAGTTGTCTGAAAATAATGATCAAATGAGTTCGAGCATTCAAAAAAACTAAAGATGTAATTTTGCTGTCTAATTGTGATCTTTTTACTAGTTCAAGTTAATTTGATGAGCATTTGAGCCTTCGATGATAAAATTATAGTCCTTCGTGGCCTATGATTTTGTCTTCAGACGGTTTGCTGCATATACCAAAAGTTGACTATAGAGTATAAACTGGACAGTACTAATTTGAAATGAAGTTAAAAAAGCATTGACATAACGCAATCTGAAGAATAGTTTTCACTATTTAACTTCCCGTTTCTCTGATATCAGAGAAAAGAGGAAGTTATTGTATTCATCCCGAAAATGAAAAGTTGAGTTTCCACTAAATATCGACGTTTTGAAGTCTAGAGAATCATCTCCGATCATTTTCAGATGGGAGTCTGTGTGTGTGTATGTATGTATGTATGTGAGTGATCAATTTTTTTTGTCCGACGATATCTCGAGAACGAGTGGTCAGAATTTGATCAACTTGGTCTCAATCGACGCGCCTCTTTGAAACTTAGAACTGATTAGATTTTGGTTTCGATCGGTTTAGTGGTTTTCAAATTATTTAAATATTAGAATTCTAAAAAATTAAATGAAAATAGTTGTAACTTGAGAACAGATTAACGGATTTAGATAAAAATTGGTATCAGAAGGTTTTTTGAGTCGCTGATCACGAATCTGAAGTCAGATTTGCAAAATTTATGATGGCGAATTTTTTAAGCTCAAATTATCGTGAAAACGGGAAGTTGAAGGGCTGGCACATGGGCAGCCTAAGACCGCTTGTTTGTCTGATTAATCAGCAACTGAAAATTATAATAAATTGTTTTGAGAATCTTTTTATATTGGATTCTGCAAAATTGTCTTTGTGGATGTTTTTTTTATCATTCTTTCATCGTCGTTCTGTCAATTTGAAGCTCCGTGGATAACTATAGACACTTCAAACTCCTTCAGTGCTTGAATTTGTTTTTTTTTTTTTAAATATCGTCAGATAAATTCAAGAATTGCTTGGTACGACCAGCACTTTCAGCTCAAGAAGCTAACAAGAGCTCATTAGAATAAGTGGGTTTCATGGTTTTATCCGAAGAGACCCGCTTACTCCGTCAATAATTGATGTCAATACTTTTGTTGATAATTACTTCGTTTTCATGGACTTGGCGCAAGGTTTTAGCACCTGAGGTGTTTTTGGGGGATATAACTCTATAATTTCGTATATGAAGACAAATCTAATTATAAGTTTATGAGCATATAGGTATAAATCTATTATGTATAATTATAAATAAACCCATATATAATCATATATGATTATATATAATCTTATATATAACCATACATCATTATGTATGATTAGACAAAATATTTTTTCATTCGGAAATTCCGATAACTTAATCCCACAACCAATTGATTACGCTATCTGAGGTACGGCAGTAATTTGCGATAACTTAATCGCTGCACTAATCGGTCGTGATGACATAACCAAAATTCACGAAATGGTAGATGGTTCTATATAAAAGAAGACGATTTCCGTGACCGGACAGTCAGCACAGACCCCCAAGTCCGTAAGAAAGTTCGCAATTTAAAGCAAAATGGTTCAAATCGTTGGAAAGTACCAGCATGTCAGCTATGCCCCTAACTTCGTGAATTACCTAAACGCACTGAAAATTCCAGAAGGAATGATAACGACCATTTTTGCCCAGAAACCAGTCTTAACAATTACTGAGAATGGTGGCCAGTGGACGTTCCACAACGCCGATGGTGGCAAGGAATGGTCCTCGACTTTCAAGTTTGGAGAACCCTATGATGAAATCACGTTCAGTGGAACCGCATTGAAGGTAGGTAGAGACAGCCAAGGGCAACGAATCTATCACACCTAAGATATGCAATTAAAGTTTCACTACATTTTGAGTTGGCAATTCTCAACTTGAGAGCCACCACGATGGAGGATGAGCGAATGAAGCTCATGCGGCCCGCAAGTTGAGCAATGTCAACTTAAAATATGGTGTAGCTTTGATGGCATATTTTGGGTGCGGCAGATTCGGTTACCTTAGCCGTACGTCTTGCGCCCTACAGTCCAGGCCGATATCAAATCTTGTAAGGCTCAAGTAAAAAAATTCATGTCAAAATTGTTTTTATAATCAAGAGAATTAAAACTCGGATTTCTCCAGATATATGAAAAGAATTTCTTACGATATACATGAACACTTCTACCAAAGAGATTCTTTGTTGCTCTCAGTACTAAGCTATTTATCTTGTTTTAGAGCGTAGCAAAACGCGATGGTGATAAGATCGTCGTTGAATCGACAGTCCACGATTCAACGGACACGAAAGTCTACGAATTCACTGACACCGGATTCACTATGGTGAGTAGCAATGCTAAAACCTTATCAAGTCATCATCTACGGGAATACCTAATTAAATCAACCAATATGCTATGAATATCGTGAGGTGTACTCAGCAGCGTATGTTCACGTGATGAATCATATGTTTAGTGAAGTTATTACAAAGGCTCAAGTTTACATATGAATCGCTCGACATTGACATGTTAGATGCATAGATCGTAATTATCTGTTAGGTGTCTAACTGCTAATGTATAACGTACTCGTATTTTAAGTTGGAAGCCCACGAGAATTCAGAAACTATAACGTATATGAGGCTTTCCATGCGAAGTCACCGACCATTTTTAATTCGGCCGATTTTTGTTTCAATCTTTAGTACCCATGATTTGAAGTAGCACTCATGATTTATTTCAGATTTTTAACTCAATCCATTCTCGACCTACGAATGTTCAGAAAATCTTACCTTCCAAAAGTTCAAACGCATATAACTTTGGAAAAAAGTATGGTATCGATAAAAAAACTACATTAATCTCGTCGTCTTGAAATGTACTTTCAGAAAAAAATATTTACAGAATTATTCGATACCGATTTCGAGTCTTTTTGCAATTGCAAAGTGAAAAATCGTTTTTTTTTTTATTCTGTATGTCCCTTTTGATTTTTTTGAAAAAAATCTCAAAAAACCTGTTGGAAATTTTACGAATTTCAAGCCTATTCATGGGAAGGAAAAACATGACCACGATCGGAATGGGCTTAAAATTCTTAAAATTTCTAACAGTTATTTTGAGATTTCTTTCAAAAAAATCAAAAGGGACATACAGGATGAAAGAAACGATTTTTCAGTTTGAAATTGTAAAAAGACTCGAAATCGATATCGAATAATTCTATCAATATTTTTCTCTGAAAGTACGTTCCAAGAGCATTCGTAGCTCGAGAATGGATTGAGGTAAAAATCTGAAATAACTCCAAATGGGTACTAAAGACTCAAAAAAAAATCAGTCAGATTAAAAATGGTCGGGGTAAGAGGCTCGGTAACTTCACATGAAAAGCCCCATAGACATCCTTGCGAAATACTCCCGAACGGTGCACATGCACTATTGCTTCTGCATTCTGGATTCCAGAATTTTTTACTCATATGTGCGCGTCCTTATCCGGGCGCTTAAATTATTAAAGAGCCCCACCGGATCATTGACCCATATCGATACCATAAAAGAAGCAATTTAAGTCGTGTTGATATTCAATTTGAGAAATAAATTTTCTGATTTCAGAATGTAAGCAGTGCGAGGGCTGGCAACATCACATCAAGTGTTGTTTACAAGAGGATTTAGGACGATTTGACATCGCCCCAATTCAAGAATCAGCTAGAAATTTTTATATAAATATATAAGTAAACCTTTTTATCGATCTTAATGGGAACAAATAATTTTTATATCTAACTATTTTCACATTGCGTCAACACACTTATGGAATTCCCTATCGGTCTCAACAACTGAAACTATATACAGTATTTTTATTTAATTGCTAGTTCAATCATGATAAAGCAAAGTATCAGTCTAATAAATTAATTGTTTGCTCTACAAGTCTTAAATTTTACCACTTATCTCGGTTGTTGATAATTCGATTGATGGGAGAAATTGATGAGCTACCATTCCATGTACAGAATTATATAATCCGTTATATATTTTTATACGTAATTCAAATTTGTTATATCTTTCAGCATTGTCAGAAAAATAAATATTCTACTGTGCAGTATCTATGTTTCCTACTTACTCTTTCCATGTGTCCACACCCATACCAACTACTGCTACTCTGTAAGTTTCGGATTCACAGAATGTGTCATTTCGTGTGAAAATAGTTTTAGCCATAACTTGCGAACGTATTTATTGAATGGCCCTATATTACAATGCAAGATGTAACCTTGGCCCGCCCCATGTGTCGTTGAACCCTTTGGCCCCATGTAGCAAAAGTGCACGTAACGACGTATTAGAAAAAAGCTACATCTATGGGTTTCGTTTTCAATTTATTTTCTGTTCAAATGAAGCTATTGGATCAGTATGTGTAAATTAAGAAATCAACTACTTCATGTGATTGTAATTGGTAACTATAACCCGGAATTGAAATACATTTGGTATATGGGATTCTTGAATTATAGGTAATCATAGAACTTGACATTCCATAACCTTGTCAAACGATATTAGAGGCATTCCGTAAGAATTTATTTCAATTTCCCACACGAATTCATGAAACGTAGATATATGGATCTCATTCCTTCTTACATTACGTTCATTCATACATAGAATTGATATGAACCCGATATTAAATGTGTAAAACTATTCATAGAATTTAGTCCAGTCAAGTTAGATTTCACATAACAAGTTCAAATTCAGGGTATGAAAGTATAACCTCGTTGATAACTGAACGTCTCCTTATGAACATATTAATTTATATCATCCTTTTTCAGGCCCGGTTAATAATTATTAAAAAAACAATCGAAGATTTGCGCATAACTGACTTTAGCCCTCCATTTCTCCGATCTTACTTACTTAGACCTAAAATCACAAACACTTGGTTAAAGTTATAATCTCGGCTTAAATTTGGGTCTAACCAACTTACTTACTTACTTTTTGTTTTCGAATATATAATAGTACATGGGTGGTCTGAAAAGTTTCCGATGTCTTAAGCATTATACTGCTCTTATGATATTACCAAGTGGGCTTTCTTAGACCGAGTGTGGAGTTTACAATACGAGTCGGAGGCGAGTTAATACGAGCCGAAGGTGAGTGCGTTTGCGAGCCGAAGATGAGTACTGCAACCACACGAGGTTAAAAAGCCCGCTTAGCCCTTGGTGCACACCATATTTTTTGTAACGCATGTATGGATTCTTGCTATTTCTTAATATTAGGTCGGACTGATGTGACCGTTTTCTGAAACGGCCACTACGTACTTATCAGATTTTATCTCAATTATTGATAATTTTCTTGAAAATATTGAAAAATATTTTAGCGGGAAAAAAAATCCTGAAAACGCCCGATACTCGGGTAGCGGGCATTTCTGTCATCAATCCAGCCACGTATAGTCATGTTTAACATACAGTCCGACCCCGGCCACTGTCAAGTCTCGGGACCGAGCACCCCGGGCACTGTTACTCCCCACCCTTTGCCCCATAAGCCAATGTAAGCGAAGCTTCAGGTCCGTAGCTATTATGAATACAAAAGGTTCTTTTAGTGTACTGGAAATGATTCAAAGCGAAGTATCTTATCACTTTGGTTATGATTAATTTTTTTCAGATTTTCATTTCATCCTGATGTGTTCAATATTCTCATCGAAACTCACCTTTGGTTGGGAATATACGTGCCATAATACCTTAATTCTGTCAGTAATGAAAGTATAATTCTAACCTCGAGATTCTAAACTTGTCAGAACAACTCTAGAAAACTTCCGTTTTAAAATAGATAAAATCAAAGATTTTTGTCAGAAAAAAAACGTGAATCATTACATGCATTTTCGTAAGAATAAACTTATCTTTGTACATGATATACAAACTGGAACTGCTAAGTGCAATTACAAAGATATCGTTAAGAAAAAAATGTCTTCACTAATCACTTATAAACACGAACATCAGCGCTGTGCTTTGTTTTCTAAACTAAAACACCTATGAACACGGGGACATTGAATTATGAACATGGGAAACAAATTTCAGTTACCCTTAAGAATTTGTCTTTCACCATTTTGGAGATCTGAGCCGGCCCTGGCCGGATTCACAGTGTCCGAGGCTCAGCTGTTCACAGTGCCCGAGGTTTAACAGTGCCCGAAGTAACAGTGCCCGGGGTCGGACTGTAAATATTGACTAAGAGAGTATTCTGATAATGTAGAACAATTTTTTAAATAAGTGTTGAGATCTCGATGAAAGTTTCAATGTAAAATATTGCATTGCTTGTAGATTTCATACTTAAATTTTCGACTTATCTCACATATTGCTCAATAGTTCTTCAGTTTATAAAATGTAAATTTGGCATTCAGATTATGGCATCAAAATGCGGAAATAAATGACTACAATGTGATTTTTCTCAATTTTCGATATGATCTCCCATTTTATAAATTTTTCCAGTATCACCAATCGAAAAAACAGAAAACAATACACGAAAAAACATGTTGTTTGAGTTGGCCGAAAATTATTCGCCCATCAAAAAATCGACTTGAAAATTGAAATTTTTTTTCTAGGGCGCATTTTCGAGTGAAATAAGTGTAAATCTTTTGCACGTACTTTTAGGAGTTTTTGCATTCAGATGAATTTATCTTTATCTGCGGCAACGTTACACACCATTACCAAAAGACGGATGTATCAGCTGCAAATATTGTAAGTCAGTGTTATAGTCAACATAAAGAAATATGTGCTCGCTATCTGCGTTTTTCCCGTCATTTGTGGGTCATTATTACCCTAATGTGAATCTTTCGCACGTACTCTTGCGAGCTTTTAGATTCACATGAATTTGTCTTTATCTCCTGCAACGTCACGTAGTATTACTCGAAGACTGAAAGGTCTACAATCTGATTAATTTAGTTTCTTATCGACGTGAGCCCTTCAGTGGAATCTCGATAGAAAAAAGATATCCATCAGCTGCAAACATTGCTAAACAAATATGTACTAGCCATGTATAATATTCGATCCGTGCGAAATTTGTTGGACAAAAATTATTTTAAAAGAATCGAAATTAGCAAACCGATCTGCAATCTTCAACGTTGACTGAACCTGAGTGACGATTAAACACGAGCCAGTCCACGATATTTCTAATTTTTGTCTATTTTTTATTACTAGCTCAGCACGCGCGTTTCACGCGCGTCTTCTACTGCTTTTTTATATTTGTCTTTCTTCCCTCGATCAATTAAAAATGATTTCATATATCCCTATAATGATACTTCAAATAAATTTTATTTTATTCTGTGTTTATATATTTTTGAAAATTTAATTTTGATTTTTTTTATATATTTTTTTAATGTATTTTACTCGTAATAAATTTTATTTTATTTTTTGTTCAACAAATGTAACGCAAGGTTCTCGATAAAATCAATTGCAAATAATTAACAATTGATTTAATGACTAATTTTCATACGATCAATTTGATAATTTAGTGAAATCCACATGATCGCTAAGTCTATACGTGTAATTGATCATTTTTATAGTGAATCACTTTTAATAGATTGAATGACGGTTGATTTTTTCTGACTCATTTTCAATCAATTAAATAATGGTCATTTCTATTCGAGAAATATAACATATTTATATTTACTATTGACAATATACTAAATGACAACTATTTTACTATAGCAGAGAAGTGCGGAAGCCCGCATGACACAGATCATCTGTATCCGTAACGAGTAATAGGTGGATATGAGGGAGACATGTATAGGTATCATTCGTGAGGATTATCGTTGATAGCGGTATCAGCATATTGTTTATTCTTTAGCTTATAAATCTCGTTATAACATTGGCAGATCGATTGGCCGGTCGTAAATGGGTTGCAGATCACTTCAAACGTGTCGTGTACGCGACGAAATTTTTATTATCTATTTAAGCTTCAAATTTTAACATGTTATTGTGGCAACTGTACTGAATGAACATTTCTATTGGCAGAACAAAATACCGATCTTAACCTCCTGGCAAATCGATTCGAACACTCCGTGTGTGCACCTTGATTCCATGTTCGAGTAGTTTTGTTTTTTTCATTTTGTTTTACTAATAGAAATGCACACCTAGGGTACATCTATGAAACCTACAAATAACCTGTACAATGAGTCACAGATAAGAACATGTAGTACCAACAAGCGTTTTTGAAATTTTGAAAAAAAGATTCCTAATATTATCTCTTAGGTGTCACTTTCAAACAATAGAGAGGACTTTGCCAGTAATTGTAGCAACTGCTGTTTTACATAATATTGCTCCAAGAGCTGGTGATTGACTACCACCGGATAATCGAGATCTTAACCTGCCTCCACCGTGGGATGAACTGCTGTTATAGGAAAATATGCCTGCAGCAAGTTATGGGAATGCCAATAATCATGTACAAAACATATTAATTAATAAGTATTTCCGAAGGTACGCTGCATGATATACTATTATCAAGAGCAATCACAGTATGTGTATTTCGTCCAATTCATGATTTTCGACGTTTATATAAGCGAATCACAGGATGCAGGCAACCCAACAGTCAAAATTTCCGAAGATTGCCGAAGGTGCAGAGTATTTGTCATTAAGAGGAAATGAAAGTCGATCTTGCCATCTACCGGATTTCTCAACGTACTACACACATGGACGCATAATCATGAACGTGTATGTATGGATGTTTGTATCCATGTGTGTAGTACGGTGAGAAATCCATTAGATGGCTAGATCGACGACTAAACTGTCCGGTTGATGGGTTAAAAAAAATTGTCAGAGTGAAATTGAAGAATCTGATCGGAATAAAGTTAACATGCAAGATTCATCAATATTGATTTGTGAAAAAGTTGCAACTGTTAATTATTGAATTATGGCCGGTTTCAACAACGACGAATAACTTTTATTTGTAGATTAAATTCTATTCACTGAAAACAGAAAACTATTTAACATTAAATTTTCGACTTTCATTCGACGATTAAAGATATTTTACGAATGAAATTTATTCGTCATTGGTGAAACCGGCCATAATTCATTCATCAACTGTTGCAACTTTTTTACAAATTAATATTGATGAATCTTGCTAATTAACTTTATTCCGATCGGATTCTTCAAGTTCGCTATAATAATTATTTTTAACCCAACAATCTGACAGTTGAGTCGTCTGCTAACAGAAATTTTCGCGTCCCCCTTCCATTAATGACAATGCCCTGTCTTCGGCAATCTTCGGAAATTTGACTGTTGGGTTGCCTGCATAGTGTGATTCCCTTCCCTATAACCTCACGTTAGATTAGCATTCATGATTCAATACATTACATTAAACATATTTCAGCTTGCTAGAGTGAGTTGGTGAAAAGAAGTCTACAGTGTGGACCATACATACCGACATCTTCCTTTACCAGATCATCAGCACTGCGTTTCCAGTGTATCTTCGCAAACAGGTTGAAATATCTTCTTCTTTGCATAATACGGTATAATAAAAAATATTGCAACTATTACTACTACTACTTAACTGATTTATAAACAGTTAAACAATGAAACATTTAAAAATGAAATGTTATAAATATAAAAAATTCATATATTTGTATATAAAAAATGAATAGGTATTTATTAACACAACATCATGTAACAAAGATAATTTGTAAACAGTTAGACAATGTGATTTTTAAAAATGAAAAAATTATCAAGAAAGTTGAAATTTGGATACAATACAAATATGAATTTTTTAACGCAATAATATGCAACTAAGATAATGTGTAAATATTTAATTGATTTGTGAACAGTTAAACAATGTGACTTTTAAAAATGAAAAGTTATCAAAAAAAAATGAAATTTATAGATTTGTAGAAGAAGGTATTTATGAACACGACCATGTAACGCACATAAACTTTTTTTATATAATAAAATTAAAAATGAACTTATTTAACTAAAGGAAGTATTTAATTAAAATTGAAAATTAAGTGATACCTCGAATAGTATCAATCTTAATAAGGATTTTTTTTATTAATGTTTTGGTCTCAACGTGAGAGCCCTCATCAGAAGCCCTAATGAATAAATTAATAGTTTTTACATTTGGAGGAATGATTCTTAATAAATACAACTAATAGTTTTTCAACAAACAAAAACAAGGTCCAGTACACATGCGAAAGATGATTCGTGTGATAGTCAATCTCGTAGAGTCAAATAGTCAGATTCATAGAGCAGGTTGCGGCGTCCCGTGCATCTGTTTCGTAAGGTAGTTGAATATGGAATTTTCATGAAAATCGTCTTTGCAAAAACTGTGGTTAAAAAATTAATCCTGGATACCATCATTCATGCAATATTCCATCACACAAATAATAAGCGAGCTTATATTTTTACGATTATGCGTAGCTGGAGCGGGCACTCAGTTAAACGTATTACGCTCCTGGCGTAGAACAAGAAAAGTTATAACATTTGAACTCAAACTAAAATATTGAATGATTTCCGAGTTGAGAAAGGGTTATTGGTATATCAGTTCTTCTTACCTTTTGGTGTTCTTACGGGTGCTGCAAACTGAAACCTGCTGCTAGAATTAACGTGGATAAGGTGGTGGTTTATTCGACGTATTGAATATTTGATTTATTTGTTCACTGATATTTATTTGTTGAAATTTTGATACAAAGTCTTTAGATTTATCACATGGTAGGTAATTATTTCTTATTTGTATCTTACATGTAGCTATTGACTATTGTTTTCTTTGTATTTTTATAATAATAAACAAAGTATCGTAGAATAAAGTGCAAGCTGGTTGAGATGTGTACATACCTAAGTAAGATAGAATTCAGATGTGGTAGTGGGTATTTAATAGTACTGCTTACCAAGCCATTCCTACTGAAACTGATTTAAATGATCATTTACAATCACATGTTATCATACAGAGAATTCTTAATAATTGTAAAAATAGTTGTTTGTGATCAGAAATTCGGATATGGTCGACCATAATTGCTCCGTTAGCCTTATTGTTTACCGTCCCTTAGGTAGGAAGATTCGAACATCAATTCTTGGCTCATAGTCAGCAGACGGGTCTCTGCGTCCTGCACGCAGCAATTCACCTTCCTAAGCAGCAACGTGTAACGGCGTCTGCGGATTCTTATTTGGAGAATTGATATCGATAACACATCACTGCTCAGGAAGGAAAATTGGATGTAGTCGAAAATTGATATCAATACTCGACTATATCCAATTTGCCTTCCTGAGCAACGACGTGTAGAGGTGTCCATCCATCGCTTTCTTGAGAGTTGATATCGGCTCCCTCGCTGAACAAATACTCGACTACTTCCGATATCTTATTCGGAACAGTGACATGTAGGACAGAGGCGCAGAGGACAGATGACAGAACGGCAATGCCGATATAGTCCGACCCCGGGCACTGTTACTTCGGGCACTGTTAAACCTCGGGCACTGTGAACAGCTGAGCCTCGGGCACTGTGAATCCGGCCAGGGCCGACTCAGATCTCCAAAATGGTGAAAGACAAATTCTTAAGGGAAACTGAAATTTGTTTCCCATGTTCATAATTCAATGTCCCCGTGTTCATAGGTGTTTTAGTTTAGAAAACAAAGCACAGCGCTGATGTCCGTGTTTATAAGTGATTAGTGAAGACATTTTTTTCTTAACGATATCTTTGAAATTGCACTTAGCAGTTCCAGTTTGTTTATCATGTACAAAGATAAGTTTATTCTTACGAAAATGCATGTAATGATTCACGTTTTTTTTTCTGACAAAAATCTTTGATTTTATCTCTTTTAAAACGGAAGTTTTCTAGAGTTGTTCTGACAAGTTTAGAATCTTGAGGTTAGAATTATACTTTCATTACTGACAGAATTAACGTATTATGGGACGTATATCCCCAACCAAAGGTGAGTTTCGGTGAGAATATTGAACACATCGGGATGAGATAAAAATCTGAAAAAATCAATCATAACCAAAGTGATAAGATACTTCGCTTTGAATCATTTCCAATACACTAAAAGAACATTTTGTGTTCATAATAGCTACAGACCTGAAGCTTCACTTTCATTGGCTTATGGGGCAAAGGGTGGGGAGTAACAGTGCCCGGGGTCGGACTGTATTTTCTTATGAAAGATTGTGACTTGATCTATATTTGGAGTTCAGTTGATACAAAAGGTACAAAATACGGATGATTCGGGATACCAATTCTCTATCGGTCACTAAGAAATTAGTAGGAGTTGTCATGAATTAATAACAACATTTATAATTTAATTGAATTGTTGAGCGGTATGACAAAAGTATTTGGATAGCAAAGGATCCGATCGGCATTATTATGGACTGAATTGTTAAGAAAAGCAAGTTATAAAAAAAAAAAATTGTTTTTTTTTTATTTTCTACTTTTTACAGTGGAACATTGTATTGTCACCCGACCTTAGTAACTGTGCAAAATTTCATCAATTGGTTATGTTGGGAAACGTGTTAAATGAAAGCTGCAAGATTTGAAGACAAACAAAAATATGAAACATTGTGAGTTAAAGAAAAGCAAGTAATAATTATGGAAATTATTTAGTATTACTTGACATCGGTCCTTGAATTTTAAACCTCACGTAACATGTTTGAATCGGAATTATAAGCCACTAGTATACTAATGTACATTGAGCAAATGAGTAGAAAATATTGAAATTCGCTAGATATGTGTTGCGATTACCGACTGGAATATACCGTTTCTGTGATGATACGTCAGATTAGGTAGTTACAGGAATCGCAGATATCCCCTACCTCATATACGTGTTTTGCGGCTCCTAACATTGTAATTTACAGAAATTACGGAAATGAAATAAGCATGATTGGTGATGACATAATTAATAAATCATGCGAAATTAGAACACGTTCACGCATTTTCGCGTTCTGCTACTTGGACATTGTGTAATTAAAATTTTGTTATTTCTTTCTATTAATATTTTTATTTTTTTCATTTTTTATTTTCATTTTTTATTAATATTATAATTTTCTATTATAAATAATTTTCATGCTCTAAACGGAATTTTATTATTTAATAATTGAAACGCTGGATCGCAGAAAGGGATATAAATTAAATTATTTTGTCGTCTCGAGCTAAAGAAAATGTAAAATTTTGAATTTTAAAACACGTACTCTTATAAGGAATTCCTTGCGCAACTTTTTTTCCTTTTGAAAAGAGTTCTAGCTTTTTTCGTTTTTGAAATAATGGGAGAAATCACGATTTTTCAACAACGAAAAATATTTCTCTTTTTCACTTCAACTGTAACTCTAAATCCTAAAATATTTCGAGTGTCCACTTCAAAGGCCATAGGGGGATAAGAATGGTGAATCGACCCCGGAAAGATATTTTTATCAAACTTTGAGGATATGCAGGTACTGATGAAATACCAAGATCCAGAAAGTTACAGTCTGTATCTCTATTGGTTTTCGAGAAAACGAATAAAAATAATAAATAGAAAATTTGTTTCTTCTTAAGATTTCCTTCACCGATTGATCTAAAAATTTAGCATGTTTTTGGGGTCCACAATAGCTCTTTCAAAAATAAATAACAGTTATACCAGCTTTATAGGTTCCTTAAGAACAAAAATGTTTTTTCCGAAATTCTATTATTTCACTATGATACAATTTTGATACAATTATGAAAATATTTGTTTTCAAAGCCCTATATGTTACCCTATAACAATTTTTTTTCTCAGATTTTTCAATAAGGTACGCCATAGTAGAAATAAATAAAAACAACTTTTTAGTTGAAATAATTAGATTATTTTTTGGCTGGTAAAGTAGAACTATAGCATCCTCTCAAGCGTCCGATATTTATTAATGGCTAGTTCAATTGGGGAAAAACTTCGCAGAAGACTTCTACATATCCTGGTGACTTCATCCGCTGGAAGTTTGCGCTTTTCTAAACTGAGGTCGATAAACCGAGCGATTTGAGTAAATACTCAAAAACAATTGAGTAACTTTTGTTGATTACAAAAACGAAAAATTTCAGCTGCTCCGACCAGCTTGAGAATAGTTTGACACATAATTGCTCCAAATTCGAAGTGAATACTCGAAATATTTTAGGATTTAGAGCGAGTTGAAGTGAAAACAGAGAAATATTTTTCGTCCTTAAAAAATCCTGTATTTTCCCATTATTCCGAAAACGAAGAAAGCTAGAATTTTTTTTCAATAGAAAAAGAAAGTAGGTACGCAATCAAATTCCCAATAAGGATACGCGTTTTAAAAATCAAAATTTGTCATGGTCTTTAGAGGTGGCCTCTGGCCACCGCGAGACGACAAAATAATTTTATATCCCAGCCTTCTACGATCCAGGGGTATAATTTATGTCGCCATGTCACGCACGTATGGCTCAAATCTCTAGAAATGAAGTCGACAATGCTCAAAGAATTGATAAAGTATTCTCTGACGTATAGAGTAATCGCGTCCACATTATTTTCTCTAGATATACAAGAATTATCTAATTCCCGCACGATAACATCGAGATATTAGTCAACGTTCAACGTTAAGTTGAGATACGACCTCAGTATGATTATTTTCGCCAACGAGTGGAGCCTGACTTTCTTACATTATATTACTCGAATGACGTCATTTGAACACATACACAGCAACTGTTAATAACTTTTTACACCGGGATGCTTGCCTGTAAGCCGAGTTATACTTCGGCGTACACGATCAAGCATCATCGTTCAATTTAGACCGGCCTCAGCCAAGTGATAAAAAAAGATAAAAATACAAATATATGCCCTGTTGCCGCTGCTGCCTTCGCTCTCGCGACGTGGGATTCATTAGGCTTACAATGACTACGAGTGAAAGAAAGCAAATAAACGCATATTTTTTGAACGGTTCTTAAAATCGCATATTTCAGGAAAGTTTGAGAGGTCTTTGTGGCTATGAACTGAACCGGTACGCGGCGCATTTGTGGTAGAATCTTATCTAGCATTATATTCTGATTAATATAAGGGTTTTCAATTCTGGACGCAGGACACATACAACGTCGGAAAAGATATTCTAAAAATCTGACCAATGATCTTTTTCTGTATAATGCTACATGTTTGATAAGCTGGGATTTCTAGATTCTAAATGACGGAAAATAGCTGGCAGTTTTTGCGGCAAAGGAAAATTGAAAACTGAAAAAACAAATCTGCAGTTCTGGGTATCGTCATTCCCATTCGACGTTCTTTATCGAATGGTTCAAATCAACCAGACAGTATCACGAGTTGATTATTCCCAACAATTTTCTATTCTATTATGTCGTTTGGCTAAAAAGAAGTCGACGAGAATTTGGAAGCCTCTACTCTGAGAAGTTATACAGATCAAGTATTAATCGGAAAACTTGGACTTTTTTTCACGTATAAAGGCAATATATTCGATAAAACTACTCACGAAAATTTATCACGAAAGTTTATTTCCAATGTCTTTTATTTCTCTAAATACATACAATTTGGAGGTTCGAATCTCGGTCCGCGCGTAGCTACAGATGTTGGATTTTTTTAACAGCTATCAAGCTCACCTGACCACGTCACCGCAGTATACTTACGAATGACTCGTTAAGCGCGGCACCTTGATTATTTCGTCACGCACAAACCATGGAGAGGTGGTCTTTTCCCCCACTCTCATGACTGATTAAAAAGCTGTACATACCTTACGGATATCCGAGGTGGTCTCACGGTAGGGGTATTGACACATACATATGTGAGTTACTTACTTGAAAACAAATGTGATCCATAGTTCTTTTTCATCGAACTTGGGATTAGTAGCCAAATGATGGATGAAACAGTCGAGATAGGCGAGTCATGAGACTGAAGTTATAACAATTGCAGATGTAGTTCAAAAAATCAACATGTAGTGGTGCTAGTTGACCCGCTCGAACAGCCTTACGTGTAGCCACACCATATATGTAATACTCCTATATTGCTAATTCCTATAAGTGGAGGGGTTAGGAACTAAGAGAAACAGAATATATCTCTAACTCACTTCTTTACAATCAAATTAACATGTTCTGCGCAGCTGCGATAGTAATGGCGGATTGGCGGGTGTTAAAGTATCTAACCTTAAAATTGAAATATAATTTGTGCTTGAACGTAAATGAGTTTATAAAATATTTTTAACCAATGAAATAATAATACGAAACGTATGAGCGAATCGTCGATTTAATCTTAACCTTCAAAACATTATTATACGTGTAAATGTTTTACGCAAGTGCCAGATGTTGACTTGCTCAGAAAGCTCTGATTTGAAGGTGATAGAAAGAGACACCAATATCGTCGGCACCGTACAAAATTAGCCTTATTTCAGACCCTTTTAGCAATATAGGAGTATTAAATATATGAGCCACACAGTCAATTTCACACTTTAAGGTTCTCACTTATCAGTATCAGTGTCAGTAGATCGAAATCAAAAACTTCAAGTTTGAAAATTCATAGAGTGTCGTCTATTCTCATGTCGATATTCAGATATTCTGCTTTTGTGGTAACAGAACAGCGATACGTCGACAATGCAGAACGTTTTTCTATCGGATGAAACAGTACCGTATCTCGTCGGTGAGGCAGAACACACTACTTACCATAAAATGAATAAAACAAAAAATTTGGATCTTCCTTCCGTCTTACCGACTGATTTTGATCGAGGGGTCTTACATTCATCCAATACTTATACTAATGGAAGGGGATTGGGAAATAGCGCGTTTGAATAATGAGTGGAAAGTGATGGCAACATGTTGAGACAGAGGCATACCTGTCTCTTTCCGTAAGGTTCCATAGCAGTCCGCCTTAAATATAGTCGCGGGGCGAGGGGAACGGACGTTACGGAGAAAGATAGATGTATTAGATGTATACAAAGATGCATAGCTCTGTCTCAACATCTTGCAGTCAGAGATAGAGCGAGATAGAGCGTTGTTAATGCCAAATCTAAGACCGCTATTGGCTGAATATCCTTCGAATAGGTCCGTACCGCTATCTATTTGTTTTTATTCGGCGGACATGTTTTTGGCGTTCTCGCAGTCCAAGCTCAATCAGTAAATTGACATGTATAGTTTCTAGATTCGCAGCAGGATGGAGCAACCAAACGATCTTGGAGATACCGCCCTCTCACTGCGCGAATGATAATTTCAGAAACTACCTTTGCCTCAAATAAGCAGGCGGCAAACAGTTCGAATCTTTAATCTTGTAAAATTTATAATTGACGAATAGATAACGACTAACATTTGATTAAATGAAATTTCCAGATCGTCGTGGTCTAATAAAAGCATCAAGGGACCAAAGATCGTTATACAAAACTCCGTACGACGTAGAAATGTTGCATGAGAGTAAAATAAACAAAGTGCCTATTATATGGAATTAATAAAAAAAATAAAAAATTCAAAAATAAAAAATAACAAGAAAGTTGGAAACGTGAATCATGACAATTTTATTGTTTAATTTCTATTTAGCGAGTCTTAATAATCAATCAATCCAAACGTTTGCACGTTAAACTGACGTGTAGTATGAACATACAAGATACAACTATAAATTTCAAGCAATAAACAATGTATTTTATTTAATACAAACTATGGTACAAAATTTATACAGAACAACGCACGGTTTCTTTTATAAGACAGTAGTTTTTTTTTTTTTTTTCTTTAATTATTGTTTAAACACACACTTAAGCGATGGGGGATGAAGGTGGGGTCAGGGGCAGTGACGTAAAGGATATGGGTGGAAGGGAGAAATACTTAAAATGAGCACATCGATTCTTCATTAAGTATACAAACTTACTCGAAACTAACAATTATTCAGTTATTAACTGATACTTGTAGTAGAAATAAGAAAGAAACTGTATACTATAGATATATACTATATATATACGTGCTAAGGCAAGTATTATGAGAATTATGTTGTCGTTTCCTAAGCTTATTTTTTATTGTACATGTGTAGAAACAGCTTTAAAGTGAGAAATATGAAATTAGGAAATAAATAAATAAACATCAATATGCTCGCTCGGAGCAACCAGTTTCAAATTAATTTATCATCGATTCTGATACGGCCTAATTAAACACTTATTGATCAACATTGATTGGGCCTAAATTGTCCCACAAACAAGTATATCTTATTATCTCTAGTATAAGCCAAGCTTTCGATCATTTTTTATTTTTTTTTCTGAAATTAAATCTGTCCTAGTTTAATCACGCGTACTTGGGATATTTGATTAAAACGGTGATTGTGTATTTTTTTCTTTTTTTTTTTTTTTCTTTTGGGGATCAAAATCTTGACTATTCAAAAATTCTAAGTCTACATTGATTTTCTTAATCTGTTGAAAAGTCACGTGGTAATAAAAATATACATATAGCTATTGTTTAATATGTGTTCATAATTTATTTAAAATTCAAATTCGTAATAAAATTCAGTGAAGGTGAATTTTGTGATTTTATTTTATTTATTTTTTCTGTAGTATAAAATTGGTCTTTGATCACGTAGCGAGAAGAATGGCAAAAATTTTTTCACCAAATTTAAAAAAAACAAAAATAAAATATCTATACTAGTTATACGTTACAGGTGATCCTGAAATTTAGATTCAAAGTATCAACTCAATGATATGTTTGACAAAATATTTCTGGATTTTCAAAATTCACGGAGTCTAATTGTTAGATCGTTTCACTTAAATATTTACAAACATAAAAATAAACTGCGTCCTAAATGTTTTCATAGTTTGAATAATAGCTACGCGTACATAGGGTTGAAGTAACCAGATAATGAAACAGAATTAATAAGGTCTACAATAGAATTATAGTAATAGGAGTATAAAGTGTAGGATATGATAACATCAGTTATTAAAAAAAAAAAAAAGAAGTAGTTGAAGCATTGGGATAGTAAACCGTGTAATTTATATTTATCCAAGAGTACAAGCTGTTGATGAGCTTTGTGTGAAAATCAATAAAAATTTCTTCAAATTATTTTGAAAAAAAAAATAAAAATAAAACAAAAAGTAGATCTGTAATGTAAATAATATCTCTTATAATAGTGATAAGAAATAACTATCATTTGATACAGTTATCTAAGTTTCATTTAATTTCAATTATATTTCAACACACACCCTCTCTCTCTTTCCGTTTCTCTTTATAATCGTTTACTAAGATGAATGAACTTAATCTTCCGTTGCATCTTTCTTCTTAATTCTTCTTTTCCGTCTTCTGCTTGTTCAACTGCTTTTCGTTCTTCTTCCGATTCTTCTTCTTTTTCTTTTTCTATTTCTTCATTGTTTATCTTCTTTTTCTTCTCATTATTATTATCGATTCGCCATAAGAGAGCACAAGGAACTTACTTTAATATTTACACGGATAAATTCTAGAATAGAAAAATTTTCAATCAAATCACTCTCAATCTCACTGCCTCAATTACTTTCGTTCAATCACACACTGTGCATACACAATTACGTTCATACAAACTTCATTTTACTAAATTACTTAATTTAATTACTCATCTATTATTTAATTATTTACTTAATTAATTACTTATTTACTTACTCATACATTACCACATACTAAGCACTGCAATGTGCTTCTAATCACATTAGTCATTATAAATTACTAACAGTGTATTTTTGTTTTTTTCTTCTTATTTTTTTTAACATTAACATTACATTGTCTCATAGTCATTTTCATCTCTGCGCAATCAATTTGTTTCATATAATTATCAAATATTCATTTCATTTGTATGTTAAACGATTATCGTTAAGCGATCTAACACGGAGAAAGAAAGAAAAAAAAAAAGAACACAAGAAAACAGAGGAAAAAAAAAATTATACTAAAAGAATCTAATATGTATATTTACCAGTGCTTGCGAGGCTCAGACGTTACATTCACAGCCTGACTGAGCGCTCGCCACTTGACCATCAAAGCCTCCAAATTCTTAAAACAAACTCTGCGTTTTCCTTCTCGAATTGTTTAATTTAATTTTTCTTAATATATCGCACCATATTTATGCTTATTTGATTCCAAGCCCACTAAGTTATGACGAGATGACATAGGAATACTAGTTTTCATACTTCCATTATTGAAGAATTTTCTCCACTTAATTATATTGTATTGTTGCATTTATAGCTTATTTTCATTGAACAATTCCAAGCCAAGATATCTGTCCTGTTCCACTATACACGTAGCTAAAGCACAAAATGAGCTAAAAAATAAATCCAAATTCATTCTATTCAATTATCTTCAATTTTCTATGAATATAGATATAAATTTTTAGCACTGTTAACTGACCAGCTAACAGATTACCAGTTTCTCTAAAGTACAACCTCTGGACAATGGTACTAATAAAAACTAAATAATACAAATTTTAAAAATGTAAACAGCAAACAAAACGTTACGTTGAAACGGGCATTTACCTTGGCTATTTCAATCAATAATAGAGCCATTGTCATTAGCTCGTAGCCAAAGCGTTTCGGCAATTATTTAAAGAGATCACACGATAATATTCTTTTTACAAAGCCGACATTCCTCTTTACATTACTAAAGAAGCTGTCGAAGAAATAAACTTTTCGATTTATTTCTTCAATTACTTTCTTACATAGTGTTGTAAACCGGACTGCTATGTCTCGGCCTAACTCTCAGCATAGCCAAAGGATGAGACCTGCCATGTTGTTGCTGTTTTTTGCTAGCTGCCTTAGCAACGACGCTTGCTACCACAACGCTAGGTGAAGGAACAGATGGCGGCCTTCCAGGTGCTTCTGGTCCTTCAGGAAACAGAGGCGAATGATTAATCATTATGGGCGCCGATCTCCTCGACAATTCTGGTGCAATTCTTGACTTTGCTGGCGGATGAACTTCCATAGTATCCCTGTCCTTGTCCTTATCTTTGTTAACTCTGAGCTGTATCTCAGAAGTTCTTCGTGGTTCCGGTTTAGCGATTTCGTACTTTCCCACAAGAACCTTAACTGATAAATCTTCGCCAGTATCTTGCTGCGGTAATTTTATCTCGTGCTTTCCGGCTTCTTTATCCTTATCCTTTTCTTTATCCTTAGAATCATTGAGCGATGAGTACTGAATTTTTGATTCGTTGTGAGCGATTACTGGCGAAGAGGGCAAGCTTCTGATCTTGTTGTCCTTCTTTGGCCGAGTATTAGGAGATATTTCCGGCTCGTTATTCTCAGGACTTTTTTCTGACTTTGTTGATTTTGCCTCAAATTCTTTCTTAAGATTCTTGACTATCCCTGAACTACTTCTCGGGCATTCAGACTCCGGGGAATCGTCAACCGAAAGACACCTCTTATTGAACATAGGCTTGTTATTCAAGTTTTCCAAAACCATTTTGTGATGTTTTACCGAGGGACATTGCGAAGTGTTTACTACACACGGGCTGCTAGTTTCGCTTTCAGATCTGCACGATCTTAACGGCGAAGGTAGATCAGATTCCGAAGTTAATGACGAAGGGGCTGGTGCGCTGGTCGACAATCTACCAATCTGCCTAACACTAGTTATCCCAGGTTTAATATCGATGCCTCCATGATCTCTAACGGCTTCAATTTTTCGACTAGATTCATGCGTCGGAGGTGAATCCCTCCGTCTAAGGGTCGGCGATGCTGCATAATGAAAAAGAACTGGATTGTAAGCCTCGACAGGAACTTCTTCATCTACAGTCAACCTCTCCGGCTTATCATCAGGCTCCGAACTTTGGGTGCATACTCTTTTCACGGCGTTTTTACCTTCTTCCAATTTCTGTTTAGTTCTTTTAACTGTGCCAGGATGCCAGGGTATTTCCTCTTTATCGTAGGGAAATAAACCACTAGATCCAAGGGAGTCGGATGGCCGCATATCGTAAGAACCCCAGGAGCTGTTTCTCGAAGGTAAAGTAGCCCAAGAACTATGAACAGAATTATTTTCCATTCCAACAGCACTGTCATAACTACTCCAGGAGCTTTGACGGCTTGGTGAATCCCTTGTTGGCTCACCACGCCTCTCTTCTCTGTCAAATACCCGGTCCAATTGCGTGCTGAACGGATCTCCATCTTTTCTTAATCTCCGACCGATAACACTAGGATAAACAGTCGTTGGTTGGGCTCCGACACACTCGATTTCACCCATAATCACTAAACCATTAGAACTAGCATCTCTGTTCTCATCCGTGTTACATTTATACTCTGCAGATGCAGTCCAGACTAGACATTCACTATTATTTATTGTTGTGTTTGGAATCGAAACAGAAACTACGCCTTCATTTTCGTTTACATTTTCCATCTCTTTTTCTTTCTCCATCTCCTTCTCCTTTTCTTTTTCCTTTTCGCCGGGGTCCCATACCTCTTCTTTTTCAAGAACAGTAGGGACTTGTTCATCAGCCTTTGAGTCTTCGAGCTTCTCATCTACGCTGGAAGAGAGAGGGCTCTGGGAGAGTGGTTTAATATCAGAATCTGATCCAGGCGAAGAGGGTTTGCTGTTAGCGGCTTCGAATTGATTAGTGAGGTTTAACACTAAGCCTTTTCTTCTCTGTCCTTGAGTCTCCAATTCGTTAACTCTGTGTTTAACGCTCGGTGTGTCTGGACCAGGTAAATGAACTATTTTGTTTTGTGAAACACTGTAGGACTGGCCATTGTCACATGGCATTAAGACATTGCGAGCTTCCTGGTCTTCTGTTGTCTTATTTGTGTTATTACTACCACGGAGAAGCTCTTCTCGCGTTATCTCTGGATTACCGGCATTGTCCAGCCTCTCCAACGACTGCGATAGGGAAACTGTAACAAAAAATTTTAAGTTTTATAATTTGCAGTAATATTTGGTCATAAATGATATATTGAAGAATGCATACCAGCAGGAAGAATGTTATCTACAATTTCTGCATCAGGGGACCAGCTTTTGGGCCTTTGTCCGTTGCGTTTGAGTTCAGTGCCAGGTGCTTCGAGAAGATTATTGGTATCGATACAGTCGATTTTTTCTTCCTTTTTGACATGGTCCTTGACCATAGTTGGGGATTTTAAATTAGTATCAGATTTTGACCTCTGTAATTTCTCCTTATTTTTCATAGCGTCAAGAATACCCTGATAAGTTTCTAACTGTGATACAAAACTACTGTTCGGTTTAATGCAGCTACGTTTATCCTTTACGTGTTTCAAAGCTTGCATGTAATCCCAATTGTAAGCTTTCATCGCGTATGCAATAACAACAGACGCCGATCTAGAAACTCCCATTTTACAATGTACCAGAACCTTTGAGCCCTCCTTCTTGGCTTTTGTTATATATTTAAACGTATCGTCCCAATGCTTGAGCAAATCCGTCTTTTCATCATCGTAAACTCGAACATTCAAGTAATTGAACATTCCTGGAAAGAAATTGTCGATTTCTCTAGTTACGTTCAGGATGTGTCTAACACTGAAAATAAATAATAAATAATCGATTAGTTTCTCTGATCCTTCAAATGTCTTGCTGCATCATCATCACTCTCATTACTTTATCTAAAACCTTCCTCTTACCCATTTTTTTGTAATTCTTCTAAATTGCTAGCATTCCATTCGCTTCCCAGATAAACGTGATCAAATATCTCAGTCGGTGCATCCATCTGCCCCAATATAGTCAACATTTCCTGATCAATGAATGGCTTAAATTCTCCTAGATCCATGTCAAGATCTTCCTCAAGACGACCTCTAATGTACTTTGATGTGACTTCGTCCAGATCAACAGACATCATAATTTCTTTTAATGTTGATCTGATCACACGTTCAGTTTCTTCTCTCTCTCTGGGTCTATCAATAGAAATGAACAATGTTAGTTAGTTCAAACGGGAAATGACCATTGAGAAAAATGTATTGTTTCAGCTGGTCTAATGGGCGTTTACTGGAACGGTTACATCCCTATAATAATTTAGGTGAAAAAGACACTTGTCTTTGAGATATTGGTCAATTATTTTATGTAAACTCTTCCTTGCGGGTTACTAGGAAAGAGAGTAATAGACGCAAAAAACTGTAAATAATTGAAGGACAACTATAAAGTTGTGCTCTATTTATACGATAATTCTGGTGCCAGAAACGTCAACAAACGACTAGGTATACTATTGGAATAGTGCCAATGTGAATTTGCAGTGTGCAAATGGTTTTCTGTTAAGAGAACGTTACATTCATGTTTGAAGTAAGGGAATAAGCCTAAAAGTTTTGCGATCATTGTTCATTGTGTTTTATGAACCATTCGAAGAGCGAAAAACAAATCGAATAAATGCATGAATGAATCCTTTGTTTTATATCTTATTTTCGATTTTTTCTGTTTTTTTTTTTTTTTGTTTCTTATCAAAAGTAGTAAATGGAAGTGTTTTCTCCGGGATCGAAGTATCATTTTGAATAACAACTTACTTGCTGCGCTCACTGTCGGGTGATGGTGGCCTACGGGATTCAAGATTGTCCATAGTGTGCCACTCGTTAAGGCACGAGCGGTCACTCTCGATCCGTTGTTCATAGTAGCTGACCCAGTCATGGGACAAACCCCCGAGGAAGTAGTTTTGTTCTCTGGCTTTACCAGACACCTTGTGCAGCGTTTGTAAAGCTGACCTGTAACAAAGAGCGACAATGATGTTAATTTACTAACTGCACAGTACGCGTCTTGGAACATTGCCAGAGATCTAATATGCAGATCTTTGATCGTGAATCATCTATTCGTTACTTTATTTTATACTTTAAGCCTTATTCAACGAAACCCGCAGTAATGACACGTAATACGGTCTTTACAGAAATCAAACAGAGCTTGTGAACTGGGACACATGCCCCGCTCCACTTCAGATACGTGGAAAGTTGTTCAGTTGACGTGTTTTTATTTTTATTTTGTTCTTTTGTAAATTGTTAATTGCCTCGATGATTTTCTCGATACTGATACTAGTTATACGGCTAAGCGAACTACGAAGAAAACTAACATACGTTTGGCACGCATTCACTTCGCGATATTGAGATATATATATTTCGAATATTTATGTCTAAAAGTAACAGTCTTTCACCTGATTTTCTTCATTATAATATTCGGAATATTTTTCAACATTGTCTTCTTTGACTCGTTCATGATGAACGCGCGAAACCGACTGCGCGGATGGACAACGAGGATAGACAGGTTCACCACATCATCGCGTTATCGCTAACTAGTAACCACTTCCCGTTTCACGAGCTGGAAAACCCGGACAACCATACGGACGACAGTTTAGTTTTATACTGATCGAGACTAATCGTAGAAACAAGAATATCGCCGTCGAGAGACAATAATTTAAATTTGATAAAGCCTGCTGTCTACGACAGAATTTCCATGACTTTTTAAATCAACAACCAGTTGCTTGAAGGAAAAAAAAAACCTTGACGATTTTCTGTCATACACGTAACGTTGTATCGAGTAGTAACTTCGGAGAACAGACGAGATACAAAAGAGTGACTAAATGAAAATTGGATTTATTTAAATCACTTTATAAACAACAAAAGAGGATATATGTCACTCATTAATTCCATTGAATTTTATGCTTTGTTAGAAAATACGCACAACATCTTGACGTGTGTCCAACAAACAAAATTGTGACACAAAGTTGGAATAGCAGTTGACTAAAATAATACTAGAATTATTCTTCAAATAGAAACAAAGACAAAAACAAATAGAACAAAGAAAAATATTCGGGAAATTTAATATGACGTAAAAATTTTTACGAAATTCTTCGAGGAAAATAAACATTCGAACTAAAAAACGAAATTGCGGTAAAATCGACGCAATCTTGGAACCAGCTATACGTCAGTGAAAGATAATAAAAGGTTGACGGTCATTTCCAACCCGTTTGAACTCGTAAGTTGGAAGCAATTTAACGTTTCTTCACCTCCGTTACATATGGCTTCAAAGTCAGTTACTTTATCGCCCATTGTATAGTTCGGTAGACAATGTTCTACACATTTACTGGAATTCGATGGTTTTCAGTTTCCCCAAGTATGTATGTCGAGTTTCCCGAATGTTTCGGGATTCCCGAAAATTTCGGTTTGTTTGAACAGTAATCGAGATACCAGAATCAGAAAGGTGGAACAGTTCCTCTCAAACGTTTAGCATTCTTGAAGAGTTCCAAATTCATGTTTATCAAATAAGATCAGATTAGAGGATTCAGATTTTAATGAACTTCCATTTTATATAACTACTTTCAACATTTGTATGTATGTACATGCGTATGTACCAATTTCATGATAGTTTCCTTATAGATCCCGTTCCCTCGGTTATCTTCTCTCGAAATAACCGATCTCAAAGTACCTACTCTTTTCATGCTAGGAATCCGAGCAACTCTATAAACTGTTGGAGATACATCCTACTACAGTAATCTCTGCACTTGGTAGTGCAGAAAGTGCAAATCGTTTCTCCAAAAATGCGGAAGAGTAATAAACAAGAATGAGGTATGACCAAATTGCAGTTTTCTTTCTCAGTACCGAGGTGCAATGTTGTTTCATTATAGCCTGTTTCAATCTCAGTGATGAGTGACACTTCAGGAAACATTTAACAAACATGTGCCGAAAACGTGTACCTTGACTGAGAGTATACTTAAGTATTTGGCAACTATTTTTAGTACAGACTCGTTCCGGCAGAGTATTTACGAATTTTTGGAAGACTTAAGTTGACATTAAGATGAGATAATTCATATTTAAGATCGTGTGAAGGTTGTGTAATGGCGCCAGCAGCTGGAAGAAGTACGTAAGTTCTATAAACGTAGCCAATAATATTTCTGTTAAAATTGTTTAGATTGTAGATCACACCGAAGGAATTTTATACCATTAAATTTTCATAGTCTGCTACTAAATTTCATCTACTAACGTTAAAAAGTAAATCTTTCTGATCTATTATGAGGATGATAAAGGTGAATTTCATCTGCGTGATTGGTGTATGTAAATTTCTTTTTCTTTCCCGTATTTGTAAACTATTCTATTCTAAATTCAAAGAGAAGAAAATTAAATGCCAGATAAATCTATGCCATTACGATTCTACTAAAAAAACTTTCTCAGGATCTTGACCTTGGCTTTAATCGCGATTCGTGACGAGATGATTTGAAATTGCCGCAATCCATCCCCTGGGTGGTGATTTAACGATGGACAATTTCCCAATGAATCACTATCGATAATCGGTATTTATCCTCACTATACACCGCATAAACCATACTTAGCTACCGATCGGTCGTCCTTGATGTAAAGAATGATCAAGAATGTGAAAAATTTCATCACTATTACCTTAAGCAGTGGCCGTTTCTTGGTGAAAAAGATCTTCTTTTTCTTTAAAGTTAAGTGAGAAGAATGTTCTTTTTTTTCTTCTTTACTTCCGACGTAAGAAATGTTGAAAAACTAAAATGTCAGGATACGGGAAACTCTGAGCATGATTTATTGTAAAAAAATTCTTCACGCTTCGTTCAAATCGATTTTCAACACCTAAACTATTTCAAATCTTTAGCATGACCCGTGGTCCTTCCAAGTCAGTTTAATTGCGTAATTCTTATTGATAATCATGGCTTAAGAAATCGATAAACGACCACGTTCGAGCTCATGAAATAAATCGATTTTTAGACCTGAGTAAGTCGTATTATAATTTCAATGGGATACGTCACTAGCACAATCTGAGCCAAAGATGATGAAGCGAGATTATAGGAATAATCAATAACGAATTGAAGAATGATTAAAAATAAATGAACGAACAATGGATGGAAAAAATTGATAATTTTTTATAACAACCCACGCTTCAGTCGGTTCGTTTTTCGTACCTAGAAAAATTCAGGGCTTCAAGAAAGGAGAAATGGCCGTTATTCCTTGATAAAAATCTTGCGATCCACTGGAGCAGAAGACGCGACACTAAGTACACTAAATATCCACGCACTAACGTCATCGGTGTTCGTTTAGTGATCTCTTACTGACCCAGCAAGTCGTCCCATCTCTTCGTCACGCTGAGATGATGGTCCTTGAAGTTGTCCTTGCGGTCTGGGGTCAGCGAGGGTCGCGTGCCAGGGCGATGCCAGGAAATGATATTAGACGTAGGTATAAACTCACGAGAATTTTTCCCGTCGTCACTTTGAACTTTCATGCCACATATCACAGTGTAAAAATTTCAGCACAATACACAAAAACACGATAGATTATAGATAATATCCCAACGAAAGTTGAAGATAAAAAAAGAAAGAAATAAAAACATGTAATAGCCGGATAAAATTATAAGTCTAAAAATTTTCTTCAGAACTCCGGATATCTCTGACTTATTCAAGAGAAGACGGTGGTTCTCGGTGAACAGGCCACGTTTTACTGACTCTGACTCCGCGATCTCGCGATTGCAAGCTACGACCAAGAAAGATCAGAATAGACTCGGCGTGGGCATAGCCGCGAAAACAGAGACACACTAAGAGCGAGAAAAAGATAGAATGTGACATATGACGATGAATGCCCATATTTGGCGTTGGCCGTAATTGTGTTGTGATCACTAGTGTCCGTGCATTGATCGAACCGAGATCGGTAAGGAATAGGAGACCGATCCCACACGAAAAGATTTGCTCTTTAATACTTTCTTAGATTCATTTTATTTTTTTTATCAAGCGTATGCGATGACCCCAAGAAAACAGGATATGCCTTCTCCATGTAGTCCATACCATGTTGATTTTAAACGTGTGGGCAATACATTTGGCCGGGGAGAGATTAAATCCAAGGGTTTTGGACGGAGAGAATAAACCCACTTTCTTCTTTTGTCGTGTATAAATAAATCGGTAGTATACAAATTTAACAAAAAATTGAAGAATCGTGGAATACTACCGATTGATATTGTTTGAAATAAAATCTGACACACGTGTATATAGTTCTCTGTATAACGTTTCACTCGATCGAACTCCAAACCCGTACCCGTAGTTACATACAAGAAACTCGGCGGAAATCCTTGCACAGATTTGTCCTCGAAGGCGTTATTGGCACACCTACGGTTAATTCGGAAATCCTTGTCGACCTTATGCAGAAAAAAAAATAATGCTATATAATGGATTGTAATTTTCGAAAAGAGATCAAATAAAATTCCGTCGAAACACGCTATATCCTAAAAATAAACTACTTTCTCCTTTTCTACATCTTCAAATCCTCACATTGACGCTTAGTTTAACTTCGTTCCGGTAGTTTGGTGAATTTCACTTGAATATTAACCTACGTAAAGGCCTGATCATCGATGGGTGGAGTTTCTTAGATGTCACTTGCATACGTACACTACATACGTCGTGTGTTTCAATACAGTGAAAGGAAACTCCAATGCATCAAGTTCCACGCAGCATCCTTATCTCACATTTGAAACGGGGTCAAACTGCCTGCAGCATCAGCGACTCTTCTCGAGGTTCGAAGAAGTATTCCCGAAGACAACGTACGAATAACGGTGAATCGCTTTTAGCCTTACTGTGAGTCTAATAACTCAACGATATGGCGTATTGGAACAGATAATGTTAAAGCGTTACTTGAAAGACGTACATTAATTTTATTCCTACCAAATTCAAATAGCTGATCTGATGAATATTCTAAGCTTAAAGTTTTTTTCTCTTCTTATCCTTTATTTAATCCATTTTTAGTTTTAATAGAAGCATAACTCTGCTACCAGTTACCAGTTGATGTCACCAGCTGTTTTTTTTTTTTTTTCTTTTGATGATGCAATGCCGTCATTGCAGCATGTAATCGACCCGTTTCCTTTCACTGAAGTTATATAGAACCAGGTGCCATCTACATACTTCACCAGAGCTAGGACGGCAAAAGTCCGCACCATTATCTATACTCGTGAGTGAGATCATTCGATATATACCTCATCGGTATACTGAATGAAATCGTACCTATAATACTATAGATATATTGACGTGGGCACACATCTGGAAGTCTGCGATCATTAAGAAGCGGGTTTTTTTAACTTGAAAATGCTAACCCCGCAGGTTTTTCCTGTTCAAATGACTAATTTTATGAAAAACCAATTCCTCATCCTTATAAAATTAACGCGATAAACAAATTTGGCTGAATTTGGTATTGGAATGTTACGTAAAATCGTTCCTTTATTACAAACGAAGGCTGAAGACTAAGCGTCCTCGAAATGAGCGGAATGAACTCTGCCGAAATCCTCAAGAATCGATTAACATATTTTTACTACTGTAGATGTATATCAAGTGTGAAACTAGGACATTGCCAAATTAATATTACTATTCGGAGTTGCCCGTTGAGTCATTGCAGGCAAACGTATTGAGTTTTTAAACGGGATCGAGGTCCGTTTCATTCGAATTTAATATCCGTAGGCAGAAGAGATCCGACACCAGAAATAAAGAAAACCCGTATAATTAAACGTCAAATGTGAATCGATCCGCATACGATTTCGAAGGAATGAGAGGAACGCGGGGTCTAGACACTAGACTATAAATTAGCATTTTGTACCATCCAACAAGGATGAGTCATGCTATAGAAATGAATAAAAAAAAATAAAAATGAATCAACTCAAGTCCACGCGAGATCTCAGAGCTGCAAAACTATCTCTAATTTGCGCAATGGTAGGTAGGTAGGTAGGTAGGTAGGTAGGTAGGTATAGGAAACTAAGTGAAGTCAGTTATGCGAACCGGAAGTTAACTGAGCCAATTCTAAAGGCCAACGTACACTACCTGACTAGAAGTAAAAAAAAAAAAAAAAAGATGAAAGATAAAACAATGGTTAGAATTAGAACAATTTGTTAAGCAATTGTAAACATAGATAAACTATGTGCAGTTTGTACATTCGCTGCTAAAATTATATAATCACTTTGAGTGAAAGAATTGCAATAGAAGAGTTGGATTGCATTCATTTGAAAGATTATTTAAACAAGAGGGGAACAGACCTTTTTTTTTTGTTTTTAATTTATGGTCTCTATTACTACACGATCCCCAAAAATCTGACTAGTAAAATACAAAAATATTCAAGTATTGGAATTTGTGATACATCATTCCTTCGTGAATGGTAGCTGTTTCATGAGTTTCTGACGTATAAAGACCAAACGTTTTGCTTCTAGGAAATTTTTCGGAATAATTATAAAACGATACAATCCATTTTATGACAAATTTATTTCACTCAATAGATGATACTTGCTTCTGCAGTGAACATGAGGGGTCTAGTTGGTATCGGTGATAGATCAAGAGTGATAAAGTGTGAAACGAGTTTTTTCTTAACGTGATATTTCGTTATAGATGCAGCCCTTATTACATCCAACGCTCCTGAATTATTGTTATTAGAAAAAGTAATCTCTTATCATATATTGCGATGATACTGTTATCTGAAAATGCAGATACGCCCCATTGTACACGTGATCGAAACCGCCTCCTCCCCGAATAGTATAGAAGATAAAACTGGCGAACGAGGTGATATTAGAATTCTTAAAACCGGTATTATATATGCAGTTGTATGTATGTACAATAGGAAATGTACAATAATATTATATATTTTGTATTAATGTATATGTGCCTTAGGATTTGGAGCGGTAAGTTGTAAATTAGTATCAAGACAGACACATGTGGCCACCGAAACTTTTCTGAGATAAAAATAACGGGACGTAGGTATGTATGTATGTATGTATGTATGTATGTATGTACATATACATACGAATTGTTATATATGGGGAACAGTCTAGCGTCGTCAAATCTTTCGCCCTTGAAAACTACCCGCAGGAAACGTGACCTTGTCAACGAACTAGATTTTATTTTATCTGGGACAAGAGACGACGGTTTTACCCAGGAACACATAGAGATCTAACTACACGTTTTAAAGTCACCTACTAACCTTGAAAAAACAGTATTAAAAAAAAAAAAAAAAAAATAGCTGGGCTCAAAAATCAAAATCTATGAAGTTGAAATGTGATTGATGATGGTATAGAAGTCCATTAAAATGGTTCGAACAAATTCACTTAGAATATTTTTCACCTAAGGAATAAATGATTCTGTTTTCAAACTGTCAAAAACTTTCAGATTTTTCAACAGATGATCCTATTAAGTATACATATGTGAGTATGAGGTAGATCAAGTAGTTAATAATTTCGGAACATTTTATAAGTCGTATTTTCTTTTAGGGATGCTTGAAATATTGTTGAAAAATAATTTTACGGTACAGGACTCCCACAGCAAACGGTACTTTGGAACCATATTTGAACAAAACGCCTAAATATTGTCCATGGATGTGCCTTTGAGCCATCCATCGACAAACTTAAGTGACTCAATTTATACAAAAACAATTAAAAAAAATTAGTTTTAAAAAGAGTTTTTCAAAAATCATCGAAATTTTGGACATTATTATTTTTTATCCACCGATTGATAGGTCAGATTATCTTCTTCGTGGACTCTTCGATAGTCAATCATGATGATAAAAAGCCCTGCAAATTTCGAGATCCTAGGTCAAGTGGTGCCGGAGAAATCGTATGAACAAGATTAAAGAAATTCATTACGAAAAACGGTTTAGATGTGCATTTACACTTACTAATCAAATTTGATTCTTGCGTCATTTATACACCTCTTTCATCCCTCACTGTATCCTCAGTTGATTTTTTATTCGATCCATTCTTTCTTCAATTCTGGATCATGTGATCACTAACTTAGTCTACATGCGGGACTGTTCACATAAAATATTCTCAAAGTCTGATTTTGACAAAATTTTTAAAGTCATGATGGCTTCAAAAAATTACAATAGATGAGGCTTGAAGAAAAAGTAATATGGTGAAAAAAAAAAATGGATGAAGAATAATTATTTTGATTAATTTATATCCCCTCATAGATAATCTACCATGATTGCAGTAAAATATTGGAATTTTCTGCTATCACCTCGACCGAGATCCTCGATGATCTAGACTAGAAAAGTTAACCATGTCAAGTGTCTAGATGCATCAGGCAACGACTGATGAATGGGATACCTCGACCCTGTATATAGAGCTGTCCTCACGTGACGACAACCTTATAAGGACTCCTTTACCCATCCAGGGAGTCAACTGACCAGTCCCACCTTATCCCTTCTCGGCAACGGTATAATATCGACCGGGACGAAGCATGGAAGATCAATCTCATTCATAACATGAACAAACAAGTTATGGACTCATATATCCATAAATTATGCTTCAATTCCATCGATCTACCGTTTTTATTCAACTTTTTTTCTTAATCAGTTCGTAGTGCTGAACGTGGAGAATAAATTGCAAATAAAATCATTGATTATCTTGCAAAACGTGTTGAGAGTCACTGAAATTGTTCCTCATGGGAATAGAGATAAGGCTAGCAGGGATCCCTGCAAAGATTACCGAAATTGCAATGTACTGCGAAAATCTGACATCTAGAACAGAGATTGGGACCCGAATTCACTTGGTACTAGCAATGCACACGTCTGATCATGAATGATTTTTGCAATTCTGCAAAGTGATCTGCGCGCGATTTCGTTGATCAGTTTGAAACTGTTTTGTGAATATTGTGCCGAAACGTAACGAATCATAAACGTCTTAGTCTGATTTTGTGTAATTTGAATTCCATTATGATGATAAAAATGACACGGAATAAAACCGCGAATTATTTTAAATGTTATAGTTTTCGGTTGATTGTATCGTGAAATATATAAATTTTTGCATCACAAATTGCAAAAAATTTTACGTGAATGATGATGCTTTAAGTTTCCATACGCGTAGCCGTTTCGACTTGTCTTTCCATATTTGTGAATGAACACAAGTCGACCCATCTACGACTTAAGTATAAACGTTGAAATGAGCCAGACTATCAAGTATAATCCTGCCTTGTTTCCTTTGCTTTTGCTATAAGTAAAGAACGACTTGCTCGCAATTCCTGTACAAAAAGTTTTTGTTTCCTATCTTCTTTTCCATAAATACTCAGTATATATACACCAGACAATAAAAGCACAAAATACGAAGAGTTACGAAGTCGGTACTTCACATACACCACGATGATACACAAAGACTACTGAAAATGATATTTATCGCTTATTCGATACTCGTTTGTTTCATACCATATGTTTTTTGTAAGATTTTTAAGTCACACATGGATGATGAAGATTTTCAGAGAAGAGAAGGAGGAGAACTCTTATTAATTTAAAGATAATTCCGGAATCAGGATAAAAAATTTTTCATTTATTGTTTCAGTTTCTACAAAGATCGAAAATTTCTACCAAATTTCAAATATTTGTGATTAAATATACCTACGGTTTTACAAGAAGACATATACCCACTACTTTGACGAGTATTATTCATTAAGGATTTCTCGATTAAACAAACAGCTATTTACTAAGATCAGAGAAACTTGTACATACATACATTAGTAGGCGAGGCGACGATGCGGTATTAATTAAACAATCGATTGACTACCAAGTAAGGGTGTGGTTTAATTACCTAGTTACACGAAGCGAATAAATCCGCATCGCGAATCAATTACATTTACTAACTAATTATGTCACTTTGCGTGTGCGAATAATCAACGAACATAACATCCATTAGCAGATTACTTTAACGTAAGAACATATACGAGTATGTAACAAGTGAGCTTGAGATAAATGAAGGGTGGTTAAGTGCCTAATTTAATTTCAATTAACCGTTTTTCATCACCATTTACGTCTCCTTGTTACCAAAATTTTCTTTAAAAAAAATGTCTCAATTTGTCATTTTAGATGTAAAAACAAAAGAAAATAATTACAGAAATTTCGAAACAATTACGATTACCTACATAATTTTTTAGGAATAAACTGATCCAGCAATCAAATCCGAATTGAACTTTGACATAATCTAAGGATTAATAAAATTATTGTCAAAATTTAAAGAAAATTTTTGTTTTATAATTCGATTGAAATGCGTAAATATTTGTTTTATTCAGAACAACGATGACGTATTCGATTGCATTATAACTGACAAGTATACCTGCAGTCTACGATATATATGTATATGTATACATACATGATGTACTCTGCGAAATAAGACGACTTTTTCTTTAAATACTTGAACCATTTAACATCGAGATCGCCTTCTGTGGCCCTCGTAAATATTACCGAGGGCATCTAGATTTCCAATGTTCAACACGCGCAAGGATGTCTGTCCTGTCGCCTCATGATCGATAGCGATTAACTGAGCTGAATAAAATCGTTGATTTCTGGATGCAATAAAGATAAAAAGGTAAAAAAGAAAAAGAAAAAAGTTGAATAATAATGAAGAAATAAAAAGAAAAAAAAACGTATGTAATACGAAAAATTGATTTGAAATGTGAAATACGATTCCGTGAAGAGAGCAAAAAATTTCAACATTCATCACAGATTTAAATTAATTTGTTTAACACATCTACAAACTACTGCAGATTTAGCTTATACCATTTTCGCGATGATTTACTACTAACGTATAAGTACCTGAAGAGAATAGTGAAAGAGAAAGATAGAGATGCCTTGGAGATATGATTCGACACGTCGCACGAGCTATGCGTGACCAATCGTTTGTTAACGCCACCTTAACCGTGATCTACGATCTTCAGTTTAAGGATGGCAAATGGTTCTGTTGATCACGAAACGTTGTTAAACGAAATTTCACAACTGATTCTGAATTCGTAAGAATTGAGGACGTCGGAAGATTACATCAATAAAAAAAGGAGCAGAAATACAACAGAATTGGTATCGAAAGATCGATAAAAAAAAAAAAAAAAACATGTGAAAGATCGAGAAGAATATATCGCCGAGTGTTTTTGAAGCTGGATTTTTTTTTCCAAATTTTTAAATTCGGTATAAAAATTCTTGAAAAACGAAGGAATTTTTTACCCGACTGTTTACTTTCCGTGAATTTCGATAGAAACTTTGGCAATGGGTGGCGTAGCGACCCGTCCATACAAGGCGCGGGCGTTGGTCCACCAGCCTGGAGGTCGGGACCACGAGGTGCGCTAATAATAGCGACGCTAGTCGTCGCATCTTCCCCGCGAGCGTCGGGACGCCCCTACACCGCTTTGGCCACGATACCAAGTTAGGCCGACCATCAGAACGTAAAATTCTCTGGTACTTATATAGCAGGTTAAAAATCAAACCTTGAACATACTCGACTAAGAAAATTATTAATCACGTGAAAATTTGATGAAAAAAAAAAAGAAAATTTTTCATAATTTTAAAGATAATCTTCATAATTTTCAGATAATTTATTGGGTTTTTTTCTTTTTTTAATTCTCTCCCGATTTTTTTTCTTCTGTTTCCCTGACAAAAAAATATGATATGATATTGAAATTTCCGCATGTGAAATAAAGGACCACCTGTTCAAAAGCGTTATACCATCTTCTATGATCTATACCAGCAATTGTATAACCAACCGCGTGTTAATATATAAATAGTTATAAATGAAGGCTGTATGGTTGCTGCTGGGCACGATACGACTACGCGTCGTGCGCTCCATGCGCAGCTATTTATAAATGTGATAGAAAAATAAATAAATGAATAAATAATTGATGGATTATTACGATCCCTAACGAAGTCGAAGAGAAAGGACACGGCTATAAGCTAATGAACCAGATATTTATTTTTCTCTTGTTCTACACTCTCTCTCGTATCAAAAATGAAATGAAAAAAAAACGCAATGCAATGTTTTCTTTGCCCGATATACATTAACGATGGATTTATACGGTTTTATACATAATGCGAAACGCTAAACGGGACAAGCGAAGGACGAAAGATATCGGCAGATATATAAATCCGGATAAATTCTACAACCGATTGGAACACCATCACAGACTTACATTAAATTACGTTACGTGTTATTTTCTCTTATACGTAGGTACAAAAGCGGGGTAAATATTAATTAAAATCTTATATTGAAAGAATCGTTATCCTCGATACTAACTGACCAATTTTGGTAATGATCGACGGCGGAGAAGAACTGCAGTTAAAACAATGCTGTACGAGTTTTAAGAAATTTAGTATAATATTAAGATACGAATAAATTATGGCAAAAATTATTAAGTAAGTAAAAATTGAAAGACTAAAATAGTTAACAGGCTGCAATAGAGTAGGTACTTAACTTGTCTGAAACTACTCGAGGTGTAGAGTATAGTTATAGTTAAGAATAGCCTGAAGCCTCAAGATTGTTAGGGTACAAAAGATTTTAGATAATTAACCGGTAAGAGAGATTAACGTGGGTGTTTTTTTTTTTTTTTTTTTTTTTTTTTTTAATTTAAACGAAAAGCAATTAAACTACCAGAAATAATTAATTGAACAGAGAGGGTCTCAGAGAGAGAGAGAGAAAGAGAGAGAGTGAAAAATAGTACGCAGAGATTCGATCTCCGCTGAATAATCCAGCCACATATTTATTCAGCGGAAATAAAAAACATCTGCACAGAAATTTGGCACATTTATAATGACGACTTTACGTGATTCCCAGTTTTTTTAACTTTCCGCAATGAAAATTGAAAATTTTCATCAAAAAGGGAAGTTGTTGATTTCGGTCAGATTTTCGAAAATCGAGTTTTCATCAGATCTCGACGTTTTGGGGTCCTAGGAAGCTATTCTGACTATTTTTGGATGAACGTCCGTATGTGTGTGTAAACAAATTTTTGCGGTACGATGTCTTTAGAACGAATCAACCGATTGGAATGATTCTTATGGCGATCGAAAGGGTTTATCAAGACTTAGATCTGATTAGATTTTGGAGTCGATCGGTCAAGTGGTTTCAAAATTATTTGAAAAATAAAAATTAAAAAACAATTTTTTTCTCAGGTTTTTAGTGCATGACTCCTAAACTGTTCGTGCGATTAGTCTCAAAACTTGATCAGACTTAGATCTTGGATAGTCCTTTCGATCGCCGTAAGATTCATCAAAATCAAACGATTGGTTTAAAAGATATTGCACGACAAAAATGTCTCTTTTTGTCGTACGATACCTTTGGAACGAATCAACCGATTTGAATGATTCTTACGACGATCGAAAGGGTTCATCAAGACTTAGATCTGATCAGATTTTGAAATCGATCGGTCGAGTAGTATCAAAGTTATTCGAAGAATAGAAATTGAAGAAAAAATAGATTTGTATAGGGAAAACTAATTATACTTATAATCTTCTTTAATTTATTAGAAACAAAATAGTATCAATTAATTGTTTAACACAGCGGAAAGTTTTAGAATTGGCCCACAGGTCAACCGGTTTCTTGATTTTTTTTAGCTTTTTTTTTGAGTTATTAAAACGACTTCCGAAAATTTTCCACTGAATAATTTCCACGCGAATATTAGTTCAGGGTAGCAATTCGGTCGAATGAAATATGTTCGGAGGAGATTTGCGCATAATAAGAAAAAGAAAAAAAAAAGAAAAAAAAAACGTAGAAATACGACGAACGTATATATCACGGTTTCTGAGAGTCCATATATGTGATCAGGGATCAGGGATCAGCGGGGGCGTCTAGAGTTTGGTTTGACAGCGCAGAGAGTAGGACGACGACGAAGATATGTGGTTTATAAAAATCTCCTTGCAGCAGCTGGTGATCCTCACTTTTACTACAGAACAAACCAAGATAATAACCGGAGATTATGCTATCCCTGTTACTGATGCACGGTTGATAATTAAATAAAATCAACGTGGGAGCATCCCTGTGGATGTATATCTACTCACAGACACACCAAAGTGCGTAGAAAGTTCTGCAGCTTTCGTTCGAGGGCTTACATACGACTTTAAAATGGCTGACACGTGTCCAAGAAAATTTTTTTTCAACAACCAGTCTCGTCACAAAAATTAGCTACGATTTTTTACCAAAATCAAATAGGAGTTAGGAGTTGTGAATCGTCGGGTTTCGAAATTAGACACAGTCAAAGTAAAAGCATTTTTAATGCAAAGATTTGGATCAACTGTTTCTTAGATTTTTGATATTCGAGTCTTTAGCTGTTCAAAAATCAAACCTCCAACCGATGAATCGAAAACTCTTTTATTTATTTATTTATTTTTTTTTTTTCTAAAAATTTAACAAACAGTTGAAAATTAATTTTGAAGCTTGAAAATTTGCCAATAAAAAATTGATTATTCAAAACACGTTTGCTTTAACAGAATGTCTTCTATTAATCGGACAGAAATTTGTCTTGTCGACAATTAGAGTCCAAAAAAAATAAAAAACCGAGTGAAAATTTACTTCCCAAAAGTGCGAATTCTCTTTTTTTTTTTGTATTTTTCGCGTTTTGGAATTACGAATGGCACAATTTTAATTCTTAAACAGTTAATTTTCAGTCCAATAAAAATTTAGAGAGTGTAGTAGACATGTGATATGTGAAATTATCTTTAGTAATAATTGCAGCTGTAGAGATTAGCGAAAGTAGGTATAAAGACTCGAATATCGTGGGAGGAAGCTTGTCAGTCATATTTTCCGTTATGTGTGGGCGTTAAGGCTTACTTAGGGATCACCGTCTGTCTCGCAGAGCTCGACGAGACCACCCGTTTGCGATTCCATCCCATTATTCATGATCCATTAGCCATTTAATATGGTTATTAATTCGATACGACGGAACCGGCGGTCGCGACTCGTTTAGACTCAATCTTAGTATTAAAATCCCATCCCTTCTCCCACTTCCTTCCTTTTTTTGCAAATTTTCATTGCGCAACAATTAGAATACCTGAAATATTTATGTATCAGAGATAATCACTTACCACATTGCTTGTACGGACACCGGTTTAAATATGTGTTGACGACCGCAAACGCTGACGCTGAAGCCACTGAAAGAAGAGAAAGAAAAAAAATTTATTGATAAAAATTTTGGAAGATATTCTGATATAGATATTGAGAAAAAGAAAAAATAAATCAATAAATAATAAACATGATTTTCTATCGAAATCTTAATGACATTCATGTGAAAGAAGAAGATGTTAACTGCTATTTCAAATTGTTAGATTATAAAATTTTGAAAAAAAAATTTGTAGTAGAATTTTACAATTTTTTTTTTTGTCAAGTTCAAACGTCTGCTATTTTAAAACTGGAAGTAGCCGATGTTTGTAAATGCTTTTCGAAATATGATCACGTAGTTCAAAGTTTACTGACAAAATTTGAGACAAATTATATAAACCATATTTTTATTTTTTTTTTAATGATTCAGAAATTTTTTATTTTCCATCCAACGGTTTTAACGATAACAAATTGAAATATAACGTAATAAATATCAGAGCAATGAAAATCATAGTCGCGGTTGGATGACCTATTATTATACAAGTTCCATCGAAGGTCGACTAATTGCAGTTCGATTATCTTTCTCAAGAGTTAAAAAAAAAAAGAAAAAAAAAAAAAAAAAAACCTTCATAAATCGGTATTATTCATCGACTGGTGATTGATAAATCAACTATTTTACTTACACCGCAGTCTGCAACGGTACAAGATAATTGGAGATAAATAATTTACACATCACTACCAGCAGATATACGGGATGGATGACGCATATAGTAGGGAATGTAAGATCCAAATAAAAATTGGGGCTAGGGTCGAGACCTGTATCTTGATCTCGTTGCTTCACTGCATAAGTTAGAACATGTTTTTTTTTTTTTTTTTATTTAAAAACATTTTTGTGGCATTGGTATGTAAAAATAACTTTTTTAACGCCTTTTTTGATCCTTAAAGGGTTACTTTTCTACGGCTAACTATTGATAATTGCCTCAAAAAGATTTTCTACGGTAGTTTTGATGCGCAGTTCGAAGTGCGCATCTCGAAACTGCCTCATAACGTCTTTATACGGTAGTACTCAACGACGCATGCGCAGTAAACCTAACCTGCAAATTTATGATTTTTGTGCTTTTCTATACAAATACCGCGAAAAATATTGTATGTGACGTATTTGTAAACCGTTTTTCGGTTCGAAATATCATTCTTGTCTTAAAAATGGTTTCTTTACAAGCATGCTACATAAACTGCTATTCCAACGTGCAGTTTTCACTTTTGAAAATGACTTTTCATGACGTTTCAGACTTTTAGTATCCAAAAAAAAAAAATTACCGGATCGAAAAATAAATAAAAAATCTATCCAACAAACTCAACGAATGTATTCAGAAACGGTTAGATAAAAGAGTCCAAATTTTACAAGATTTTTCAATAAAATGAGCATAAAAAGAAAAAAAAAAAAATCGCGATTTTACGTCTAATTTCAATTTCGTTCCTTTTTTTTTTTATTGTTTTGTTTTTCAATCTAACGAGAGTAACTTTCCGATTTTCGCGGATTGATTCTCGGTAGCGATATACTACGGTGTTCGATCATCATTAGCTAAACGGAAAAAAAAAGTAGAAAAAAAAACAGCAAAAAAAAAGGAAAAAAAAAAATTGTATCGGTAATACGAGGCATGGCGGATCGTTGGGGCGGGGAATTGTGTAACGGTAACCAGACAATTACGACATATTCTTGTATACCGAGTAACGTAGCTACTAATTAACGTGATTACGCGTTATTTAAAACTGGATATATCGAATACGCCGCGGTTTCATTCCCGGGCTCTAAAACAAAATTAAACTACTTCAAACGATTGGATTTTTATTATTTTCCATTTTTTTTTTTTTTTTCATCATAATTTATATCCATGCACAAAAAAAAATTCAGGTTTTAAACGAAAGTAAAATCGTTCATAAATTTTTATAAAAATTTTTAAACGATTTTATCGAAATCAATGGCCGTTGATGATGAAATCGATCAATTTTTTCAATCGTTAAATTATTTATTTAAACACCCCGATGAATTTCAAAACACGTTTTTTTGTTTTATTGAAGAATTGTGCTTCTTGTTACTGTCTAGGCAATCTCGAGATGTTCAATATCTAACCTATATTAGAGTATAAATAATAACGACTTGATAAATTTTCATCAAGCTTATATACATATACATACATAACTGTATAATATTAACTGCGAGAAGTAGCTTGACCGATTCAACCGAAGGATTAAAGGCGTAACGGTGAAGCAGCTGGCCAACGCGATCTGGATCACATATCTTTGCAGGCTTCTGCTTCTCTCGAAGGCTGTAATTTTTTTTTTTCAAGAAACGCCCCCGGAACTGTGATAATAAATTAACCATATACATCTCGTAAAACTGGTGAATATACGGTACCTAAGGTATAGCATCAAAAGCTTCGAAGACGTATTTTTGAGTTATACACAATTTTCTTAAACTACACTTCATTTTTTTATTTTTTTTTCCACTTAAATATAGTTTTTGCGTATTTTTTTTTTTTTTTTTTAAGTGAAGGGTCTTAAAACAGGAAATGATTGACCAATCTTCAGCGAACTAAAGAGATGAAATATAGCGATGAATCGAACCGAGACAAAAAAAAAAAGATAAATAAAAATAAAAAATATAAAACTTGGAGCAACATTTCTGATCGGGGAATCTGCGGGGAAAAAAAAAATTGATCGATTTTTTTTTCTTCTTTAGTTCCCTTTTTTCTTCTCCTTAGACGAACCAGTAATCGATTCGCGGAAAACCTCTTCTCCGAGACTAACTATAGTTACGCAAGTCAAGTATTATTTACTTCGAAAGTGAACTCAATCTATCGAGACCAACGTCAGATACTGGCCGGGGTTAGTTAACTTTGGTTTTAGTATAACTAACGGTACACGTATGGGTACTTATTATATGGAATAAATTTCCAAGCGACAAACTTTTTCATTGCACTTTTCATTATTTTGGAAAACCATACAATTACTGGAAATACTATTCAAGTATGTGAAGAATTTAGGTAATTTTCAGTAAAAAAAAAAAATAATAATAATAATAAAAAAAATGCAAGTCTCATTTTTTTTCGCAAAAAAGTAAACCTTAAAATTTTTTCATACCCATCATCTGGATGAAAAACCTTATTAATTTTTTTTTTTTTTTTGTTTTTTTTTTCGTTGACTAGTCGTTTTTGAGATTATTCGCAGAGTTTGTTTAAAATTCATGCATGGAGTGTCCTTGTTCCCAATCAAATTTTTAGATACTTGGACATTTGAGTTTTGGACTTCTTGAATTTTGAGCGGTCTAAATTTCGATCTTTTCAAATTTTAATATTCTGTACTCTAACGTTTTTAAAAACGCGTTGGGAATTTAAAATTCGGAATTTCTACCCGGGCCCGATCCTGCAAATACGACACGACGGTCGATGATTGCAGCGGTATTAACCATCGAAAATAGAATCTTAATACCTAGTTTTTTTCTGTCGACAAATAAACCCCTCGATATGCCTTAACCTCGCGCGTTAAACCTCCGCGTAACTAAAACCGTATCTAATTCTCGAGGCTATGCTATTTAATTGCTCTTAAATTATTTTCAACACTGTATTTTAACGTCTATAATAGGCAACGCTGTCCAGTAGTTAATGACGCGAAAGTAATAATGATTAAGCATCTAGTTTTTTAGTTAACTCCTCTTATTATACCGCTGCTAAAACAATAATTACCGGTTTATTAAACGCCAAACGATACATCCGACAATACACCTTCGGCACCCGCAAGACTTATTTATCTACCCTTGCACTTTTTCACGGGATAATAATGAAAATGAAAAAAAACAAAAAACAAAAACAAGCCAGAAAAATAATTTTTCGGGTACTTTTCATCAAAAAGAAAAAAGGAGAGGTTTGTCAGGGGAAGAAAAAGTATCAAAAAGTAATAAAAACTCGAAATAAAAGATTGAAATTAAAAATCTTGCATAAAAAAAAAAAAAAAAAAAAACGCCCTATATATTGATAAACAACAATTTCATGCAGTGCATTTCATCCCAATTTGATCTGGGTACATTTACAATTTCTCCTTGTCATTGGCAAGGAATGCCCTATATATTGACAAACAACAATTCTATACAGTTCATTTCATTTTGATTCGATCTGGGTATATTTTTTTTGATGTCATTGGCAAGAAATGCCCTATATATTCTCAACTCGGAAGAACATAATCTTTCATTTACAAAGATAATACAGAGAAAAAAGTATCGGTTTGTCGGTAAAACATTAAAAATCGATTCATTTCCGGTATAACCGGAAGTTCAAATTAAACAAGACATGGCAATTTTTCATGCCCATCATTTGGTTGTAAAGTTCTGTGAATTTCAAATTTTTTCATCGAACCGTTTCCCGACCGACATCTTTCTAAAAACCTGGTTTTTGTATTCTAGAGGATCAAAAACGTAAAGATTCGTTTAAATGAGCAAAAGTCACTTTTCGACACGCCGGATGCAAAGTTCGATTTTGCGCCCGCTTCGCGTGTACAAAATTCAACTTTCCGCACGTCGTATCGAAAAATAAAGTTCGATACACGTACGAAAGGTGATTCTCGGACGAGTGTGATTTATCATCCTCGTTTCGCTCGGGTGAAAAACTTTCCACTCGTCCGAAAATCAACACTTTCGCGCTCGTATCGAAATGCACTAATTTCGACCAAAACTAATACTTTTCTTAAGTCACCGTAGATGATGAAAAGTAATACATGATAAGATCCTTCTGCAGGAAATATTTCATTATATCAACTTACCCGTCTCCATCCAATGTTATCGCTGTGTCGGCCAGTACTCGTAATACTAGACCAACGGTAGCTCTGGCATGACAGTCTATACCAAGAAGACAGCTTTCCTCCGCGTCCTGTCGACCTGTACAGGACACGACCACCAGGTATCGCGTTCTTCCAGGATGGACAGACTCCAGCTTCACAGCCTGAAAAATAAGAATGCAAAAAATTCAACATTTTGTATAAAAGTAAAATAATCTCAGCGCCTTTTAACTTCTCGAAGTAATACCAATTGAGTCAAAATTTTAGTGTCGATAAAAAAAAAAAAAAAAAAAGAACAGCGTATTTTATTTAGACGGATATTTTTTGTCACGACTAATCGGCAATGCGAAAAAAAAAAAAAAACAAAAAAAAAAACGGTGATTCAAATTCGTTTCAAATAGTGACGCGCAATTAGCCGCATCGTTCTCTGAGTCATTATTGATCATCTTATACTATGCGTAATAGCTGGAACATATATAATAAAAGTAATACGATAGTAAATAATCGTATCAATGAACCCTGTGTATCGCCTGTTCTCAAGTAATTATTAATAATCGTCTAATTATACTATATCCTACGTGAATGGCAGTTCCTATACTCCGATCTATAAATACGACCGATATATCTTCGGTAGACATCGGTAGATATATCCAGTCAAGTTCGATAGAGAGTTTTAATAGCCGGAAATGATGAGGAAAACGGAAATCACTGAGTCATCATTCGCCTGTGCTATAACTCTGAGAAAAAAAAATAATATATATATATATACAAAAATTCTCCATGAAAATCACTTTCCCTAATATATAAATATTCTGTATCCCGTTGGTCTTACATAACTCTTACTCTTTACCTTATCCTATAATTTTTCGCAACTATCAGGACTGACACAAGCGCTTCTCCAACTGTTTCATGGTTTTCTTCTTCAGCCTAAGAGTCAGAGAATTTGTGAGTACCGTTTCATCATCATGGTCTAAACTCTCTAAAAACGAGGAGGAAACCGATCCTCACTAACCACCTAAGTATACGAAAGTGTTCCTATATTATAAAATCCAGTATTCATGACTGCGCGGTAATTGAAGTACGAAAAATCCCAGTTTTATAAAATCGATGAAAAATTTACCTCATTATCCAATACTAAACCATGCAGTAGGTATATTTTATACCACGATGTAACAACTCTCTAAGAAGGAAGTCACGTACCATTGACAAGTTAGCTTATATATCTCGAATGCTTGAACGGAAATGAACTTTCTCTTCGTATTAGGGTAGACCATTTATCTCGCACCTTTAGAACGATCATCCGCGGTTACAAAGAGTCTGAATATGCACTGATGTACTAAAGCGAAGTACTAACTAATGAGAAAATTAAAAAAAAGAAACCTCTGTAAAAACTTGTGGCAAAGAAACTGAGCAACCATTTTCTTAATAATTAATTATATTATAACTACAGTATACTGCAGCTACGTAACGCGTGATTGACCTACACTCTATATAAACTCACACCTGTTACCCGCGAACTTTGAGCTTTACTGCAATCATATCGGTTCTAATTGCTCCTGGTAATTGGATACCATATTATCTAAATTTATCTCATAGTCAGTTAGTTCGTTCAGAAAGTTTCCGTTGTGCACATATTAATATCCTCGTGCCATGGGTCTCATGTGTCTCTCACAGGGTCAAAAAAAATATCGATAAGAATTTCTCACGCGGGATATTAATGATGATGATGATGATGATGATGAAGAGTAACAAGAAAATAAAAATAAATAAAACATTATTTCATCTTTCAGTGGATAAGCACGTATGGATGTATAAATTATACATGCGTTATCTCTACTTAGAAATATGTCTCCAAGGTGTAATGAGTGTTTAAAAAATCTAGTAAGGTGCTCACCTAAATACCAACTAGCGTAAACTTTATCTGTAGTGATATTAGATTAATATCTGATACAGTTGTATTAGTTTCGGTAGATTGGGCTCTGTAAGACTGACTAACTAGCTCAAGTCGTTGTCATTGTCGTTGTCGATGTCGTTATCGAGGTATAAACCGTTTATTAATCTGGAAATTACTGACCTGAATCGTTAGAGGGTTAAGTGAATGTGATAGCGGTATAATTACACAGGAAATAACGAGCGTTTAACAGAACGTACCCTATGTGCTTTGCAGACGTACGAAGAGTTATTATAATATTGAAAATATAACATTTAGAACGGTTATTAATTATCAGCCGGGAATTTTATTAGTTTCTTCATGTAGAATTTCCAAAATCCTTATTTAGGAAGAATGTACCAGACAATGGATTGATGCATTTATGTTAATGTGAAGTATGTATTTAGTCAACGGTTTGTCTACCAAATCATGTATTCAAAATTGTTAATTTGATAAATCGAAACGTTTTTTCAACCAAATCTCCGACAGCATATTATATTTATGCCTTGTGCAGGATTTTGGATCAACTGATGATGCAGGAAAAACAATTTTTCGTGAAAATCTACTTGACAGACGGTTGCATGAAAAGTAATAACAATATCAGCAAGAAGTTGTACAATTTCATGTTTTTTTTACTACATTACGCCATTGTTGAGTTTAATGTTTATTTAGTAAAAAAGTGAACTCAAAAACAAAAGAGATAGAGATATTGTTAGTCAGTTCCATAAAAAAAAAAGTCATCTTGAATAAGCATTACAAAGTACAGTTTCGTGAGTGGAACAGTTATCGCGCAAAATCTGGCTGAAAGCCAAGCTCATTTGTCAAAATTTTCCAATTTTGGATCGACGATTTTATAAACAAAACTTTGGTCAAGAACATACTTCATATTGGCATCGATGCATGAATTCATCGTCTCGTACATGATCCTTTTTAAATAAGAAGTCGGGTTTATTTGACCATTCGGGGCTTTTAAGATTCGTAACTTCAACCCAGCTTCTTAATTAAGGATTTTGGAAATCCCATTTAAAGTTGTATGTAACCCGTTGATAATAAAAACAAGCGGCTTTAAACTGCCCATGTGCCAGCCTTCCAACTTCCCGTTCTCACGCTAATTTGAGCTTAAAAAATTCGCTATCATAAATTTTGCAAATCTGACTTCAGATTTGTGATAAGCGACTCAAAAAACCTTTTGATACCAATTTTTATTTAAATCCGTTCATCTGTTTTCAAGTTACAACTCATTTTCATTTAATTTTTTAGAATTCTAATATTTAAATAATTCGAAAACCACTAAACCGATCGAAACCAAAATCTAATCAGTTCTAAGTTTCAAAGAGGCGCGTCGATTGAGACCAATTTGATCAAATTCTGACCACTCGTTCTCGAGATATCGTCGGACAAAAAAAATTGATCACTCACATACATACATACATACACACACACAGACTTCCATCTGAAAATGATCGGAGATGATTCTCTAGACTTCAAAACGTCGAGGTCTAGTGGAAACTTAACTTTTCATTTTCGGGGTGAATACAATAACTTCCTCTTTTCTCTGATATCAGAGAAATGGGAAGTTGATATAGAAAGTAGATTAAAAAAATAAATCCAAAATGTGATTGAGACAAGAAATTAATCATGTATAAAGAATTTCATAATTCTGAGCATAATCTTTATTAGCACCCAGACCATATAACTGCATCAGAAACAACTACTATGAAGTTGAAATTAGTAGCGCGTTACAGGAAACTACCGCGTGAGTTGAACAGATAATTACAGTCAATTAACTGTCCAGCTGTTTTCTCGTTCGTTTATTATTCGTTAAAAGTTTTAAGTCACTCTATCCAGATCTGTGGTCTGAATTAATGTAAAAGTCGATTATAAAATGAATATAATATAACCATGTAGTTGATAGAGCGTTTCGAACAGGAAACACTTTATCCTAAGATTCTTGATTGGAAATTACGTATACCTTAGTAATGATCGATTTGGTATTCTGGTGTAACAACTGCAGTATAAAATATCAAGATGAATTAACTAGACTTGTTTTTCACCATTTTATTTAATATTTCAAAGTTTTTAGTTTCAGAAACTTGTTATCTTAATACCACCGCATAATTATCGCTATATGACCGCGGAAGGAACTGCTTATTACATCTTAAACTCCTTTATAGGACCCTAAGTTAGTCCGGTAAAAGTTAAGGCTACGTTAATTAATATTATTGGGGTTAACTGCGCCAGTCTTATGACCCGGAAGTGCATAAGGACTGGCGAAACTACTTGTGAGACGATATATACCGCACGAGCCCGTGTTCAGCTTCACCGCGCTTTATTTCTTCAGTTGATAATCCATAGTTCAGGCATAAAATGACCGCGAAAGGAAATTTTCTCGGACACTAAATACTACTCGATTTACTCTATCCGCAGGTGTATAAATGTTATACTTGAGCCAGACCTCTATATTTAGTCATCAGAAACCCTCGACACCATAATTGTCAACCGAACAGACTAGTCTACACGACCCAGTCAATCCGAGGATCGATCACTAACGTAGGTAATACACTGGCGTAATTTCACCTCAAACCATAATTCAATACTGACTTACTGACAAGGAAGTTTTGAAACTTGAACGTGAATTGAATAGATTTTGTCCGTTATGTCCAGTCCCAGAAGTTGGTGAGCGCAGTCTTGAAACACAATCGAAAGTCTGGGTTATAACGGTGCTGTTAAATAATTTTCGACAGTTTTCACGACAGCTTTCGAACTCCATAATGTCACTATAGTATTTTTTATTCTTTTATTTACTTGTCGAAAATTTTCTCAACAATATTGATATATGTATACTGTAAATTGAATAGAAAGATCGGCTGTTCATTCATTTTATAAAATATATAATCGGGACATGATCTTCCCACGGCATTTCATTCGATTTGTAACTCGAACCTCACGAGAATTTGCGTTCTGATCAACTGTGGAAGTACCTTCCTTGTAACCCTCGATGAACAAATCGAAAGTCTTATATACGAGTTTAAGTTACATATATATAACGTTTTCAAGTTGTATTCAATTTCATTGCGAGGAATGAATCCGATGCTATTCATTTAGTAGACGAGGGAAAGCCAGCTCCACGTCGACGTGTCTTGACTGAAGAACAAGATAGGAATCGGAAGTACAAGTGCAATTTGTTAGGTCTACTGTGTTTTGCAGTATCTTAAATTAACTATCTGCATTAAATTTTCTCCAAATTTAATTCGAATTCTATCAGCAACAAATTCTTCGTATTATTGAAACTAAATCCGTCGAAATCTAATGGTTTTTCAATTATACGTTTGACCCTAACCTCGGTATATGTGATGAGTAAAATTAAGTCAAAATAGTGAAAGAGGTTACTCGGTTAAACGCACAGTAGGTACTCAAAATAACAAATGATTATAACTCCGCATGTCGATGACTCACTTTTACCGCAAGCTGATTACCGTTTTGTATCACCTCTATTGTCTAGCAAGACCTTTGATGATTATCTTCAACGTGTTGGACTGTGTAGACAACAATGGCTATCCAAAGTACTTTGATCTAAGCCATTTAACGGTTTACCGCTTACATATTGAATGTTTAATGCTTGAAAGGTATGAAAATTCGTAAAATCAATGGCTTTAACTCTTTCGTAAATATGTTTTTCCAAAATATCTACGTCGTTCAAAGTCAGGACCAATCCACATCAAACGTTGATATACAATCTCAAACATTCATAAAGACGTCATTTATTCGGATATACAACTCCTCATCATATATCCCGATAATTTTATATGAAATTTGCAATTTATTCCGCACTGCAATGATTATGATACGTCTATCGATTAACGTTAATTAGAAACGGCCTTGGCCAAGAATAATCGTCCATCCAATGACCTGTCGCTCTGTTAAGCTAAACGAAAAACCATCACCAATATCAATCGAGGTTTAAAATCGCTTTAGAAGCCTGGACTGTATTTACACAACGTGATAATCCCAGTCTCTGATTAATTTCAAATCATCTTTTGAAACTTGAAAGAACAAACGTACCCAAAAAAAAAAAAAAAAAAACAACCACTTGATGAGAATGAATCGTAGTACTTTATCATGCGTTAAGCAGGTACTGATCGATGTAAATCAAGATAGTTGATAGACAATCTTATCGCGAAATTGTAGAATTGTATGTAGATGAGGACCTGAGTACGATGCGTTACTTAAAGAAATGGAATGAGCTAGTAGTTATCAGAATCAATTACGTTTATTGGCCTGGTTATTCGATAATAAAAAAAAATAAGTAAGAAGAAAAAGAAGCAGAGGTAGTTATAGGTACGGCTAAATTCCTCTCGTATGACGATAAAGATCTGTAGGTATTGGATTGAGCAACAACTTTCGAAGCGAATGTAACCGCGATTTCCACGGGCTAGTAGGCAAACTAAAGACTGAGATCCTGGGATCCTAAGGAATCATCTTTATACTAGGACCGCACGTTTCTTCGCCTTTAGAAACTGGCAAAACGTGACTTAAGGTATCGTATCGATGACTGTTAGGCATAAGGTGCACCAGCAATGCAGAAAGCAAATTGCAACACCTTCATATTAAACGGTGCAACAGAGCGGTTCGAAGTATCCGGAGCAACCTCGATAATATATATATTTATAAAATATCTATCTATAATGTATATATGTACATGTAGAATATATATGTATATACCATTGCAAAGAAAAGAACTAAGAGAGTTTTGAAGGAGAATTTCAAGATGTTGAAAAAATACCATAATGCATTAATTGAACTTGAAAACGGATGGAAAAATTATAATTTTATAAAAAATAACTCAAGTTCGTTAAAGTTTTTCATTTTTTTTTTTTTTTTTTTTTTTGAGGTTTGTAATTTTGTTCATTTTCTTGCGATGTTGAAGTTTTACAAATATCGATGGAGATTAACGAGAATCTTTATTCATTCTCCTGGAATTGTGGCAAATCCAAATTTTTTACCATCTGCATCGGGATTATCATCGACCCCTGAAAAATTTACCTTAAATTTTTCTGTTTCATAATGTTGTAATAAATTTCTCCAAAAAGATAAAACTGTATATATCTTTATTTTTAGCCTTGTTACAAATAATCGAACATCGAACAAATATAAGCATTTCACTTTCTCAAACTGTACATTTTTCTCTGTGTAATAATTCAAGGTTATTAATTATACCAAATGATATTCTTTTGCAGCCATTAGAATTTTATTAAGGATTTTTTACACTATGTAATTACGATGTATAGTATAAAGTGTAAAAAAAAAAAAAAAATAAAATAATTTCTGTCTTTTTGTTGAATTGAAAAAGGGCGAAAGTAAATTCTAGTACCTAGTAAAGATAGTTTCACTTTCAAGACACCAATTCGTATTCAAAGGTGGATTATTAACCGAGGTTCTTTTCTGTAGGTATAAAGGCACATAATCCTATGTAAACCGTGCACGAGTTTCGTGACTCGTGACGCCATTATTTAACATCCTGAAGCGAGACGATGTCGTTATTATACGTTGGATGAGTTTCGCAAACAGCGCATCAACTTTCGTCTTACTTATACAAGTATATTTACATCGTACATACATATATAATACATATACCTACCTACTTGTCATAGAAAAACTGATAAAATATTCAATAAAATTTTATTCAATTTCTAACTATACATATATACAATTTGAATGAATTTAAATAAATGAAATAAACGCAATTAGTCATCAGATTCATCTCACCAGTTATAACGAAATATATCGTACGTATACATGGTGAATAATTTTAATATCAACGAATGCAACGAACTGATAACGCGCAGATGCGTCGGAAAATTTGAGAAAAGCAAGAACAAAAAAAAAAAAACGAAAAATTCATCTTATCTACCAGATTATATAGTACGGTATTGATAAATGACTACAGGCAAAAGGAGAACCATATTAGGTAATGAAGTAGCGCCAAGTGCGTAACTGAGTCATATCAGATGTAAACAGATCCCACAAAGTACATCGTCGTAATACATCGACTTCATGGTCATTAACTGAAACTAAAATTTCAATTTTTTTTTTTTTTTTTTTTCATTCAGCTTATATCACATCTTTTTCATTTTTCATTTCACGAAATCTAAAGACACCCTTAGTGTCAATAGAAAATCAAGTAAAATCCAAATTGGAGTCTTCAAAATTTAGTTCAAAGACCCAAAAGTAAGAAATAAAGGACTTGATATCCGAATTTAAAATGGCAATTGAATTAGAGCTAAAAAAAAAAAATTCATTTCTAGGTAATTCTCGTAAAATCTTGATGATTTATAAGACTAGAAATTAATTTAAAATAAACATCGGTACCTTATAGGTAAAATTTTTGCTTCCACCGCACATTACCGAGCCCCTTGTTGTCTTGAATAGAAGATTCGTTAACACCATTTTTCTAGTGTTTTCTATTCTTATTTATTTATTTTTTTTATATAATACCGAAACTTAGTTTTATGAAAAATGTTTAACGTTAACTGAGTGTTGACCGCGTTGACCGATTTTCTGCATCGTTAGCTCTTTCTATATGTATACGTTAAAAATTATCCTTAAGATTTTCTCCAGTTATCACATTATTCAAACACGACACGTTCACTGCTTTTCCAAAGTTTAAACAAGTCCTAAAACTATGTGTTAAAACCATTCTTTTCAAACCGTTTAAAAAAGCTAATTAGTATAGAACCGAAAATTAAGAATATTTAACAGTATAATTTTTGGGTGAAAATATATATTTTTAAATACACTTTCACTGGAACATGTATAAATTTTCCATAATTATTCAGTTCTTCGGTTAAAATTATACAAAAAGAAAGCAATTTTCAGGAGCAAAATTTCACAGTATTTAACTTAAACAGCACGAGTTTCTTAGTTAACTAAAAAATTGATAACTAATCAACTCCAATCATCGATAAATTAATCGACTTATATACCGAAATTATTTTATATCGATAAGCAGGTACCACGTGAGTGAATGCTACACAATCAACCGGAACGATGATAAACTTATCGTGTAAATGTCAGAAAATTCCAATCTAGAATTTCATCGTAGAATTTTTGAATTAAATTGTCGTCACTCGAACAATTAGAAGCCCGGAAACTGGTCCGTCGACAAAAAATAAAAATTGGCAGAAAATTGAAAATCATACAATTTTTTCGAAACTTGATTTTTTGAACCATTAAATTGATCAATTTCTTCAACGTTATGTACGTTTGTTGAGTTTCTGAGGTCTCGAGTATTCAGGTTCATCGATTATACGACAAGTAACAGGCTTTCAACACCTGATGAGAATAATACCATCCCCAGCCTTCAGAGTGGTGTTTATTTAATAAATGTAATTTAAATTTCATTTAAAGAGATTAAATAAAGCGATTTCTAAAGCTGAAAATTAGACCGCAGCTAAATCGATCTTTAAACCCCTGCGGCTGCTGCTCATACACAATTTACGAGGATCAATACGATCCAAGTCCCCCTCTGACCTTGGGTAACAATAAATTCTCGCTAAATCTAATTTACGCTAAATCACCCGGTAGTAGTTATCCAATTTGTTCTGTGACGATATCTCACCTTGCATTATCATCATCATCATCATCCTGTGAGATGATAATCATAATCAAGTGTTTAGTCTGATGTAAGTACAGAAATAACGGTCGAAAATAAAAATTTTAATGAAATTTAAACGATTAGATATATGAGGATCAGATTTATAAGTCTTTGAAATTTTTAATGTGGAAGAAAAAAAAAAAGGAAAAATAAAAGAAAAATTTCAGCAACATTCTAAAGACGTGAGAAATTTTTTTGCCACTTGGTTAACTAAAGTGCATAACAACCCAGACTATCCGATGCAGGTTTCAATTGGGATTCTTAACGGATACTGCGGTAAGCCATACTACACACATATACACGTCTGCCGCACGAAATTGGATCGTCATGAGAAAATCTGACCCCATAGAAGTAAGTGTGTAGGATGTTTGATGAAGAAAAAAAATAAAAAATAAAAACAGATTTTTGCTAAAGTTAAAATCTGTGATATAAAATTAACCTAAGCCTGGATTCCCGTTCTAGGAGTTAAGCATGATGAACAGTATAAAAATAATTAATTAATTAATTCGACAAGCAGATCGAGAGTAAGTCCAGGGTATCTAAAACGAGACTAACAAGCCGGAAAAACAGTTTTTCGGGATACTTTTCATCAAAAAGAACAAAAAAGTATCGGTTTGTCAGGGGAAGAAATAGTATAAAAAAGTAATGAAAAATCGAGAAAAAAAAAGATTAAGATTGATAATTTCACATAAAAAAATGCCCTATATATTGACAAACAACAATTTCATACAGTGCGTTTCATCCCAATTCGATCTGGGTACATTTACAATTTCTTCATGTCATTGGCAAGGAACGCCCTATATATTGAAAAACAACAATTTTATACAGTGCATTCATTCTAATTCGATCTGGGTATATTTACAATTTTTTTTGGTGTCATTGGCGAGGAATGCCCTATATATATAAAATTTTCAACTCGAAAGAACATATTCTTTCATTTAGAAAGGTAATACAGCGAAAAAAGTATAGGTTTGTCGGTAAAACAGCGAAAATCGATTCATTTCTGGTAGAACTGGAAGTTCAAATGAAACGAGACATTGCAATTTTTCATGCCCATCATTCTGTTGTAAAGTCCTGTAAATTTCAGATTTTTTCATCGATCCGTATCCGAGATCACCGCGCGAGTTTGTCGAACAGACCGACATCTTTCTAAAATCCTGTTTTTCGGATTCTAGAGGGTCGCAAACGTGGAGATTCGTTGAAATTAGAAAAAGTCACTTTTCGACCATAATCAATACTTTTCCAACATCACCGTAGGTGATGAAAAGTAAAACCGTTGAATAGTGACGTAGGGTTAATGTTTTCATAGTTTATGACTAGGCGAATGTTTGTAATAAATTAACGGCAAATACCCCGGTAGAGGTAATTCTGCATGTATGTGAATGTAGGTACAGGTATTATAATACGTGAACGTGTTAACAGTCTGAGCCTACCGGGTATACGCAGGGCCTTGAAAGTGGATCAACTTTATCGGGTGTCGCAGTAGCGGCAGGACGGTGAAATTCAAAACTAGTCTCGCGACATTTTGACTTCTTGTAATTAATCCACATGGTGTTAATTACAGAAGGTACTAGGCCAGGGCGCGGCCCACTTATTCCTAGACCCCAGTCTCCTGCACTCTGTACACTCTCTAGGCTATAGATGCAGTTATACCACCTCCTCATCGACGAGAAAATTTCTTTTCTCGTTCTTAATACATCTGAGAGAATTAAATGCAACTAGAAATTCTTTAATTTTTGGACATTTTTAACTTCCCACAATGAAAATTGAAAATTTTCATAAAAAAGGGAAGTTATTGGTTTCGTCCGATTTTCGAAAATCGAGTATTCATCAGATCTCCACGTTTTGGGGTCCTGGGAAGCTATTCTGACTATTTTTGGATGGACGTCCGTATGTGTGTGTGAACAAATTTTTGCGGTACGATATCTTTAGAACGAATCGATCGATTGGAATGGTTCTTGTGGCGATCGAAAGGGTTTATTGAGACTTAGATCTGATTAGATTTTGGAGTCGATGGGTCGAGTAGTTTCAAAGTTATTTGAGAAATAAAAATTAACAAACAATTTTTTTTCATGTTTTTAGCGCATAACTCCTAAACTGTTCGTGCGATTAGTCTGAAAACTTAATCAGACTTAGCTTTTGGATAGCCCTTTCGATCGCCGTAAGATTCATCAAAATCGAACGATTGGTTTAAAAGATATTGCACGACAAAAATGTCTCGTTTTGTCGTACGATACCTTTGCAACGAATTGACCGATTTGAATGATTCTTACGGCGATCGAAAGGGTTCATCAAGACTTAGATCTGATCAGATTTTGGAATAGATCGGTCGAGCAGTTTCAAAGTTATTCGAAGAATAGAAATTGAAGAAAAAAAGATTTGTATAGGGAAAACTAATTATACTTATAACCTTCTTTAATTTATTATAAACACAATAGTATCAATTAATTGTAACGTATTTAACACAGCGGGAAGTTTTAAGGTTGGACCACAGGTCAACCGGTTTCCTGATTTTTGACACTGCAAGCGCGGTTCGAATGATCAATTTTCTCACTTAGAATGTGAGAAAAAAAATTGTGCAATAATTATTTTACAGTAATAATTTAATCCAGCCATTTTCTTCGTCCTCACAGTAATATTTCCCACAGCTAGAACCAGTCTGGTATAACGTTACAATGAGGTGGTTCAACGAGGTGTGAGAAATTTAGAAATTCAGGGGGGGCCTAGGCTAGTGGCCTTATACTCGAGGTCCGTCAGCCCTGCATTTGACACTTTCCCGGGGTTAATGTCCCGAATCATTCGCCTTGTAGAACTAACTACATACCGAGACTGGTGCAGAAGAATGAACGTACGAATGAACGAATGAGTGAACCACGGTCTTCTAATTCACCGACAAGCAACAGTACAATACACTACATTGCATACCTACTCAATGAATTTTATTCATTTCACTGTGGTGAACAAAATTTCATTACTTATCATCGGGTTTTCGTTATCTTTTATTACCTACCCATTGCTGTTTCCCCATGTGCAGACAATAAGCGATCGATCATTTAATTATGACAAATCCGTATTCACAATGTGGACAGTGTCCATATTAAGGGCCAGGAAAATACATTCCGGGTAAACAAAATATTTGAAAAAGTGTAAATTTTTCAATAAACGGTTTTATCTTTAAGTATAAGTTCTTGAATTTTCGAACGGGTTTTAAAAGAAGAGCCAAACAAAACGCTAGTACAAAATTTGATTTTCAGAATTTATAGTTTCTAGAAGTTAACTCGATGTCTACAGACTTTGGGATTTATAATTCAGCTCATCAAGCTCATTCATTCAAGCTCATTCATACCGATATACTATATATGTATATCTACGTAAATACATCATAGCGATCGAAAGTTTAGTAAATAAATCGTACCGCACGTACCAGATCCTTAACTGAAAGTGAAAATCTTTATATCTCGTATAAATTATCGATCGTTGAAATGGGTAGATTTATCTAGAAGCAACGAACTCGAATAGTGAATCTAAATAACTAACGTAAATTAGAAAATGACCGGAAAAAACATAAACTTCATTTCTATAAACGATACAATTCTTAATTAGTATGAGTGTATATATCCGATCGTTTCATTCACATTTAATTAAATCTACCAAACATATTGATTTACAATTTATAGGTATACTATCAAGGTATGTACCGGGTGATTCATTTTAATCGCCCCAAGCTGATTTTTCCGAAACTAAGCAAGATATGAAAAAAATATTGGTACAAAATATTCAGGGTTCGGAGGGGGACAAAACCGTAAATGGAGCCGCCGAGGTCAGGTGAAGGTCAACTATGTTTTTTTTTTTTAATGGAAACTCATATTTTTCATTACGTAATTTTGTTCTACTTGAGAAAACAAACGACTTTCGTATGATACATTTTTTTGTGAGACATCAAGTCTTTGTGATATTCAACCGAACAACTAGAGATTTCTGAACTTTTAAAAACATTTCACCTCTAAACTATCAACTTTGGAGAAAGATTGCATTGACCAAAAGTACGTAATTTCATGTCAAGATTCTTGGAGAATAATTGTAGATTTTTTTTTAACAATTTCTGCTGTTTTCAGACAATTAAAGAAGCTACAATAAAAAGTTATTGAAAAAAATTCTTCAATCATTGTCCAAGAATTTTTGCATGAAATTACGCACTTTTTGTCTCTTGCAATTTTTCTCCAAACTTGATAGTTTAGAGGTGAAATGTTCTCAAAAGTTCAAAAATCTCTAGTTATTCAACTGAATATCATAAAAACTTGATGTTTCACAAAAAAATGTTTCATACGAAAGTTGTTTGATTTTCCAAGTAGAACAAAATTATGTGATGAAAAATGTGGCTTTCCATTCAAAAAAACAAAATTAACCTTCATCTGATCTCGGCGGTTCCATTTACGGAAATACCGATACCACCAAGTTTCGTCCCCCTCTGAACCCTGAATATTTTATATCAAACATTTTTTCGTATCTTGCTTAGTTTCGAAAAAATCAGCCTAGGGCGATTGAAATGAATCACCCGGTATATACATGTAAAGAAAGTTTCAATTTTCATTTCACAACACGGTTTAACACCTCGATTAACATATCGGGAGAAATTATAAATAAATATTGTTAATTTATCGATTTCACTACACAATTATTATCACTTATAGGTAACACAAGTATCGTTATAAAACCTAATGATGTGATGTTATATTATATTATTATGTCGATTAATGTTTTCGAGAGAGAAAATTAATTAAATGGCAAGTCTCTTAATTATATTTTATTATCAATTTAATGAGTACTGAGAATTAGTATCATATATAGCGAAATTATGAAATTTTACACTGTCTTTTTACTTCCCTTCTAAATATCATCAGATTAAAAAAAAAAATTAACTGTAAAAATTTAGCACAAGGAAATATGAAAAGTTTATTCTGCGGTATGAAATGATGTTAACTACGGAAAGGTGAGTAGGTACCACACGCTGGTGCAGGGTCAGTGAGGTCGATAAATCAACTCATTACTGGAGTATTATCTTAGAATTTCCATTAACATTCCCTGCTCGTCAACGTCGCAATCTCATGTAACTAATAAGTCTCTAGTTGCATGCAGTAGCGTGTAGAATATGTATAACCATGCAGATTTCTCGTATGTTTTACCGTGGGCGAACCGGGTCCTCATCCTCGTCTTCGTCTTCGTCTTCGTCTTGGTCTTGGTCTTAGTCTTCCTAGATTACCGCGACGAGAGATCCATGAGGGAATATTTCACCGTTCAAACAGAATTGCACCTAGTATAACTTGCGTCTAGTATACGTAGGTACATACATACTTGTATAAGAAGAAAATAATTGCCAATATTGAGGGAGATGAAAGAACGATAATGTCAAGGATTATCGCGGTGTAAATTCAGCTGTCTGTCATTCAACACGCAACTATATACGCAGCCAATAATTCATCGTGAAAACTAATGACTAAAGAGTAAGGAAATAAATATCGCGAATATATCCTGAAAGTTCAACAATATACTTCTTAATGAACCATTTGAGATTTTATTAACCAACTTTTTGTTTATTTTTTTTTTTTTTAAACTTGTTTCCATTACTCGTATTTTTTTATGTATAGGTGTACAATCTCAAAGTTAGATAGTGTCTTGATTATCAATACGAATTCAATCATCGTTTCGGTAAGGAAACCTTAAATTGCAATTCAAAAAGTATATGAAAATGACGACATTTTTCAAGAAAAAATGGACGCTTTTAAATTTTTACTTTCCATCACCTACGGTGATATATATAAGAAAAGTATTGGTCTTCGTCGAAAAGTGACTTTTTCTAATTTCAACGAATCTTCACGTTTTCGACCCTCGCGAATCCGAAAAACAGGTTTTTAGAAAGATGTCGGTCTGTCTGTCGGCCTGTTCGACAAACTCGCGCGGTGATCTCGGAAACGGCTCGATGAAAAAATCTGAAATTTACAGGACTTTACAACCAAATGATGGGCATGAAAAATTGCCATGTCTCGTTTCATTTGAACTTCCGGTTCTACCGGAAATGAATCGATTTTCGATGTTTGACTGACAAACCAATACTTTTTGCGCTGTATTACCTTTCTAAATGAAAGAATATGTTCTTCCGGGTTGAAAATTTTATATATACCGTGAGGACCAGGTGAAACCATATGGTCGTAGCGCGCAGGCGCCGAAAAATACGAATTTTATGGGGATAACCAACTAGCTGAAAATCTCCCTGGAGTTGTTGTTGATTGCTTACATTGTTGCACTCGACATAACCTAGGGATTTTTTAGAGTGACGAGTTGGCTAACCCCATAAAATTCCTATTATTCGGCGCCTGCGTGCCACGACCATATGGTTTCACCTGGTTCTCACGGTATATATAGGGCATTCCTTGCCAATGACACCAAAAAAATTGTATACATACCCAGATCGAATTAGAATGAATGCACTCTATAAAATTGTTGTTTGTTCATATATAGGGCATTCCTTGCCAATGACAAGAAGAAATTGTAAATGTACCCATATCGAATTGGGATTAAACGCACTGTATGAAATTGTTGTTTGTCAATATATAGAGCATTTTCTTTATGTGAAATTTTCAATTTTAATCTTTTTTTTTCTCGGTATTTCATTACATTTTTATACTTTTTCTTCCCCTGACAAACCAATACCTTTTATTCTTTTCGATGAAAAGTACCCCAAAAAACTGTTTTTACGCCTTGTCCTTGTTGAAATTGCTTCGCCATATGATATTTGTTGTTTTATTAATTCGTGCTAGAGGATGAAAAAATTTGTTGATTTTTACCAATATACGTCCATTCGCTATCTACATCGGAAATAAAGTGATTTTTTTCAGTCCAATAGCTGTGTCGAAAAATTTCTTTCTTTTATTTTCAATTAACTAAAAGCTTCGGAAATCTATTAGAAGTACATAGAAAATAAGTTGCCAGTAGTTATAGTTGGCTAGTGATTTATCGTTTTTGTTACTAAACCGAGACGGAATACTTCATGTGGAGTTCGCTGTGATGTAGAGGTTGAACATTGGGTCGCTAATTCTTGCTAAAAAGATCCACTCAATTACCGAAAAACAAAAAAAAAACAAAAAAAAATCAAATAAAAAATCATATACAAAAAGAGGGACTGCGCACAAAGAAGGCAACTATTTCAACATACATACGATTTATCGAGGCCATTCAGGGTCCACACTCTTCTCTTCACATGGTAAAGTACGTAAAAAATTTTAGAAAAAAGTAAAAAAAAAAAAAAAAACAGCTTAACGGATAACCATCTTGACGATTTAGGTATGTACGTACTTAGAAGTTTAAATCCTGACTAATAGTAACTGATAATGTTAAATGATTGAATATTTTCTTTTCTGCAACCTCGACCTCATCTGACCTCAAAAGATTAACCGTGCGAGAGGATTATTCGCACGATTTTTCCTTAACGTGAATTCACTGCCGTGAGTGAGTCACGGAATGCCTCGGAATCGCCAGACCCAGTTTTTTTTTTTTAATTCAACTTTTACAGCGAACGTGGGCACGACCCCAGAGACCTTCTCTTGGCACGGAGACACGCATTACTGAATTCCGAATTACTGAACCGAAACTTTAATTTCAGTCGTAAAGAAGTCGAAAGAAGAAATTTTCCCCCTTTTTTTTATTATTATTAATGCAGACGGGGATGGATGGACCAGGACATTCGAAAATTGTTCAAGGAGACTAGGAAGGCTAGAAATTTCGAATAAATCGATGTTCAGTTTTTTTTTTTTTTTTTTATTTTTTTTCTTGTACATATTTTGATGGAATGATTTTCTCAAAATTAAATTTTTTCCACAATTTTAACACGATATTTGAAGAACTGTTGTAGATATCAACGATACCTGCTTAGTACGTCTTTTAACTCTTCATGATCACTGCGGGTCAAAATAACCAGAGAACTTGAACTTTGAGGATAAATATCCTTTTTTTTTTCTAAAATAAATATCTTCTTTTGAAATACACACTATAGCATTATTTTTTTTTTCTAAAAGTACCACATCTTACGAGTATCCCCACTATAACTTTACTTAAAATATTAAAATATTCAAAAATTTATAATTATTTGAGTAAAAACGTGTCTTCTTTGCGCATTGACGGCTTTATGATTTTTATTTTTTTATTTATTTTGAACTTGTTGCCATTTGAATTTTGTTATAACGACTTTCACTATTTGTTTTAGAATGTTCAAAGTATTTCCCAGTATTTTTTTCGTCTCGATCGGACTGATAATTTTCACGCGTTAACCAACGTTTAAAAATGAACTTGGATCAATTTGACCAGATTGTGACTATAGCTTCATTGAAATCGGTAGTGTGACGACGAAGGGTTAATAAAAATAATTAATAATCGCGAAATGATTTAAGTTCGTGAAATCATTCATTATCGTTAATGGAATAAAATGAAACTATCAATTTTATTTTGTCATTGAATAATTATTTTACCTTAGAGCTGCCAACGTCGAGCCTTCTATGGATACTGACTGTCATAATAAGAAAAGGTTTAACTTATGCATATATGTAGAATATTAAGATGAGAAATTTCGCCTCATAATTCATCCAAATAACAATTAATCTTAATTCATAACTAGAGAAGCTGACAAAATTGACTTCCTGATTTTGCTTTTTAACACCAAATAAAAAAAAAAAAGAACTTGTCGAAAATCTGATTTCAAAAGACTGTAAATACGATATAAAACTTCAAGACTCATGTTGTTTCGAATTTTACGATTAGACGTGGTTGAGATCATGGTCGTATTTCAAGAGAAATAAAAATAGATTCTTTATTTATCTAGGTCGTAATCGGTATTACCTATAATACGTTTTTTTTTATTTTTATTTTTTTTATTGGATGGCAAAAAATGAATCGATATTCGATATTTGGTTCAAGAGAATTAACGAGTCAGAATAATTTTGGTATTGATATATAAAAAAAAAAAAATCAGGTATTTCTGGTTTTATTCCATTTCACTGAATTATGTAATTAGATATTTTGTATATATTCATGAATATCATATTTATATATATATATATATATCCGGTGAAATCAAATAATATTATATTTATTTCATGATCGAAAGTTTATTACAACTAAAATTTATGAAAAGTTGTAAATCAAAGTTCTATAATAAAATTTGAAAATAATTTCTAAATATATTTAAACATCTGATCAATTAGCTGTGAAAAAAAAAAAAAAAAAAAAAAGAAAAATATTGAATCGATAAAAGACTTCCTCAAATTTCTAGAATAAAATTATTTACCAAATAGTAAAGTGTAAACTTGTTTGAATAAATTTGTCGAAATGAATCAACCGATCAGAAAACCTGACACCTCCAAGTCACTGTTGCTTTCAAAGATCAAATTATTTCCGCGTTTTTATTTTCTATTCTCTTATTTATTTATTTTTTTTAAGCTTTCTAATTCGCATAACATGGTGTCGTTGAACTAAGAAGAGCTCGAACGACCACTCTCCCGAATGACACAAACGTCTGATGGCATTGCGATAGGAAATGTTGCAGATGATGGCATAAATTGCAAAGTAGGTTGTCGTCAGAAACCTACGTATAATGTATGTGGACAACACTCCAGTACACTACGTACACGCGACTTCATAGCGTGGGTAATCACTACAGTCTCCGACAAGGAGGTCGTCGAAACGCGCCCCAAGGGCTTCCGGTCTACGCCGCATAAAACCCGGCCCCAAGATCTAGTTCTCTGAATTAAATCCCATACTCAGTCGATCCCTCGCACTGACCCCGAACGATAATTATTAAAATTTTACTTCAGGGTGCTGACCAAATTTTGAAAAATCTTCAAAAAATTTGTCTTTTTCACCCGAAGTCGAAGTCGTTTCAGAGTTCTTCTTCATCTTCCCACACGTCATAAAACATCAATACTAATAAAAGAATTCAAATTTGTTAACCCAACTCTGATTTTTGTCGCCTCTTTACTAAACTTATGTCAATGCCTACTTTGAGATGTAATTCTATGATTAATGGCCTTTCGAGTGTTCGTATATGTGTATCATCTGCTATTTTCTTGCCATTGATTGTTTACTGAACTGTATAAAAAGAAACACTTGGTTGTTCTTAAGATCAAGGAGCAACTGGGCACCGGAGTGTAGAATAAATAGATTTTCTCTTTTGTCTTTCTATTTATTTCTCTGAAGATTTATCTCTCTCGCGATCGTTCACTGCCGAGTAGGGTATATGTATATTTATAAGTGGGACATGATGCGCACGCGATGTTAATAAGAGAGATAGAGAAAGAGAAAGATTCAAAGATTAAGGCGAGGTGAAGTGCAACCAGGCTCAATGACCAGTCGAACCGACTTACTACTACTTGACCATCTCGGAGGTGCTCAATCGCGAGCTGTCGGATCGTTTCTCACCGATGAAGCTAAGTTGAGGCTGTCCCTAATGGACAAATGGTTATTATAGACGAGCTGAGTGAAAGTAGCGGGATAATTTTCAAGCCAAAGCGTGTACAACGATGGATGGCTAATACGGTAGCATATATACAGAACCTGATATATATATCATGGTGTAGGTATGTAATTTATCGACAATGTGAGAATACGATTTGAGTCAGTAAATATTCAGATAAATGATGGATTATCCAGGTTCTTACATCATCGAATAAAACTAAATTTTTATTAAAACTGTGAGACTTTAACAGGAATAGAATCTCCTCATCCCAATCTCCATGTGCAATTTACGAGGACATGGCTGATGGGACATGGTTCATAAATCCAATTAACGATTTGGATAAAGTAACGATTTTTGTTCGAATGTAACAAAATATCATGCGCCCTAGAAGTTAAACTTCTCACTTGCAACTTGAGACTTAAAACTTGAGACCTGAGACTAGAGACTTGAGGCTTGAGGCTTGAGGCTTGAGGCTTGAAACTTGAAACTTAAGACTTAAGGCTTGAGACCTGAAGCTTGAGAATTGAGACTTGAAACTTGAGGCTTGGGAATTGAGACTTAAAACTTGAGACCTGAGACTTGAAACTCGAGGCTTGAGGTTTGAGACTTAAAACTTAAGACCTAAGGCTTGAGACCTGAAGCTTGGGACTTGAGACTTAAAACTTGAGACCTGAGACTAGAGACTTGCGGCTTGAGGCTTGAAACTTGAAACTTAAGACTTAAGGCTTGAGACCTGAAACTTGAGACTTGAGACTTGAGACTTGAGACCTGAAACTTGAGACTTGAAACTTGAGACTTGAGGCTTGAGACTTGAGACTTGAGACTTAAGATTTGAACTTAAGACCTAGGACTTGAGACTTAGATGTAAACGTATATTTTATACATGCATATATGTCAATCTTACACTTTTCGTTGCACTTGAAAATTTTCGGTAGCCTGCAAAACGAAAGAAGTTTTCACTTCAAAGTAGAAACAAAAAATAAATAAATAAATAAAAACTACAATATGAAAAAAGAGGAAAAGAAATCGAGGTATCTGTTGAAATCAAATAAACCTGTGTCTAACAAATTATTGTTCAACCTTGCGCACGCAACAAAATTTCTCATAAAGTTTACAGGATCAGATATAAAGTAAAAATCTAATTCCACTTGGCCATGGGCCAGGGATTCCTTGTTCAACCTTGGCGATTCCCCAAGGCGTATCTACTCGACCGTCGAGGACACGGGGCAGTTTCCATTCCTATGACCTCCGGTAGTTTAGCTTTAAAGGTCGCAAATTTCTCCCTTGGTCTACAGATCCGAGATAGAGAAGGACGACTGATCGAATTCTATATAATTTGAAACAGACACTACCATTACTGGTCAACCGAATAAACCCTCTCGGAAGATCAGGCTAATTGGAACCTGGTATATCGTGGTGGACCTCGTGACCGAGTCAATTACGACTTCGAGAAGTTGCTTTTTGATTAAAGTTATGGACTAGTCTGTTAAATTTTCTGTGAAATAGATGAGCCAATATTTTGGTGAACACTAATCTGTGGGAAAGGAGGACACCAGACCCAGGATACTGGATTCGAATTCTTACTTCTTAGAAGGACAATAACGACGTCGAGACGAGGAGTGAGCATTGATTAGTCGATGAAGAGACGTTAACAATCATGATGACTCGTGGCACGGTAGACAAAGTCTTATTTTTCACTGACCTATAGAAGAAGAAAGAAATGAAGACGTTCATCTGCACCAGGGAATCCAAATCCTGAGACTATAATGACGAAATCTTACCCGGTTTCATTCAACATCGTAAATTTGTAATATGGATGACAAAACGGCACTGTCAAGAATCACGAATTGCAATTTAAAACGGATATTTAAACCACCTCTATACACACATATGTATAAATTGTTCTGCTACCGTAAGTCGGCCGTGGCCTCGCAGTTTAATCGTTTGCAAATCGACAAACGAGAGCGTAGGTGTTAGTGGATTGCGGCTGCATTGTCTGCCCTGGCGCCTATCGTCGTCAACTACGTCTCTGCCTCGTTTATCTTATGCGTTTCTTAGGTTAGAATGATTTATATTGCAAAAAAAAAAAAAAAAATATATATATATATATATTAAGAAATCGGAATACTGTAGCAACTTCGTAGTGATTTATATCATCAAAGATTGAAAAAATAACCTTTAGAAATAACCATATTCATACAACACTCGATTTAACGCGAGCTCGCTTCATCGAGCACGAGCCTAAAATTTCGTCGGTTCTTTTGCTTTTGTATTAATACGAATGTCAACGACCTCGCTATATCCGTTAAACGTTCCGTTGTCTCTTTCCGGGGCTTTGTCACCCCAGTTTGTCCGTCTGTCTATTCGCAGTTCAGCATTGCTCCGATCCGTTCAAATGATAAAAACTATACCATTTTCAAATGTATAACGTATATTGTATATATCCACATGTATGTGTAAGAGATCTGTTTGTCTGACGCGTGAAAAACTGAGCCAAATTTCCTTGAACAAGAAAGTCGAGGGTTTTATAGTTTTCGAATTAGAGCCAATCGAAGTTCGAAGTGCGGAGTGAAAAGCGCGCCAACTGGCAATAGCGTCTTGTAGCTCTAGCTTCACCGATACTCCGCTAGATTCGATTAGCAAATTTGAAATCACTTTCATTCGAAAACTGTTACGACCCTCGACTTTTTGACTGAGGAAACTTCGTTGTAGATTTTTTTTAAGGAATGAAGCCACCATGAAAAGATTATCTTTTTATCTAGTAGTGAAATAAATTGTAATTATCATATACAGGGTGTTTCATTTTAATCTCCCCAGGCAGATATTTCCTAAACCAAAAGAGATATGAGAAAATCTTTCGGACAAAAGTTGCAGGGTTTAGAAGGGTAAAGAAGTTGGCGTTATTGGATTTTTCAGTGGAGGCGCTGCTGAGGTCAGGGGAAGGTCAACTTTGTTTTTTTAAATGGAAACCCATATTTTTCATTACGTAGTTTTGTTCTACTTGAGAAATCAAACGATTTCTATATGAAACATTTTCTTGTAAGACATCAATATTTTATGATATTCAGTTGAATAACTAGAGATTTTTGAACTTTTGAAAATATATCACCTCTAAACTATCAAGTTTGGAGAAAAATTACAGGAGACAAAAAGTGCGTAATTTCATGCAAAGATTCTCGGAAAATAATTGCAGATTTTTTAAAAACGATTTTTGATGTTTTTCACGCAATTGAAGTAGCTGCAATAAAAAGTTATTGGAAAAAATTCTGCAATTATTTTTCAAGAATCTTTGCATGAAATTACGTACTTTTTGTCTCTTGCAATTTTTCTTCAAGCTTGATACTTTAGAGGTAAAATGATCTCAAATGTTCAAAAATCTCTAGTTGTTCAACTAAATATTATAAAAAATCGATGTCTCACAAGAAAATGTTTCATACAAAAGTTGTTCAATTTTTCAAGCAAAACAAAATTGTATAATGAAAAATATGGGTTTTCATTTAAAAATACAAAGTTGACCTTTCCCCTGACCTCAGCGGCGCCTTTACTAAAAAATCCAATAACGCTAACTTCTTTCCCTCTCTGAACCCTGCAACTTTTGTCCAAAATATTTTCTTATATCTCTTTTGGTTTGGGAAATATCGGCCTGAGAAGATTAAAATGAAACACCCTGTATATAGAAATTTACAATTGTTAAAATAAAAATTATAACGCCAAATTCATGGATAAAAATTAATAAATAAGAAATAATGTTCCAATTTAAAAGAAAAAAAAAAAAAAAAATCATACCTACATTCGTGAGTGAATTTGTACTTAAAATTTGACTTTGAGTATCTAGTAAGGCGATCAGTAATGGTGTAGAAATCGGATATCTAATCGATTGTTCGAGTAATGCAAAAAAAAAAAAGGACCAAAGTTACATTATGAGCACCTCTTAAGACTGGTAGTTAAAAGTGGAGATTAAAAAGTGAACGAAATCGAATTCGCTATGAAGGTAGGTATACAGGGTTTTACAAATGGCTAACCGACGCTCACGACTAATGACTGTGATAGTCATAGTCACCTTCAAACGGCAAGTTTCTCCGGTTAATTTTAACCTAAAAAACGAAAAAAAGAAACAAACAAATAATAGACAAACTAACGCTGACTAGGAGGAAGCATTTCAGACTATATTCTACCCACTTTAAATTTTCAACTGACAATTAAGTCCAGCTTATAAACGTGGCTAGTTTTAACTTTCAGCTTTTAGCTTTTAGGTTTTAAGTTTAGACTTTAGGGAGTCTAACAAACCGCACTAATCCGACTAAATTGACCGAAAGTCGTAACTCTATGACGTCACATTACTTCGTAGGTATAAGGTGGATCGTATTGCTTTCATGGGTCTTCACAATGGCCGCTGATTGCAGTATTGGGTAAAGCGATACACGGTTATATATATATGGGGCATTCCACGTCAAATTTGCACTCCATGTACCTCACTCCCTTCGATTTGGATAATTTTTTAGTATGATGTTGCAACCAACCCAAAAGGGTCTCTGATTTTGTTTTTAATTTTTTCCCCCACCAGTGAATTTTAAAACAAATTAAAAAGCAAATTCTGAAAACGCTATTTTTAAAAATCTGAAAAAATTCACAAAAATTCTATGATTTAAATGATGATTTCTAAGTCCCACAGGATAATGGGATCTCAAGATCTACTATTTTTGTCACAAATTTTTAGTTTTTTCATGTCAAAATTGGAGCTTTTATTTTTTTAATCGGTCATAACTTTCTTAAATATTAATGGATTTCCAATTTTCTCAAATGAAAAATGCCAGGAGACCTGAAAACAGTTGATGCTATTTGAATTTTTTTTTTTTTAATTTTTCCAAACCGAGTGAGTGATATTCTGTCGCGGGGGCGACTCTGCCAGAGCTACCCGCAAAGCGTATACTTTAGCATCTAGAATCAGACTTTTTGTCCGCGAAAAAACAATGGTTGAATAAAAAAATTCTAGTTCCCTATTTAAGAAAAAAAAATTCGGTTGATACTTTTCTGAGGTTTTGTTTGGAAGAATAAAAAAAAAAAAAAAATTCAAATGGCATTAACTGTATTCAAGCCTTCTGGCATTTCTCTACATTTGAGAAAAATTGAAATCCAATAATATTTGAGAAAATTATGACCGATTGAAAAAATAAGAACTCTAATTTTGACATGAGAAAACTAAAAATTTGTGACAAAAATAGTAGATGTTGAGATCCCATCATGTTATCATGTGGGACTTAGAAATCATCATTTAAAACATAGAATTCTTGTGAATTTTTTCAGATTTTTAAAAATGGCGTTTTCAGAATTTGCTTTTTAATTTGTTTTAAATTTCACTGGTGGCGGAAAAAATTTAAAAAAAAAAATCAGAGACCCTTTTGGGTTGGTTGCAACATCATACTAAAAAATTATCCAAATCGAAGGGGGTGAAGTACATGGAGTGCAAATTTGACGTGGAATGCCCCATATACATGTTTAAGAGTAAATTGTACATAGGTATATATATGTATATATCAACTATTATTACCCAGCAATCTCTCGGAGGATAATTAACGCTTTTGATAATTAGAGTTCGCCCGTTAAGCAGTTCAAGGTTTGATTTCATTCGAGAATGAGGCTACGATAAGTAGAAACAGCTATTAAATATTAGACGAAAATCTGCACTCAACGATTCGTCGAACAATTCGATAAGTTTCATTGAATAAGAAAAAAACGGATATCTAAGTGAATTCTAATAAATTTTTAACCGACTTTGCAGTTTCGATTCTACAAGGACTTCGAGAATTTCCATAAATTTTAAACACGCGATCCAAAATTCGAAATTTAGTTTAAATTTGACAAAAAATTGGGATTCTTCGATATTATTTATTTTTTTTTTTTTCGTACTCATTTTGAATCGACATTCCGGGTTCCACAATTTTGAGATCGGATCGGTATGATATCAGCGAGTAAAAAAAAAAAGCCTCGGGGTAAACTTATTTTTATAAAAATCGTAATAATTTTTTTTTTTTTTTTTTTTTTGTTTTCATTTTCCGCGGTCATATTGAATTTCGAAAGGCAATTTCTACATATTTAATATCACGTCCATAGGTCGTATTTTAATTTAGAATCGAGTAGTTATATACGTAACAACCTCTGGAGATAAAAAGCGTGCGAACGATCGACCCAAAAAGCTCACCAGAAAGCTTCGGCTCTTCGAGTGCACACAAACCACTAATCGCTTATATGCGATAGCTAATTTCAATTCTGGGTGATAGTAACCGGTCAAATCTAGGTTATCGCAATACATATGTAGGTATACTCAACCTCGACTAAAACACGTTTCGTTATTTATAAAGCGAAGACAAAAAGAAAAAAAAAGAATGTAAAATTTTACGATTTAATATTTTTTAAAGAATTTTAGATTTTTGTAGCACCTAATTAATAAAGAAAAAAAAAAGATCAAAATTTACGTTATTTTTGTCGATTAAATTAGAAAGAGAGAAAAGAAATATAAAAATTAAAAAAATATTTCTTACGAAAAACTACGAAATGTTTTAATTTCGTTAAAAAAATTCGTAAAATTATTCTTAGAATTATTTTCACCGGAAAATGTCATTAGTTTTTTTTTCTTCTTTATTTGCTGTTAGTCTTGCAATTCATTCAAACGGAACAATAAAAATATCGTTAATTTTGAGTAGAAAAAAACAAAAAAAAAAAAAACAAAAAATAATTGAATTTTCTTCTGATTTTCAACTTGATTTTTGACTTTCTATATTCGAGTTCAAGGCAATATGTATAAAATCTTTAATAAACATTACGATTTTTTTTTAACTAAGAGAAGAGAAGAGAAGAGAAGAGAAGAGAAGAGAAGAGAAGAGAAGAGAAGAGAAGAGAAGAGAAGAGAAGAGAAGAGAAGAGAAGAGAAGAGAAGAGAAGAGAAGAGAAGAGAAGAGAAGAGAAGAGAAGAGAAGAGAAGAGAAGAGAAGAGAAGAGAAGAGAAGAGAAGAGAAGAGAAGAGAAGAGAAGAGAAGAGAAGAGAAGAGAAGAGAAGAGAAGAGAAGAGAAGAGAAGAGAAGAGAAGAGAAGAGAAGAGAAGAGAAGAGAAGAGAAGAGAAGAGAAGAGAAGAGAAGAGAAGAGAAGAGAAGAGAAGAGAAGAGAAGAGAAGACTAAGACATCTGTAAACAAAGCCCCATACGGTTTGGCCGTACGCCAACCGCCGCCAATACGTCTGTAAGACACAACCTACTAACAATGATCGGCATTGCTTTACTCATATACCTATATGTATGTATAATGTGTGTATATAGTCAGGTATATACGTAGGTACAACATAACATAGCTGAGTATATGTAAGTACAACGTTATGTACACACAACCAACTTACTTACTTACCTACCTACCTACCTCATGCGTAAGGCAAACCGCGGAGTCAGCTCTCAAGATATACACACGTGTATATGCTAATGAGTAACAGCTAATGCACCGTCGCGCTGTTCTGTGTGTACATTGATTCTAAGAATTTCCGTAATTCCCATTTACGGATACGATCGAATCGTTTACCGCCATTCAGGATCGCGATGTTATTATACACAGATCTTGAAAACCGTTAAGAAAATTTACTCATTTATTTATCTACAAAATTCTGTTTAAATCCCGATGATATACGTGTATATACAGGGTGAGTTTTATCATCGGTCCTGAGAGGGTGTGGCTTCAATCGGCTAAGACTCCGCCTCTTTTGTATTCATACTTGTTATTATCGGGACAATAGTTTCCATTTGGATATAAATACCTTCATTTTTAAATCATTAATAAAAAGGATATCACAGGATGCAGGCAACCCAACATTCAAATTTCCGAAGATTGCCGAAGGTGCAGAGTATTTGTCATTAAGAGGAAATGAAAGTCGATCTAGCCATCTAGCGGATTTCTCACCGTACTACACACATGGACACATAATCATGAACGTGTATGTACGGATGTGTTGTATCCATGTGTGAAGTACGGTGAGAAATCCGCTAGATGGCTAGATCGACGACTAAACTGTCCGGTTGATAGGTTAAAAAAAATTGTCAGAGTGAAATTGAAGAATCTGATCGGAATAAAGTTAACATGCAAGATTCATCAATATTGATTTGTGAAAAAGTTGCAACAGTTAATTAATGAATTATGGCCGGTTTCAACAACGACGAATAACTTTTATTTGTAGATTAAATTCTATTCACTAAAAACGGAAAACTATTTAACATCAAATTTTCGACTTTTATTCGACGATTGAAGATATTTTACGAATGAAATCTATTCGTCGTTGGTGAAACCGGCCACAATTCATTCTTTAACTGTTGCAACTTCTTTACAAATTAATATTGATGAATCTTGCTAATTAACTTTATTCCGATCGGATTTTTCAAGTTCGCTGTAATACTTATTTTTAACCCAACAATCTGACAGTTGAGTCGTCTGCTAACAGAAATTTTCGCGTCCCCCTTCCATTAATGACAATGCCCTGCCTTCGGCAATCTTCGGAAATTTGACTGTTGGGTTGCCTGCATCCTGTGATTCCCTTCCCTATAACCTCACGGTATAGAAGAATTATTATTCTGATAATTAAAAGTATGAATAGGAAGAGGCGCAGTCTCAACCGACTTAAGCCACACCCTCTCAAGACCCCGGAGTAAACTCACTCTGTATAAAAGCTTAATAAATTTTTGTTTCGCAGAATAAATTTATCGCGAAACTGTAATTGAAGAACGCGAAATTAATAAATGGCACACGCACTTTGTTCTTAAAGTAGTGAATTTTCGATAAAAAAAAAAGTATATATGTATATATATTATTCCGAAATGAACGAGTATAAATAGAAGAAGGCGGAGCTTCATCACGTTGAAGCTCCTCCCAGATCAGACCTCGGGAAAAAACTCACCCTGTATTAAAACGGAAAAAAGTATGTTTTTTTTTAAATTATTTTTGGATAGATTGTCACGATAAAAAAAAAAAAAAAAAAAAAAAAAAGAAAAAAAATAATAACTTTTTTAACAGAATCTAAGTATAACATCCCCTCTTCTCTAAGTTTATCTACTTTATTTTTTTCTTTCTTCCTTTTTTTTTTTTTTTTTTTCGACGAAACTAATCTCAGTGACTCGAATTATTCATCTTTTCATAGATTTCACGGTATAATACACAAAGTTTATACTGTTGTAATAATCGCTCCTTCTTAAGCGTTAAATCTTTTAACTATAGCTAGACGCATACCATATCCTGTTTAACCGAAGGTGAACCAGTGCCAACGTAGCCGGAATCGATCACATCTATATACATGTACATTAATTGTATGTATATATGCATGTTGTATGTGTATTTACCACGTGCAGTATACTGCATTTACTAACTTGTATATGTATGGTTCTGTTCATAGAAATACTTATACACTACCCTATACATACCATTACTTTACATATACCTATGTATTTACGTATAGACTTAACGATTTTGCTACGTTATCAGATAACGCAGCTATAATTGCGACTATGATACAGCGTTTGCACATAGTACGAGTAGATTTAATATTTCATTCACCTTGTACAGGTGGTAAGCTATAGATATTCAATTTGTTTAATTTTATTGGAATTTTTAACTCCCAATGAAAAAATAAATAAATAAATAAAATGAAAAAACTTTCGTATTATTTTTATTCTTGTGATTAAAAATCAGTGAAAATTTTGGTGAATAAAAACGAAAGAAAAAAAAAAATAGGTAGGAAAAAAAAAAATTGAAAAAAAAAAAAAAAAAAAAAAAAAAAAAAAACTTATTTCTCACGACCTTCTTTATCCCGTTTGTCTCCTCACCTTCGACGACGATGCCCTCGTTCTTAATACGATTTGCGAAAGTCGACGATAATATTGTAACGGGGTAATCACTCGATCGAGAGAAAAGGAAAAAGAAAAGAAGAGAAAAAATAAAAAATAAAGAAAATATACAAGAGGGTAAAAAAGAAGAATAAGAAACACTGAATATTATCATGCCTCCTAGCCCCGAGGGACGAGTTGAAATTTAAACTCAAATCTGCGGTAAAAAGTCTACAGAGAAAATATCGATGTCGTAATATCTCAGATACAAGAATATTACTTCTAATTCTACTTATTTTCAAAACGTTTATATAAGTTCTTGCGATGCCAAAGTCAATAAAATGATTCAGGGGTATAAAAATTTGAAAAAAAAATAAAAAAAAAATTACAAAATATTTCTTCTAGATACATATAATATAATTAGCAAGAAGCTATCTGTTCTGCAGTTCGGTAAATTAAATGAAAGAAATAATAAAAACTGGAGGAAAATTTCTTTTCTAAGTATTGTACATACCTACCTCGTACTAAAATTTTTTTTCTTTTCAAAATAAAAACTAAACTCTAGTTGTAAGTATAACAAAACTGTTATGTACAAGTTTTTCGGTATATAAATATACACGTATATAGATATATCGTAATTGCGAAATTACTACAGCTGAAAGAAAACATCTAAACGTTTAACTATTAACCTAGTTCTTCAAACTTGCCAAATCTATTTAAAAGCATTGTCATTATTTTGAAAAAAAATTCAATTTATCGTAGTACGTTTAGATCTGCAATTGTTCGGATAACGTTACAAAGAAGATTAATTCTTGCTTCTATGAACTTTGACACGAATTTTTAATTATTATTATTATTATTATTATTATTATTTCTTTTTTGGCATCAATTTGGGTACGTATTTAGTTAAATAAGGGGAAAAAAAAAATAACGTACGGAAATTTTATTCGATTTCAATAATTTATGATCGAATAAATCGCAGCTATGTGGAATTCAGCGTATATATAAATAACGCCTACTGGTATGTGTCTCAACCGTGACCTACAACCGTGATCTTCGACCTACGACCCACGCCTCTTTCGATGCCTAATCTGTGGTCATCACATACGCCAATTATTATCATTCTCAACGTCTGCGAGAACGAAGATTTTATTATTTAATGTCTCGTTAAGTATGAGCGTATATGAATCGAGAGGCTGTTCAATTCTATTTGGGTATCGATTGGCGACTTGTGTAATTTTTTTAACTTCCCGCAATGGAAATTGAAAATTTTCATAAAAAAGGGAAGTTATTGGTTTCAGTCCGATTTTCGAAAATCAAGTTTTCATCTGATCTCCACGTTTTGGGGTCCTACGAAGCTATTCTGACTATTTTTGGACGACTATCCGTATGTGTGTCTGTGTGTATGTGTGTGTGTGTGTGTGTAAACAAATTTTTGTCGTACGATATCTTTAGAACGAATCGACCGATTGGAATGGTTCTTATGGCGATCGCAAGGGTTTATCAAGACTTAGATCTGACAAGATTTTGGAGTTGATCGGTCGAGTAGTTTCAAAGTTATTTGAGAAATAAAAATTGAAAAACAATTTTTTTTCCATGTTTTTAGCGTATAACTCCTTAACTGTTCGTGCGATAAGTCTCAAAACTTAATCAGACTTAGGTCTTGGATAGCCCTTTCGATCGCCGTAAGATTCATCAAAATCGATTGATTGGTTCAAAAGATATTGCACGACGAAAATTTCTCTTTTTGTCGTACGATACCTTTGGAACGAATTAACCGATTTGAATGATTCTTGCGGCGATCGAAAGGGCTCACCAAGACTTAGATCTGATCAGATTTTGGAATCGATCGGTCGAGTAGTTTCAAAGTTATTCGAAGAATATAAATTGAAGGAAAAAAGATTTGTATAGGGAAAACTAATTATACTTATAAACTTCTTTAATTTATTATAAACAAAATAGTATCAATTAATTGTAACGTATTTAACACAGTGGGAAGTTTTAGAGTTAGACCACAGGTCAACCGGTTTCCTGATTTTTTTTTTGTTTTGTTTTTACTTCAAATTAATGGCAATCGCTGATACCGGACTTCATATAATTGACTTTCAACAATTTTACACAATTACTCAAAACGACGTTGTAAATGGGTTCAAGACAGGGGAAAATACGCTCTGTAACGACCATCCACGATTTTTGTTGATTTCAAATGACTATTACTGACATATCCGGCTCGGTAACGAATCATTTTTAAATTATTGGAAATCACTATCAGAGGATAGGAGGGATTTCCATCGGCTTATCGAACGACTTTGAATCAGTTTAAATCACTTTTAAATGAATTCCAGAGAATTTCATAAACTCAGAACGAATTTCATATAACTTTGAAAGACTTTCGGTTAGTTTTTATAAGATTTTTGCCAAACTTTGACCGAAAACCTCGGACTCTCGTGCTATTAATCTCAGGCTTTCCTTCCTTTTACGTATACCTATAGGTAGATAAATATATGATAATATTTCAGGACTGTCTAATGGATTCCTGAGATTATCTCACCTAAATAAATGTGTGCAAATATTTATAAAAAAAAAAAAAACTCACCATCTTTAGAGTCTCTTCCGGTCGTAGGAGGTAGAACATGGACTGCAGATGCTGTTGAATATCGCATCCCGCTGATGAGACACGACGCGATGGTCGAGCCCGTTCGTTTGGGGGTAGGACCAAGGCGGCGCCTTTTCCTGCGAAGTAACACTCGCTGAGGCTGAAACATAATAAGATAAAACGATGTTATCAAGGATTTAGAAAATGAGAAAAATAGAAAGAAAGACAAAATTATTTCGATATATTTTTTTATTTTTTTTTTTATTTGCCCAATTTTTATCGTCCCAAAAACCCGTGTGATTATTGAAAAACTTGAAGATTCGTTTAAATTATTAAAAGTCAATCTTTTACCGAAACTAATATTTTACTTGTCGTCGTGGTGATGATAAGTAAAAAGAATTGGGACCGGATTGAAATTCCGAATTTTTAAAGTTTCGAATATTCGAAATTATCAATTTTTAGAAAGGTTAAAGTTCAAGGTATCAAAATTCGGAAAATCGACATGCAAATAGCTCAAAACTCCGAGAATCCAAGAATTCGAAAATTTAACAAAAGAACGATACTCCCCGTGTACGAATTTTGAGTTTCGGATTCTTGGCCATTGGGATCTTTAGTTTTCGGAATTTTCAATCGTCCGTGTTTTTCGATTTGAAATTTTTTTTTGGTAATCTAATATGCAGACTTTCATGGAAATACAATTTCTAAAAACTGTGAATCGTTGATATTAAAATTCGAATCTTTAATCAAAAAATTCCCAAAGAAATTCGATTATTAATTAAAAGGTTGAAAAATTCATCAAATTTTTTACAACCATGCTGATTTAATTAAACGAATTTCTATATATCAAATAATTATCAGATATTAAAAAAACTATTGAAAAATATAAAAGAAAATTTGTATATGTGTGAACCTAATTACGTTAAAATGTAAAAAAAAAGGAGTGTAACCCTGCAGTATAATAAAAAAAATTAATTTTCATTCATTTCTAATGAATTTAATTAACGACATAATTGGAAAAAAATATTTAACCAAAAATTAGGTACACGTTATTTATTTGTATACGATTTGAATACATCAAGCTACTCGCTACGATGATGATAGTGGTGGTGGTTCATTGACCGTATAATAATAAAAGAATGACGCGGTGTGGTAATTAAGATAATGAATTAAGATAGGATCGAGTATAGTGGAGAAGCTCATAGTGACATAAGCCATAAAAATAAATCACTGAACGAAAGATCTCGTACACGCCTATAGAGAAAACTAGTTCACTAAATTTTTATTGGCTTTTATCAATATCGTTCCCTATTGATTGGCATTGATTTAAAGACATTTAGTGGAGCTCAGTCACACATTACGTACACCCTACGTACGTTGTAACAATTTATTATTATGACCTGATCAACTCGTATAGAATGATCCTGCACATGACAATTATTCAACGAATATACATATTTTATTTCTGAATTATTCAAAATCAAATTACAAATGTTAAGCCCGAGAAAAAACAACATCTCGATTAATGATAATCCAAAAAAAAAATTGAATATATACAATTTTGAACCAAAAAGAGTTCGGGAAAAATCGATTTTCCTAGTTTTTATCTTATTTAGAAAAAGAAAAAAAGAAAGAAAAAAATCAGGAAACCGGTTGACCTGTGGGCCAACTCGAAAACTTTCCGCTGTGTTAAATACGTTACAATTAATTGATACTATTGTGTTTATAATAAATTAAAGAAGGTTATAAGTATAATTAGTTTTCCCTATACAAATCTTTTTTTCTTCAATTTATATTCTTCGAATAACTTTGAAACTACTCGACCGATCGATTCCAAAATCTAATCAGATCTAAGTCTTGATGAACCCTTTCGATCGCCGCAACAATCATTCAAATCGGTTAATTCGTTCCGAAGGTATCGTACGACAAAAAGAGAAATTTTCGTCGTGCAATATCTTTTAAACCAATCGTTCGATTTTGATGAATCTTGCGGTGATCGGAAGGGCTATCCAAGACCTAAGTCTGATTAAGTTTTAAGACTAATCGCACGAACAGTTTAGGAGTTATGCGCTAAAAACATGAAAAAAAATTGTTTTTTAATTTTTATTTCTCAAATAACTTTGAAACTATTTGACCGATTGACTCCAAAATCTAATCAGATCTAAGTCTTGATAAACCCTTTCGATCGCCATGAGAACCATTCCAATCGGTCGATTCGTTCTCAAGATATCCTACGACAAAAATTTGTTTACACACATACACACATACGAACGTCCATCCAAAAATAGTCAGAATAGCTTCCTAGGACCCCAAAACGTGGAGATCTGATGAAAACTCGATTTTCGAATATCGGACCGAAACCACTAACTTCCCTTTTTTATGAAAATTTTCAATTTTCATTGCGGGAAGTTAAAAAAGAAAAAAAAAAAAAAAAAAAATGCCAGCACATAATTAGGCGGTTCGGTTTATACCTGGGATTCCTCTATTTTCTATTCTAAAAATCGGTATATATACTTAACGGGGGCCCTTGGTAGACATAATGCTCTTCGTTGAAGAGTAAGATTCATTGTATTCAAATGCCTCAAAGAGAAGATGGACAAACGGAGTTTCAGGTACTTTTTCGCTTCGGTTCCCTTGAAGAACTTGAGTGGCTTGCTTTACCTGCCTTTCGCCTACAGGTATGTAGATAGATACATATTACCTACATATACAAAATGGTAAGGTAAATATGTATAAATACATTTTCTGAATAGTTCTAAAAATTTTTCAACAAAATTCTGTAGGTATAAAGTTTCGTAAACTCTTCGATAATTTCTAAAAAAAAAAAAACAAATCCCTGCAGAAATTGAAATATTTTGTGAGGCTTGTTCGATGAGATACCGTTCGATTTTTCCATTCGAATTTTTTAAACTCAAAAAATGGTATCCTTTAAGTAAAAAGTTTCATTAAAAGAAAGAGCAATGCATTAAGAGCGAAAATTTGATTTCTTTTTTCGAATATTAAAACTACTGAAACTATGAATTTCAAAATTTAATCAGATTCAAGTTGGAGCAAATTTTATCGATTGAGATAAAAATGATGAAAATCTGTTGATCAGTTCTCGAGATATCATAAATTGAAATTGTTTTATCCAAAATTTTGTTCTTTGAATAACTCAAAAAATACTGGACCAATAAACTCGAAAATTTAATCATTTCTAAGCCGGTAAAAACCGCCTGGGTTGATACAAGGAAGGATTGAATCTGTAAATTCGTTCTCGAGATATCGTCGGGCAAAAAATTGATCACACACACATGCCTAATTTTTTTTTTCTTTTATTTTTAACTAGAAGATGAAAAAAACAAAACCTGGTTTTTGTGGTGAGAGTAAAAAATGCGGGTTAAAATCTGGTATACGAGTCCCTCAACTGACCTAACTAAACCGGGTTCGTTTCTCGCTTCCCTCACGATGCACGAATCGTTTACCGGAGAATTTTTATGATTTTCTCCTGTGGAGTATAAGAGCAGGATGAATAAGAGCTTGAACGAAGATGAAGATACGAGTCAAGACGAGATGTTGAGAGAGAAGAATTAGGCGATAGAAACACGTAGTATAGGTATGTATGTATGTCCGTTATATTCAGGGATAGAGAAACGAGAAGCTCAGAATTTAGCGTAGAGTATCATCGACTTGGAATGTCTCGACCGTTGGTTGGACTCTGCCTTCTGTTTCTTAGTTAGTCGCTTATAAATGTCCGTGTATTTCGTTCGTGTGTGTTCGTTTGTTGTGAGCGTGGAGCCATAAATTTGAAAAACAAAAAAAAAAAAAAAAAAAAACAAAGAAGAAGAAAAGAAAAACGTGAAAAAAAAATGGAAAAAGGCGAGGAAATTTTACTGTTAACAAAACTGAAAAGAAAAGAAAAAATGGAAATGAAAATGAACAAAAAAAAAGAATCATTCTTTTGAACCTTCTGAGCACAGGTTAATGTCGTCGTGTATAACGCGAGATCTTTTTCTTTTGTCCAAAATTGTTGAGGAGAAGGAGGAAGAAGAGAGTAAAATTGTACCATCTGCTCACAACGGAAGTACATATAAGAAAATAAATTCTTCGTTGAAGATGTTACAGTGTGTAAGTTTCAGAATTGACAAAAATTTATAAGAAAAGGACGAATATCTCGATCTGAGTAGAAGAAATTTTTTTCTTCAGTTTCAGACAATTTGAATAAATTCTTACTCTTATTTATATATATGAGGCATTCCATGACAAGTTGACCAAGTTTTAGCCTGACCATTTTTAATTTGGTTGTGACTTTTTCAGGTGACAGTAGCACCTCGAAACTAACCCCATTAATTATTTTCTTGATTTTATCATTTCATGGAAACGTCTTTGAATTAGGAATATCCAAAACTCAATATAGATCCACCTTTTTTAAAAATTCTCAAAAAATTTTACTTTTTATTCCGATCATTCCAAAATTTTTCCCATTTGATTTTTTTGTTTTTTATTTTTTCTTTATTTATTTATTTTTTCTTTATTTATTTATTTTTTTTTGTTTTTAGAACTTCGAAGATTTTGGATTAAAACAAAAAATTAATGTTTGAAAGTTTTTAAAATTTCAAAAGATATTACTAAATATTTTCGACTCTTTAACAAACATGTTGAAATAATGTAGAAGGTGAAATAAATATTTTCACTATTTTTTTAGAAATGGGATAAAAAGTAGTACAAAAATTAATTTCATCATCTACATGATTTCAACATGTTTGTTACGAAGTTGAAAATGTTAAGTGATTTTTTTCTTTTTTTTTTTTTTACATTTTTAAAACGTTCATACCTCAATTTTTGTTGATGAATTTTGAAAAAAAAAAAATTTTTTGAAAATTTTTTGTGATAAATTTTTGAATATTCCTAACTCAAAGACGGTTGCATGGAAAGCAAAAAAAAAAAAACTGGGGATAATTTAGATACGCTATCTGTCACCCGACAAAGTTTTAACCAAATTGAAAATAGTCAGTCTAAAGCCTGGTCAAGTTGGCATGGAATGCTCCATATATGAATGAATACACAATGATAATTACAATTACAAAGACCCAGATATATAAATCACGTTCCACAAATCAATCGTCTCATCGCTTTGAATCCGAGTCACTTTTTATCACAACGTCAAGCAGCTTGCGTCGGGATCAGGCATATAATGCCGATAAGTATAACATGCGATAAGAGTTTTCATGCATTTACTGCGCATAAGTAATTAGATAGTAGATTCCAAAGTTTACGTAGTTTATCCACGTGCGCTTCCAAGGCTTACGTTCATTTTATTCAAAGAATACAAGAAGAATTTTTAAGTAAAACTTTATTCAACTATATCTAGTTTTTGTAGTTTTTGAATTTTTTTTTTCAAGTGAAACTTCTTTTGGCAGGGTACCAAAAATTTTCAATTACAACGAAAAGTGCTATTCCTGTATTTAAAGCATACATATAAGTTTGAGTCTCGAATCTCAAGTCTTAAGTCTTAAGTCTTAAGTCTCAAGTGTCAAGTCTTAAGTCTCAAGTCTCAAGTCTTAAGTCTTAAGTTTTAAGTCTCAAATCTCAAGTCTTAAGTCTCAACTTTTCAGTCTTAAGCCTTGAGTCTCACGTCTCAAGTCTTAAGTCGTAAGTTATTAGTCTTAAGTTTAAGTTTCAAGTCTTACATCTCCAGTCTCAAGTTATAAGTTTTAAGTTTGAGTCTCAAGTCTTAGGTCTTACATCTCAAGTCTCAAGTTTAAAGTCTCAAGTCTTAAGTATTAAGTCTTAAGTCTAGAGTCTTAAGTCCAAGTCTTGAGTCTTAAGAGAGAAGTTTCACTTCTAGCGCGCGTAATATGCTACACGCACACTATCTTTTTCACATCCATGGATGATTCTTGGACTTTTCTTTTCATTTCGGTTGATTTGTTCTCAGTCATTTTAAGGAATACGTATGATAAAAATTGAAAAAACTTATCAATATAAAAATTGTTTCTTCGTTTTAAAATGAAAACGTCACAATTCTCGAGTTAGAGAATTCCCTGGTGGCCGTTGTACAGAAATGAGAATGATACTATTATTAATAAAAGTAGATATACATCTCGACAGTTCGAAATATCATTTAGTTTGCGTGTTTTTAAATCATTTCTGTTTCGTTCCCCAGCAACGAAATGCGCTGCAGTCAGTCAGTCAGTCAGTCATATACAGTTTCCGAGTAAAACTTAATGTTTTATTTATAATAATAATTATTCCTTATACTCGTTAAATATTTCAATGCGTGCAATAATCACTATTCAAGAGATATGAGGTAATAAACTTTCATAATTTCAGTAATAATTTTATTTTATTTATGTTTTTTTTTTTGTTTTTTTTTTTCACCATCAAACCACCAGACTTTTATGGAATAATGGAACGAATGAACACGACTTTCTACATTGACCGTGGCCAGCCTTGCCTATATTATACATATATATATGTGTGTATAACCTGACCTAACGCAAAACAAAAATCTATTTTTCTCATGTCAGAACTGGACGCCTCGGGACGTAGAAAAATTTTTGGGTCTAGAAAAATTTAATATAAAAATGAAAACGTTTCAATCATTGAATTATTATTCAATTCTAAAAAAGATTCCAAAATTAATTATGTGATTCCAAAATATTTCGGGTAGAAAATAATTACGATTTTTTTTTTTTTTTATCTGTAATAATGATTGAAGAATTTAGCGAGCCGATAAAAAAAAAGTTTCAAAATGAACAAAAACTAAACAAAAAGAAATAGATTGAATCCTTCTACTGTCAGTGTTAAAATTTTTCGATTTATTTAGTTTATTGGAAATGCAAAATAACTTTTTCACTCATTGCAAGATCAAAACTTCAGGGCTCTTTTTTTAGAAGAAGAAAAGAAAAACAAAAAAAAAAAAAAAAAAAACAACAACAATTTCAAATTTGAAATAGAATTTGTTCACGTCACGTGTTCACACTGATAAACAAAAATTTGTATAAATTATTTTTCAAAAATAAAAACTATACAATTCAAGGCGGATAATTTTATGACTCTAATATTTCGATGATTCAGGTAAAAACGTATAAAAAAAATTAGAAAAAAGAAAAATTCAAACAATTTCGTCTCAAAAATTGATTAATAAAAATTCAAAAATTCCGGATCTACATATAGAGATTTAATATATATAACATGTGAGAGATAAAAATTAATGAAAAATTATTAAAAAAAAAAAAATAATTGAATTCTCTTAATTAATCAATACTTATATAAAAAAAAATAAAAAAATTTGGAAAATTATCGACTGAATAGAAATCTTTTTTTTTTTGTGCGAGAAATCGAATACATAGAAAAAACGAATAAAAAGAAAAAGAAAAAAAAAAAAAAGAAACGAAAAGAAAAATGGAGAAAAAATAAATCTGAAAGTGGGTGTATTTCCTATATATATATAAGTTCAGATTTCAACAAAAAGAATTATTTTTTACCTGTCTACATATCCGTTCACACAAAGGGTCGGCACCCCTGCTATTTTTTTTGCAGGGGTGTCTAGGTCCCAGGAGCTATCCGTTATGGCAGTGCAGTTCTACACTTCTCACTTATATAAACTTTCACTATCGCTATAATTCTTTTTCTTTTTCGTTTTTTTTTTTTTTTTTTATTCTTTTTATTATTTTATTTTTATTTATTTATTTTTGCTCTTTTCTAAATATGCATAAGTATATAAGTGTATGTAAAACTAAGACTTATCCGATTACGAGGAATGAACATAAATTCTATGTTCAGACAAATATTTACCCTGTTACTATTCAAATCCTTCGAAAATGTTTCTTTCTCTTTTTCACTGTCTCTCTCTTTTTTTTTTTTTTTTTTTGTTTTTTATATTTTCAAAAATGCACTTTTTTTTCTTGTTCGTTTTTTGTTGGATCAATTATATAGCTAGAATCGTACATTTACTTAGATAAAGTTGATCATCATTTCTTATAATAATAAATAAACGAATGAGAACGATTAATGAAAATTCTAGAATTCCGATACGTATGTATAGTCAATGATCATAATATGACGTGATTATTAATCAAATTTCTTTCTTTGTCTTAAAAGAATATTTTCCAAAATAAAATCAACACTATTAGCTCGCTCGCTCGCCGGACAACGGTATACTGAAATAATTCTATTGCTGTAAGATCTGCGGGAACGAAACAGAGAGTATACCTATAGTATATATACATATATACCAGTACGTAGTAAAATTACGTGGGCGTTTGGACGTCTGCCGAATTTTGTATTATTAGAAACCACCTCTTCTGCTACAGGGATCGTTCTTATACTCAAATCTCGGACAGACTAACGAATTACATATTTCCAAACGTGTAGGTACGTACATACCGATTATACTAACTCTAGTTTATTAGAAGTAATTTACGAGTAGGGTTCGTTCTTTTTACACATTTTGAAGAAAAAAAAAAAAATAATAATAATAATAATAATAATAATTATATATAAATTTTCGCCAATTACGTTTATTATACAGAGTAATCTACTTCAAACTATTCTGATCTACAAACTGATGTGAGATATTTTTAACGATCAAAAATAATACTTAGATATAAGAACAAACAAAAAAAAAAATCGATCATTTATAGATATAAAATGAAACTTTAAAATTTGAAACGATATTAACTCTCTTTTTGTTTGCAAGGGGGGAGTGAATTAAAAAATTTGATCTTGTGTATATCGAATCACGCACTTCAATTTTATTCCTAAATTTTCTGAATTTAGTGATTCCTTTTATCAATTTGTCATAATATCGTCTAATGAAAAATGTGTAAATTTATTGAAAAGAAAAAAAAATCAAAAAAAAAAAAAAAAAAACTATAATCGTTTCATTCAAAAATATATTTTTTTTTTCTTCTCTTGCATTTTTGAGATTTTTCGTTCAGCGATTAAATAAATATAAATAAAAATATTGTTTAATGTTTGGCAATGACGTCACAGCCACTTACTAACAATGTCACCTGTCGTCGATACGTTATATTGTCAGTTAATTTTCACAATTAATTATTTGGCCAATTTCCAAGTCGGGAATTAATACATAACTGTAATATATATACATATGTAAGTTACGAAAATACTTCATAAAATTGTATAGGTTGATATATATGAGAGAATTAACAAATTCTGATACAGGTGGGTGATAGATAATATAATGATTGAAAACGAATCGAATATCTACTTAGGAAAAATTTGACGAATCGTAAACCTGTATAATTTATCATAAAAATCAATATCAGAATTTTGTCAAAAAATATTGTATGTCTAAAAACAAAAGTTAAACAAAATTAATTATATTTTTTGTCATAGGAACCTAAAGAATTTCATTTTTTTATATATTAATATATTTATAACATAGAAAATATTTTCGTCACTTATTTTCAAAAGAAATCGTAAATTTTCTTTTCATTAAAATTCACGCTTATATATATATATATATATGTATATGAGTTTATAGGAATCAAAAATAATACGTCGAAACGTAAATTTGGTGTAGGTATAACATCTCGTTAGAATATTAACAAATTTTGAATTTGGAAAAAAAAAAAAAATTGTATATTTTTATTCGACTTTTTTAGAATACCTTACATATTTAAATATATATATGTATATATGTATAAGTAGTGCAATATAACGGGAGCAGAGATCCTACCGTTAATAAAAATTGGCGTGACGATATATCATATGCAGTTAAGCTATAGCAGGCAAGCAGAATGCAAATACAGATTTCCGTTTACGTTTGACGTATAGAAGACACGTCCGTCCGTGCAAGTAGCTTAAAGTATGACAGTAGTAAAGTATGACAGTAATAGAACTACTGTTACGTTTCATAGTAATAAAACTCTCGGGGGAAACTTAACCGATCCGATAAATCAAAATGAAAATGAAACGAAATTTTTTATTTTTTTTTATAGATATATATATATTTTATTTTTGCAGATCAATTTACACGGCGAATGAAAAAACTTTATCTATCCAAAACAGAAGAACTTTTATTTTTTTTTAATTTTTAAAATTTTTTATTAAATTGAAAATATTGAAACCGTATATTTAATGTTCATCATCAAAAACCGAAAAAATTATTTCAAACTAATGGATAAATCGTTAAGAATTGCCCCGTATCTAAATTTCAAATTTTTAGTAAGATTTAGAAAAAAAAAAAAAAAAGTAAAAAAACGGAAAAAAAGTTATGTCAATATAAATTATAACTTGAAACAAGATGGAAAAACTATAATTGTGAATAATGTAAGAATAAAATTCATTTTCTTATAAACTGATGTCCCGTATATACTTAAAGACCTAAATTAATGTCCGTTTGTCACCCAGCTCACGAAGAAATGACCACTACGGTCTATGTCCAGCATTTAGTGTCGAGTGTCATTATCTCGCGTGGGTGTCAGCCAGATTGAGAGACAATAGGTTGGGCTAGGTTAACCGACAAGGAAACGTGCAGGAGAGTGTGTTAAGTGATTATACTGCGATATATGTGTCATTCTGTGAATTATACAGGATGTGCCTGACCTTGCTTAACTCAAACTAACTATCTACTTTGATTCGAATTATTGAGATTTGCTGTATAAATATCCATGAATATTTATTGTATTACTTAAAAAACGGTGAAAATGGAAAAGAATTTTTCATAAATCTTGTGTATTGTATAGGCATGAAGAGTTTTTGCTTTATTTGAAGTGAAACTTATTTTGACAGGGTACCGAAAATTTTCAAGTACAACGATAAGTATAAGATTGACATATGCCTGTACGAAATATACAGATACATGTAAGTCTGAAGTCTTAGGTCTTAAGCCTCAAGTCTTAAGTCTTAAGTCTTAAGTCTTATGTCTTAAGTCTTAAGTCTTAAGTTTCAAATGTTAAGTCTTAAGTCAGAAGTTTGATTCTTAGCGCGCATAATATGCTACACGCACACTTTTTTTGATATTCATGCAGTCTATACCCTTGTTGTTTCTCTTTTTATAGTTTTTTTTTTTTTTAATTAATTTACGTTAATTCAGTTGAGGGTACGACAGTGTATTTTATTAGCATTGAAATTCTAACGGCTTTCACAAAACTCGTTCTCGATAATAATGAATAATAAAATAGCCATATAATACTGCAATCTTACTACTCGAGGATCTCCTCCTCTTCTTATTCTTCGTATTCGACTTCCTCTTCGCATACGCGATTAACTTGAGGTCGGTTTCACTTGAACTTTGTTTAATATTTATGACTCGCCCTTTTCACGTTCATTTTTTTATTTTTCTTTTTTTGTTTTTCTCTTTTTTTTAAACGTAAAAAAAGCGTGGGGGGCAACCGCTAAGGCGCATTTACTTACGTAGATACTCGCGTTGTTATGCAACTATTTGCCAATTTTATTTATTATAATATTAAAACCAATCAATCATCGATTCTCGACGTTATATAAATATGATATCGATGAAACTGAATGGGAAAATCTGGATTCGATGTTCATAAATTCTAACATGTGCATTGTTTTAGATATTGAAGCAGTGGACGTATTAGTTTCGATAAGAGAATTTTTTTTTTTTCATCATACACCAATAAGTTTTAACTGGTGTCATATTATATAAAATTTATTCGAGTGATCGTAATCGGCACTAAAATAACTTTTCAGTTGTTAGTTTCATCGAGTTTTCAATCAATTTTTTTTTATTCAATATTCGATACGATATTTCAGTTATATGTAAAAAAAATTTACGACATTGAACGATTAGATTCTTTTTCTATATCCGTTGATCAATCGATTTCAACAGATTTTCTGCAGCTGAGTGAAGAATAAAAAAAAAAAAAAAACTGTATTAAATAAAAATCTATAGAATGACTTGAAAAATAAATCAAAATTGTCATCGAAGCATTACGAACTAGAACTTGGACCCAATGGAAGTGGAAGTGGAACTAGAACTAGAAACTAGAAACTAGAGCAAGTCACTGTCAAAAGCAAGTGTCCAAAGAAATCGATCTTAAGATATAAAATGTTTGATCTTCTAAATATCTGACTTTAACAGACGTACAGAAATTTTTATTTTTGAATTTTTTTTTGTTCTTCTCCTTTGACTTTACTCAAATCTGAAGTCTGATACTCCAAGTCAAAAATACTCACTCGTCATAGTGTAAAAATCTATGACATCGAAGGCACATGGCCCAGTCCAAAGCATACCTGAAACAAAAAGAGAAAAAATTTGAAACGATTGGTTAGGAGTAGATTTTAGGAAAATTGGAAAGCAGGCAAAAAATTCTAACTCTGCTTCGTTTTGTTTTACTCTTCATTTTATTACTTTCGTTTATTTTTCCTGAAAAAGAGAAAAAAAAAACAAGCGTGTGTTAGATTTTTTCGATCGTGGAAACTGAAAAATGTACATAAAAAAAAAAGAAATAAATAAATAAATTAGTCATTGAGCTATACGATACACTCGTATGGCGGATCATATCCCTCAGCTGTGCTGATTTTCATTTAACCTAATGGCTAATGTAACAAAAAAAAAAAAGAAGAAAGAAAAAAATTTATGGGGTAAGGTTCGTCAATTATTTATTTTTGTGCTTTTTTCACCTAATTTTTAGTCTTGTTGAATAATCTACGGATGAACATGAGTAAAAAATTGAAAAAAAAAAATAAATAACAATAAAAATAAAAAATTAGATTCCCATGACGAAGACCGTTAATCATGCGAGTATATAGCGATGATGACCTTAAAAAATTTTTAGTAGCTGTATAGGTATATTACTGTATTATACCGTGCAGCAGCAACGACCTGAATAAATAATAACCACATCACATCACATCAGCTATATATACATATACTATAAATAAAGGAGTAGGTATATTATACATATATATATGTATACATAAAGGTCCAGATTTTTCGTTGATTATGAGTTTCGCCGCAATTATATGATTTCTCGAGAAGATTAATACGATTCGTGACTAGGGCCGTGGCAATCAACTTTTTATTACACGGTGAGTAATAGATAAAAAGAATTTTTTTTTTTTTTTTTTTAATAAAAACACAAAAACAAAAACTATGTACCTAGATAAGTAGGTATAAAATAAAATAGTACGTTAATCATTTGTTATTTGTTAACAATTTATGTGTCTATATAGTGATAATTTAGGGAATACGAAATATTACCGATATCATCATTTTCTTTCAACAATACGTACCGCAAAGGTAAATATATTTATTTATTTTCATAATTATGTATAACAGCAAATTTTTCAACTGTACATATACCGTATAAAGAATCACGTGAAACTATACGTTCGTAGCGCGCAGGCGTCTAATAATACAAATTATTTTATGACAATAGCCAACTCGCTAAAATTCTCCCCAGACCTGTTGTCAATTACTTACATTGTTGAACTTGGCATACTCTAGGGATTTTCTAGCGTGACGAGTTGGCTATCCTCATAATATTCGTATTATTCGGCGCCTGCGCGCTCCGACCGTATAGTTTCACATAAGTCTCGTTGCGTTTTAAAACGTCTAAGTACAAATCATGTAAAAACAAAATATCTAGTCAAACATAATGAAACAAATAAATAAATAAATAAATATAATCGCAAATTCGCAAATACATTTTCTGTTTTGATATTTTCGCATTTTTGCAGCAAGATACGTAGTACCGCGATGTATAAACACGAATGTGTGTATATACATACATACATACATACATATGGATATACAGAAATGCGTCACTCTGATGATCAGGTAAGTAAATAAACTATACTTGCAAATACTAAAACAATATGTATGCATGTATATTGCGTGTTGTTGTTTTTCAAACCGATATAACTCTACGCGTTTGAATTTCATCAATTATTAACGTTACGATGTGTAAATTGCAATGCGATTTGTAAATATTATTTTTACGTCGTAGTAGATTACGACATAATTGATATAGCTGATTGAGATTGCGGATAAAACAAATCGAGAAAAGGTATCGATAGTATATAAAAAATATTCTATTAAATTGTTATAATTTAAATATCACAAATTAATTTCGTGTGATGTTGAAAAAATTACAAAAATTCAATAAATTTGTCATATCTTAATCTAAAAAAAAAAAATTTCAAACAAATACGACGTCTTTTCGAGGGATTGTAAATAGTTGAAATAAAAATACAAACATATACAGGGTGTCGTGAAATTTACATACTTGTTGCATATCAGCGAATTCCTTGTTAAAAATACAGACGAAAGTTATATATGGAAAAATGTCCGCGAAGACTTAGTTTTCTCTTAAAATAAACTTATCAACTAACCAATCAACGTTCGGCTTTAGAAAAGACTTACTAAAATCCGCATCGCCGTCCGCCCCACTACTAAATACAAAACGGACAAAGGGGGGAAACTCGACACATTATTGTCTTGTTCTCAGTAGTGGGGCGAGCGGTGAAGCGGATTTTAGCCAGTCTTTTCTAAAGCCGAACGCTGATTGGTTCGTTGATAAGTTTATTTTACAAGAAAACTAAGTCCTTCCGGACTTTTTTGCATAGATAACTTTCGTCTCAATTTTTCGCAAGGAATCTGCTGGTATGCAGAGAGTTTGTAAATTTCGTGACACCCTGTATATAGGTACACTGTATTACCTACTTCCTCGAATGTATTATAACTATTATCGCAAAGCGGAAATGAATCATTCGAAATTCAACAAAAATACAAGAACAAAATAACCACATTGGGACAATTCAGGTACCAAAATACTTACCTACTCAAAAAGGAGAGAGTAAAAAGAAAAAAAAAAAAACAAAAAAAAAAAAGAAAAGTAAAATACGTGGAGCGTAAAAATGAACAACTCGTATTCCGTGCATCGAAGTTAATTACGATCGTCAAGTTATTGCTAACTAATCCTATAATGACCGTATAGATTAACTTATATACATTTGAAAAAGAGCGGATACACCCTGATTTACTTTACGATTCTAGGATGGAATCGAATAACCTTTAATGTATACAGGAAACTAGCGTTTCAAATAACCAAGAAACTACTACCCAAGCCTTACATGTAGATATGTACATATGTATATTTAAGTAGCTATAATATCCGTATGTGCATTGATTTGAAACGGTGCATTTTTTTGTGCAGCTATTCAATATCTGTTCTGTGCCATTTCTTTGCCCTTCTTATTCTAGCATCTCTCTATTTTTTCGCTCTCTTCTCATCATGTATGCGTAATTAATTCTACACGGAGAATAAGAAGAGCAAAATTAGCTATAGCCGATCATAAGCCTGCAGAAAGTAATTTTTAATTTTTTTATTTTCTTCGTTTTACTGTTTCTGACGAATAGAAATCCTAGTTTGTTCCTCGAAGAGCTCGATTACTTCGTCCTTCAAGATATAAAAAATGCAGAATTAAAAATGCAGTTTTATTAGAATTATTACATCCTATGGTTTAGGATTCTGTGATATAAATGAGAATAATTATTTGCGTTTAAAATTCCTATAAAATTTTCCAAAACTAAAATAAATCCAATTTTATACAATGAAAATCGGAATTTTATTTTATGCATTAATCCTACTCTCAAATTCTAATTTGCATTTCAAAGTCTTCGGTGAGAATATGTAGAAAAATAAACCAGAATTTCTATTCTGATTCCGGGTAAATGGAGGAGAGAAATAAAGGGAGGTTTTTTTTTCTTCTCTTTGTGCAATTTGAACCCTTGTACATATATCTCTTGTACGTATATCTAAAAATCTTTTTAGAAACGAGAAATGCAGATCGATGAGAAGAACCAGGTAAATAATATACCCATCATGCCTGTGAATTTATCTCACATATGCACCTACGTGTGTTAAATATAACGAGAAAAAAAAAAAAAAAGAAAACTGACGACACTGATGTGTGCGTGCTTGTGTATTCAATACCAAAGTTCCCGGCTGTTGTGTCGATGTCATACATCTGGCAGAAGAATATCTCTTGGTAGGGTATAGTTCAGAGATTTTACAAAGGGATTACAGAGCCGTTTTTAATCTGTAGAATTCAGTGCGGTGTACCCAAGGGGCGAAAGAATTGAAAAAAAAAAAAAAAAAACTATTTATTGTACAGGTATGTATGAGATATTCTGTGCTAACCCGACCAACTTCTAACAGATCCACTTTTTTATTTTTTTATTTTTTATCAATTTTTTGTCATTTAAATTATATTTCAAAATTAAATATATTTCAAAAATTTGGGTTTTTCGCTAATTATTATTTACACTTATAACGTTTCCGTTGGAATATAAAATTCTGAACGATTTAATAATCATAATAAAAGTTTCCACAATTTTCAAAAGCGAAAAGGGAGTAATCCCGCCGTATGCTGTATAGCGTATAGGTTAACGGAACGGAAGTAATTATGTAAAGGTCAGTCAAATGGTCAGAGAGGAGATTTTAGGTATAGGTATATACGGTTTGGGCACATCTTAGATCCTAGATAATTTATAGAACTTTCTAAACCGCGGATCCCAGAATTCGACCATCTGTTTCCGTGAATTTTTTTTTTTTCCTTTAAATATCGAATGACGTAAATATTTCTAAACATGGTTTAAACCTTAATCTCCTTTTCACTGATTTCAAGAACCTCAAGAAAATCCCTTAAGACCCGGAAGAATCCCAACTAAAAAAAGAAAAAAAATCAAAAAAAAAAAGAAGAAGAAGAACTGAAAGATCAAACCATAGAAATATAATATTGAATCTTTTTTTTCATAAATGTGTGTTTGGATATACTAATTGTCAGTTTTAGTTCTTCCTTATACTTATTCGCAGTATAACTGTTAACAATCCGGGTCATAAATTACAGCAATAATCAGCACATATAGCTCAGCAAATTAAGTTTTTTTTTTCCCCCATGATTCAATTACCATTGATGTACATATAATACGAAGTTTAAAACAGATCAATTACGATACTTGGAACTGAGTTTAAAGATTACTTGCGATTGATTAACCGAATGCAGGATAGTTATAACGATTAAATTAACCGAATCAATGATTAAATCTTATTACCAAGATTTCAGTGGATTTAATAAACTGGATTTATCCATTTATGGGGTTCCTTTTTTCTAAAAAAAATAAACAAGTATTTAAATTCAAGAAAAGATAATGCTGCCTCGATCTACCGCCTTAACTTATAACATAATTAATTGATCATTACCCAGTAATCGATTTTTTATTCATTACCGTATAAAATCTATGTTTAGGATCTAAAAGACATATTTTCAGACATCGTAAATTAAAGTAATTAATGTATAGATATCCTGTTTTGAACTTTCATTTTATGCAATGTCACCTACAAATCTTCATGTTAAAGACCTTCGCATCTTATATCGTGTGAGTATCAACATGAATTGAAATGAGTTCTGTAAAATGACATAAGAGTTAACTGTTGAATTAATTTCGAAGTGAATTTTAGTCCGAAGTGGCTCGAACTTTGTGAGCACACCTAATACTGATGTGATTCTAGTGTAGACTAAGATTATCAAAAAATCTTCAATTTTTTTTTATACATTTTCATATTTCTAAACTCGGTATACTGAAAAATATAAAAATTTAAACTTTCTTCAATTTTTTTACACCCAAACGAATAAACATTTTTAAGAACTTTTAGTTTACACCAGAGCTAAGTCTAAAAAATGCAAGTACCAAAAATTATAGATCGTTTGGACTAATGGTTAGTCAGTTATTAAGTCAACAATTAAATTATGTCATTTTTGCAGAGCTTATTTTAATTTACGTAGTGGTCGCATGATTTATGATACGAAATTATTCAACATCAGGATTTGTAGGTAACATTACGTAAAATAATTGAATGAAACAGGATATCTGTGTATTATGTATTTTAGTTGTCACAATTTCCAAAATTTCGCCATGAAGAGGTTGAATCTTAGATTTTTATCCAAAACTCCACAGTTATTCCTTTTTCCGTGATTTCTATAACATATTTTCCTCCTCCCGCTATACAAATCGCAATATAAGTATAGAAATGATTGATTTTCTCGTAAGACGAAGAACCGCTGTGGTTTGTTGGTCTAGTTTCACATACCTAAGAGTTGAAATCATCGTTCTACAATTTTTTATTTTTTTTTTTAGATTTTTCTTTTTCTACTATATATGGAGAAGAAAACTACCTGCCTACGTTACATAGACAGAACACGAATGCTCAGCACAATAACAGTGTTTCAAGAAATTGGATATCGATTCTTGTGGGGTTTGATCGACGATGCGCGAAGAATTATTTACGTGGAAAGGGAGAATCCCTGCAGCCTTTCACTCTTCATATATATATCAGACGCATCGCATTATTATCACTATTGCAGACTTTTATTCTCTTTCTTACCAGGAATCGGCTTAACCAGATAAATCCTGCATAGCTGCCGAGGAGGGGTTCCGAGAATTTTTTTTATTTTTTATCAGATTGATGAAACGCGAGGTAAAAACGTGAGCATAAACAAAAAATATATATACATAAAGAATTTGAGAGAAAAAAAAAAGAAAAAAATGTAACCAGTAGAAAGAGAAAAGTGGCAGGTTTAGATACACGATTCTTGAATATTTTTTTTGTTTATTTTCTTCTTTCATTACGTTCTGTTTTAAAAAAAAAAAAAAAAAAAAAAAAAAAAAAATAGAAATAAGAAACCTAAATGAAAAATAAAATAAATAGGTCAACTCTCTCTAAAATTTTATCCCATTTTAAATATCCTAATGTATATTTTGCTTGACCACCGCGCTAAAAATTACCGCAAAATCGCCTACTTTCGTTGACCTAAAAAAAAAAATTGTTAAAGTTTATAGTAAGTATAGTATATATCCCAGTTCGTAAATAAAGAAACAAAAGAAGAATACTAACATAAGTATAGTAGGTATATATCCCGTTCCGACAATTAGACTAATCGCGACGGGGGCAAGGCTGACTTGACCATAAACCGTAACTCATATGAAAATTACATGGATGCAATAATTAGCTGCTGTGTACGAGATACGTCTTCTTCTTCTTTATGGTATCATAAGTTATGAAAATATATCTCGCTCGTTCTTTTTTTGCAACCAAATTCTTTTTATACGTATAATAATAATTTGGGATCTCATCATCTGCCATATCCCCATATAAACCTTTTTTTCTGTACAAGTTTCAAAATGACGGACCAAAGTTCAGAGGTCAGCGTATTTGGATTAAATAAAAAAAAAAAAAAAAAACCAACAACAATCTTTCAATTTTTTTTTCTGTTTTTGCGATTATTCTAAAATCTTATTTTACCAAAAATGATGATAATTTTTCTTCAATTTTAGCTTCCAATTTTTAATTTCTCAATTTTCTAACCTCAGACTATTCATCGGCTTCAATTAACTCAATTAAATTTTATTGTTGAATAAATTCACGGCAGATGCCAAACTCTTAAAAAAAAGAGAAAAATAAAATAAAAATTATATTTAACTCAATTGACCGAAAATTTGGAGTTTTTTTTATTTATACCGTGCCTCACTTCAATTTACTTTAATCATTACTCGCGTACAGCTATAAGGCAGAAGCAACTCAATTCATATCTGGATAGCATAGTATAGAGACTTTTAAGGCCTTAGGCTAAAGCATGGAAACTATTTACCATAATAAAGCCTTCCTTCGTTTCTTCGTTCGTTCTTATTCCAAGACGTTCGCTTCGGGGCAGGATGGTTGTTATATTCGTGCATATATGTATAGCACACGCATTTGTGTCTATATACAAACATATATATGTATACATATGTGTTATATGTTATACCTCTCTATAATATATCTACCCGGTGAATTTATTTTCGTTAGTCATCTTCCCGCGCTACGTAACGTTACGTTACGTTACGTTACGTTACGTATCCAAATCCCAAACTGCACCAGACGTATAACACCGCGCGGCGCCCCTTTTCTACTCTGAAGAGATAAAACCAAGTTGCGTGATGCCGCGGAGGGACGTGAACGTAGTAACGTGTACCTACCTACTTTATGCTTTAAGTTTAAGGTTTCTTAGCCTCATGCAGCTACCACTACCACCCACTACTATACACGTAAGTATTGATTTTATAAACTTCCTTAGCGTTTTCTTACAGCTCCCATATTACCCGCCCTGTACAAGTACAAATATATAGGTATACATATAACATGTAATATGTATATACCTATATATATATATAAATATATACATAAATCGCTCTTAAAGACGTAGTATAATACGCGTAATAATAACAGGATATTGTGGTTTTTTCATTCGAACCGCAAATATGTATATCTAATAGAGTTTTATTCTTATCAGAAATTGTAAAGGAAGAGAAAAAACCCACATGAATATTTTATTATAACGATATTTTTCTATACCATTATCAAATCATTCGCAATAAAATTAATTTCCAATATTTTATACAGTAATACATGCAGGGAGCATAAATATGTGGTAAGAAATAGCGCGGAAGAGTAATGCGGTATGTTGGGTTGCCCATGGAAACAGAAGGCACAAACTTTGATGCTCTTTGTTGTGCGCGTGGGCTATATAACACCGGCTTCTCATCGCGCGTTCATGTTCGCGTTCGCGTTCACGTTTGCGTTTGCGTTTGCGTTTGCTTCCTGGTTTCGTTTACGTTATTTTAGTTTAGTTGAGTTTAGTTTCGTTCGTCCAGCCATAGTGGCGCCAGAGAGACTCAAATCGATATGTCATCGGCCTGGAATTCGTTTCAGAGACAACGCGGACAGACCCAACGTCTTCTTTATGATACTTAACGGTATAATATTATGAGCTGCTAGATTGAATTTCTTTCTTTTTTAAATATCTCGATATATCCCATTTTTCAGATTATAATAATTATTATTTTTTTTTTTTTTTTTGTCTTCAAAAATTAAAATAAAAAATCTGTAATTCTTATACCTTTTTTTCTTCAATCTTTCATATCAATGAATGAATATACCATGATAAAATAATAACTGTAGGTAATGTAAAGATCTGATTATTTGTACAAGCTGCACCGGCTGGATTTGAGGTATGTATTAATTTAAAAGTCAATTAGTCTGAGGTGCACCTTTACGTCTACATTCCTGTCGAGATAATAATTAGAAATGAACCCCCCGGTCCGGGGATCCCGGTGAAAGACCCGAGAACCGAGAACCGAGACCCGAGGACCCTACTCCCTTCTCCCGCCTCCGAGGAAACTCTATGGGGTATATTAAATCTACCAGCTGTCGTAGCTGATCGTCAGCTGACGAAATCGGCCATTTTGTTGTTGTTTCTTGCCTTAGAAACCTTTCCCTATACCTACCTATATATACAGAGACGGCAGCTACCGACCCTGTGGCCCTGTACCAACAATTCAAAATGCTGCAGCTTGCTTGCTTCCGTCTAAAACCCGAAACTAACGTATAGAGAATAATACGTGGGAATAAAATTGAAAGGAAGAAATACCACTGACAAAGAGATTTATGTGTGTATTATATTATATTATATGTACATATCAGGTGTTGAGATGAAGAATTACTCACTTTATCATTATATTAGACAAAAAGTCAAAAGAAAGAAAGAAAGAGAAAAAGAAAAATGAGGAGATTAATAAATACTACATAATGGATTAGTTGAAACGTTTCGCGGTTTAAAATCTAACCGTTGTTTTAGCATATATAAGTTGGGTTAAACTGTATGAAAGCACGTATTTTGTCAGTCGTAAAAAGAAAAAAAAAAATATATATATATATATATATATATATTGTTTGAAATTATTATTATCTCGAAATAGAGATAAGAGACAGTCACTACATACAAGCGCGGGCTCGAGCGACAATACGATAACCACGCCGCATGCTCGTAGGCAGGCAGTCAGTCACGCAGGCGACGGCAGTTTTAAAAAATCTGGTTAGTTTCCTACGTATTCATAATACAGTCTATATATACGTACATACATAATATATTATAGTGTAACGTATTATTTATTTATTATTACTGGAGAAAAACAGAAGACACAATCGCGATATTTATAAGTGCATGTTTCAATTAATCTCTTTCGATCTCCTCGCCTCTATACTTGCGCTCATTGTCAGCCGGACAGAGTATATATCAAACTTTAGATTTGATGGTTCGTAAGTATTTGAACGAAGGGCGGGAGACACGTGCTCTTACTCTAACCGTGCGTTGCGTAGTTTCCCTTCGTCCTCGAATCGGATGAAACAAAAGACGAGCGTTTGAAGTGAGATTTGAGTGTCATTCTAACAGCGGAGCTGTATGAAGTTAGGTAAGTAGTATGTAGGTAGGTAACGGGGCTTTAGGACCGCAGTTAGAGCCTGAACGTCGATTATTCCGATCATTTATTGTATTTTTTTTGTTCGTTTGTCTTTATTTTCAACTGGAGATAAACGTTGTTCACGAATTTATATAACAACGTTATAAAACTACACGAATACTAATTTAAGAAAAACAAAAGGACGAATGATATTTCGATAAGTTTTAATAGAAATTTATACGGAATGTAAGTTGTTAATTACCTGATATATTGGATGTACCCGTGCCTAGCATCTTCGAACAAGAAACCAGGGTGGTTACGCATAACGATATTTTCAAATACCATTAAGAAACATTTACGGATAACACTATTTTATCTATTTATTTATTTGTATTTTTTTTTTTTTTCTTTCTTTCACTAGTTTCCTTTTATACAAACCACCAACCACAACAAAAAACCAACACTACTTTCGAACTTCAAACAATTTATTATTATTTATATGTATATATACATATATCTATGTATGTATATATCTTGGTGTATAGTTTTACGGTCGTTTATTTTTAACAATATAATAACTCGAAGACGCTGCTACTTGCAGCCGGGAATCGATCAGCGTGAAGTTTCACTGAATCGGGAAATTATATGTCCTACTCTTGCAACGGAGCATTAAATACGTAAACAACAGATATTGAAATCGATCAGTGACACAATTTTTATTATTATTATTATTATTACTATTTATTTATTTATTTACCAAGACATTTCTCTTTCACATACTCCAACACGTGCCTTTAAGTTTTTTATTTTATTCTTCATTTAAGTACTAACGAATGACTAACAATAAGTGTTGAAGTTTAAGTTGGGTTTCTATCATTTTTAGACAATTTTATTATTTATATATATACATATATATGCGTGTATCAAAAAACGGTTGAACCGAAACAGCTCCGATTTATTTTATCATTATATAAACAATTTCATTTTGTTATTTCTTTTCTATCTCGAGGAAAGAATTGAAATGAACAGATTCAATGGGATCTTGGGTTGAAATTTATTAGAAATGAAACTAAATATGAATAGAAACAAACAAATAAAACAAATGTATTTGAAGAATAACAAAAATGAAGTATAGCAACAGTAACAACCGGCTTTACGGTCCTGCTGCCAGCTCCTGCGAGTTTAGAAAACGTGGACTTTTAATATTAGTTATTAATTTAAGGTTACGGTTACGGTTACGGCGAGGGCTCAGCGCGCGCGCAGCAGCGGACGCGAAGCGACTGACGTGAGGATAGGAACACGAACACGAGACTACTTCGTCCCCACCACTACGAAAAACTATAGTATAGGACGTGAGCCGTGAACCGTGAGCCATGGGCCGATTCTCCCCCAAGTTAAAACCCGACGGGACGAGACGCGACGCGACAGCCCAAGCCATGCTATACCATACCATACCGTACCATGCCATGCTCGATGATGCCTTTTCTCTCTCTACTTTCCTCTCGATTCACGCATTACGTGTGTTTCCTCGACGTTACTAGATACATACATACATATACACGTGCATCTAATACGTATCAGTGAATCATTTTACAGGGTGATCAAAGTTATGAATATCTGACTGATGCGATGACAACGAACACAATTCAATTTATTAAAAGTTGTATTCATTGTTTTAGATAAATATGAAAAGGATGAAGGTTGTTGAGTACCTGCAGCTGATTTTATGGATTTTAATTTCAACTAACCACAACGATTTATTTAATCAACGAATGGCGTCGGTGGAACTTGGATTTAGTCTATAAAATATATACCTGTTGAAATCCTGTATATAGTCTGACTGAGATATATGAAATAAAAGAATTGATATGAAATATAATTTTTCATTAAATATTTGCTTATTCCAAAATCAGAGCTCGAGAGACGCGCGTCGGGGTGAAGCGTTGAGAAAATGGCTGCCATAACCCCGCCGGCTATCCACCTCGTAACTTTAGCCCACCGTAACTATAAACCGCCTGTTAAATTGGTGAAAATTGAGGCATCCACGGCTTACCTATTACCTGCATAATTGAAAAACGTCGATATTTTCAATTTTCAAATAGTTTAGAGACCGTTAATTGGAAAGTTAATTTCCTCAGCTCTGACGTCACGATGCCATGACTGTCTAAGTTTTGTAATCGACCGCACTATGCGATAATTAATTGTATCTGTTTATAAAGGCAAAAATGACAAGGAAAGTGTACCTAGACTGGAATTAAATGAACAAATTAAATTTTTATCAAAAAATATGAAGCAAGGCATAATTAATCAGAAAAATAAAAATATAAATTAAACTTATCAAAGATTCTTTTTCGAACATTCATTAAATGATAAAACTTGAATTTTCGAAAAGGTTTTAGTACTTATCCCTTATCGGTATTATTTTCATAATTAATCGTTCAAATCATCCTGTATAATTACTTTACTTCAACGCGTGTTATACATATATATGTGAAACTGCGAGTGTGAAGTTATGAATAACTCGCGTACCTACCTACTCGTTCATCAGTCTTTTAAGTGGCCAGTCTAATCATCAGATGAAAAGACTTTGAAAATCAGAGTTAAAGAGGTAAGTGGAAAAGAAGAGAGAAGATTCGTTACCGTTACAAAAGACAAATTTCTGCTCACTCGCTAATGGATTTTATTAGACGTTATAATAGCGAGCTAAGAATAAAAAAAAAAAATATAAGAAATAAGAAAACAAAATTTAACAGGATCGTATACCACGACAGACTAACGCCAATGGGCATACCGAAATATATATTTTCGTATACAGACTTCTTTTTTTTATCCCCATCGATCTACTACAGCCTGAACAAAAAACAAGCAAAAAATAAAAAATAAACAAAGAAAAAATTCTGTGACCTAAACTTGAACTAAAAGTTTCCGTTTGGATTATATTTAAAAATTATTTACGATTCCTTCGATATTCATTCTTGCCAATTACATATTTTTATATTATACTAGAATAATATGCGCCGGTAAAGTAGACTATAGTGCAATAAATTTTTATTTTTCTAAATAAGTGACTACACTAGTATTATAGGTACATGAATATATTGATTCTTATAGGTGTTTATACAGATTTATGCAGAAGCTATAAGGTAGGATGTGGTCCGAATATAAAAGGACTTGAACACATGAACAGGTGCAATGCTCTGAAAACCTGTTTCACGTAACGATTACGAGTCGCGTCTCTTCTCCGGTAGGAGGTAGGTACCTACCTACCTACTTTAGGAAATACGTTAAAAAAAACTTGCTGGATATGACCATCACCGAAATACAGATATCTGACAGCCTCCCAAGATGAGTTCGAGAAAAATATACCTACGTTTGTAGAAATTGCTCATTATATTTCCTAATTATTTTATTTCTGAATATTATCCTGTCTCGAGTAGATATACATAACAGGTGTCTTTCATTATAACGAATCATTCTTTAAGTTGATCGTATATGTGCAATAAGGGCATATTATACATGTACTCAATGTGCCCTTATTGCATCAAACATCCAATTTTTTATTTATTTTTATTTTTCTTTCATTTTTATCTTTCTCCGAGAACGAATTAATCCTGTTTTTTTTTTTTTTTTTTTTTTTTTTTTTTTTTTTTTTTTCAACAAGGAGGGATAACGAAGTGAAATTAAAGATAAAATAGGTACACTCATATGTAGTAATTTGAATAACGCAATGGCCAGTAGCTGTATACCTGTAAAGTACCAGATAAACAAGTTTCGTTTTATTTTTCAATGGATTAGCATATTCATAATAATAAAAATTGTTCTGCGATATTATAATACATATTATATGTGTATACATTGTGTATGGTGGAAGGTCAGTTTTCACAATGACCTGTACACAATGCAGAGAGTAGACGTGTGTTGTACGTATATATAGATGCATGAAAATATGACTCCTTGGTATATATAATGTAATTAGCTACGATGATACGCTTGAGGATAAAACGTATACGTACACCGCGATATATTAAACGGTGAATGTTGAATAAATTATGTAACATATATGACCTACAATTTCGCACAAAAGGAAACCTTGAACATATTTCTCGAGAGATTTCGAATAGCGCGAAACAACCGCGGATAAAAAAAAAAAAAAAAGATAAACAAAATTAATAAATAAATTGAAAAAATAAAAAAGTAAAAGTAAATTATACGAATATTTTTTCATTGAAAAGCCAATAAAATTTCATCAAAGTTTTGTATACCTATACTTATAATAAACGTGCAATGAAAAATAAATAAATAAATAAATAAAACAAAAAGACATACGTACGCGCAAAAAATAAGGAGAGACTACATTTTGCGTAGTGGACTGTTATGTACGGAGTTCCATATATTTTGTAAAACCTTTTTTTCTCCTTTTCAGGTAAGAAAAAAAGAAGAAAAAAAAAAGGTATTTAGTTTGCGCCACCCTTCACTTTCGGGCCACAAAGCGCTGTCCGTTATAGCAGGTTAATGCAGGATCATTGAACAGAGACAAAGGGGCTATTGGATTTTATACACTGTTTCGGTTCATTATTTTAAATTTTTATTTAGTTTTAATTATTATTTTTTTTTTTCAATAATCAATTTACCGATGGGTTCACGTTCGTTCATACCTCCTGGTTGGTATCTAGACGACTTTACAACGAAGGGACGTTAACCCCGGCTAGGCTGTATAACGTAGTAGAAGTCGACAACGTGCGCTTGCGTGACACGCTACGTTAGAGAGTTCGACCGAGGGCGTATAAGATTACCAGAAATTTATTCGTTTTTTATTTTTATTTTTTCCTATTTTATTTTTAATACGATTCTGAACGGTTGATCTGACTGGCCGTAGATGAAACTGACTTTAATTCAAGGGAGTGTATCCACCTTAAATATAATTTCTTCTTTTTTTTTTTTTTTTTTTTTTTGTTTTGTTCTCATAATTTTTCACCTTTCGAAACTTATAGCAATCAGGTCCCGGTTTTGTCGCAGTTGATTAATCCTATTTTTAAAAAAAATTATTTTAGATTTTTCTCACAAAGTTTAATCATCTTATGAATCGATTCATATAGATCAAAACTTTTTTTATTCATTTATTTTATTTTATTTATTTTTATTTTAATTGAATAAAATTCGACACTTTGAAAATGATCATTAACTCAACTGAAGGATATACATTATACATAATTTATCGACAAAATTAGAGGCAAATGAATCGCAGTTTTGTTTTTTTTTTTTTACGGACAAAACTCATTAAAAGTTTAAACGCATAATCCGCGGGGGCGAATAGAATAGCTACCAATAACGATTTAATACCAAATCAAAGTTCGACCCTCAATGAAAACCCGGAGATTGATCGAACCGTCATAGAATACATCAGCCTTTTGTTTATCGATCAATAAACACTTCCGTATATCGATGTGAAAGGATAATAATAATATTAATGGATTTTATGATATACAAGAATTAAACCTCATGGTATCACTTTTTCTTATATATCTTATAATCGCTATCCCGTGCTTGGTACTGACTAGGTACAGAACGGAATGGAATGGTTAGATTACAAGGATTGTGTAGTTAAATTAATTCATAAAGTGTTTAAGGAAGAATTTTTTATAATAATTCGTTGTTTTACGAAAAAGATATCAGAGTTGGATTCGTATTAAGACGTACACAGAAAATTCTTACCACAGGATTCAAAACGATAATTAGAAGACAAAAAAAAAAAAGAAAAAAACAAGTTTATTCACTATTTCAGTTATCCGATTCCAATTCTCGACGTCATCGCGTTAAATGTAAATTATACCTATGTATCATATTTAAGAAAATTGGTAAACTCAATTTATTTTTTCTTTCAAAACTGTTCGAGAATCAGAAAACTTCGCACTTACATTTCCGTGTATGAAACAGAAAAATACTAAGAAATTTATATGAAATAGCTTGAATTTTTGTCAATACAAAACGGTAAGTATAACACGTGTATAAGCTTGAAACGGTGACTACTTAAGTGTTTGAGTAAGACTTTCGAAGGGGTAGTTACACAGTCCCCATTATTTACCTAAACTTTGATTCTAAATTACTATTGAATATTTGAAAAATTGACGTCATTAACAATTCAAAGTATGAATAAGTTTGTCCATATTTATAAATTCTCACCCTTAAGAATCTAATTTTGACTTTCGATGAATCACATTTATAGAATTTCTATTTTCGTCAGTTTGCGTAGGATATATAAAGTCTACCGTATCCAGATCAATACAAATATTTAAAACCTGGTTATTTTCCTTGAACGTAATCTTCCGCAGGTTTCATATTTTCGATTTTCTTTTTTTTTTTTTTTTTACTTACAAAATTTGAGCAGATCATATTCAATTTTTCATGATTATAAATGTATTCTTTTATTAATTTTTACAAAACTTAATGTAGTTTTCGTAATTTTTATTATATCGAAAATTCCAACGGTCATTCATTGAAGTATTGTCTTAGGTAAAAAAAAAGTTCTTAACCAATGGAATCGGTTTATCAATAGCCCCAAAATCTCGTTGAAAGTTAATATGAATCGTAAATAAACGAAACGTAGAAGACGAATGAAATTTCATTCGAAATGATAGTTTAGTTTCAAATGATTCGTATATAGCGGTAGATCTAAGTATAGCTAATTGCTACAAATCTGTAAGCTCGTGAAGTAAATATATATATATATATATATATATATATATATATATATATATATATATATATATATATATATATATATATATATATATATATATATATATATATATGTATATATATATATATATATATATATATATATATATATATATATATATATATATATATATATATATATATATATATATATATATATTTTATTGTGAGTTATAATTGATAGTCCACTTACGAGAAGAAGTTGAATCATTAACTTTAAAATGAAAAGTGGAAGTGATCAATTCTGGTTGCTTGTTTTTCACGTATGTTGTATGGTATATACGTACATACGTGTATATACACTGCATTACGTACATCTCATACATGTACCATAATCATTTCTAACTTTAGATCGTATTACATCGTCCGGCATCGAGTTCCGTACAAATAACTACCGCGCGAACCTGATAGCCACCGTTCAGCCATATTTAAAATTGTAGTCTCATCATTACAGTCCCTGTGGCTGCGTAGCTTTTGAACAAATGCATATATATATATTTATACATGATTGGTAATAAATAGATTTTAATTAACGTTCCCGCACATACGTGTAATTATAATCGTATATGTACATAAATATGTATATAGTAATATGTTTATATGAAAATCGTCGTTAAGTTATTCCATAAATAGATTCCCAATGGTCAATAATCGTTACACGCACTTAAAAATGACTAATTAATAGACAAATAAATAAATAAATAAATAATGATAATTAATGTAAGGAGAATGTTATTTTATCTATAAAATTATCTATAATACGGATTAGTTAAAAACAGTTGCTAATATCAACCTTGACAAATTTTATTATACCTACATTGTATAGATTTTCTATAACGCGTAAGCTATGACCTAACGATCAGACTTACAACACTTTATATTATAAGTATACATATACGTACTATGCGAATATGAAAGCTGAAAGTCCGGACTCAATTTCAGTAAAACAGTTACTGATTTATATCACTTTGATTTTCATCGCGTCTATGGATAGCTAATAATTCTTATATATTACGTTATATGAACGTTTATATTTTTTATACACGCATTTCTACAGGTCACTATACAGGGTGTCACGAAATTTACACACTCTCTGCATACCAGCAGATTCCTTGCGAAAAATTGAGACGAAAGTTATCTATGCAAAAAAGTCCGGAAGGACTTAGTTTTCTTGTAAAATAAACTTATCAACGAACCAATCAGCGTTCGGCTTTAGAAAAGACTGGCTAAAATCTGCTTCACCGCTCGCCTCACTACTGAAAACAAGACAATAGTGTGTCGAGTTCTCCGCTTCGCCCGTTTTGTTTTTAGTAGTGGGGCGGACGACGATGCGGATTTTAGTAAGTCTTTTCTAAAGCCGAACGTTGATTGGTTAGTTGATAAGTTTATTTTAAAAGAAAACTAAGTCTTCGCGGACTTTTTTACATATATAACTTTCGTCTCAATTTTTCGCAACGAATCCGCTGATCCGCTGCAGCAAGTGCATCAATTTCACGACACCCTGTATAATACGTACGTTATACTGCATTTACTTCGAAAGACAATGAGACACGGGGTTAACAACATCGATAAAAAAAAATAAAATAATGAAATAAAAAAAGAAAAAAAATGGAATAGTCTTTTGTTTTCTGTTATTTTTTATTTTTTTTTGTTTTCTTTCTTTTATTCGGACGTGTTTGTGCACGGTTAATGCGGGCAGACTGACAAGTTTGCGGTCAAACTGAGTATTTTACATACACGCACGTGCAGCACGTGTATATATCTTGAAAATAGATGCATGCATCAAATATACAATCAGGAATTAATTGTGTGGACATGGTATAGGCAAACGCACGTCCTTACAGTCTCTGCTGATATTTATTAAACGGTTTTTCATTGTGATCATATTTTAGGGTATTTTAGTTCAAGGGGTTAAGATAGTAATTATTTTTTGCAATTTAACTCACTGATTACAATTCTTGTGGTAAATATTTTAGTATTTGCAATTTAAAGTATGAACATATTATTCAAGCGTGTCTAATTTAATAAATTTTCAACTTCAAAAAGTAGCGAAATTTTCATGTCCGAAAGAGAATTTCAGTTTTGTAAAAAAAAAAAATTTCTTTCAGAAAAATAATTAAAAATAAATAATGAAGTCAGTTTTGGTAAATTTTTTTTCAGAATTCATAAAAAAAATTTCATTAAAAAAATTATTGCCGAAAATAATTACGTAAAATTATTTCAGATAAATCCGAGATTGAAAAATTTATAAAATTTTTGTTCTATTTTTTTTTTTTTTTTTTTTGATTTTGTTCTTCAAGTTTTAATCGAGACTCTAAGAATGTCTGAAAATTGACTGAAAAAATAAAAAAAATTTCAAATATTATCTTATGAAACAATTTTCAGAAATAATCAGAGTTGATATTATACCAAATATATGACATTATATAATATATGATATTTTTACCAAAGTTTTTCAGAGTAATACAGATTATTTCACGAAAATAATAAAACGTATAATTTTTATCCCGATGAATTACGTTGAACATGAGGTGATAATTATTATAATTATCTTAATTAAATAGAACTGATTATTACGTACTCAATTAACTGTTAAATTAAAAAAGAACAAAATTAAGAAAAAGAGAAAGAGAGAAAACTGAAAAAAAAAAACAAGCCGGAAAAATAGTGTTTCGGGGTACTTTTCATCAAAAAGAAACAAGGATAGGTTTGTGAGGGGAAGAAAAAGTATCAAAAAGTAACGAAAACTCGATATAATAGATGGAAATTAAAAATCTTACGGAAAAAAAATGCCCTATATATTGACAAACAATTTCATGCAGTGCATTTCATCCCAATTCGATCTAGGTACATATACAATTCCTTCTCGTCATAGGCAAGGAATGCCCTATATATTGACAAGCAACAATGTTATGAAGTGCATTCATTCTAATTCGATCTGGGCATATTTAAAATTTTTTTGTTGTCATTGTCAAGGAATGCCCTATATATATAAATTCTCAATTCAAAAGAACATATTCTTCCATTTAGAAAGGTAATACAGAGAAAAAAGTATCGGTTTGTCGGTAAAACATCGAAAATCGATTCATTTCCGGTATAACCGGAAATTCAAATTAAACGAGACATGGCAATTTTTCATGCCCATCATTTGGTTGTGAAGTTTTGTGAATTTCAGATTTTTTCATCGATCCGTTTCCGAGATCACCGCGCGAGTTTGTCGAACAGGCCAACAGACAGACCGACATCTTTCTAAAAACCTGTTTTCCGAATTCTCGAGGGTCGAAAACGTGAAGATTCGTTGAAATTAGCAAAAGTCACTTTTCGACTAAAACCAATACTTTTCTCATATCAGCGTAGGTGATGAAGAGTAAAAAAAAAAAGAAAGAAAAAAAAAAGACCGGTTGATTTAGCACCGTGTTTATATATGCGGTACAAAGGACCTATCTGAGCTGTGACAACGATGTTAGACGATCCGGTCAGCCAAGGATTTTGTGGTTAAGCGCGGTAACGCGATAAAATCCACCTGGACAGAAGTGAGTTAGATCAAAAAGTTGCGGCTGTGGCTGTCTCGTTTGAAATTATTATGAGTCAGTATATATATATAACTATATAAGCACATAACTATATATAAACATATATATTATAGGTATAGCTGTAATGATATTTTATATATATATATATATATATATATATATATATATATATATATATATATATATATATATATATATATATATATATATATATATATATATATATATATATATATATATATATATATATATATATATATATATATATATATATATATATATATATATATATATATATATATATATATATATATATATATATATATATATATATATGCGTGTGTTATTCAGCTGTATAGTGTCATAGTAGACTGTATCCTACACTCTTCGGTTTAGTACAGCAGTCTAGTTAACATGCGCAATTTTTAAGGTCTGGTTACTCGTAACCGCACTATAACTTATTGTTATCAATCCTCGTCGCAGTTGACAGCTCTACATAAAACTATGGCAGTAACAGCAGACGAGTAAGTGCGACTTAATATTTTATACCGCCTGAACACTCACATATAAGTATATAGTTCAATTTGCGAACTTCCTGTACCACGTGCAACGATTTCAGCAACAAAAAAAAACTATACGTATAATATATTCGTTTTTTGAATAATTACTCAACCTGTTTCTATTTTTATTTATTCATTTATTTTTTTTTCCATCGATGTTATTCAATTTATTGATATCCATATATATATAAGAGGCTGATTCAGTTTCGTAAGATAAAAATTGGGGCCGGATCGAGGTTATGAATTGATTTAAGACGATTTTAAATTTTCAGAAGCTATTTGAAGTCCAGAATATTAAAATTCGGAACTTCAACCCTTTTCTAAAAATTGAATTAAATTTTTTATTAGATATATAAGTACAGAAGAAATTTATAAGAAAGAGATGAAGAAAGAGAAAAATTTTAAGCAACGAACGGATAAACACGTCGTTTAATTAATTAAATAGGGACAACAGAAATCGGCGACTAAATCTCGCAAGCCCTGCAGCGATATATACGCGCTTGATGACCAATCGCTGTGGAATAAGAAGCCCACCAATCTTTTCGAGGTCAACTTTCCAGCTCAAAGTTCAATTCTATAATAACCATATTGCGACGTTAGATTGCCGTTAAATTTACCGAAAGTTAATCTCGGTGCAAAAACCATTTTTGTTTTTTTTTTTTTATTTTTTAAAAAATTTTTCCATCAATTTCAATCACCTCGGGGACGAAAAACGTACTCGTTACGGTTGAAAAATGACTTTTACTAATTGAATCGAATCTTTACGAATTTTTTCGGATTTCTTGGATCCGAAAAACACAGCGAAAGAAATTCAAAAGCTTCGTCCGCAATGGCGAAATAAAACAAATCTCAAATTTACAGAATTTCACATCCAAATAACGGGCATAAAAAAATCATCATGTCTTATTTAATTCGAGCCATCGCTTATACTCCCCAAAAATAAAAATAAAAAAATAAAAATTATTGAACTTTTAATTTTTTGATTGACGAATCTAAATTCTTCACATAAGTAATTGATACTGTTTCCATTAATTATCACAAGGTTCCCGAAAATTGTCAAAAAAAAAAAATAATCGTAAAGAATCTCTGATTTTTCTGATCATCAGATATGAAAATAATTATTAATTTTTGTTTTTTTCTAACCTTTTATTTAATCTAGTCTTATTACAGGCTAAGGATCTACGCGTGATAGATCAAGTTGAAAAGGCTGACCTTTGCGCCAAGTTATCACAACCAGCTGGTAGTTATCGCTGTGTTAGTACCAGGCTGAGTGCAGCCTGCACAGCAGGAAATAAATCTTGTTCTTAATGCGGCCCTGTGTTGGGCGTGTGTCAAATATTGAGGAAATAAATAACCGAGTAGGTGCATGAACACATATATAATACACATACATGGATGCAATATATAACGCTAGAATTACCTCGATGATTGTTTCAACTACTCTTATCTCTTGGATCTGGTGTTTAGATTAAGACTTATGCGACTGTAACGCGGAGTGCTGTACGGACACCACGTTTTATAGGAAATAATTATTCCATTTCATGTGCTGAATATAATTTGAATTTATTCCCTCCGTATTCACCCACTCGTAAATTTAGCTAATCGTGTACGGTCACAGTGCTGAAATAGTACATTGCGCAACTAGTGCGGAAAAAAGGTCATTCCCGCAAAATCGAATTTTGCGCACTCGGTTAGGAAACGAATTTCTTTTTAACACTTACAAAAAATTCGCGTGCACCTATGTACATTTAGACCGCTTTAAAACAATCGACTATTTTTCAATTTCAAAGAGTTAGTCAAAAATATTGTTCCAAATGACGGAAAAAAATGCTGTCAAAGTTTGAGCTCTTGATATTAATATTAAGAGCTGCCGCGTCGCGATTTTCTATTTCTCATCTGAATAACATGGGAAATGGTATTGTGGAACTTTTCGATTTTTATATCTTGAAAATTAATCTACTTAGAAAGATTCTGCATGAGTACTGTTGTTCAAAATTTTACGCTCTAAAAAAAAGGTCTCTTGGTCTTTTTCGATAAATCCAACTGTTTCCAACTTAGTCATGATTAATTATCATTAATAACCAATACACCAACTTGGAAATGGCTAGATTTATCAAAAAAGAACAAGATACCTTTTTTATAGAGCGTTCAATTCACTACAAAATTATGTTCTGGTCTTATCAGTACACTAATCCGTTGACGAGTTATAAAATTCCAAAGTTAGAAAAAAATTTTCCCATGTTATTCAGATGGGAAAAAGAAAATGGCGATGAGGCACCTCTTAATATTATCATTAAAAGCTCAAACTTTGACAGTATTTTTTTATTCGTCATTTGGAACAATATTTTTGACTTACTCTTTGAAGATGAAAAATAGTCATTTTTTTTGAAGCGGTCTAATGTACATATATATACATACATACTAGGGTGCTTCGTTTTAGACGAGTTTTTTTGTTTCTTTGGTCCATTCACGGACTAATGTTCTAAACATATCAAAACAAATTCTCATCAAATATGAGCTCTTAATTTTAATTTTAAGAACTCGCGAAATGAATTTGAAATTTTCCCATTTGATTAACACGTGAATTTTAATTTTTTGTTTTTTAAATATCTATAGCTTCGCAGCATTTCATGATATTTAATCGGCAATAGGTGAAAATGACAGAGGAATTTTTCCTCTTCAAAAGTGTATGTAGCCAATTTATGTTTTGTAACCGGCCTCGCCCGGTAAAACATCTTGAAGCCAATTTTCTCTCAAATTTCATGGTTTTTTTAATTTTTCTCGTAAACCACTAACTCTACAACAAAATAGTATGGGACTTTTTTTTATAGAAAATTCAATTTACTACAAAAAAAGTCATGTAAAACATAAACATAGAGCTAGTAGTTTTCGAGATAAATCCAATTAATCATTTCAAAATTTGAAAAATCGCTGTTCTATCCGAAATTTTAGTACTTTTTAATGGTTACAAAACATAAATTGGCTACGTCCACTTTTAAAGAGGAAAGATTCCTCTGTCATTTCCACCTATTGCCGATTAAATATCATGAAATGCCACGAAGCTATAGATAATTGAAAAAAAAAAATTAAAATTCACGTGTTAATCAAATGGGAAAATTTCAAATTCATTTTGCGAGTTCTTAGAATTAAAATTAAGAGCTCATATTTGGTGAGAATTTGTTTTTATATGTTTAGAACATTATTCCGTGAATGGACTAAAAATAAAAAAAAAAAAAAAACTCGTCTAAAACGAAGCACCCTAATACATTCATGTATCATACATCTGTATTTATGAGAAGGCCTATTATCTTCAACGAGGTGATATAAAGTACAAACATCAGCGTCTAATTTACCATAAAACTTCTCCGAGTCTACATACAGCAGCTGCTGTTTCGCCTATTTCCTTATTTCCTATATATATATATAGTAGCTGTAGGTATATAGTTTGTGCGTCATCATCATCATAATCCTATAAAACTTCTCGACGCGGAAAAGTGTAATGCGCCTAAGGCGCGATGTAACGTTCATCGTATATCAATTATTTTAAAGATTATACCTAATACCTATAATACACGCACGGATCATATCACAACCCTAGGTGTTAGATCATCATCATCATCATCGCTTGCTGATCCCCTTTGCTCTCAAATCCCTTTTTTCCCTTATACCATATCATACTATTTCATTTCATTTCATTTCATTTTATTTCATCGGACAGGCATAACTAATTTTAACGAATAGATTAGAAGTCTGATCAGGCGTTTCTAAATTTAGATTTTAAATTACAACTCATGTTCTTGTAGTCACTATAGGCGCCACTATAGAATGTCGGCCTGAAGTTATACGTAGACTGAAAATATGTGTAAATTATTATCATTATTATCTATAAAAAATAATTTTTTTGAACTTCTTTTTTCTAAAATAATTAAAAAGTTACGGATTTTTATGATCTACGACTTTTTTTGAACTCTAGTAGGTACGATGTTAAACAGCTGTTTTTTTTTTTTTTGCAATTTTCATACTTTCGTAAAGTCACGTATAGTTTTTTGGGAAATTGATATAAAAACTTTTTTCGAAATGATTTCAAAAAAGAAGAGATTAGACTATAATTTCAGTGTTTAGAAAAAATTTTGCGATTTAAAAAAAAAAAAAAAAAAACAAAGTGTCCAACCCCTCGAAATCGTAAAGTTCGAGCTCCAAATGACAAAAATCATACGGCAATTGATGATAATCACGGTTTTTGTATATATATTTTTTTTTCTTAAAATATAGTTAAAAACAAAAAATTTCGAAAAAACAAAACACCTCATTCGGTCAATTTTTCAAGAAATTATAAATTTTCGAAAAAAAAAATTCAAAAATTCATACCTCACGAACGGATGAACGAAAAGAATCGCAGAAAATCATGAAAGCTCCTCTCATTAGGTGTAATCACCCATAAAATTTTTGGGGGAATCAAAAATTCGAATTTTTTATTTCCGTATACGTTTTGACGGAGAATGCCCTATATGTATATATGTATATGTATATATTTTTTTAATCAATTGTGATAATAATAAGATATTTTTAAACTCAAGGGTAACTTTCTGCCTTGAACTTTGGATGAAAAATAATGATGATGATATATGCGTATTCAAGGTTTCGTTACTTTCAGGATATTTACAACTTTAATCGCTAGTGTATTGAGTAACACTTGTTTTTTTTTTTTCCTTTATATCTTCTTTTTTTCTTCTTTTAGTTTTTTGTTTTCTCCTTGGTTGGTTGGTACTTTCCTCTCATCTTGTCGAGTGTAGATACTGAACCTCCAACTACTTACTTGTGACGAAGTGCGTATAGGTAATTTGAAACGCTTCACGTTTCACGGTGATGCTGCAGCGGTCGACCGGATCAAGGACCCAAAATAATCGGAGGGGGGGAAAAAAAAAAAACGTCATGTATATTACCGACAAGAGTAAAATAAGGTAAAAATCTATAATATTAAACGTATAAATATAGTACATTTCGATACTATTGCGAAAGTGTTGATTCTCGGATGAGTGTGAAGTTTTTCGCCCGAGCGAAGCGAGGGTGATGATCACACGAGTCGAGAATCAACTTCCGCACATATATGTATCGAACGTTGTTTTTCGATACAACGTGCGGAAAGTTGAAGTTTGTGCACACGAAGCGGGCGTAAAATCGAACTTTCCGCCCGGCGTGTCGAAAAGTTTATTTATTCATTTATTTTTTTGTTCTTCGATTTAACAATTTGTTAATAGATCGAAATATTCGCAATCAGACTTTTTTTTTAGCGATAAGTATACCATATAAGAAATTTCGTACCTATAATACAGATTTTTTTAAATATTCCATTGCATTATGTTATATGTTTAGTTTTTATACCTAACTATGTTGCAAAAATCCATTATCTGCAAGAAGAATGACGCACGTAAAATATAATACAGTTAAGGTACAGGTAGGCATACCTATAAGCATAGCTGCGAAGAACAATGCGGTATTGTCAACTCCACACTCAAATATACACTGGTCATTGTCCAGTGATCACAATAGGCTACCGCGTATAACAAGTTACATATAATAACTTCGACGTAGAGTTAGCAACATAGAAGAGCACCAGTACGCGGTTGTAAGTACATATTATACCCACGGAAATGTCATGTTGATAGAAACGAGGATTTAGAGAAACTTTAGTGAGTAATTAAATAAATTAACATAGAAATTAGTCAAAATGAATTTATAATCTTAATGAAATTTTAAGCGAATGTTTTTTACTTCAGTTCATTCATGGAGAGAAACACCTGGTCAACTTTTTGTTGATTCAAGAAGCCACTCCGATGGAGGGTTCATTTCAAATGATGTCTCTGATGCGAAATTTCGCTTCGCATAAAGAAACAATTGAGATTATATAGTGAGATCTGAAGGCTGCCTGGGTTGAGGCAGAATGTCCTACATAGACAATGGTCTACCATCGCGTTTAGAATGTAAAACCACTTGTCATGACGATGATTATTAGCCGATTATAATAAGGGACATTGAAACATGGCTAGTCGAAAGTCTATAACAGAGCACGAAGCTAATTGTTAGACCTTGAGCTGCAGCAGCAGTTTAGACGTGCTTTCCTTCGCCATAGAACAACAAGAACTGCAATAACACAAGAGATCGATCGACCCTATAATCTATAAGAACTTTTTATTGCACAAGTAAGGCGATGTATAAAATAGAAAGATACGACTATGGCCTGAGTGCAGACTAAAGTTGCTGCCATTGAACCTGGCGCGGAAGCGGAACCGCGGCAACGCAACGCAACGCAACCTAACCCAACTCAACACTATATCGAATCTCGAATGTTGAATGTCGGGTGTATATGTATGTAATGTATTCATATCGACGTCGATAGTTGCAGTCCACGCTTCGAAAGACACGTAGTATGAAATACCACCTATACCTACCTACGTGGGAGGTTTAACTTCTACGTGGTTTCTTAAGGATCACGTTTTCCGAGGGTGTTCTTTAGTGCGAAACGCAAAGTTACAACGTTTTATGGCCAACTATGATACGCCTTACTTGGTCATACATTAAAGCGTTTTCTGCAATTTCCTTTCCCTTATCCTTCTTTCATGAAGTAAAAATTGAAGAAAACTCAACGAAGAAATAATTAACGAATGAATTGAGTTTTGTTTGTTTTTGTTCTTGTCTAGATGATCGATGCTGCGATAATTCTGTATCTTCTCTAAGAAGAAAAATCGGTAACATTTGACACTGATCTGTTATATAGATAAATATTTTTTTTCTTTCTTTTTTCTTCAAGTGTAGAGAACTTTTATGCAGTCGAAACGCATAGTGCGTTTGCGATGTGAATAGTAATGGCTGACGTCGTTGGTGTGCAAGGAAAAACGTGGAAGGGATTCTTGACTCCTGCAGAGTAACTTCTCCGCCGCGCGAGGAATAGATAAGGAGGTGTTTCGATTCTTTGAAGAGTCGGAAAGGCGACGATCATAATATGAATATTCAAGTTTTGATTTTTGAATATATCGACTCGCAGTGCGGACGTGCATTAAGTAAGTGCACGCGATGGTACGTCGTGCAGTTTAATGAACGGAAGATAAAGAATGGAATGTATTTTCTACATACAATTTTTGGCTTAAATATATGGAGGATCACTTATTCATATACTGTGAATAGGATACACAATGTCTTTAGTGATAAGCGCTTGTTCGTGTGGATATATTTTTAGACGTAGGAGAGTAGAGCTGGATTCTGAATACAAAATCAAATTTTAAGGTAAAAATCTCTCGAGTCTTGACATGTGTGAACTTCTTCAGATCTTCTAATAAGATATGTGTGACGTGAAACGTGTATATATCTCTAAAGAATTTGCATGATTATGGTAAAAAATACGGACTGTGGTTTATTTTCTAAACTCTAATGGAATTTTATAGATAAAAGACTTTGCTTGGGATTTGGATATTTGAAAAGTGCAGAGTAGTTATACTTCTGTGACATGATTTACGATTTTAAATTACGTGACGTGATATATAATATCTTATATGCAAGAAGTGAGAAGGTGTATGAAAGAAGGAGGATTAGATTTTTGGAAAACCGTGGAACCGTGTTTGACAAGTGATTTCGAACCACCCCATCGCCGATTGGCCGGTGCATCGATCCGGAACGGTGACCGCCCGCATATAAGTCGGACCTCTGACCGGGGAGAGTCATTCGACAACTCGCCGTCATACCAGTAACATGGAATCCTTTGGCTCGTTGTTGTTCGCTATGGGCGCCGGATACCCGGACCTGGACTTCGTCGCGGAACTTCCCCTGGAGGTCTCCCAGAAGATATTCGGGTTCCTGGACGCGCGTTCCCTCGTCAACGCAGCGCGCGTGTCCCGGAGATGGATGGCTGCGTGTCGGGGTGACCCCAACCTTCGGAGACGCGCCCGCCGTCACCTACGCAGGGAGAAACGCAGGGCTCTCCAGGGCGGACTTTCTGCCGCGACTCGCGGACCCAGAAAGCCCTCGAGGGGAAACTCTGACGCTCTTCCTGTTTTCCAGGCTAGTTTTAAGGTCGGCCCAACAGTCGTTAAGGTCAAGAGTAGCTTTGTAAGTAGAATTAACAAGAGCCCCAAGTTGGGCTCGACTAGGTTTAGCTTAAGGGTTTAGATATACGTCTAGGTATAGGTATAATAAGAATTGTAAAATTATATAGGTATGACGAAAATATTTGATCTGTAATGTGATAATTTAATGTTTCATGACGTGTGATTTGATATTACAAATATGAATAATAAATACGTATTTTACGAATAATAACGAAGTTTTTCCCTCATTTCTTTTCATCATTTTCTACATGAACAAGATACTTGCAGCTAATATTGTCATTTTGATGGTTTTTTGTACTTCGATATAGTTTTTTCAAAACATAATGTGAAGAGCATGAAAAAACTTTATCTACCGCAACAAAGGTTCACTGACAAATAAAATGTTGTATTGTCAATGACTGTCGAAGCATTACGGGAAATGTACTGTCAAGCAGTCTAATACGGGAGGGAAATGACTCCATGATAAATAAAATTCGTTCGAAGTGGAACCAACATGTGAAACTTGACGAAAAATGTATAACCAGTAACAAAGATTGATCATGGTCTCATCAACTTTGAAATAAATTAGGATAAAGAAGCTCTAAGTTAACGAAGAGTTTGTCGTTCAGCATATCCTAAAGATCGAAGATTGAATTAGCTAAATTTCAATTACCGTCCGGGTTCTTAAAAAAAACACTGTTAAGATACAAATCTTTGAGATGTTGACTTCATAATTGAAACTTGCAATTTTTTTTTTTTTTGTTTTAAGAAAATTATTATTCTTCAAGATAAAAACCCTGAACCCAACGTGTAAACTATGTCGAGTACTGTACAATTCAAAATGACATGTTTAAAATATGAAGAAAAGAAAGATTGAAATTTTAAAACGATTTTTTCTGTAAAACAAAATCTTTGTTATAAGCTTCAACAATTTAAGACAGTAGAGTTTCTAGCGATAGAGAAAAAACACAACAAGTCAAATTTTAATAAAAATCGGCGATAGTCGACTTTTCACTTTCACTTGACGAATCAAATTTTCAATAGAAATTTTCAGAATTTTAAAGAAATTGGTAATTTACGTTGCAAGAACTACAAACCACAATTTCAAAAGTACAAAGCGCTCATGTGTCATGAACAAATGATACGTAGAATAAATAATTGCCATCTTTGATGTTCGGAGTCGAGATTAACGTCCGCGGAGATTTTCAATTGATAATGCAACATTAACTCAATCTCACACTTTTCATTTTATCATTTCTTTTATCATTTCATTACTAACTTTGATTCATTTATTATTTTTTCAATTCTGCAGTTTCTGAAACGAATTCCTCATATTCATCCTATCGTTATCTAGATTAGATAATATATTTCATTTATTGCATTCAAACAAAAGGGTTTGGCGAAGATAACAGAATCCTAAAATAGTTTTAAGTTAATTAATCGTACAAATGTGATACCAATACATAATTCCAAGCATGAAAGACGGCAGAGAGGAACAGCGATTTTTCATTTTTTGATAAGGAAAGTGATAGGAGTCAGGGAATTGAGGAACCGAAATTATTAAGGTGTCACGGCCTGCAGAATTGATTGCCTAAAATGTTTCATATTTAAAATTTTCAAAATTCAAAAGACACGAAACTCTGATAGTCTAAAATTTAATTTGCACAACAAAACAATTTTTCTAGCTTCTTCTACCTCCACAAAACCAAACGTTGGAAAGGTTGTCTCTGAGCAGTTCTGAGGACTTAGTAGCAGAAAAAAGTAGCAACGTAATATGGAGAGCATTCCGCAATAGATTTGCATATTAATTATGGATTTTTGTTCATGTGGATATATTTTTAGACATAAGAGATTACATTTAGATTCTGAATTTCAATATCAAATTTCAAGATAAAAACCTCACAAGTCCTGACATGTGCGAACTTTTTCAGATCTTATGAGAAAATGCGTGTGACGTGAAACGTACATCTCTAAAAAATTTGAATGATAGTGGTAAAAAATACAGTATGAGGTTGATTCTCTGGATCCTAATGGAATTTTATAGATATAAGACGTTCGGTTGTTATACGTTAAACTCATTTAACCGTGTTCAGGAGTTGATTAGGAGCCACTCCATCCCTGATTGGCCTGTGCACCGATCCGGAACGGTGACCGCGCGCATATAAGTCGGACTTCTAACCGGGCAGAGTCATTCGACAACTCGCCGTCATACCAATAACATGGAATCCTTTGGCTCGTTGTTGTTCGCCATGGGCGCCGGATACCCGGACCTGGACTTCGTCGCGGAACTTCCCCTGGAGGTCTCCCAGAAGATATTCGGGTTCCTGGACGCGCGTTCCCTCGTCAACGCCGCGCGCGTGTCCCGGAGATGGATGGCTGCGTGTCGGGGTGACCCCAACCTTCGGAGACGCGCCCGCCGTCACCTACGCAGGGAGAAACGCAGGGCTCTCCAGGGCGGACTTTCTGCCGCGACTCGCGGACCCAGAAAGCCCTCGAGGGGAAACTCTGACGCTCTCCCTGTTTTTCAGGCTAGTTTTAAGGTCGGCCCAGCAGTCGTTAAGGTCAAGAGTAGCTTTGTAAGTAGAATTAACAAGAGCCCCAAGTTGGGCTCGACTAGGTTTAGCTTAAGGGTTTAGATATACGTCTAGGTATAGGTATAATAAGAATTGTAAAATTATACAGATATGACGAAAATATTTGATCTGTAATGTGATAATTTGATGTTTCATGACGTGTGATTTGGTATTACAAATATGAATAATAAATACGTATTTTACGAATAATAACGAAGTTTTTCCCTCATTTCTTTTCATCATTTTCTACGGAAATATATCTGGATATTTTCATCCCATATTTTTTCAGGAACTATTCGAAAACGCAAATAACAACACATCTGACTGTATATGGAAGAATCAATTCTAACTGATTCAATTCACTCGGACAATTCAATTAAATTCATTAATGACTATAACCCGCTTTTTTTCATATTCAGTTCTCATCATTCAGGCACGTTTTTACCTTTCGATTTTTGATAATATCTAGCGATACGATAAAAAATCTCTACCTCTAAAGAGCGGAATATATGTAGTCCCCTCATGTTGATTTGGACAACTCCCAAAATATCCAATCAGCACGTAAGAATCGCTGTAATCGAAGGCACTGATTGGCTGTTTCGGGAGTTGTCCAAATAGTTGGCTTATAATGAACTACACTAAGCGTAAATGATCAGCCTTACCTGTCTATTCCAAGTACAAACGTGCCCTGCAATATCTCAGTCTTATCTCTCCCTCGATTCACGTTAACTGTTACAGTGTGCGATAAATTAATCGACACTTTAGTCTGATCATTCGGATATCGCGAATGACTCAAGCGGTAGGATAGATTTTCTTTTGAATCGTTCACCACAGCAATAGAAACGATAAGTAAATAAAATCAAGAGAAATAATAAACCAAAAAAAAAAAAATTCTAAACGTTCCACCAGCGTAACGCGAGGAGGCTGAACATGAGGCGCGATAGTCCGGCTCGCATAAATAGAACTTTATCGCACCCAATTTACTTGATCGTTCGGTCTAGAACCGACCACTTCTATCTATCTACAAACATTCTCCATATATCGTAAGCATTTTCTAGTACCCGAAGGCACATAACAGAAAAGGAATACACATTCGTGATGCAGGGTCTACGCGTTATATTCCTCGGAACTAAGGAGTAAGGAACGAAGAGGATAAACGAACAGTGTATGGTATATGTACGTGACTCTATGCAGACACCATAAACTTATTCTGGAGCTTGGTTAAGGCGATGTTATCCGTGTGTGGCCGAGAGAGAGGTAGATATTATAGGTAGGTATGTATCTTTGTGCATACCTTATATACCTGCGTGATGTTGCGGATCTATAGTACCACGCGTGCAATTGCAAAAGTTTTCAATACTTTTATATAGTAATAGGTATGGCTGATCCCTCCGGGTTCTTAAGAGTTAGTGACAAAATTTTACTTCGGGGACATGAATCGCAATTACGAAGTAATTGAGAACCAAACAACGAATATAAACTCCTACATTTATTATAGTTCCATAAACTCAAATCCGTTTGGATTTTCTTCTTAGAATTATTCGATGTATTGTTGAAATACATTTTGAAGAGGTCGTTTTGATTCCGAATGATCAAAATTGCTTTGGAATTAACTGTATTAAAATTGGGAAAAATCGGAATGCAGCTACGGTTCAAAACTCGGAAAGTACAAGAATCCGAAAATATTATGGAGGGGCACAATAAGGAACTTGCATGACTTCGAATTCCATTAGTTTTTCTATTCGGATTGAAAGTTGGGTAAAAAATAATGTCTTTGCTAAGACAGTTATTTTTTTTCATGCATTAGTTAATTTTTTTTGAATTTTTATTTCTCAATTGAATTTTTGAGTAATTTAAATGATTCGTCGTATGACAGTACCCTGCATCGAGTGCCTCTGTCGGAGGGTATTGGTAACCAAGACTATAACAAATCTCAAATGGTATATCTTATAACTTGAAAAGCATATGAAAGCCATAAGTGAATTAATTTAGACGAGGTGATTGATCCAACTTGACCATTGTGTAATTGTTTAATTGATAAAGTAGGTTTTCAGGTTACGCAATACACTATCTGCGATTGTTATGGTCTTAGTTACCAGAATCCTCCGATAGAGGCATGCGACGCAGGGTACTATCATACGGCGCATCATTCAAATGATTCGAAAATTCGGCTGAGAAATAAACATTTATAAAAAATTAACTAAGTCATTTAATAAAAAAAACTGTCTTGGGAAATGTATTAGTTTTCATCGCAGATCAGAATAAAATTAATATAAAAAATCATGCAAGTTCCGTATTAGCTCCTTACGTCAATTTCACGTTTTGGAGTTTTGGTCTTGCAGATTTTTCAGCTTTTGGAATTTGGAACCTTCCTTGTATATCAATTTGCAGTTTTTAGAATCAACTATACATACCGTGAGGTTATAGGGAAGGGAATCACAGGATGCAGGCAACCCAACAGTCAAATTTCCGAAGATTGCCAAAGGCAGGGCAGTGCCATTAATGGAAGGGGGACGCGAAAATTTCTGTTAGCAGACGACTCAACTGTCAGATTGTTGGGTTAAGAATAATTATTATAGCGAACTTGAAGAATCCGATCGGAATAAAGTTAATTAGCAAGATTCATCAATATTAATTTGTAAAAAAGTTGCAACAGTTGATGAATGAATTATGGCCGGTTTCACCAACGACGAATAGATTTCATTCGTAGAATATCTTTAATCGTCGAATAAAAGTCGAAAATTTAATGTTAAATAGTTTTCTGTTTTCAGTTAATAGAATTTAATCTACAAATGAAAGTTATTTGTCATTGTTGAAACCGGCCATAATTCATTAATTAACTGTTGCAACTTTTTCACAAATCAATATTGATGATTCTTGCATGTTAACTTTATTCCGATCAGATTCTTCAATTTCACTCTGACAATTTATTTTAACTTATCAACCGGACAGTTTAATCGTCGATCTAGCTATCTATCGGATTTCTCACCGTACTACACACATGGATACAACACATCCATACATACACGTTCATGATTATGTGTCCATGTGTGTAGTACGGTGAGAAATCCGCTAGATGGCTAGATCGACTTTCATTTCCTCTTAATGACAAATACTCTGCACCTTCGGCAATCTTCGGAAATTTCGACTGTTTTGCTGGGTTGCATGCATCCTGTGATTCCCTTCCCTATAACCTCACGGTATATACGTGCAGACTTTCGAGGAAATGCAATTTAAAAATTCTGAACTTTAACCTGGCCCGATTTTGAACTGTGCAATTTATTCTCAATCAAAAAATATGCTGTAATGAACATTTTGCGAATTGATAAAAAAAAAAAGAAATGAAAACCGAATCGTGTCCCCTTTGAAGTATAAGTTAAATAACCACAATCGCTGGTTAGGTATATACTTAGACGTATCATGCAGATAAGTGAACCTCTCGTCTACCCACAGAGTAATTTTTGTGGTAATTATACACGTGAATTATTTAACCACCCTCAAGTTGGTTGGTTGGTTAGAGTTTCGCGAGGCGCGAAGCCCTTATCGGGTCGCCCCTCGCTTCTCGCCTTCTATAAAAGTGCACAAGTGCGTGACTGCGAGGTAGGTACATACATACGTGTTAGGTATTACCCCATACATATATGTACGTACATTAATTCACGCATTCATTTATGTATGCGTGTGCAGTGTATGCGTATACATACAACATGATTGAAGTACAACGCGCGTTTCAGCTGACGCAACGAACCGAACGAGAGCTGCTGCTACTGCTCTAAAGCCTTATCCCCTTATTTTCAAAGCCACATAGGGGCTCTTTCGGTCTCGCCTAGGCCACAGGCCACAACTCAAACTCACGCTGCGGGGCGTCAACGAGTGATTCCCTCTTACGTAGTTCGAGTAGTTTAACATACTATGGAGGTACGTTGAGTCTGAAGAGTGCGACGAGAGTGGAAACAAAAATTGTCCAATATATAGAGTCTGATTTTATAGTGTTTAGAATTTTGAAAACTGTGTGAATTCGGAACTGTATTTTTTTTTTTCTTTTAATTCAATTTAGGTTTAGGATTATACCTAAGGAAGGTTTGAAACTAAGAAAATCTTAATCTGAGATCGAAGAGCGGATCAGAAATGCAAGGGACTGGGTTAAAGTTCTAAATTTAAAAATTTCTGATCTGCAAAAATTCCTATTTTTGTTATCACTGGCACACAGATTTTAGAAAGGGTATATTTTCCCGGAAGTCTGCATTGTTGATCTGAAAAAATTCAAATTGAAAAATACCGAGGGTTCAGAATTTCAAAAATTGAAGATACGAAGAGGTGAAGCACCGGAATTAGAAATTCACGCATAGAGGTCGTACTCCTTCATTAAGGTTTCGGATTCTTGAACTTTTCGTGTTTTCCGTTGTTTTTTCCGATATTTCCCAATTTTATTATTCTGGACTTTAACGTTTCTGAAAATTTGAAATTATCTCAAATGATTTTGTAATTATGACCGTTCGGAACTTCAATCCGACCCCGAAATGCAGAAATTAAAAATGCTCCTTGAGTATAAATAGTGTTTTCAGAATCTTTGCATAGCTCAGAAATACGTCCAGAGCTCTACAGTAAAGATATCCAAGTATCAGATTTGAAATTAGGTCCCTAGTTCCTTCAAAATATCCAAAAATCGATTTGCCGCTTCGATTTTTAATTTCCTATGATGAGAATTGAAAATTCTCAAAAAAAAGGGAAGTTATTGGTTTCGGTCCGATTTTCGAAAGTTGAGTTTTCATCATATCTCGACGGTTTGGGGTCCGACGAAGCTATTCTGACTATTTTTGGATGGACGTCCGTATATGTGTGTGTAAACAAATTTTTGCGGTACGATATCTTTAGAATGAATCGACCGATCGGAATGGTTCTCATGGCAATCGAAAAGGTTTATCAAGACTTAGATCTGATTAGATTTTGGAGTCGATCGGTCGAGTAATTTCAAAGTTACTTCAGAAATAAAAATTAAAAAACAATTTTTTTTCTCATGTTTTTAGCGCCCAACTCCTAAACTGTTCGTGCGATTAGTCTCAAAACTTGATCAGACTTAAGTCTTGGATAGCCCTTTCGATCGCCGCAAGATTCATCAAAATCGAACGATTGGTTTAAAAGATATTCCACGACAAAAATTTCTCTTTTTGTCGTACGATACCTTTGGAACGAATCAACCGATTTGAATGATTCTTGCGGCGATCGAAAGGGTTCAACAAGACTCAGATCTGATTAGATTTTGGAATTGATCGGTCGAGTAGTTTCAAAGTTATTCGAAGAATAGAAATTGAAGAAAAAAAGATTTGTATAGGAAAAACTAATTATACTTATAACCTTCTTTAATTTATTACAAACACAATAGTATCAATTAATTGTAACGTATTTAACACAGCGAGAAGTTTTAGGGTTGGACCACAGGTCAACCGGTTTCCTGATTTTCTTTAACCTAATTTAAAAAAAATAAATAAAACGATTTTCGATTATTTTCAGGAAATAAGGAATCCAATCATAAAATACACTCTGACTTTGGCTATAATTGTAATACCAACTAAGAGTCCCGAATTGAATACCGTGCGAGTAAGTTCCGATACCCACATAACTTATAGATCGTCGTAGATATACATATAAAGTGATTTGTCAAAGAAGAAGTTTGAAAAACGTAGTAGGTAGATATGCAGTATTGTGTCTCTGAAAGAATTTCTATAGTACCATCATTCATCATTTTTTTATATTTCAGAGCCGTTCGCTATACGGCGCAAACACCGGTTCGAAGATCTTAATTTTCATATTTGCAAAATACCAGAGAGAAAAATACGGAACTCGACTGGATCCCTTCATAACTTTTTTTCAGAGAAAACAAGAATGAATTTTTTTCGCAGAAAAAACACGACTACAGTTTTTTACCTACATTTCGACAGCCGGACAGTAGGAAAATTTTTGTTTTCATCTTCAACAGAGAATTTTTTTCAAATTTTAAGAGGTTGATATACGGTGATCGATAATTCACGCGTAGATATACCTACCGAAATCTTATACCGTTTTCCGTTGTCTCATCAGAGTCTCTGTTCAGTATTCAAATCTTACCTGAAACAAAAAAAAAAAAACGAAATAGATATACTTCATTTTTATAGGAATATGAAGAAGCATAGTTAATTTCAGCTTCATAAAACTGTCAAAGACATCAACTAAAAATTTCAAGTTGAGTTAAAAAAAAACGCCATATCGCAATAATTGCATCAAAAAATGGGATGAAAAAACTTATGGTTTTAATTTCATGATAAACAAATATAACTCGAATTTTTCAAAGTTATACAATTTTCTCACGCCATTCTGTTAATTGTCTTGCGATGTTATTCTGAAATTCGATCGATAGACAAGGACCTAAAAAGCACAAATACCGCTGGGGATTGACAAGATCTTTATTAATTATTTTAGAATCGTGGCAAAACAGGATTTTGCACTACCTGCGTAATGACATGGTATCGCCATTATCACCAACCCAGGTACAATTTTTGCTGAATTTCTTTGATTCATATAATATTGTAATAAATACCCCAAAGAATAATAACTGCATTTTTATTTTCGTTTTTTGCATCGGTAAAAAAACTCAAAGGATAGAAAATTTTCGGCCATTCAAACTTTCAACATTTCTTTGAGATCAATGACCATGAAATTGAAGAAGACAATTGAAGATCCACCGATTTCCTTTAACGGTTATACCTACTGCGCAGAGGAATAGCGAGACTCGCGGTCATCTGTCTATTGATTAAAAAGACTTTTCAGGGAAGCGATTATCCCGTTTTATTCTATTTGCACAAGGCAAATGCATACTTACCTACTGCAGAGTGATGAATCAACACGCCGAGCGAAGGCTAGTATAAATATTTACTCTTTACTCATTTGAGAATATTTTCACGGCCGATGATATATATGGTGATTAATGTTTACTGAAGGGAAGATTTAAGATCGCCTGTACCAATCTATTTGTAGAGGAAACAATAATGGGAAAATACAAGATAGTGGATTTGAACGTGAATTTAATATGTATTGAATAGCAAATATGAACGAAGAGATTAAGACGTCATCGTCGACGTATAAGATATGTTCATAAATGTTCGTTTTATGCGCTTCGAGTAGGTATATAGGTATATAGCAAGAAGGGTTAATGACTTTCATAAATTCTTATCGGCTGAACTCGAGCTTCCTGGTGCAACGCGGTCGTCAGACGTGGATGAATATTGTTGTTGACTTATAACGGTACAGTATGTCTATTCATTGGGCTGTCTAATCTCCGAGAACGTTCATTCACACCTCTGGCAGAGATAAATACGGCTTGGATGTGATTTCCAGCTGGCAGTGGCAACGAATTGATATAACCAAGTCCTGGAGATGGAATTTCTTAGTTTTCTTTATCTGTATATATTATAAGGGCAGGCGAGACTATAAGTGCCGCGGAACGTCGCTGATGCTGACAACTGAAGATTTATAGAGCGGAGAGAATTCGCGGTATAAGATTGTTTTTTCTGTACTTTGTACATTTTTGGTGGTTTTCACTTATTTGAGAAAGTTTCAGACATTCAGTTTATAGCGGATCCATGAACCATGCATCTGCAGGTAATTTCGGCGATACGTCTTTACCTGGATGCACTCCGTCCCTTATTGGCCGGTGCATCGATCCGGAACGGTGACCGCCCGCATATAAGTCGGACCTCTGACCGGGGAGAATCATTCGACAACTCGCCGTCATACCAGTAACATGGAATCCTTTGGCTCGTTGTTGTTCGCCATGGGCGCCGGATATCCGGATTTGGACTTCGTCGCGGAACTTCCCCTGGAGGTCTCCCAGAAGATATTCGGGTTTCTGGACGCGGGTTCCCTCGTAAACGCCGCGCGCGTATCCCGGAGATGGATGGCCGCGTGTCAGGGCGACCCCAGCCTTCGGAGACGCGCTCGCCGTCACCTACGCAGGGAGAAACGCAGGGCTCTCCGAGGCGGACTTTCTGCCGCGACTCGCGGACCCAGAAAGCCCTCGAGGGGAAACTCTGACGCTCTCCCTGTTTTTCAGGCTAGTTTTAAGGTCGGCCCAGCAGTCGTTAAGGTCAAGAGTAGCTTTGTAAGTAGAATTAACAAGAGCCCCAAGTTGGGCTCGACTAGGTCTAGCTTAAGAGTTTAGATATACGTATAGGTATAGATATAATAAGGATTATAAAATTATATATGACGAAAATATTTGATCTGTAATGTATTTATAAATAATTTGATGTTTCATGACGTGTAATTTAATATTACAAATATTAATAATAAAGACGTATTTTATGAATAATAACGAAGTTTTTTCCTTATTCTTTTTACCTTTTGTACATATTTTCACCAATAGTAGAACCATAATCATCTTCATAATTCATAATCTAAGCTCGAAGTTTCTCAACCAGTCTACACAATGGAAATTATAGAGAAATATTTCTCAAAAGCGAGAAATGCTTCGTAAGAAATAATTAATTAAGGAAGTCTTCTTATTCCATCTTGAAAATAATTTTTTTCAAATCACTGCAACGTTCCGAGGAAACATTTCATTGACTCAGTCTGTTTACAGTTGATTAGTGCTATTTGAGTTGTCGCAGGATACAGGCTGCTGCGTTGAATGAAATTTCTTCAAAGGAGAGAATACTCTGTATGTATGTAATTTAGGATCAAACTAATAATATGTCATTATTTTAATCTTTGGACACGAAAATTTTTGATTGTGAGACATTTTTTCAAAAAAATGAAAAATCATCATGTCGAAAAATTAAATTCATGAAATATTATTAGTTTGGCCCTGAATCACACTTATTTAGAATGTTTCCTCCAAATTTGAAGAAATTTAATGCAACGCAGCAGCCTGTAACCTACGACAATCACTTTTTCTTCGATGGGCTGAATCTATTTTTAGCGAAAGAGACAAAATCTTGAAAAATCATGAACAATATCGAAATAGCACTAATCAACTGTAAAAAAAAAAAAATACTGAGTAAATCAAATGTTCTCTCAAAGCGAAAGAGTTATTTGAAAATGGTACATTTCTTAACTAGTACGGAAAGGCTTTTTCGACGAAACAAGAGGTTTATGGCACGAGCCGAAGGCGAGTGCTGTGACGAGTTTCGTCAAAAAGCCTTTACGTACAAGTTAGGGACTATATTTTTCTTCACGAGAGCCGAAAATAAGCGGCAGATGTGCGATTTTGAGGTTAGAGTGAAGAAATAGTACATTTCGATTCAAAAGCGAAAGTGTTGATTCTCGGACGAGTGTAAAGTTTTTCACCCTAGCAAAGCGAGGGTGACAATCAGACGAGTCAAGAATCATCTTTTGCACGTGTATTGGACTTTGTTTTCCAACACAATGTACGGAAAGTTAAATTTTGTGCTCGCGAAGCGGGCGCAAAATCGAACTTTGCGCCCGGCGTGTTAAAAAGATTATTTTCAAGGTGAGTAAATCCCTTTAAAAGGTTAATATAGCCGTATTTGGCATGAGGCACGACCGTACAGTGTTTTATTGCCCGATTTTCTCTTTGACGATCGTATAACTCGTGAAATAGCAAAATTAGCGTTTTGAAATCGACCATGGGATCAGACTCAAAAATTTATATCGGTAAGTACATGTTCACGACAAAAACTATCCTGTGCAAATTTCATCCAAATCGATCCGGCGGTTCGACTGGAATTCTGCTTACAAGAAATTAATAACAAACAAACATGCAAAAAACTTGCAAACTTTTTTTTTGAGTGCCAAAAAATGCTTCTCAGGTAGTGTTGTACATTTTTCTCGATCCGACTTTTTTTTTTTTTGCAATGGACAATGGTAAAAAAATAAGGTGATTTTCTAGATTTTTTCATGGAGAACTATTGTAGCTGTGGGATCCGGTGTGTTGTAGTTAGGAAGCTACCTTTCGAAGAAGTCTCGCAATGTTTTTTCATTGAAAAAATTCGTTAAATGGCGAGGGTATTGCTCCGTGGAAAGGCAGCCTTTGAAAAATCGGTACGAGGTGTACATACCATTGCGAAAATTCGAATAGATATTAATATCTTTGTTGTATTGTAGCCGATTTTAAAAATATTCATTTTACTGAATGAAAATAATGTATATCTACAAAATGTATATCTATAAAAATAATCTTGATCACTACAAAATAAGTTCAAACGTTTGCCATTTTGTCAAAGGTGAATATTTTGAAAATCGGCTACGATACGATGAAGATATTGGTATCTATTTTTAACGTTTCGATTAAATATCTCGTTTCAATTGATTTTTGGTGGAGGTGGTACACCTGGTAGCTGGTACCGATTTTTCAAAGGCTGCCTTTTCACGACGCCTCCGCCATATTTTGCCTTAATAAAAATGGTAGGAGTTCTTCAAAATGAATGTTTTCAACTACAATAGACCCCGATCCGATAACTGCAACAGTTTCCTAAAATGAGGAATTCCAAGACCTTCGTTGTTTATCCTGCTGGGTGTTTTTTATTTATATTTCTTGTAAACAGATTTTCGCGATGGTAATATATTTATAGTATCTTGTTCATGTAGAAAATAATGCAGACAAATCAGCAAAAAATTTCGTTATTATTCGTGAAATACGTATTTATTATTCATATTTGTAATATCAAATCACACGTCATGAAACATCAAATTATCACATTACAGATCAAATTTTCGTCATATAAAATTTTACAATCATTACATCTAGACTTATACCTATATGTATATCTAAACCCTTAAGCTAAACCTAGCCGAGCCCGACTTGGGGCTTTTGTTAACCCTACTTACAAAGCTACTCTTGACCTTAACGACTGCTGGGCCGACCTTAAAACTAGCCTGGAAAACAGGGAGAGCGTCAGAGTTTCCCCTCGAGGGCTTTCTGGGTCCGCGAGTCGCGGCAGAAAGTCCGCCCTGGAGAGCCCTGCGTTTCTCCCTGCGTAGGTGACGGCGGGCGCGTCTCCGAAGGCTGGGGTCGCCCTGACACGCGGCCATCCATCTCCGGGATACGCGCGCGGTGTTGACGAGGGAACCCGCGTCCAGAAACCCGAATATCTTCTGGGAGACCTCCAGAGGAAGTTCCGCGACGAAGTCCAGGTCCGGGTATCCGGCGCCCATGGCGAACAACAACGAGCCAAAGGATTCCATGTTACTGGTATGACGGCGAGTTGTCGAATGATTCCCCACGGTCAGAGGTCCGACTTATATGCGCGCGGTCACCGTTCCGGATCGGTGAACCGGCCAATCAGGGATGGAGTGGCTCGTAATCACCTCCGGAACACGGTTAAATGAGTTGGAAAAAATCTAATTTCTCCGTTTACATGTGTCTCTACACTTCTTGCATATAGGTAATATCGATGGCTGGGCGGAAGAAGAGCCTATCTCAGAAAAAGCGTGAAGAAAAATCTAACTCGGAAAGCGCGCGCAGAACGATCTATCTCAGAAAACCCGTTGAAGAAGCGCTTATTTTACCTTTAATCGCAGAACATGCTATCACACAAAAATATTTCGCTCTGAAAAGTTTGTAGTGGCACCCCTGCAAGCGGAAATTGCATTTGTTTAAAAATTGGGTCCGCTCTCGTATCACTAACTCGTTTATTGCATACCTACGTTCAGGCGTATGAAGTGGTATTTCTTTATCGACGACTAAATACTAAATACTCAATATAATATTATATTATTATAATAATATTATGATCCTGCTTGGGTATTAAGTCGTATGTTAACCGGTTTTTGTTTTACAAAAATCCTCGACTTCCACCAAATTTCCCTGACATTACCCAGACTTTTCCCTGACTAGTAAAACTCCCTGACTTTTTTCGGTTTTCTCGGTTTTCCAGAAAGTGGCCAGTCTGTATATCTGCAGTAAAATTCCATTGGGATCTAGAGAATCAACCACACATCCATAATTTTTACCACAAGCATTCAAACTTTTGAAGGAGGTTGGCTAGTTAAAAATCAATACTTTTAGTTAAATTTATCAGGTGATAGTCAAGACATTGGTTATTCGTTTGATTATTTTATTTGTGATCTGGGGATGTTCCCAAAAATTCAATTAAAAAAAAAAAAAAAAAAAAAAAAAAAACAATACCAAAATTATGAACAACGGTAAGATACCGATTTTTCATTTCAAATCGCTCTTAAATAGTGAAAAGTCTAGTAGATTGGTTCGATTTCACTCTTCGATGGTTTTTTATGTTCAGAAAAGTATTCTCCACAATACCACTGGGTCACTTTTGTTCATCGCATTGGTGAGGTTGAATATTCAATTTTACAAGATTGGACCCCGGTCGATTCCGATCAACAAATAACGATATAGAATTGCCTATTAACAAAAAAAAAAAATTTTGTTACAGTGAATTTGTGAAAAATACTTGTCTAAACAAAATAAGCCATCGAAAAGTGAAATCGAAACAATCTACTAGATTTTTCATTATCTGAAAGCGATTTAAAATGAAAAATCGATATCTTAGCGTTTGTTCATAAGTTGGTAGTTTTATTTTTTTAATCGAATTTTCAGGGACATCCTCAGATCACAAATATAATACTCATATAGATACCCAATGTCTCGACCATCCCCTGATAAATTTAACAAAAAGTATTGATTTTTAACTAGCCAACCTCCTTATGAATATACCTACGTGTCACGCCAGACACATCTAATTCTTAGAAGACCTGAAGGAGATCGCACATGCCAAAACTCGAGAGATTTTATATCTTAGAATTTGATTTTGTATTCAGAATCTAGCTGTACTTTTTTTTACTTCTAAAAATATATCCACACGAATAATAATCCATAATTAATGTGTAAATCTATTACGGAATGGCCCATATATGACGTTCTGCTGTTTTCGGCTACTACGTCCTCATAGCTGCTCAAGAGAGAATAGCGTTCGGGCTTTCGGTTTTGTAGAATAAAAACTCTGCGAGATCCAGATGAGAACGTAAAAACTGGCAAAGGGCTTGTTTTGTTGTGCAAATTATTGGATCCTCAGAGTTTCGTGTACATCTTGAATTTCAGAAAATTCAAATATGAAAAGTTTCAAGGATTCAACTCTGCTGGCTGTGACACCTCAATAATTTCGGTTTCTTAATTCCCTGACTCCTACCACTTTTTTTATCAAAAAATCAGAAATCAAAAATCTTTCTCTCTCTCTTCGACTTCTTTCGAGCTTTATACCATGATATTACATTTGTTCGAATATTTTTAAAAAATCAGGAAACCGGTTGACCTGTGGGCCAACCCGAAAATTTCCCGCTGTGTTAAATACGTTACAATTAATTGATACTATTTTGTTTCTAATAAATTAAAGAAGGTTATAAGTATAATTAGTTTTCCCTATACAAATCTTTTTCTCTTCAATTTCTATTCTTCGAATAACTTTGAAACTACTCGACCGATCGATTCCAAAATCTAATCAGATCTAAGTCTTGATGAACCCTTTCGATCGCCGCAACAATCATTCAAATCGGTTAATTCGTTCCAAAGGTATCGTATGACGAAAAGAGAAATTTTTGTCGTGCAATATCTTTTAAACCAATCGTTCGATTTTGATGAATCTTACGGCGATCGAAAGGGCTATCCAAGACCTAAGTCTGATTAAGTTTTGAGACTTATCGCACGAACAGTTAAGGAGTTATGCGCTAAAAACATGAAAAAAAATTGTTTTTAAGTTTTATTTTTCAAATAACTTTGAAACTACTTGATCGATCGACTCCAAAATCAAATCAGATCTAAGTCTTGATAAACCCTTTCGATCGCCATAAGAACCATTCCAATCGGTCGATTCGTTCTAAAGATATCGTACGACAAAGATTTGTTTACACACACACATACGGACGTACATCCAAAAATAGTCAGAATAACTTCCTAGGACCCCAAAATATCGAGATCTGATGAAAACTCGTTTTTCGAAAATCGGACCGAAACCAATAACTGCCCTTTTTCATGAAGATTTTCAATTTACATTGCGGGAAGTTAAAAATCAAAAACTGCAAATTTAGTGGTGAAAATCAAGTAGACTGTAGACTTTATCTCAATTCATTTCAAAGTTGATGAGAACACGACCAATTTTTATTACTGGTTATAAAATTTTCGACTGGTTTCATACATTGGCTGCATTTCGAACGAATTTTATTTATCGTGCAGTCATTTACCTCCCGTATTGAGTGCTCAACAGCACATTTCCTGCAATGCTTCGATACCGGTTGACATTAGGCCGTTTTATTTTTTATTGAACAATTATTGCGTTGGATGAAATTTTCCTATGCAATTTGATTCAGTTTTTGAAAAAACTATCTCGAAATACAAAACACCATCAACATGGCAATATCGGCTGCTAGTACCTTGTTAGATGTAGAAAATGATGAAGAGAAATAAATAAAAAACTTCGTTATTATTCGCAAAATACATATTTATTATTCATATTTGTAATATCAAATCACACGTCATGAAACATCAAATTATCACATTACAGATTTAATAGTTTAGTCATATATAATTTTATAATCCTTACCTATACCTATACTTATGTATATCTAAACCCTTAAGCTAAACCTAGCCGAGCCCAACTTGGGGGTCTTGTTAACCCTACTTACGAAGCTACTCTTGACCTTAGCGACTGCTGGGCCGATCTTAAAACTAGCCTGGAAAACAGGGAGAGCATCAGAGTTTCCCTTCGAGGGGTTTCTGGGTCCGCGAGTCGCGGCAGAAAATCCGCCCTGGAGAGCCCTGCGTTTCTCCCTGCGTAGGTGACGGCGGGCGAGTCTCCGAAGGCTGGGGTCGCCCTGACACGCGGCCATCCATCTCCGGGACACGCGCGCGGCGTTTACGAGGGAACCCGCGTCTAGAAACCCGAATATTTTCTGGGAAACCTCCAGGGGGAGTTCCACGACGAAGTCCAAGTCCGGATATCCGGCGCCCATAGCGAACAACAACGAGCCAAAGGATTCCATGTTACTGGTACGACGGCGAGTTGTCGAATGATCCTCCCCGGTCAGAGGTCCGTCTTATATGCGCGCGGTCACCGTTCCGGATCAGTGCATCGGCCAATCAGGGAAGGGGGCATCTAGGTAATATCATTTTCCCGAAATTACCTGCCGGTCACCAGTCTGCACGGTTCATAAATTCGCCATTTCGAAAATCGAAATTATAAATGACACCGTGGTAGGTCTTTGTAAACATTATGGTCGAAAAAAAGGAAGCAGATTTTTACACGTAACTCCGTTTTTCTGTATTACTGTTAAAAATAGATTGAAATTTGGTATACAAAGTTAATATAATCTACAAATCCGGTCAAATAAATTGAAATTAATATATAAAAGCTTGAAATTTTATATTTGTGTTTTATTGATAACGAAACGAAAAATGGTTTATGGATCCGCGATACGCTGAATGTCTCAAACTTCCTCCAATTAGTGAAAACCACCAAAAATGTATAGAACACAAAAAAAAAAAAAAATCCCGGAACTTACATTTTTTTTAACCCTGCTAAGTGTATACATGTCCCCTCAAAAACATACAAATAGAAATAGGAAAATATAAAAAATAGGTATCTCAAATAGTAGCCAAAACGATATTATTTAAAAGTTAACTCATTTAGAGACCAATTTGGTTCGAATTTTTTGAATCTGTTTTTTAAAAAACAACAGCAGAAAATATTCGTCGGAAATCGAGAGTCTGTGGATAAACTTTAAGCCCGAGAAGAAGAAATTAGTTCTCTAACGAGCTGCAGTCTGCGGCGTTAGTTAATTAAAGTCTCTGTAATCGAAATTAATGAACGCCGATAATATAGTCCAGTCAAATTAGGATTTCACCTGCAAATAATTGGAGGGAGCGATTTTCTTTGTTTCAGACTGATGGGCAGAGGGAAGGGGGGCTTGGGAGTATAAATCTCGATTTTCGGGAAAAACCACCCATTGCGTTTTCCGCCATCTTAATTTAAAGGGTGTTTTTATTGTTTTTCAAATAACTCACTCATTTTCAACCTTAGAACGAAAATGATAGGAACTAAAGTTCTGGGAAATCTAATTCCCCATAAGTTTAGTCGTTATTATTTTTACCCTAGGATTGGTATTTACAGAGTTAGACTACCAATAGGAGTAAAAAACTGTTTTTCAAGTTATCTAGTTTATTATCAAGTTTATCATAAAAATGGTAATAAACAATCAGGTAGCGAATTTTATTTCCTACAACTTTGGTTATTGTCATTTTTACTCTAAGATCGATATTTTCAGCCTTATCGTGAATTTAGGAGGGCCTGTACAGATAACACCACCAATACTGTTAAATAATTTGTATACCTACTGTAAGAACGCATGAACTGATTTCAAATAAGCTACGAGAAACTTCAAATTACATCCAATAATGAACCAGAAGAGTTTAATCTGAAGGACTTACAATTTGTAAAGTAAACAGCAGTTTGTGACCTTAGTATTTAAAATATAATCCTTGTGCTGTGAGAGAATCACTTGAAACCATATGGTTGGAACGCGCAGGCGCCGAATAATACGAATTTTATAGGGATAACCAACTCGTCACGCTAGAAAATCCCTAGAGTATGCTGATTTCCACAATTTAAACAATCGACGACGCGCGCAACAACCCTAGGGACATTTTTCAGCTAGTTAGATATACCCATAAAATTGGTATTATTCGGCGTCTGCGCGCTCCGACTGTATATAGAAGATTCGATTCCTTCAATTCCCGATGTGCAAATTATTTTGCTGCTTCGATCAAATCATCTAGGTACGTGTATAGACCGTCTTTAACTCGATAATTCTTCAAATTCCCACCAAAAAGATAAAGTCTCTGATTAATTCTGATCCTTTCCAGTCATTCAAAAGTTTTTTTGTTCTAGAAATCCGTGAAATACAATTTGGCAAATGAAACGTTGATCAACAATCAAGTACAATTTCGAATCTTCAAAACCAATTGTAAATCGATTTTTTTTTGTTTGACACAGGTTTATCACTTCTTGCGGATATTTGGAAGTATTTAAGGGATCATTCTGGTTTAGAAGCTCGAAAAAAAAAACTGTTTTTATGAATTTTCTATGAAAATACTATTATAGATATTGATATAAGGTTCATTCAGCTCAACTAATACACTTTAGGAAAACATAAAAACCATCTGTATTTATTTTTTTTTACACTTTTTATATACGTAAACAACGGGTGAACGGAACTCTTCAAAACCGCCGGCGACGATGATTTCTTCGGAACCACTGGACCCGATCTTCATGGAATTTCAATCACATATTTTACACAGTAATAGCTTCAGCGCATACTACAACCAAATCAAAATTTTGATTTTTACTATTTTTTTTGGGGCCAAAAACAGTGAAAAAAAACCTCATTTTTCTGTTTTTTTTTCTTTAAATGTCCGCCATTTTGTTATTTATCAATGAATATTAATTTCCATAGAAAGCGCTAGAGCCACTGATATACTGAACCTAAATATTTCTGTTTTTTTTGTTTCAAACGAGTCGTTATCAAGTTATCAACGCCGCCAGCGACATACCAATTTTTTGAGGAGTTTCGTTCACCCGTTGTTCATGTATATAAAAAGTGTAAAAAAAAATAACCACAGACGTTTTTTATGTTTTTCTAAAGTGTACTTGTTGAGCTGAATAAACCTTATATCAATATCTATAATAGTATTTTTATAAGAAATTCATAAAAATAGTCTTTTTTTAAAGCGTCTAAACCAGAATGATCCCTATTAAGGTGAAAAATAAAGAATAGACGAAAACGCTAGACACCTGCCCAAACTCCGATTAATAATTACGAGGCCCTACAGGAATCAGATTAGAGTTCAATTCCATCTGTTAAATTGCTCGGTAATTGCAGTAGATTCCAGTACAGAATAGACTCGATAAAGTCTATCGAATGAATAATGAAATGAAATAATTTTTTCTGTAAATATGGAAATTTCTGAAAGTGGTAATTTCATATAGAATAAACCGTTTTTATTCATAGTCAGTTTATTTTTCTGAGTGCTTGGGGAAAAACCGCAAACTACTTTACCTACACAAATACACAATACGTCTTCAGATAAACAATCAATTCTGAATTAACCAAAGCGCGTTTATAATTCCGATCTCAAACTACAATTAAAATTATATAGACGAACGGACTTGTAAATTGTAATGACAAATTAAAATTCTTATTTTAATAACGAACAATTAAGTTGAGATTTATGAAACACATAAACTGCTAGGCAATCGAATTTGCTAAAAAAAATTAATTCAGACTGATATTTGATACAAAAGGTACATGTAGTACGTTCCATATTATTTTCTTATTGACTCCCGATAATCGATACAAAATGTGATCGATCACGACGATTATTCGTCACTTGCAGACTGTTTCATCGATTTTATTCTAACAAAGCTGCGGTAATTTTTCACCTAGACAACCGTGAACAATCTTTTATTCCTTTTCTTTTATATAAGGTTTTTTTTTATCTTTTTCGTTTGCTTGTTCTTATTATCTTGTACAAGAATTTTCCCGCCAATATTATGCGGCTGCCAATCATTTGAATGGGATACGTTTTTGCTATACTATAAAGAAATGATAAACGAAACACGGCGTGTCGGCTAAACGAACTTTCGACCTTTAATCACGAGATTTTTTGTCAACTTCTATTGAAACCTGTGTGAATCGATATATCCTATCGCAACTTGTAGAAAGAAAAAAATTAGTAAATTTATATAAGTAATTTTACTTGAATTTAAAATTCTATAAGGGAATAATATGGTGGACACTGCAGTGAGTTTTCCCCTGTGATTTAATTACAGTACCCTGAAGAGAACAGCATTGCTGATTCGTATTTTACAATAAGTAATATTTGCCGTCTAAATCGAATTACCTAATTCGATATTCCCTACGCTTCCCGTTTCCAGACCGGTCTCCCCTATTCCGCCCTAGACGCGCGTCCGGGTCCCCCAGGACGCTATACTGGAGCGCGTACTGACTTGGAAAGCTGGTCATTCAACCCGCGGTTGAGCGGAATGTTATAAAAATAGGACGTGCTTTTTCTCGAGATTACTCATTAACTTACGATTTCTTAGATTATATATTTCGTTACGTGGTTAATGCGATAACAAGCGATTCGAATGCGGGATTCGGAGATCGAATGAAGGATATTGACTCAGTATTGGGTTTTATTATAAAAATTCAAATGTTATGCAGTAAAGAAATAGTTTATTCGATAATCCATTAGTATTATTTACAAAATAATTTACATTAATATATTACACGTCAAGTCATGTGTTAATCTACAATTCTCATATCTAAACTCTTAAGCTAGACCTAGTCGAGCCCAACTTGGGGCTCTTGTTAATTCTACTTACAAAGCTACTTTTGACCTTAACGACTGCTGGGCCGACCTTAAAACTAGCCTGGAAAACAGGGAGAGCGTGAAAGTTTCCCTTCGAGGGGTTTCTGGGTCCGCGAGTCGCGGCAGAAAGTCCGCCTCGGAGAGCCCTGCGTTTCTCCCTGCGTAGGTGACGGCGAGCGTGTCTCCGAAGGCTGGGGTCGCCCTGACACGCGGCCATCCATCTCCGGGATACGCGCGCGGCGTTTACGAGGGAACCCGCGTCCAGAAACCCGAATATCTTCTGGGAGACCTCCAGGGGAAGTTCCGCGACGAAGTCCAAGTCCGGATATCCGGCGCCCATGACGAACAACAACGAGCCAAAGGATTCCATGTTACTGGTATGACGGCGAGTTGTCGAATGATCCTCCCCGGTCAGAGGTCCGACTTATATGCGGGCGGTCACCGTTCCGGATCGATGCACCGGCCAATAAGGGACGGGGTGCATCCAGGTAAAGACGTATCGCCGAAATTACCTGCCGGTCACTATTCTGCAAGGTTTTGCAATTCCCCATTTCGAAAATCGAAATTATAAATGACTGCATATACATATACTAAATAACAAACTCTTCGCTAACAATAATTAGAGCTACTCTATCCCAATTCCTTCCAAAGCTGATAAGATCGATCTTTATTATTGGTTAAAAAATTTTCTCCAAGATTTCGCATGTTGGTTGCAAAGTTATTTCTCCCTACGTATCAGATTGCTCGACAGTAAGCCTCCCGGGAAGCCTGTTAAAATTTGAGCCCTTAATATTAATATCAAGAGATCCCTCGGCCCGATTTTCTATTTTCCATAACAACATGGGAAAATTTTTGTTTCCTTCATCCAAATTTTATAACTCAATTACGAATTAGTAGACAGCAATGGCCAAGACATATTTTTGTAGGGAATTGAATGCTCTACAAAAAAGATCCCTTAGTCGTCGCATCATAAACCCACTCGTTCAAAAGTTCAATTGGTCATCAAAGATGAATTTATGGACCCAAAAACTCTTGAACGAGTGCGTTTATCGTATGAAGTCTAAGGATCTTTTTTTTAGAGCATTGAATTCCTTACAAGAATATATCTTAGTCATTTCTGTATAATCCGTTGGCTAGTTATAAAATTTAGAAGTAGCAAACAAAACTGTTACAATGTTATTTACGTCCATTTATAATTAGCTAGCATAGCCACTTAATCAAAATCAATTTTTTCTTCGGCCTAATTTAATCGCTTTTCATTTGCTATTTTTTTGCGGTAGTCGCAATTTGATTCCTTCATCCCTTAAGAGTCTGCACAAGCTTGAAATTTTAATAATTCAATTTTTATATTGCATATATCGCGTGTCTAATGGTATAAGGTCGTATGCGCCAAAAAAAAGGCGATTTTGGTGAAAGGTCGTATATTTTTTTTTTTCGTGGCGTTCACTGTAAAAGTGCTCGAAACGCATAGATTCATGGGAATTGCCTGTAAAAATAAATAAAGGTAAAAGGTCGTATGTTTGGTGGATCCATCCTTTTACCATTAACTTATTTTTATTTTTTTTATTACATTTATTAATGGGAGAAGGTCGTATCCGCCATTTTTTTGTTCTTGTGCATACGCTCCAAAAACTTCTGAAACGCGAAGATGCGCTAGATGGCTAGATCGACGATTAAACTGTCCGGTTGATAGGTTAAAAAAAATTGTCAGAGTGAAATTGAAGAATCTGATCGGAATAAAGTTAATATGCAAGATTCATCAATATTGATTTGTGAAAAAGTTGCAACAGTTAATTAATGAATTATGGCCGTTTTCAACAACGACGAATAACTTTTATTTGTAGATTAAATTCTATTCACTAAAAACAGAAAACTATTTAACGTTAAATTTTCGACTTTTATTCGACGATTAAAGATATTTTACGAATGAAATCTATTCGTCGTTGGTGAAACCGGCCATAATTCATTCATTAACTGTTGCAACTTCTTTACAAATTAATATTGATGAATCTTGCTAATTAACTTTATTCCGATCGGATTTTTCAAGTTCGCTGTAATAATTATTTTTAACCCAACAATCTGACAGTTGAGTCGTCTGCTAACAGAAATTTTCGCGTCCCCCTTCCATTAATGACAATGCCCTGCCTTCGGCAATCTTCGGAAATTTGACTGGTGCTGGGTTTCCTGCATCCTGTGATTCCCTTCCCTATAACCTCACGGTATATATACCGCACTACCACGGATCATCATATTGCTGCGTACTTATCATAACCTGAGAACTAAAGAACATCTGCTTTTTCTCCGAAGTCTAACGCAATCAACTCTGTAGTGTTATACCACAAGCTGCGACAGACAGAGATTTGATTATTTCAGCGGCCGGTGCACCGCGGCTTTCTGGAGACGGCGACCGGCTATGGGAAGCCTATGCCATACAACCTACGTATGTATACGTTACATAACCCTTTCCTCACGTATTGCGTGTTTAACGGTACGGTAAAGCCTGAAAAACATTCTTCGACTCGAAGTACTGGTTCTCCCAGTGCTCTCTCAACATCCTCTCGAAACTAGCAACCGCGAGAAGCGTCAACTTTGTTAGTCGTAAATCCATATTACGTGCATAGGTATGACCATCAAGATTATCGCAACGATCAAGATCGATCGTAGGCTGCATACCCAACCGGTAAGCAAATAATCCTCCGTCTCTCCCAATCGGATGAGAAAACTGAAGCTGTTCGTATCACAGTTAAACTTTTCGAATGTTAGTTAGTATATGCCTAAATTATAGTCATGAATCAATGTCCAATGATGAATGAATCTGGATTAAGCGAATTGAAATTCGGTGCATATTGAAGCTGATCGTCGAAGCGTGAAGTAAGTTTGAATTTCTAATTTCAGATTATCCATTTTAATTATAAATGCTACCCGAGACTGTAGCTAGAACGTCGTCGATGGGTTGGCTGGCTGACCACATTCAGTGATCATCTTTCCTTTTCAATTAAAATACGAGCAGACAGGCTCGCTTCTTCGTTATGAGGGACGCGCCTTCAAGACCCGGATCGTGTAATCGTTGGAATGTACGAGAGCGCGTCGATATAATTGGTGAGACAGGCGGCTGGCCTGGTATAGAATACCGCAGAGAAGAAGAAGGAGAAGGAGAATAGAAGAAGAAGAAGGAGAAGAAGAAGAAAAGAAAGAAGAAGAAGTCGGCAGTGAACTTGTAACATGAACACGAACAAGAATCTGATCCCGCTTCCATCAGTCGCTCTTCATTTTATCATCAGAAATAAAGAAAAAAAAACGAGAAAAAAAAGGAAAAAAGGTCCGAAACCTCAACATCAATTAATGAAAGTAATCATTTCTCACCTGTTAAACAAACCAGTTTAGAAAAATATGGAAGTACGGGAGTTTTCGAATGATTTATTTTTTAGTTCAAATCTCTATGGCAATTTACACATCGTTACAAGGCTGTTTTCGTATATTTTTACAATGTAAATGTAAACAATTATTTTAACAAATGACTGTCGACTCGCACGAATGGAGATAAATTAACCCACATGTTGGTTTAGCCATCTAGCCTTGATCTCTCAGTAGTGCTAATATAAGTTTAATTGATCGTGAGACAAGTTCGTTTCTACAGACATGCACATGGTTAGTTTATAAAAGTCGCGTGACTAACGAAATTGAATATTTCTCCGATTTAATTTGTGTGATCGATAAATTATTAAATGAATACCCCAGCTCGCTCGGTATAACACACATAAGTTTGTGCTATCACTAGAATTCCAACGAGTCAAGTATACCAATCGCAAAGTTCACTAGAAATTTCCTATTCATGAAGAGAGAGGGTTGGACTATTGGGTCCTTTGGTTCAATCAGGATTGCACAATCACCGTTGTCTGATAAAGTCACAATCAAACACCACAGAAGTTGGTCGAGCAAGCTTCGGGCGTTTTATCAGTGACACTATCGATACGCTTTCTCTCGCCAAGCGGAAGCCGACATTCAAAGGCCGTTTTATCAATGCGAGAAATCTTGAATCGCTACTAAATGATCGATGCTGCGCAATGATTTTTTGCTGCACAATTTTGAAAGTTAGTAAAGATATCGGATAGAAATAATTTCTTTGTAGAAGTAGTAGTGCAGGTTGAACTTCTTTAATAACTGATTAAACTTCCACCATCCATATCAAAGCTTAAGAATTCATTCCGTTCCTTTGTCTCGGACTTCAAGTTGGCTAAGAGTAAAGCAGGATTTAATAACATTTAATATTTAAGCTGTGGTAGAAGTAGAAATATACGAGAAGGAGTGTTATTACCGCAAAGTGTGCTATGCGCGCAATAAAATCTCAAGTAATAATCTCAATTTTACGACTATCTTTGTTGGGCACGGGTTTCTCGATTCTTGCATATTTATAAACTATATACATATATATGCATATATGTATGTATGTATTTATGTACAACAATAAGGTGTGTTTTATAGTTAGCCCTCGAGTCTGCCTCTGCTTACCTACTTTGTAATGTGTAAGCGGAATGCGGTATCCTCCACTTTAACAAAATTGGAAAATTACCTGGCAACCATTAGGCGCACTATACGTATGACTACAAATCGCGCGGTTAGCTTCTGAGGTTTCTTATATTCCGTTCAACTTCCAATATAAGACTACTGAAGGTCTGGCCTAAGTTTAATCCGAAGAGTTTAAATTGATACATGACCGCCTATGGCAGTTTTAGAATTTCATTCTATTCTCATTCGTTCATATAAGGCCCTACGTATATTTATACCCAAGGTCCCAATCACTGAGACCGTTAATCTTAAGCCTAGAATCAAGCCAAACTAATCTAACTGTGATAAATTCCAACCAGAATAATGAGATTCGAATTTTAAAGATGAAAATATGATGTAAAAAATCCCTCATTTCAGTTGTTTTCATAAAGTTGTTCCACCTCGAAGCTGGACTCGATCGACCTTAACTACTTTTGCCTGGTACAAAGGATGTTTCTGCAACGAATGATATCAGAAATGGCGATATTGAAAAACCTGAAATTCGCATTTCACGTTTCGTTTGTCTAAATTTCTTCGCTCATCAGTCTTTTAGAAAGTTCAAATAAGTCAGATTCACGATTAGAATTTCATAGAATTCACATCTCATGTGATCTCGCAATTTAATCTCGAGAGTTCACGGTAAATAAGACGATATACATCTCATCGTCAGTTGTGGTAGTGAGAAGGTTGAGACAGAACGTCGCATCCCGCATAATGAATTATTCAACTATTCGAAGTTTCGGAATACCTATTTGAAGTCCGAAATCGCATTCATGGATTATTTACCCTGGTCTGAGGAACAACGTTAATATCAAGGGTGTAAAAATTTAGCCTAATATATATATATATATATATATATATATATATATATATATATTTTTTTTCAAACTTTGAATAATCAATACCAATTACATCTAACCGAATGACGCGATGAATACCTATACCTACCTATAATGTACTGCTACATCTACTTTGAATAAATGATTATCCGAATCGCGGAAGTTACGTGATAATCAAACTTTTATATCTGTACAAAACGGAAACAGACGTAATGAGCTGCACTGAGTTAGATAACCAGCGATAAACAAACACGCCATATTTATCTCGAGAGTTTTATTCATCTGAAATCCACTTCCTGTTCATTTTCTTTTTTCCTTTTTTTAACTTCCCGCAATGAAAATTGAAAATTTTCATAAAAAAGGGAAGTTATTGGTTTCGGGCCGATTTTCGAAAATCGAGGTTTCATCAGATCTCGACGTTTTGGGGTCCGAAGAAACTATTCTGACTATTTTTGGATGGACGTCCGTATGTGTGTGTGTGTGTGTGTGTAAACAAATTTTTGTCGTACGATATCTTCAGAAGGAATCGACCGATTGAAATGGTTCTTATGGAGATCGATCGGGTTTATCAAGACTTAGATCTGATTAGATTTTGAAGTCGATCGGTCAAGTAGTTTCAAAGTTATTTGAAAAATAAAAATTAAGAACAATTTTTTTTCATGTTTTTAGCGCATAACTCCTAAACTGTTCGTGCGATTAGTCTCAAAACTTGATCAGACTTAGCTCTTGGATAGCCCTTTCGATCGCCGCGAAATTCATCAAAATCGAACGATTGATTTAAAAAATATTGCACGACGAAAATTTCTCTTTTTCTCGTACGATACCTTTGGAACGAATTAACCGATTTGAATGATTCTTGGGGCGATCGAAAGGGTTCATCAAGACTTGGATCTGATTAGATTTTGGAATCGATCGGTCGAGTAGTTTCAAAGTTATTCGAAGAATAGAAATTGAAGACAAAAAGATTTGTATACGGCAAACTAATAATACTTATAACCTTCTTTAATTTATTATAAACAAAATAGTATCAATTAATTGTAACGTATTTAACACAGCGGGAAGTTTTCGGGTTGGCCCACAGGTCAACCGGTTTCCTGATTTTTTTTTTTCTATACTGCTTTATGGAAAGGCAGCAGAAGCTTTTCGACATTTTTCATCAAGATTAAACCCGATTTATCCGAAGACTTTCAACATCCGGTTCAAGATCACACCGAGAATAAGAAAACCGTTGACCCTCTATTTCCTAATAGTTTCTTAATTCTAAGATCATGGGAACAAGTGACCGATCGCTATGGCCCAACGATTGACCGTGATTAGTTCCAGCACTGAAATAGCTATACCATAATACTCGGATAAAAAGGAACTGGGCAAGGTTTTTTGGATATTGCAATTATGAGTTTGTGGACAATTTCTAAACACCCATTGGTCAAAGTCTGTCGTAAAATTTCAGTCGTCAAGTATACCCAGGTATCTAAACACGGTATCGTTAGGCCAGAAAAATTTTCGGGAAAGTTGACACGGCTTAAATTATTATGTTCATTAAGTAACACCGCGTGTCGTCCGGTGAGTCCACTGGATTGCTCGATGCCATACTTTCGCCAATCTTAGTCCCGCGTCGTTTTGTTTCAACACATAGAAACCGGATAATTAATCTTAAATCCTACAGGGATTCGAAGACTTTACTGCAATTACTTACCAGTTCCTGCGGTGCAGGTTATCGATATAATGTGCGAATTATATATACATTAGACTAGGCCAGAAAAATCAACTCCTTTTTTTTTTAAAGTATATCGAAAATATTGTTTGGGGTGACAAAAAAAAATTATTGTGAGAATTTGGGTCCTTAATATTAAGAGGTCTATCATCGCAATTTTAGATTTTTTTGTCCTGAGCGGGTTTTTGTCTCAGAACTCCCAAACCATTGAGTTAAACAAAATTGACTCGCAGATATTTTTTGAAGGAAATTGAATGCTCTATAAAAAAGGTCTTATTGAAATTTTCCGTCAGATGAACCGTTTCCTCACAATCATGCCTTAAAAATTGGTATAGTTTTACAATTTGATCTTTCAACTTTGGAATTTTGTAATTCATGTGAAAATCAGTACCCGGAAAAAAAACCGATAAATATTCTCATGGGAAATCAAATGCTCTACAAAAAAAGTCTCTTTACATTTTTGGCTAAATTCACTCCATCAAAAGTTATTCAAGGTTAAAGAAAAACTCGCTTAGGAAAAAAAAATCTAAAATTGCGATGATAGATCTCTTAATATTATTATTAAGGACTCAAATTCTCACAATAATTTTTTGTTTGTCACCCCAAACAATATTTTTGATATACTTACAAAAAAAAAAAAAAAAAGAAAATAGTCGATTTTTTTGGCCCAGTCTAATATACATATATATCTGATCGGAATGGTAAATAACAGCCGGATTCGATTCGATCGAAGACAATCGATTAGTGCAGTACAAAAGTTTGAATGACAGGAAAGGACGGCGGCTATGTAGTTACTGTTAATGAATTTGGTGTGCAGTTTCATCATGTGACAATTAGGTATCTATCCAACACGTGATACGTGATGTTCGTTTTATCGTAAATGCCAGAATGGAGAACGTCCGGGTAGCGACTACCGACCAATTTACAATAAAATCCTGCTTCCTGGTGAACGCGAAAGTCAGATTATACGTAAATTTTTTTTTCAAATAAACTGATGAATCATTATTTAACACAGAAAAACACATCGTCATTTAAAGTTCAGACACCAGCCTTTGTAAGTCTAAGTTCATGAGACTTTCTACAGAGTTTCTAGTTTTAGAATTATCCAAAAATTTCTGAAGAAATAATCAAAATCGAGTGACATTATCAGAGTCCAGAATTCTTAATACTCTCATACTTCGTACTCTGTAATAATCGATCGGTCGCTGAATAAATCCTCGCGATTTTTCAAACGGATGAAATGTCCCGTAATTTCACAGAGAAATACGAATCCGGCTTTCTTAAAGCCGGAGGCAAAGTCGCAAAATCTTTTCACGAGTTAGTCACATGGAGTTAGTATGACAGCTTGATGTTCGTGTAACCAGTTTATGGTCTTAACTTTAGAGTTGATCCAGGTGCTGATTTGCAGGTTGCTTAACAGTTATCCTTCACAAAGTCAGATTAGTATCTATTTCCTTATAAAAATGTATAAAAGGAAGTAGTCAGTAGCTTAAAGACCATACGTACTGAAGTCAACCAGTCATCGTATCTCGAAGATAACACCCTAGTCTCTGATCGAGCGTTTTATAGCTTGTTCGACATCGCATACGATGATATGCTGCAACCCGAAGTACAGTGTGAAATAAATCCTGAAGTTTATTTCGCAAGAACTAAGAATTTTACAATATCAGGACGACTTTCGTTTCGAAGTATTTTTTTTTTTTTTTTTTTCTAATCAACTTACTTAACAACTTTTCCTTTATCCTTCACGTATAAAACGTTTCTTATTTTATTCACGAGGTCAAAACCCCGCACGTTTCTCGTCTGCTCGAGGCAAACTTGATTCTGGGTTCTGTGAACGTGCCGTTGTTAATTCCATTTGCATGATGACTGTGCGCTGTCTCACTGACTGTCTGTCTTCAGCCTAGCTGGTTTCGGTGTGACAGTTGACATAATAATTGACTGGTTCACGGTAAAATTATACGATTTCAACGGCGTAGCGAAACGCGCACACACACACACACATACATACACTCATATCCAATGTATGCACGTAAATGAACAAAGTGGGTACCTACACACACTGAATATAATAGCATAACGAGTTTAATAACACACGCGTAACTATGTGTATTGCTGTAAAAGTTGAATACTATAAGTATAATACATAGGTAACGGAGGCACAGGTAGGTATACGTACACCTGTGTCGTCAAAAGAAACTGCTTATTTAAGGAGGCCGTAGCCGTGGGGATTTTTAAATTTTACTAACTTTCATTCGACTTTTTCTCGCGGTAGGTATAACCTATACGTTCAACTATAATAATACCAATATCACGCAACTGTAGGATACGGTGAATTGAAACGGTCGAATTATTATGACTTAACCGAATCTAATTAGCAAGAAGTAGCGAGAGAAAGAGAGATAAAGATTGAGAGAGCGAAAACGGGCGGTGAATTTATGCAATATACTATATAATGCATTATTTGTACTCCTAAACAAGCCCGTTCGCTATGTGGTTCATGGTCATCTATTATATTTCTCCTCTTACTTTTGTCTCGTTATTTATATTATAAAAATTACTCACAAACTTACAAACGAGCGTGACTACTACATTATAATATCAAGACAGTGGAATTTTTACCAAATTCTAAATTTTAATTATACTCACAAGTACGTACCTTATACAGTCATATGCTTGTCGAGGTCACTACAGAGTAATTTCATTCCACGGTTCTTTTCTTCTATTCTCTTTCTGTTCTTCGGGTTAATTATTTCTGCCATTTAATCACTGCAGGAAAAGTTGTGGCTTTCAGTTTTTTAACCATTTTATTATTTCTATTTCGGCTGAATGATATACCGTGAGGTTATAGGGAAGGGAATCACAGGGTGCAGGCTACCCAACAGTCAAATTTCCGAAGATTGCCAAAGGCAGGGCATTGTCATTAATGCAAGGGAGACGCGAAAATTTCTGTTAGCTGACGACTCAACTGTCAGATTGTTGGGTTAAAAATAATTATTATAGCGAACTTGAAGAATCCGATCGGAATAAAGTTAATTAGCAAGATTCATCAATATTAATTTGTAAAGAAGTTGCAACAGTTAATGAATGAATTATGGCCGGTTTCACCAACGACGAATAGATTTCATTCGTAAAATATCTTTAATCGTCGAATAAAAGTCGAAAATTTAATGTTAAATAGTTTTCTGTTTTTAGTGAATAGAATTTAATCTACAAATAAAAGTTATTCGTCGTTGTTGAAAACGGCCATAATTCATTAATTAACTGTTGCAACTTTTTCACAAATCAATATTGATGAATCTTGCATGTTAACTTTATTCCGATCAGATTCTTCAATTTCACTCTGACAATTTTTTTAACCTATCAACCGGACAGTTTAATCGTCGATCTAGCCATCTAGCGGATTTCTCACCGTACTACACACATGGATACAACACATCCGTACATACACGTTCATGATTATGTGTCCATGTGTGTAGTACGGTGAGAAATCCGCTAGATGGCTAGATCGACTTTCATTTCCTCTTAATGACAAATACTCTGCACCTTCGGCAATCTTCGGAAATTTCGACTGTTGGGTTGCCTGCATCCTGTGATTTCCTTCCCTATAACCTCACGGTATAGGATATTGTCTTATAAATAGGCATATACAATGAGAAGCAATAAAATGGTTACAAATACAGAAGCGGATCTGACACGGTTTTCATTTTCTAGTTATAGTTTATATGAATTTTTCGATAAGATGATAATATATTTTCAGAATTCGACATTCGTATTAAAAACTCCTTCTTATGATTATACGAGGTAGCAGACTTTGAGTTGAGTTTTTCTTCTACACTGATTATGAGTACTGCAAATATTTTATAATTCGGAGTCCTAGACCGAATTGGAATTTCAAAGCAAACGTCGATCGAGTTTTCTAATTGTCAAATTTTGCATATATTCAGAAGTTCGTATGTATATGAATTATCAAATTCAATGATATGCCAATTTTTTCTAAAACTAGGTATAGATGTCAATATCACGTTCTGGTTTGTCGGACTAAGAATGCGAACACCTATTAGTTATACAATATACTATAAACAATAATGCCGTATATGTAAAAACAAAATATCTTTGTCTGCAGAGATGGAAGCACACGTATAAGAGAATTTCTGAAATGAGGGAATATGGACCAACGCGGATTAATGGATCTCGAAGTTTTTTTTTTTTTTTTCATAACGTACTTGATGAAAAAAAATATGGAAACTTCGTACAAAAGAAGAAACGAAATTTTTTTTTTCGATTTCTTGTATTTTGTATACCAAAGTCACAACATTTTGCCAATTCAAAATTCATAATTCATCACGAAGTTAATTTATATCATTGTGTTTTTGAAAAGAAAAAACTATATTTGTTTATCTTTTTTTTTGTAATAGAGGACAACAAAAAAAGGAGAATTTTTATCGGCAGATCTTTCATTTTGGAAGAACGAAACATTAGGAATATAATTTATGAAATTCGCGATGGTCTGTATTCACTGACTTTACTCTACAACCCAAAATTCTTTATCACATATGATACGACGCATAATCAAGATTCCTTTGAGATTTAAATTGCTACTTTTTGTCCCCATTACTTAATACAGAGTCGTCTCGAACGAGGATAGAAACTGTATATATACGTGTCTGACACGTCTGCGTCTTAAATTTTGCATCATATCTTCGCGTCCGCCCACGCCATTCCGCGAGCTCGCGGTTATAAATGGACCAGATAATATTTATGCCGCGGAACTAATCTACCGTGTGTTAACCTCTTTCTTTGACCACTATAACTGGCAAATAAACCAAAATTTATATATGGGATATTCACTGTCAAAACGTACGGGAATAAGAATTCGTATTTTTGATTCCATCAAAATTTTTATGAGTGATTATACCTAATGAGAAATGCTTTCATGATTTTTTTCGAGTTTTTTCGTTTATCCGTTCTTGAGTTATGAATTTTCGAAAAAAAAAAAAAAAGTTCAAGAAAAGATGAACGAAAAAAATCAAAAAAAATCATGAAAACTCCTCTCATTAGGTGTAATCACCCATAAAAATTTTGATGGAATTCAAAATTCGAATTTTTATTCCCTTATGTTTTGACTAAGAATACCCCATATTCACATGTACGGATAAAAAAATCGTCAATTTTCACCGTTAATAAATTTTTTTCTTTTTAAAACCGCTGCAATGTACCCTGTGTAAAAATATTCTATTGACTCAGTTTTTTCACAACTGATTACCAGACGTTTTTTAAATATATATAAAACAAAATTATTTTGGATATAACGAACTTCACGTATACATATATATACGTTTGCAATACACCGTTCGTTAATTGAGTGTTTGATTTACTGTACGTACAAAAAAGAGCCCCAGGATCGGTATTATTTCTCGCCAATTTTATTCATACCACCGTTGCTATTATATGGTACTTTTAAAATGATTACGTCACTCAATCTTGTATTCACAGCTTCCATACCATACTATGAGCAAACTTATGAACGTAATAAACATTTCAAACGCAATTACCTATCCTTATATAACGGGTGATTCATTTAAATCGCCTCAGGCCGATATTTCCGAAACTAAGCAAGACACGAAAAAAAGTTTGGTATAAAATATTCAGGGTTTAGAGGGGGGCGAAATTTGGTGGTATCAGAATTTCCGTAAATTGAGTCACCGAGGTCAGGTGAAGGTTAACTTTGTTTTGTTTAATGGAAACCCACAATTTTCATCACATAATTTTGTTCTACTTAAAAAATCAACCGACTTTAGTATGAAACATTTTTTTGTGAGACATCAAGTTTTTATGATATTCAACTGAACAACTAGAGATTTTTGAACTTCTGAAAACATTTCACCTCCAAACTATCAAGTGTGGAGAAAAATTGCAAGGGATAAAAAGTGCGTAATTTCATGCAAGAATTCTTGGACAATGATTGAAGAATTTTTTCCAATAACTTTTTATTGTAGCTTCTTCAATTGCCTGAAAAACAGCAGCAATTGTGAAAAAAAAAATCTGCAATTATTCTCCAAGAATCTTTACATAAAATTACGCACTTTTTGTCAATGTAATCTTTCTCCAAACTTGATAGTTTAGAGGTGAAATGTTTTTAAAAGTTCAAAAATCTCTAGTTGTTCAGTTGAATATGATAAAGACTTGATGTCTCACAAAAAAATGTTTCATACGAAAGTCGTTTGATTTTTCAAGTAGAACAAAATTACGTAATGAAAAATATGAGTTTCTATTAAAAAAAAACAAAGTTGACCTTCACCTGACCTCGGCGGCTCCATTTACGGAAATACTGATACCACCAAGTTTCGTCCCTCTCTGAACCCGGAATATTTTATACCGATATTTTTGTTCGTATCTTGCTTAGTTTCTGAAAAATCGGCCTGGGGCGATTAAAATGAATCACCCGGTATATATATGTACATTCACTGATGAGTTGGCGGTAGATGAAATAACAACAACTAGATATTTATTTTGTACCTATCTATAGCGATGGGTAGATACTTTTTAGATTATTTTGAGAAAGACAGAGATAGAGAGTCATGCTCGGAGTCATGTCTGCTGCAGGTAAAACTCAAACAGGTGGCATGCAAGTATAGCTATAAAATAAAAAAGGTGTATAAAAGAGAGACAGAGAGAAAGAAACTGTTGAGATATTCAGCAGGCCGGATGAGGTCGAACACCGACAGTGGTCCACCTTGAGCGGAATTTTTATGAGTTCGTAAATTTTACTAACAAAGCAGTATAGTACGACGTCGCAGTTACGGCAGCGGCGATTTGCGCGGACCCCCGACATCGAGATGATCAATTGAACCCTTCATCTCCCAATTTATAAGAAATTCATAGACTTCTTGATCATATCATATTCTTATATCACAAGTATGTATGTACGTATATTATACATGTAGAAGAGGACATGGAAATGAGAATATTAAGATAAAGAGATGGTCATACCGAAGGATGAGTAAATTCTTCTAAAAGCAACAATTTTTCGGAATTAAACGTAGCACATACCATTACATGTTTATATACATTTTAAAATAATCGCATCGCTTCAGTGAAGATCAGGAACTATGGAGAGTACGACATCCGGACGAGTTGTCTGATCGAGCCTATCAATTTTTTAAATCTAAAACTCGGTTTTCTTTTAGGGCTTTCTACTTTTTTTTTTTCATCTTATTATATTATTATTAATAATAATAATAATATGAGGTTTAGACGATTTTCTCTTTCTCTCTCTCTGTAGGTTGGAAAAAAAAATTAGAAAGTCGAAATTTGCACGGGCTTTCCAGCACCAGAATTTAGAGGAAGAAATTTTATTCGAGTAAAGATGATTTTTCGATATATTATTTTCGACTGCATGAATTTCGAGTAAGAATCATTATTTTTAACAGTCGATGTATAATATCAAAAGCGAGAAGTTGTTACATTTCATTTTTTTGTTCCCACTGCACAAAAACTAATGAATCGATTTATTCCGAAATTCGACGAGATTTAAGTTGGAGCAAATCGGAACAAGATTTCATACTCGCGGTTTGATTACGATAGTTTATCTTCCTTTTTTAACTTCCCGCGATGAAAATTGAAAATCGGTTTCGGTCCGATTTTCGAAAATTGATTTTTCATCAGATCTCGAAGTTTTCGGGGTCCCAGGAAACTATTCTGACTATTTTTGGATGGACGTCCGTGTGCGTGTGTGTGTGTGTGTGCAAACAAATTTATATCGTACGAAATCTTTAGAACAAATCGACCGATTGGAATGGTTCTGATGGCGATCGAAAGGGTTTATCAAGACTTAGATCTGATTAGATTTTGGAGTCGATCGGTCGTGTAGTTTCAAAGTTATTTGATAAATAAAAATTAAAAAACAATTTTTTTTAATGTTTTTAGAGCATAATTCCTAAACTGTTCGTGCGATTAGTCTCAAAACTTGATCAGACTTAGCTCTTGGATAGCCCTTTCGATCGCCGCAAAATTCATCAAAATCGAACGATTGATTTAAAAAATATTGCACGACGAAAATTTCTCTTTTTCTCGTACGATACCTTTGGAACGAATTAACCGATTTGAATGATTCTTGGGGCGATCGAAAGGGTTCATCAAGACTTGGATCTGATTAGATTTTGGAATCGATCGGTCGAGTAGTTTCAAAGTTATTCGAAGAATAAAAATTGAAAAAAAAAAAGATTTGTATAGGGAAAACTAATTATACTTATAACCTTCTTTAATTTATTATAAACACAATAGTATCAATTCATTGTAACGTATTTAACACAGCGGGAATTTTTAGGGTTGGCCCAGAGGTCAACCGGTTTCCTGATTCTTTTTTTTATCGAAAATTGTAAGGTAAAATATATAAAAAGCAAAAAAACCAAACGACTATACATACATATATAACATACCTACCTGCAACCAATCACCAAAATAACAATTGCGAAATAAAATAAAACCAATTGAATACAACCGGAGTCTAGGTTCGCGTATACATATAATACATACAGCTACTTATATCTTTGATCTCAGTACAGTACATATAGTATAATGAGTGGTATAAAATATTTGGTAACAACTTTCCCTCTATAAGACTGCAGCATGTCGATCTTGTCTAAAAAAAATTAAATTAGGTTTTCTATGGTTCAACGTATATCCACAATACGTGCAAGAATCGTTATTATCTACTGCAAAAGTCATACGTAATCCTGCAGCCGTATTTTACATATATACATGTATAAAAATCAGCACATTCTGTACGATTAACCAAAAAAAAGAAAAAGAAACAGAAAAAGAAAAATCATCATTTGGACAGGAATAATAAAGCGACGTTACATAACACGTCGATATTTTTTTGACATTTCTTTTCTACCCCTGCACGTGTACCTACAAAAGTCGCTCTATAACAAACGATATAATTTCACTTAAAGCATGCATGTGAATTTCAACTAACGGACAAATTCACGTAGATAATTCACACCTAAAGTAGCCGATGATTATTTAATGGAAAACACATGTCTATATAGACTCGTGGTCCACTTGGTCAGTCAGACTTTGACGATGGTCGCCTTGGTCGCGAGGCGTGAATACAGAACAAACCAGCTAGCACTCACTCACTCACTCAGTATATAGATACATAGAAAAATACATACATACATACGTGAAAGTGAAAGTCTGTACTGACAATGAACGGGTATTAAGTACAGTACCTACACCGACCCATTATGTTAGATTTTATTATATTAATCTACGCGCACAATGCAATCACAACATTTCACTTGGTAATTTAGAGTAAAATAAAAAGTCCTGATCTATACGAAGGTGTAATTTGTCGGTACCTGTGCCATTAGCTATCTCTTGACTTAGCCCCACTCCAATAACTTGCAGTAAAAGAAGTCTACGAAATATCTCATGGCAGCTGACCAAAACTCTTTCAAAGTCATTGAAATTCTTTCTAAATTTCTTCAAGTCTCCGAAATTCATCTGCAAGTTATCCAAAGCCGTCGACAAGATTCTAAAAATTTCTCTCATATTCTGATAGTGATTTACAATAATTTGAAAATGATTCATTACCGAACCGAAATTCATTGATAGTCATTTGAAATAAACGGAAGTCGTAAACGGTCATTGAACATGTTTTACTTTACGTCTTGGACCCATTCACCACGTCTTTAGGCATTTTTCAAACGACTTTTAACGGCTTGTAGTTGATCTCGGCGCAGTTTCTTGTGTCCTGAATCATTCTAGCACCTTTTGAGTCGATTACAACGAGTCTTTGATGTCTCTTCACTAATGTTGTCGTAAATTTCGGCTTTTTTTTTTGCTGATATATGAACACGATTATGGTTAATTTTAGCGTATTAAATTGTGCTGTAACTCAACTTCAGCATATACATTAAGTAACTGTGTGAAATTGTTTGAAATCAATCATATAGAGTGTGCTATTAGCCTCTGTCAGTAATTTGAAAATATAATTAGCAATTTAGCGATAGGTTGCACATAGTAATAATCCGTAATAATTGAAAGTTAAGTTAAGTCAAGGAAGTCAGTGAAGTGATTTAAGCTCACTTATATAAAGTCATACGGAATCGAATCGAAAATTGCTCCGATTAAAGCGTACGTATGTTTACGACAATCAAGTTTTAAATATTATACGGAAATGAATGAAGGATGTTAAATAAGAAAATAAATAAATTAGGATACGATTGTAATTCTTAAATCATAATTTTTAGTTCCTGTGCCTTCACAACGTCTAATTAATCCTCCGTGAAGATGAATAATAATCGGTATTAGATATATCTGTGAATTTCATATTATATATGTATATACGTATGATGTGAGTTGCATTTGAAGTTATTAGCAACGCACTTCCTGGACACATTATATTCCGTGAAGGTAAATAGTCTAGGTCTGTATTAACTTCCATCAGATCTGCAGGCATAGGTAGTTGTGTATTATGTGCTTTATATCTATAGAGTGAGTGTTAATTAAACAATAAAATTGCTATAAAGAAAGAAAGTAACTTTTCTTTGAATTTCCGTGGGACTGGCGAATGAATTAATTTTAATTAAGAATTAAAGTAAGGCTGCCGCAGGCTGTGCACAGCTAACGGTGAGATAAGTATAGGAATTAACTTATATATACAGTTTCCTACTTCTTATATATTATACTGTTTGCAGCTTGGTACAATAATAATTGCGCAACTTTCTATGATTTTGTAATAGCGAATGGGTTTATTGTTTCGGCACAGCGAACCGGCTAAGACGTGACGCCTTCGTCTAGAAAGACAATATTTAAATAAACTAGAGCTGAGAGAAGGTATAACCATTATACTTAATGATCACTTTTCTATGTGTGTAAAAATGAGATATGTACGTTGACAATCGAAAGTATGGGTGAAGAAGCGTATCTCAATATACTAATTATCTTCGTTAAATAGTTTAGTCACAGGTGTAAAACAGTCCGATATAAACTGTTCGGCAATCAATTAGATAACACAATCTGTTTTTTTTTTTTTTTTTTTGCAACACTCAACTGGGTAGAGACTATTTGAAAAATTATGACGTAGACAATCGAAAGTATAAGTGAAGAGGCGTATCTCAATCTACTGATTTTTCTCCCTTAAAAGGTGACTTTTTTTACCTTGAACGAATCACAGTCAAGGGATTTCTCTTCGGGTCACTTTGCGCAGGATTCTAAGACTATCCGTAGTCCGATTCAATTAGTTAAAGGCTGGTTTTTTCCTTGAGACAATACTCGAACAAACGACCGTTGGAATTGTTGATAAAATAAAAACTACAAAAAATATGCCACCTTTTGTATCAAGTTTTGTAAAAAAAAAAAGAAACGAAAAATACATTTTTAATCATAAAAAATGCCACAGCTTCGAAAATTTTGTGGACAAAATAAATTCTAAAACCTATCCCACGGAAGATTGTTCAAGGAAAATAACCAGCCCCTAAACATCTGCATTGATCCAAGGGTACTCCTTATATCCTGCGGTATAGTCACCAAAGCGAAACACTTCTGTGACGTTATCCTTGAAGCGTTGCACATTGCGGCTATACCTCGTGTCGTAGTAAACTGCATCCTGCATCGTTCATCCATGTATTTACCAATTTGCCTAAGCCTCTTTCCCAGTTGAGAAGCTCGGTCGGTGCTCCCAGTAAATTAAGCTTTAAAATCAATACCCAGATCGGTCGAGGACCATGATCTATAAAAATGTGAAATTTTTGACGATGAAAAATATCATATCTTCGAAAATTTGTCGAATAACCGAAAGTTATCCTACGACACAAAATAACCAAATAAAAATTCTCTCGCTGTGATTCGCTTCGAAGATCAAAATCGACTTTTAATAAGTGAGATTCTATAGGGTAGGAGTACATAAATTCGTTTCCCTGATTTGAAAACGATATAAAAACAGCAACAAGTCGACAAGTTTAACAACAGTTGATACATAATTAAACTACAGGCATCACCACAGTCGATTGATAGTCGATTTGTACGGCTAGTAGGAATCCTAGCGCAGCTGTAGCGACTTTAATAGATCGCGTATCTGATACGCGACCTTTGGAATCGCGAGAGTTAAAGGTCAGACTACAAATATATCCCGATTGAATCGAAGGGCCGCTACGTTCGGGTTCAACGACGTTTACAAAACTGTTCATCAAGCGTACCTAATCGGCTGTTTGACCCGAATAAATACAATTACATCTTATATATCTACACGTGTGCCTTAATGGCGAGTATATATGTATATAAGTATCTATGTATGTGTATAGAAATAAGTAAGAGTTCACCTCTTATTTACATATGCCAAACTCTCTATTTAATTCTATATACAAGATTTACAAATTTAATTTGTAATATCAATCAATCAATTGCGGGAATTGTTAAAAATTATAGGAAAAATAAAAATTTGACAAAATCTTATATTATAAGATATGATCGCTGCTGAATAAAATCGATTGATAAATCGATCACGAATGAGATTATTCTTTAATTACTTTTTGTTGAACGTTCAATTGAATTTCTTTTTCTTCCTTTTTTTTTTTTTTTTTTTTAAATTCTCATTTTTCATGTAAGAACAGAAAAAGAATAGGACAGGTACGAATTTATAAACGCTCTTCCGCGGTCAATTTGTCGAGTTTTATAAAAGAAGTGAATCGAAATATATATATATCAGTTGCTTTAGCTGCAGCGTAAAAAAAAAGTATGAGAAAAATGACGTTTCAAGGATTTTAAAAGGTTTCCTGTCGACGACCGCGCGGTGTCAAACTGAGCTACAACTCTCCATTATCCCATATTTGGTATTTCGAACTACGCTTTGTACGTCTAAAGCATATGAGAGCGTAATTAAAATAGCGAAAAAGAGACAGAAAGAAAGATATAAGACGGTACTTGTACTATACCGGGTGATTCATTTTAATCACCTCAGACCGATTTTTTCGAAACTAAGAAAGATACGAAAGAAATATTGGTATAAAATATTCAGGGTTCAGAGGGAGACGAAACTTGGTGGTATCAGTATTTTCGTAAATGAAGCTGCCGAGGTCAGGTGAAGGTCAACTTTGTTTTTTTAAATAGAAACTTATATTTTTCATTGCGTAATTTCGTTCTACTTGAAAAATCAAACGACTTTCGTATGTAATATTTTTTTGTGAGACATCAAGTTTTTATGATATTCAACTGAACAACTAGAGATTTCTGAACTTTTAAGAACATTTCACCTCTAAACTATCAAGTTTGGAGAAAGATTGCATCGACAAAAAGTGCGTAATTTTATGTAAAGATTCTTGGAGAATAATTGCAGATTTTTTTTTTTTTTTTAACAATTTCTGCTTTTTTTTACGCAATTAAAGAAGCTACAATAAAAAGTTATTGGAAAAAATTCTTCAATCATTGTCCAAGAATTTTCGCATGCAATCACGCACTTTTTGTCTCTTGCAATTTTCCTCCAAACTTGATAGTTTGGAGGTAAAATGTTCTCAAAAGTTCAAAAATCTCTAGTTGTTCAGTTGAATATCATAAAAACTTGATGTTTCACAAAAAAAATGTTTCATACAAAAGTCGTTTGATTTTTCAAGTTGAACAAAATTATGCGATGAAAAATGTGGGTTTCCATGAAAAAAAAAAAACAAAGTTGACCTTCACCTGACCTCGGCGGCTCCATTTACGAAAATACTAATACCACTAAGTTTCATCCCTCTCTGAACCCTGAATATTTTATACCGAACTTTTTTCGTATCTTGTTTAGTTCCAGAAATATCAGCCTGGGACGATGAAAAATGAATTACACGATATATCTGGAAAATTTCGTTTTGATTTATTTATTTTTTCAGTGAAAAGTTGCCAAAAATTTTTACCATCTTTACCGGCCGATGAGTTAAAAGATAAAATTAATTTGTAATTAATTCAATGAATGAAAATAACGAAGTTTTTCAACTTTCTATTCATACCAAACCCCCCTCTTTATTTTCTTGGATTATTATTCGACTCTAATTTTTCTTACGTTTAGGATCGCAGAGTCTACATATACCTACACATGTAAGTATAATATACATATAGGTATACCATATATTATATACCTACTTAATTAAATGCGTATATCATTGGCAATCGAGATTTATATTTGCAATTAACTAACTTCGATCTACCTTAAATAGATCGGACAACATATGTATATCGGCTATATATATATACGATAGAGCAATAATCATTAATTACAATCTCCAATCAACTGTTGGTAATACACATAATGCGGACGTCGCCTAACAACGACCTGCTGCTCCTAAGATGAACAACGACAAATTAATGGCCTGGTAAGTCGTATAGTATACGGCGACTATCAGCTTCCCCTTATGCTCAGAGCATTGCAGTCTTCAACCCCGAGGGAATATTAATCAAAAATTTCTCTTACTTAAACCGCATATGAGATTAGAAACGTCACTAATCTCATTTCCGGTCTGAAATTTATAATTTCTTTGATTTTATTCGTTAAGTTTACTTTATCGATTATTATTATTATTATTATTATTATTATTATTTTTTATGGAATTGAGGGAAAAAGCAACCTTTTCAATTAAAGTAAATAAATTTACAGAAATTTTTTTCTGACCTGCAGGAAATGAACTGGGTACGACGTTGCTTATTGTTAAACGTAGCTGCAGATCGTGATCGGTTTTATAACAAACCTGTAAAAGTATGGTTCTACTTTATTGATAAAAGATTGTTGTAAGTGCCAATAATTTTGCTACCGCATCTCGGTAAAGCGCCAGGTAAAACCAGACGTCCATATTTGGAAAGCATGAGAGTTACCTGTAAATAAGCTGCTGGTTGTTACCAAATCGAGAAAAATTCTTTCCTTATCTAGATTTCCAACGTGCGTTTCGATTATTTCAATATATATATATATATATATACATATACGTTTGAATAAATTATTATATCTATTAATTATCTTTTCGCACAAGGCAATACGTATTATACTCTATATATATACAAATATTATACATATATATAGGTATGTGTACGTATATGTACATAAGCGTTATTAGAGAATTAAGTTATCCTCGAAGGTGTGAATCGATGATATTATTAATTTGAGCAACTGTTTATCTAATTTCGTGATCAAATAACACTAAATCAACGGGTTGCAGATAATCAATTAATTTAATCCGTTATTAATTGTGATGAAAAATTTTCATCATCTATATGGAAACCCATGCAATTATTGAAAATGTGAAGAATTTAGATTGTCAGTAAAAACAAAGCCGAAAAAACAGTTTTTCGGGATACTTTTCATCAAAAAGAAAACGTTTGTCAAGGAAAGAAAAAATATCAAAAAGTAATGAAAACTCTAAATATAAGATTGAAATTAAAAATCTCACAAAAAAAAAAAAAAAAAAACGCGCTATATATTGACAAACAACAATTTCCTACAGTTCATTTCACTTTAATTCGATCTGGGTATATTTAAAATTTTTTTGGTATCATTGGCAAGGAATGTCCTATATATACCGTGAGCGTCAGGTGAACCGGGTCAGTGAAACGACGATGGCGCTAGCTTTCTTGAAATTTATAAGGGGAACTAACTCACATCCCGAAAATATCCCTAGGCCTTTCGAAGCGTAGATGCGGACCGCCATTAAATATGTTAGACAGCTATCGAAATGTTTTTCGAGGTTATGTTTCACAGGTCACAAAGATTTGCAGTAGAATTTTTAGAATTTCCAGACATGTGTTTACAATAACTAACGATTAACCAAAACGCTGTAGTTCGATGATCTATTGTCTTGATCTAAAACATTCATAACGTATTTTCACTATCTCGTGTACAACTCTACAATACTCTATAACCCTAAAAACACTCCTGATATCTGTCAACCAAATACAATGGCCGCCTCCACGGACCATGCAGTAAACATATGAAATCGCAACTGAACTAGGGATATTCTTGGTGTATTGGCTCTCCCTTTAAATTTCAAGAAAACTAGCGCCATCGTCGTTTCACTGACCCGGTTCACCAGACGCTCACGGTATAAAATTCTTAACTCGGAAGAACATATTCATTCATTCAGAAAGGTAATACAGAGAAAAAAGTATAGGTTTGTTGGTAAAATATCGAAAATCGATTCATTTCCGGTATAACCGGAAGTTCAAATTAAACGAGACATGGCAATTTTTCATGCCTATCATTTGGTTGTAAAGTCCTGTGAATTTCAGAATGTTTCATCGAGCCGTTTCCGAGATTACAGCGCGAGTTTGTCGAACAGACGGACAGACAGACCGACGTCTTTCTAAAAACCTGTTTTCCGGATTCTAGAAGGTCGAAAACGTAAAGATTCGTTAAAATTAACAAAAGTCACTTTTCGACCAAAACCAATACTTTTCTTATATCACCGTAGGTGATGAAAAGTAATTAATCAAAGGTTCCATTTTTATCGCGGATATTAGTATAAAAGTATAAAATTTGACCAGATATATATGACAACTTTTTTCATGCCCATGATTTCTGATTTTATTTATTTATTTATTAATCTAGCCATTTTTTAGATTATTTCGTTGAGTTTGTCGAAGCATCATTCCTTTCGATTCATTTTTTCAAATATCTAATACTAGAGCCGTGAAAATATGAAGATTCGTTAAAATGATCATAACATTATTTTTCGAGATAAATGTGATAAAAAATAAAACAAAGAAATTAAAAAAAAAAATAGAAATCGTGTTTTGAATATTTAAAAAATTCTTACCTTTTACAACCCCGTGCTGCATCGTCGTCATCGGCTGGAGCCCCCGCGCCTGAGTCCTGGAACGAGAGGAAAAATCGACTTTTAATAAAACAAAAAAAAAAAAAAGAGAAACAAAAAAAAGTGGTAACAAATTAACTCGTCCAATATTCTTGTAAAACAATTTTGAGTTATAGGTGAAGTACCTATATAGGGGAGAGCGGGGCAAAGTGGCCGCCTCGGCTGAAAATCAACCAAAACATTTCGAAAAAAAAAAAAGAATTTGCATTGAAAATAAAAATTATTGATTTTTTTTTTATGTTTAAATAAACAATTTTGACTGATTCACCGAATTTTTTGATCCAAGGAACGTCGATAAACTGTAAAAAATCGTTTTCCAGAAAAAAAAAAGCCGAGGTGGCCACTTTGCCCCGCTCTCCCCTATATACAAGGCGTAGATAGCTAAGGCGGTAAAGGTAATAGACGTTGGGATTCGTTGTCGTGATATTAATTTCCTGGATGACAATTTCTGCCCACGATTTAGTAATTGAAAACGATGAGATTGTTCAGTTTAAGTCGCGGCGGCGGCGGCGGCGGTATTATAATATACTGAATATAATAAGAAAATAAAACGTGGGTTTAAAACACCAGCTGTTTAAATACAATCGCCAACCCTTTCGTTGTGCCGTCCGACGACAGTCATTGTCGAAAGACAATACAATGCCCGACACTTCTCTTCTCTTCTTGTCTCTTCTCTTTCATGGTTGCTGCAATTCTGCTGTAACGTATGTACAGTCGGGCAATTAAGTTCTTGTAGAATTGAAAATTGGGCTCAGACGTCTCAGTATCTACGCTGTTGAACAGGCTCATTCGATGCATTACGGCCGGTCGGTCAGCAATTATTTATTATACTGGGTGTCCTAATTTAATCTTACACCTGATTTATCTCGAAAAATACAGCTCTAATCAAGTATTGAGTATAGTGAAACTTTTAGGGTTCATAGGGGGAAAGAACTTGGCGTTGTTGGATTTTTCAGTGGAGGCGCCGTTGAGGTCAACTTTGTTTTTTTTTTAATGGAAACCCATATTTTCAATTACGTGATTTTGTTCTACTTAAAAAATCGAACAACTTTTATACGAAACATTTTTTTGTGAGACATCAATTTTTCATGATATTCAGCTGAAAAATTAGAGATTTTTTAACTTTTGAGGTTATTTCATCTCTAAACTATCATGTTTGGAGAAAAATTTCAAGAGATGAGAAGTTATTTCGTCCAAGTTATTTCATGCAAAGATACTCGGAGAATAATTGCAGAATTTTTTTCAAACAATTTGTGATTTTTTTTCACGCAATTGAAGAAACTGCAATAAAAAATTATTTGACAAAAAATTCTGCAATTATTCTCCAAAAATCTTTGCATGAAATAACACACTTTTTGTCTCTCGAAATTTTTCTCCAAACTTGATAATTTAGAGGTGAAATATCCTCAAAAGTTGAGAAATCTCTCGTTATTCAGCTGAATATCATGAAAAATTGATGTCTCACAAAAAAATGTTTTATACAAAAGTTGTTTGATTTTTTAAGTAGAACATAATCACGCAATTGAAAATATGGGTTTCCATTAAAAAAAAAGAAAGTTAACCTTCCCCTGACCTCAACGGAGCCTCTAATGAAAAATCCAACAACGCCAAGTTCTTTCCTCCTTTAAACCATAAAAGTTTCACTATACTTGGTACTTGATTGGAACAGTATTTTTCAAGATAAATCAAGTGTAAGATTAAAATGGGACACGCGGTATATATATTTCGGAAGTATGTCTTACTCCACTTTGAGTAGATAGTCTGCTCGATTTGCCTTCTGGAGGAGCGGGGTATACGGAGCCAGAGGCCTTCCGAACAGCGTAGACACTAAAACGCCTGATCCCAAATTTCAATCCTGCAAGAACTTTATTGATCGACTGTACATGCATACATACACGTCCCTCGAGATTATATTTTTAAATCGAAGACAATGGGTTTAAAGCGGTACGAAACAATACCAGAAATTCAGAATCTATATAATCAATCGCATAAATACTCTGTGACTATATAATAGAGCCAACACTTTAATTCCCGTTAATTAAAATGGCAAATTAGATACCTATAACTCAAATAACGATTTTAATCTCAATGACTGAAACAGCCAGAGTAGGTGTATAGCCCGATTTTGGAAAATTCACATACCTACCTTTTTCGAGGAATTGTAATTCACCTTTGAGAAAGGGATCGATATACTTGCGTGCGCCAGGGGCGGGGAGCGGAGGGAGGGGGGGGGGGGTACATGTTTCGTATAAATATAAATTGCGTACACGCACCGGGTTATAGATCTATACATATAGATAGGTGTATCAAATGACCGACAAACATGTGCTGTTGTTTTGCGGGTAATTGGTTACCTACCTATTCTTTTCTCCTCTTAGCTATAATGAGATTACGTAATTGAATTCTCTCGTGTTTCGATTTATTTCTAATAATAATAAATACCTGTAATTATGAGGCTGTGCAACGCGGCTGCAAAGGTCACGTAGAAAACTGCGTGTCTCGTAATTTCAAGTCTTATTGTTTAAGGGAAAAACTGCGAAACAAAAACTTCGAAGAGATGTTTGAGAAAAAAAAAATGTTTCGTTTCGATTATTATTTCAGTGTCTTGTATAGACTTAGCGTTTAATGCACCATACATTTCATTGCATGTCGAGAAGAGCTTCTGAATTTGTGCATCACGTTGCTCAACAGTTTCCGCATTTCGGAGTCTTAATTAAGCCAGGAATTCTCCCGTTTCATTAACCCAGGTCATTGCACTCGGTATTGTGCGAGAGAACGAAACTGCACACTACACATGGGCCTTGATCCCTGATCTGTAGGTATAATAGCGGTGCAGACATAAATACGGGTTTAAATATCGTCTGCTAAACTTCCTAAATAAATCTCTGGTCCCTGGTCAATGGTATATGATTTCACATTTTCTGTTAAATCCCGAATTTAAACAACGATTTTAATCACCATGTTGAGTTTTTTTGTAGACAGAAAGAAATACTCCGGTTGATATTCGCGGTGGACATGAGAGAGAAATATGATGACAAGCTATGACTAACCCTCGGAGCTTAGTACCTACAACCCTTTGTATCTTCACCCCTTACAGAATTTAGCATATAGAGGAAGGGTAGGCTGATGGATACCTAACAAAATGCACTTTCAGGGAGGAGAAAAAGGGATCGCATTTTTATAGTTCAACCCAAAAGGGTTGGTCCCCGACCGATCTGTCTATTGATTTTAAAGCTTAATTTACTGGGAGCACCGGCCGAGCTTCGCAACTGGGAAAGAGGCTTAGGCAAATTGGTAAATACATGGATGAACGATGCAGGATGCAGTTTACTACTACACGAGGTATAGCCGCAATGTGCAACGCTTCAAGGATAACGTCACAGAAGTGTTTCGCTTTGGCGACTATACCGCAGGATATAAGGAGTACCCTTGGATCAATGCAGATGTTTAGGGGCTGGTTATTTTCCTTGAACAATCTTCCGTGGGATAGGTTTCAGAATTTATTTTGTCCACAAAATTTTCGAAGCTGTGGCATTTTTTATGATTAAAAATGTATTTTTCGTTTCTTTTTTTTTTTACAAAACTTGATACAAAAGGTGGCATATTTTTTGTAGTTTTTATTTTATCAACAATTCCAACGGTCGTTTGTTCGAGTATTGTCTCAAGGAAAAAACCAGCCTTTAACTAATTGAATCGGACTACCGATAGTCTTAGAATCCTGCGCAAAGTGACCAAAGAGAAATCCCTTGACTGTGATTCGTTGAAGGTAAAAAAAGTCACCTTTTAAGGGAGAAAATCAGTAGATTGAGATACGCTTCTTCACTTATACTTTCGATTGTCTACGTCATAATTTTTCAAATAGTCTCTACCCAGTTGAGTGTTGCAAAAAAAAAAAAAAAAAAAACAGATTGTGTTATCTAATTGATTGCCGAACAGTTTATATCGGACTGTTTTACACCTGTGACCAAACTATCTATACTGCAGAGTGATTATTATACGGCTTCGACAAATCCTACATAAGGAGATTACAACGATTTAATATCACGTGAAGTTGTCTGCCAATATATGAACGAATGATCAAGGAGATACTCGAGTTGGCTCGAATTTCTAATCCCCGATCAACGCCAAAGGATTAATATAAATATGCTGTACAAAATTGAAAAAAAAGGCGAATCCTATTTTACAATATAAAATCAAAATAAGCCATATAATCAGAATTTTTCACGGTACTTTTCAGAAATTTGTGTAATCACTGGAAATACCGTCAAGTATGATCAAAATTTAGGTTGTCAGTTATAAAATTTTGAAGTTCAATTTTTATTATCATAAAATCAATTTTAAGCATTCCGAAATTAGGCCAAAATTACGAATTCATAATTTGAAACGATTTCGAATTTTCAGAAACGTTCAAGTTCAGAATATTAATTAGATTTGTAAAGATCAGGATCCAGATGACTAAAAACTCAGAAAGACCAAAACACCGAAAGTCCATAGAATCCGAAAATTTAATGAAGGGTTACGACGTTCTATATGCGCGAATTTCAAATCTCGGAGTTAAATTGGCCTTTCAGATCTTTAGCTTTCGAATTTTTTTAACTTCCCTGTTTTTCGATTCGAAGATTTTGACCATCCGAGATTTTTAAAATTCAGAACCTCGACCCAGCCCTATAAAAATAACCCTTCCAATCTTTCTCTCGACCTATTCAAGTTTCTGCATACTGAAGCTTGCACGAAAGACATAAAGATTCGTTGAAACAATGAAAAGTAAATTTTCGACTGAAACTAATACTTCAAAAACGGATCTGCTGCTCTCTTACTCCTTACTCTTAAAAGCTGTCGTGAAAAAAGTATAAAAGAACTAATGAAAAAGAAAAGAAAAAAAAAAAGAACAAGATTGTATCTACCCCACTCGACTGTAGGATCGATAAAGCCAGTCCCTTTACTGAGACCCTGCGACCACCTATAAACCCTGGAGCACCGTGTGAGCTTGTAACGCATTTTGTACTTAGCGAGTAGTTCCGGCCTTCCAGGATACTTACGCACGTCTACCCGTTACAAGGTCCTAGTACTAGCTGCCCGTACTTTAGGCTTTGTAACAAGGATTACCTCGTCAAGAGGGCTTAACTTAGGGGTGGGTCGATGGGTAAGTACAGGGACATCGTACAATGTTTTAAATTTGGCTGTACATAAGATAGACTCTTTCGTATAAAATGAATTTTATCAGTATAAATCGATCAGGATTTAAATAGATGAAAATATGATCATACGGAGAGTAAAAATCGGTCCATATAATTGCTGAAAGACTTTCGCCTTTTTACAATACGAAAGAAAAATCTCCTTTTTATAAAAAACAAAAACATCCTGATTAATTTTACGACAAAATTTTTCATTACGAAAGTATTTCTCCGGAACCACTAAACCGATATTCATGAAATTTTATACACATATTTTACGGAGTAATAGCTTCAGCACGTTCTACAACCAAATCAAAATTTTGATTTTTACTATTTTTTTTGGGGCCAAAAACAGTGAAAAAAAACGTCATTTTTTTGTTTTTTTCTTTAAATGTCCGCCATTTTGTTATTTATCAATGAATATTCATTTCCATAGAAAGTGCTAGAGCCACTGATATACTGAACCTAAATATTTTTGGTTTTTATGTTTTAAATGAGCCGTTATCAAGTTATCAACGCCGCTAGCGACATACCAATTTTTTTGAGGAGTTCCGTTCACCCGTTGTTCATGTATATAAAAAGTGTAAAAAAAATAAATAAATACAGATGTTTTTTATGTTTTTCTAAAGTGTATCTGTCGAGCTGATCGTAAATAAACCTTACATCAATATCTATAATAGTATTTTCATAAAAAATTCATAAAAAAAGTCTTTTTTTTCAAGCGTCTAAACCAGAATGATCCCTTAAGGTGTGTGGATAAAACTGTGGAAACTTGTTGTAGTAATGAACGGGATTAAGTTCGAAGCAAGTGCTAACCAACCAACCGATGGTGGTGCTAATTATATGTTAAAGATTTCTGCGGAACGGGATAAGCCGACTTGAACACTTCACCATAATTATATTAAAAGGATTAAATTATGTCTCTCCTCATGCGATTGAAACGATGCGTACATGTACACATGCGTTGATATAAAAGCTGCATTTTATTATTTAAAGAAAAAACCTGGCATTAAACAAACTTGCTCATATAACAGGAAATACACATCTAGGTAGATTATACTTACCTATACTCGCATGTGATATGAAGAATTTTATCATCTGAAACCGCACAACTTGTTTTATTTCCTAAAGAGAATAAATTTTTCTTTATAACTTTTCTTTTTATAGAATGAAGGTATTTGCAAGTAAATTACTCAGCCCTTTCCGTTAAGAAATTTTCGATTATAAACGATGAGTTTCTGTTCCCCGTTAGATGTGCGTATATCCAGTACAAATCGATAAGAGAAACTTGCACAATAAGACAAAAAAAAATAATCAGGAAGCCGGTTGACCTGTGGGCCAACCCGAAAACTTCCCGCTGTGTTAAATACGTTACAATTAATTGATACTATTGTGTTTATAATAAATTAAAGAAGGTTATAAGTATTATTAGTTTTCCCTATACAAATCTTTTTTTCTTCAATTTCGATTCTTCGAATAACTTTGAAACTACTCGACCGATCGATTCCAAAATCTAATCAGATCTAAGTCTTGATGAACCCTTTCGATCGCCGTAAGAATCATTCAAATCGGTTAATTCCTTCCAAGGGTATCGTACGAGAAACAGAGAAATTTTTGTCGTGCAATATCTTTTAAACCAATCGTTAGATTTTGATGAATCCTGCGGCGATCGAAAGGGCTATCCAAGACCTAAGTCTGATTAAGTTTTGAGACTAATCGCACGAACAGTTTAGGAGTTATGCGCTAAAAACATGAAAAAAAATTGTTTTTTAATTTTTATTTCTCAAATAACTTTGAAACTACTCGACCTATCGATTCCAAAATCTAATCAGATCTAAGTCTTGATAAACCCTTTCGATCGCCATCAGAACCATTCCAATCGATCGATGCGTTCTAAAGATATCGTACGACAAAAATTTGTTCACACACACACACACACACACACACACATACGGACGTCCATCCAAAAATAGTCAGAATAGCTTCATAGGACCCCGCAAAACGTGGAGATCTGATGAAAACTCGATTTTCGAAAATCGGACCGAAACCAATAACTTCCCTCTTTTATGAAAATTTTCAATTTTCATTGCGGGAAGTTAAAGAAAACAATTGAACAATAGTTTTGTTGTGTTTGATATTTCGAAACACGAAACTAACAACATTTTTTATCAATCGATTTTCTCGAAAAACGATATATCTCTGCTCAAAAAACGATGTAATTTAGTTCAACAATGTGCAATTTCATTTCCTTCCCGTAATTGCTGACTCTGCAGGAGGAAATCAATTCTTATTGAAATATCGTTTTCATATTTCCTCCAATGGATTATTCCGTGAATTCTAGAAATTTTTTAATAAAAATTTTAAGAGTCAGAATCAATACCTGGAACTCACTGATTTGAAAGAGTTAGCAATTCTATATAAGAACCCGTTGAAGGTAAGGAAATGGAGAAAAAACCCTCCGACTTTTTCGCCCTCCTTTTTTCTGTTTTATTGGAAATTTTTTTTTCTTTTACAATTTTTTCATTCGTACTTACTAGCCGCGATTGTGATGGCGATGTTGCGATTAAATTTCATTGTTGACATGGATGGATTCGTTTCAGCCCTGCCATGATAAAAGGATTTGAAAAGAACAATGGGGTAAAGCCGATGATTGATCGACTATTTTAGAGCGATTGACAAAACTCCTGAAGGGTTCCCAACGAGTGAGTCTTTTTTATATACACACGATACTACGGGAAATAGTTTTTTTTTTTATTTGGTAAAAGATAAACGGGTATTTCTTTAACTTCCCGCAATCGAAATTGAAAATTTTCATAAAAAAGGGAAGTTATTGGTTTTGGTCGGATTTTCGAAAATCGAGTTTTCATCAGATCTCGACGTTTTGGGGTCCTAGGAAGCTATTCTGACTATTTTTGGATGGACGTCCGCATGTGTGTATGTGTGTAAACAAGTTTTTGTCGTAGGATATCTTTAGAACGAATCGACCGATTGGAATGGTTCTTATGGCGATCGAAATTGTTCATCAAGACTTAGATCTGATTAGATTTTGAAGTCGATCGGTCAAGTAGTTTCAAAGTTATTCGAAGAATAGAAATTGAAGAAAAAAAGATTTGTATAGGGAAAACTAATTATACTTATAACCTTCTTTAATTTATTATAAACACAATAGTATCAATTAATTGTAACGTATTTAACACAGCGGGAAGTTTTCGGATCGTTCTACAGGTCAACCGGTTTCCTGATTTTTTTATCCCTTTCCAGCACAATATAATTTCATGAAAATGAAAATAAAATACAAGAATAAAAAAATAAAAAAAACATGAATACCGATATCAAAGTTCCGGAACTTTTTGAAATATTATATGCTTCCCTTCGTAAAGCACATATCTTTAGTTCAGTTAGCGCATCTCTACAGCCATACGATCATGTTGTGTATAATATCCTGATGTACATGAACGCGTATGCGAAATATAAATAGCCGGTACTATTATACAGCGTCGAGCAATTTCCAAGTCTTGGTGTAGGTACGTAGCTTAAAATAGAACCTTTCACACGGTGAAAAGAAGATCACGACTTTTTAATTGCGTATTTCAAGGCGAGCCGAGAGAAGAACCGGCATCTCTAGTTAGTGTAGGATATATAGGGATGGATGTGGTAAACGTACTTGTATATGGGTAGAGGTAACTGCAACGACTTTCTGTACACAGCTTTTGCAAGTATCGCTAATCAGTGCGCAGGATAAGAAATATAAGTTGAACATGTAATATGAGGAGCAAGTTTACCCTCGTACATATAAGATCAGGTACCTACCTAGCTAGTTCATCATGAATTAAATTTACAGTGAAACTGCAGCAGCAGCAGCAGGAGGCCTAAAGCATCTTCGTAATGGCTAAGAGAGTCTTAAAACTCTTTGAAACCGGTGCAAGGCTCCTTTTTAGGTAAACTACACCTTGCGAGAGGAGCGTGATAAAATTATGACAAATAAACCACGAAGTTTCAGTCGACCTTGAGGACGTAATATCAAGTGGACAACACCATCGAGAACTTTACAATGATGACAGATCTTCGTATAAGATCAAAGTTCGATCATCTTTTCTGTTTTTCTGTCACTAAGATCTCGGCAAAAGATCTGCAAGCATTGTTAATAATTGAACAGATTTTTTTTTCAAGGGGATATACATACATCCTTAAATTAAGTATTTTTTATTTTTTTTTTTGTCTTAAAGGACGTCCCTACCTTAAAAATTGTCTGAAATTTTTTAATTTTTTAACGACTGGAATAGACGATCGGTCTTTTCAGTCGCTCAGAATCCAGACGATGGATTTAAAGATCTAGTGATCTTGAGTAGCAACACGGTTCTTGAACTCTATATTCTGAACACGCTACTCCTCCACTCTATATGCATTATGGTATTAAAGATATACTCGCAAGTGATTGAATGAGAATGATCAAAGAGAGATCGTTCAATGTATAATTAGCAACTTTGATTGGGTACAAGGTACAGATTCTATTTTTATATATTTCGAAGCTTTAAGTAACTCGAGAATTTTTTTCAGAAATATTTTGTTCTCACCAAATGTGAATACGGTAGAGGTTTTATTTTAAATAAAGATTTGTTAAAAGTGACTTACGGTCAGATATCTTTCATTCATTTCAGTAAATAACCTCAACATTGGATCAAAGTTAGAAGTAAGGGATATAAATCTGTTTTTAGTTCATCTGATAGAGTAGAACTCCTCATCCCTATCTCTTAAGTCAAGGCTCGGTTTGAACTCCAGTGAAATCGCTTAGAGTTAAAACTTTTTATTTATTTACTTTTTTTTTTTTCACAGAATAAGGAAACAAGAAGAATAAAATAAAGTGGAAAGGTTAAGGATAGGGAAAAACCATTAGCAGAACATTGAATAAAGATTAAAACGATTCGGTTCGTGTTCGCTTTTACTTATACGATTTACGTTTACACACAACGATACCATATACCTACCCACAATAATTCCTGGTTTGGTACACAGGAAAAGTAGCACACACGTTCACAGTTCAACTCGGTCACAACGATGTGCGGATAAGTATTCGCAAGTATTCGTCGCCATTAACATGTTCCATGTTTCTGCACACGTACATTACACTGTGTTGTTATGTACCCGAGTAAGTATCAGTACAACTATAAGTATAAGTATAAGTATAACTATAAGTATAACCCAACCGAACCATGCCCACGCTTTTCTACACTTTCCCATAACTCTCCTCCTGGAGCCACTGCTGTTCTCCTATAGACCTTTTATCTATTTTATCGGCATAGTAATCCTTCGTTTCACTTACGTAACCCCAGTGGTAGCTTATACTTCGCGCATCGCTAGTATTTGCTTTATTTATTACAACCATACCACTCAACCATCTTATGCTTTAGTATAAGACTTTAAGGCTCCTCTCACATGAAATACCATAAGTAATAAAAAAAATTCATTCATTCCATTACATTTAAATCAAATTATTATAATCAGAGCGAGAGATAAGGAAGGAATTATAAGTTATCTACTTGACAAAGATGTTACACACATATATATCATGTTCAAATTTCATTTTAATTAACTCATTAATCAGCTTTATATGTTAGTGAAGTTTCATTAGTCCACAAACGCGGTACCTATAATGATACAGATACAGTTTGTGTCTCTACAGGATGAACGTGGCCTAAGGCTTTGCCTCGCACCAGTAGATGTATGTTTCTGCTACCGTGCAGTTCACGATTCACGACCCGCAACTCAGCACTCGAATCTAGATCACTTTTGTCTTCGTTTCTGTTATTTTCTTACCTTTCATTTTTTTTTTTTTTTTTTTACGGATTTCGAATTCCTATAGGCCTGAAATTATATACACAGTCCACGTTTTCGATAATCGATTTCATACTTATCTATTATATTTCGTACTGTCTCTTTCGTATATATATTTTACATTTTTTAGTAAGAAGTTATACTCATTTTTGGTTCTTTTCATTGAAAAAAATTTGGCAAATGAATCAGGTTTCTTTTTTTTTTTTTATTTTTTGTTTTCAATCGAAAGAACACGAAATTCTTTCTTAGAATTCGTATTCGACTGTTTTGTACAGAAGAAGGAAAACTGAGAGAGTGCGGTTATATTTGAAGAAGAAGAAAAAAAAAAAAAAAACGGAACAAGGGAGATCGTTTATTTCCTCAACTCTCGAAGGACAAAAGCACCGTTTCTTTCATTGTATATAAGAACCAGCTAAACACGCTTGTCTGCACTAGAGAACGATATAAGTATAACATAAAGTAAGTACGAAGTACGTACATACATACCTACATCATCATGCACGGAGAAAATTTGCGTTCGTACATCTATACAAGTATCGCAATTAAATTTAAATCGTTGTTAAAGGAGATCGTGACGAATTCGTTGCTCGACAAATGATTATAAGAAAATTGTCAATTTTCTGATTCTTAAAAGAATTTATTCGACAAAATTTTTTACTGCATATTTCACTCTTGGATTAAAATTCAATAAATTTGATAATAGTTTTGAAATTTCTTTGATAGAATTCGGGACTTCGGTACCGGGGCCCATGAAAGAAAAAAAACGAATACGTATCTAGAAAGTTCAAAAGTTTAAAAAAACAATATTAATTTTCCGAGTCTGAGACGATGATGACGACGATGATGATAATACGTATATGAGATTGGAGAGCGGCGGATGAGGCGAGATTTACGATAAGTATAGGTGCAGACAAGGTAAGAAAGGTGAAGGTATATACGAGGAGGAGACACAAAATGCCACGACATTTAATTTGCGAGAGAGCTGTGAATACAGTTAATGCATGTATATAACATATATATGTATAGTTATATATGTATATACCTACAATAAAGAAGAAGAAGAAGAAGAAGTTCATCCGGAGATCAGGGGGGACGAATTGATTGTGAGAAAAGGCATATGACGTTACAGATTCGATTCACTTACTAACATTTATAAGCGAGTTTCTTGCTTGCATGAAGCTCAAAGTATAATAGTCTGCTGTAACAGTGAGCAGATATTAAGCCAGACTAAACAACGCGAAACGGTATAACTGTGCACTTGCTTCCGATTTGTTCCTTCTTCTTCCTCAGTCTATGACAAATGGTAAAAGCTAAGCCGCGGTCATTTTTCTTAACGCGTGTTCTTGCCGAGCGAGAGTGTCAATCAGTACATGGTATATGTAGTATACATACTTATCTCAGCATAAATTGAATCGCTGCAGATATACTTATCAACTATAGCCAGTGCAAGGAAACTTGGAAATGAATGAATGAAGGGAGAGAGTTGAAAAATCGAGAAGATCTAATTCAAGTACCCTGCGGCGACAACCAAATTTTTTTCAGTAGACTAAATCTATGTTCAGCGAAGTACTAGGTCAATAAAGTGTTTCATCAAAGTTATCCTTAATCGAGGTTTTATCTGTAGAATCACACATCAAAAATTCAAAATTTTACTAAAAAATATCAGCCCGTCTTTCGGCCAGATTTTCGATACCTTGTAGCATATACCGTGAGGTATATGAGGAAAGGAAACACAGGATGCAGGCAACCCAACAGTCAAATTCCCGAAGATTTCCGAAGACATTGTACGAGTATTTGTCATTCCAACCACATGACGGGGGTGTTCCCGTCCCATATTATTATTTGCGATTACAATGACTTCGGAAATCTTCGGAAACTTGACTGTTGGGTTGCCTGCATCCTGTGTTTCCTTTCCTTATAACCTGATCACGGTATGTCGAATGGTTTGTCTTGAGTACATCAATCTGTACATCACGTTTCAATTGAATTTCTCCGCCTGCAGCAAGACTTGTAGGTATGCAGTACGTGCCTTTTGTTTGTTGCAGGTTATAACTACTTCTATCATCAAATAATTTGGGTAGTAAAATTTTTGAACTAATTGTTTTTTTTTTTACTGATCTTTATACCGTGAGGTTATAGGGAAGGGAATCACAGGATGCAGGCAACCCAACAGTCAAATTTCCGAAGATTGCCGAAAGTGCAGAGTATTTGTCATTAAAAGGAAATGAAAGTCGATCTAGCCATCTAGCGGATTTCTCACCGTACTACACACATGGACACATAATCATGAACGTGTATGTACGGATGTGTTGTATCCATGTGTGTAGTACGGTGAGAAATCCGCTAGATGGCTAGATCGACGAGTAAACTGTCCGGTTGATAGGTTAAAAAAAATTGTCAGAGTGAAATTGAAGAATCTGATCGGAATAAAGTTAACATGCAAGATTCATCAATATTGATTTGTGAAAAAGTTGCAACAGTTAATTAATGAATTATGGCCGGTTTCAACAACGACGAATAACTTTTATTTGTAGATTAAATTCTATTCACTAAAAACAGAAAACTATTTAACGTTAAATTTTCGACTTTTATTCGACGATTAAAGATATTTTACGAATGAAATTTATTCGTCGTTGGTGAAACCGGTCATAATTCATTCATTAACTGTTGCAACTTTTTTACAAAATAATATTGATGAATCTTGCTAATTAACTTCATTCCGATCGGATTCTTCAAGTTCGCTGTAATAATTATTTTTAACCCAACAATCTGACAGTTGAGTCGTCAGCTAACAGAAATTTTCGCGTCTCCCTTCCATTAATGACAATGCCCTGCCTTCGGTAATCTTCGGAAATTTGACTGTTGGGTTGCCTGCATCCTGTGATTCCCTCCCCTATAACCTCACGGTATATAATAAAATGTATAAGTATTCAATTTTAGCGAATTATTTCTCTATAATCAATCCGATGTTTTCATATAAATTTCGCAGGAATTTCAAAAACTATGTAAAAAACAAAAAAAAACTAAAGAAAAATATAAATAAATAAAATTAAACAGAATCAACATTAGCAGACGTATAATTCGCACTTGTATAATGAAAGTTGAAATCGTCGAGAGAGAGAGAGAATCGTTCCTATACTATTAATTAATGCATTTCTCATCTGTTGCAGCCAAGTAGCAGTGCAGTGCAGTACAGGCGGATAGGCAGCTACTAGTTTATATATATACTGCTGCCTTGCCTTAACCGTAATAATAACATGCAAATAGGCCGGTTAATGCGTTAAAAGACGAGAGCGAGATATCAGTACAGTTAACGAGATGATTCGGCCATAAAGTCGCGCATCTAATTACTCAACCCGTGGGCGATGACTTCGATGCTCTTCAAAATCCCTTCATCTTTACCGCCGCAACTCGAGATCGCGTCTCGCTCTGTCTGACGGATAAATAGACAGACAATAACTAATAGAGAGACGAACGAATGATCGAATGATAGAATGAATGAATTAATGAATTAATGGATGAATTAATGAAGCGGAAAAATTTTGCTGCTTGTAAGAAATTAGTAAATTCTTTTTTTGTGTGTTTGTTTTCCTAATTGATTTATTTATTTATTGAATAATTTAAATTTTTCATTTGTTTCTTCACTTAATTTCATCGACGTTTAGAGAAAGTGAAACTTTATTTAACTAACAGAAATAAAAATTCGTTTACATTACTATACCTACAGGACTTGCCTACTCTTTCAAATTAAGAACAATTCTCACAGTGCAAGTTCAATGTATTATATATTATCTTTCTCGTGAAAATAAAATTGCACAATTAGATACCATAATGCGATCAACCCGTCGTACATATCTACATATATGTACATGTAATAAATAAAGAATTGTTATCATTATTCCTCACGCCAGGTTAAGTAGCTTCCAAGACGCGGCGTGATGCTATAAACGCGTGAGAAATAATTACTGCGTTTAATTAGTTTTTTTTTTTTCTTTTTTTGCTGCTTTTTTTTTCTCTCATTTTCTTCTTATTCTTCTTCTTATTATTATGGCTACTATTATTACTACTACTATTATTGTTATTATTATTCTTTGTGTGAACTATAACGATGCAACGGTTTTAAAGGCCTTCGTAGCTTATACGCTGCTGCAGGTGCAACAAAAAGGTTTTTCAAGAGAGGTAAATGATTCATGAATATAATAATTACTTAGCTGTTGCATTATTGTATACGTACAGAAGCTCTGAGAGCAAAAAATTAATTATAATAATAATAATAATAATAATAAAAATAATAATTTACTTATTTAAACGTGAATATTTAAATAAATTGTTTTTAATCATCGTAATAAGAATAAAAAATATATATACATATATATGTAATATTTTTTACTTATACATAAACAATTTATTAGCAGGTCTTAATTGTGATAAAATATACCCAAATACCTGAATAATAATAAATATAATCTAAGTATATAAATCTGCAGTTCGTAAAAAGATAATTTTTTATTATTTTTTTATAAAAATTTCGTATTTTTTATTTAAAAATTAGCAAGACTCTCCCGAATGAACTTATCGTTTAACTTTGAAAATTTCTAACGATAAAAAAAACAAAAATTCTACAAAATCTCTATATTATAATAATAATCATAAACAGTGTAGAAATTTTGAATAATTTTTTGAAACAAATTTAGAAATAATCGAAGTTAGTAATGAGACTTTTTTAAATAGCTTTTTCAGAATGATTTCGAAAATTTGAAGAAAAAAAAATAAAAAAAATCTGTATGAATTATTTCCATGAACAAAAAAAATAAACATTTTTCATTATATTAGAAATTTTTTTTTAATGTATTGATTCCAGACATAAAGCGGCGCAACAGCAGCGTATAAATATGTAATACGTATGTGTACACGTATATCATTTATAGTAGAATCGCGTATGGTTCTGGAGCATCCCAGTTTGATATGCATGCAGGGACATATGTAATATTATGTATATGTATATATAGATATATGTATACATATGTCCATTACTGTACTATATATTTGTTATACATACATATATGTACATTTTGTATATATATGTATATTGCGTAAGTGCATATAATACGTACAATACATCATCAAGAGCCCTTTACTTCGGTTAACGCGCGCGCGCGCGCGATATGCAAAACGTGTAGTATACATATATACGCGCGTATATACCTACAGCTAGATATAACATTAATTGAATTTAATTAGATATTGCGGGGCGTATAATAATATATATATATATATATATGACGTTAAAATTGGCACGAGTAAGTATAAAAAAAACTTGAACAATGCGTAACGGTTCTGTGCTTATGTGAATCTCCACCCGACTAATTCGTATTATCCTTATTTCTATAATTCTTATATTTTGAACTTATTGTCGGACAAACTACCTCACCATAATAATAACGATAATAATTATTAGGTAAGATTTTTTAATACCTAATCAAAAAGCAGCTCTAGTTCTCACTGCCGATATCCTCATATATGATAAAGTTTCACTGGATATGATTTTGCTATTGAGGAATTGGATGCGTCATGTATAGGTTTATCTATATCTATAATATCTCTGCCTCAAAGACGAGGGGATTTTTCATACATATATTTATAATACACTTATGGTGAGAATGTGAAATATATATATATTTATGTGTATATCATTAAAACGTCTTACTTTCGGAGAAGTAACTTTTCCACGAATTTGAGCAACTCGTCTTCCTCTGACTGCACGTTTTCGCGGCAGTTTATCGTCGCCCCAGAAAATAGTTGACCAAGGAGACGGCGGTTCGGGAGGTGACGGTTGTCGTAAGACGTAAAGCATCGCACTTTTTTGTTTCAAAAGGATCATTATATAAAATGCGTCGATTAACAAATCACCATTAATTCTTCTATATCTTCACGAATTTCTCTATTCATAATATCATATTATTTTTACTTCTTTTATTTTTCTATATTTAAATCGGCGATTTCGACAATGAATAATCGACTTATTAACTAGGAATGAATAAACCCATTTCTGTGTTTTTGTTCAATTCCATTAGTCTTTAATAAGACGAGATTGAAAATCACTTTAAATACTGAGAATGTTCCTTTCGGTATAAGCGCACGTGGCATCTCGTCAAATAGTATATATAATATAGAATTTGAAATAATTCACTTGTTAAACATATGTCATTAATCGTATATAACTTTATAGGAAGAAACGTACGCGCTTAACGGCGAGAATATATTCGGCAAGTATTTATTCGCGACGAGACCGAACGACTTCGGCGAACCGCGGCGACCGACTGGAAGCTGTTTGCTCAAGTTGTTCCTGGCCTTATGGTCTGGTAGATACTCTCCTCTACTCTATTCAGACTCTGTTCTGATCTGCTCTGCTCTGCTCTTCCTCGCCGGCACCAGACGCTGCCAATTCACTCTCTTCTCCTTCTTAGATGCTGATGCGCTATGCCCCGTTTTCTCTATCTAGACTCTGCTTTAGTTTGTCTACATTCACTCCACCCTACCGACGCCCGACGTACCCAACTACGTCGACGTCGCGACGCTCAGGGTCCCGGCCCTATTCACGTTTATTGTTAACAAAGGAAGATTCTACTCGCATTTTACTTTGTTTCTTTTTTTTTCCATTCATTGATTAGAATACGAAAATGAGATTTGTTTTTCTCTTACTCGTGTCTTGGCTTGCTTTTGAAATTCGATCACCGAAGACTTTCTTGTGCTCTTCTTCTTTTTTTTTCTTGGTGAAATTATTTTCAGGATTAATAAAGACGATATTCTTTGTTGATTTTTGTTCCATTACTCTAAATTTTGATAACTGGCTTAAAAATTTTCGAACTTGTTATTTGAGAATGACGCATCGTCGGTCTTAACCGCATCTTTCTTCATATCAACATGAATAATAAACGAATAGTTATTCAAAACTTCGGACGCGTTAAATATCGAAATTCATGAATTCGTATATATATATAAATAGTTATAATCATAATAAATGACCTCCTAAAACTAACATATGATACTTAATGCCAGATTCAAAGCTACCAGCTGATATCCAGCGTATACATAATACATACTGACGAATGAGAACGTTTGTCTCACCGTATCACCTACAGAGGCTAACGCTTGCTAGTCTGTACATCTACATATGAGCAATAGAGATAATAAACCCTTGACGTTGGAGTTCGGACAATGATTAAACTGATTAGCTTCGTTGTTCCGCTCGAACATACCATGATATGTAAGTATATGTATATGTATACATGGAGAGAGTAAACGAGAGGGGGAGAGGGATGAAGTGCAATTGATCTTCGTGCTGATATTTCTCTTTACTACCCTTGACAAAGAAACAGGCTGTTTTACTTTTCTCCATAAGTAGGGATAAAAATTGTTTTGTTATTGTTAACACGTTTAAAAACATGAATACTGCATAGATCCACATATGATAAGATACATCGGGTGAATGTCGAACGTTAATAAATGAATGGTAATAAATTACTGTAATGCATATAGAGTTATTGTAGATAGTTATACCTACACACAGGTATACAAGAGGAACGTGTATGGATATTATAGAGGGTTATATGTATACCTATAGATAGAAAATGTAAAACTCACCGAACTCTGAGGCGAGCTGGTAACGCTGGGGGATCGTTGAACGGTAACCAAAGCCATGTTACGTTCTCACTAAGGTAAAAATTAATCTACACTTTAACTAATCACTGGCGGACCGATAGTCGTACCGTCAAAACGACCGAAAAACGTTCATATTTCACTAACGTCAAACAGAATCACGCTCGCGGTAGCCATGTTCAATACACCTCTTGCAAAAAGCTGCATAGTTAACACAAACGGCGCATGCCTGGCGGTAAAGGTTTGCGCGCGCAACTCAACCGTCTGTCGAGCAAGTAGCTACCCGTCGTCTCACAATTTTGACGCCGCAGATGAGTAAATTTTTATCCATCATTGTGCCGTGACATTGACAAAAAAATCAGATAAAATAAAACAGAAAAAAAAACGTTGTTAATTAAACAAATACGCGTCTTTCTACAAACAAATTATTTAAGATTTTAATTTCAACGTATTTTTATCGTAATATTAACGAGAAATATTCAAAATATATCAATAATGTCTTTAATATTTACGCCGATTAACCAGATAAGGTTAACCAACGTCGCAGTAGTGCGTATGAAAAAGGCAGGCAAGAGATTCGAAATTGCTTGTTATAGAAACAAAGTAGTATCTTGGAGAACCAAACTGTAAGCTTAAATTTTCGCATAATGATGTTAATTTGTTTTATAACGTTAAAGTATACTTGGAAGATAATCTAACCTAACCTACAAACGATATAATCGTCGATGAATTCGTAACAGGGAAAAGGACATTGACGAAGTTTTGCAGACCCATACTGTTTTCACTAATGTGTCCAAGGGTCAAGTCGCTAAGAAGGAAGACCTTATCAAAGCCTTTGGTAAAGAAGACCAGACAGAAGTATGCAAAGAGATTCTTGACAAAGGAGAGCTCCAAGTTTCTGACAAAGAAAGACAGTCAGCTCTAGATTCGATGTTTAAAGATATAGCCACTACAGTTTCTGACAAATGCGTTAATCCAGAAACAAAACGTCCTTATCCAACATCAATGATAGAAAAGGCTATGAAGGACGTTCACTTCTCTGTAAAGCCTAATAGAAATGCTAAGCAACAGGCATTGGATGTTATTCCGCAATTAAAAACTATCATGCCTTTGGAGAGGGCGCAAATGCGTTTAAGGGTTCTTATTTCAGGGAAAGAAGCTCGTAAATTGAGAGAGAAAATATCTAAATTAGCCAGTAAAGTTGAGAATGAGAGTTGGGACGGTGGGAATTTGAATTTAGTCTGTTTAATCGACCCTGGTCAGTACAGGGGGATCGACGAGCTTGTTAGATCTGAGACCAAGGGTACAGGGGTCTTGGAACTTATTAACTTGAAGGAAATCACTGAAGGAGACGAGTTGTTGGAATGAGATTTTTTATGGCGTTATACGACGTATTTATAACAAGATTAACTATGATTATATACCGCAGTAAGATGTAAGCTGGGGTAAATTTATCGGCTGTTCGGCTAGAGCTAAAAATGTATTAACTTTTACTAATGCGAATAAAATCAGAACTGATATATTGTATCCAAGGATCGTGTGGATCGCTATATGCTGGATTCTAATCACTGAGATAGATGTTTTTGGTAAAAATGTAGCATTGTAATTTTTGAGAATTGATATTCAGATAAGAGTATTTCAAATTTTCTTCTAAGATAAGAGGAGATCAGCGCACTCGCTATTTATTCAAGTTTCAAAAGTACTGATTATTCTTTGTTTATTTTTATGGTTGTTTTAAATGCTGTGGTATAATTTAATATAAATCATTTATTATGTAGCTGAAACTATACTCTCATTTAATTATGTAATATAGGTATACAAGGTTGCCCATTGTAAAAGAGCCAGACTAATTTTTTCAAAACTAGACAAGATACAGGAAAATATTTGAGACAAAAGTTGTATGGTTTTGACGGGGACGTTTGATGATGCTATGGGTTTTGAATTTTTATAGGATTCTATGGGGTTTTCATGAGGTAACTTTTGTTATTCAATAGGAATCTCTATTTTTTAGTGCAGATTCATAATCTACAAAAAAAAAAAATACAATACTTTTGTAGGGAACTTTTTTTCATCTAAAAGTTCAATTTCTCATCATGAAATAATAAAGTTAATCATACCAGTAAAAAGCTAATAATGTAATAACATCCTTAAATTCATTAATGGATTTTAAAAATGACTTGCCATGATCAAAAATAAAAATAAAAAACTTTTTAATCTTAATATTTTTCTCTTTGACCGCATACTTTTATTGTAAACAAAAAAAAATCTTTCAGCAAAAAAAAAAGATAAAAAATTGAACTTTGAGAAAACAATTTTTGTATTATACTTTGGTGTAGATTATGAATCTGCACTATAAAATAGGAGTTCTCATTTAAAAAGCAAAAGTTATCTCATAAAAACCCCATAAAAATTCAAAATCCATAGCATAATTAAATATCCTCTTGAAACAATACAGCTTGTCTTACGGATTTTCTTGTATCTTGCTTAGTTTCAAGAATTTTAGCTTGGCTCTTTAAAAATGGGCCACCCTGCATAGTTGAATCCTGAAACTGGAAGTTTTATAAAAAATTAAATTAAAAAGCCACGTATTATAAATATGGAATAACATTAGTTCCTACTTGTAAACATTGTTTTAATACATAATGAGGTATTTGTAGCTGATATCGTCATCATTTCAGTGATTTTTTACAATACTTAGATGCTTTGAACCAATCTGTACCAGATAACAAAAGTTTTATTTTAAAAAATGAATACGAAAATTTTTAAGATTGCTGTATGGGCTGCGTATACCTCATATCATTACTAATCCAAGTGACTTGTGAGCCGTTATTGTAATAAATAAAGTTACATTTTTCTAACGTGTTGTTTAATAAATAATCTACATACACAGATAACTACTACACATAGTATACATATATATGATGATAATCAGTAATGTACTATTTACACGTTTATTTTCATTTATTTTGTTACTTTTGTTTCTTTGTTTTTACATCGTCTATTAGTAGGTATATCAAGCGACGACTCTACTAATATATAATAATATTAATAATAATCAATTAAAAAATATCTGTAAATCTATATTTTAAAGAATAGATCATGTTTAGTGTCATCGATAATTGAATTCAACACAAATCAATCACTCGCGATTTGTGACTGTGTCTAAATTCAATTCAAATTAAAAATTTTATTGGCACAAATCACAAAAACAAAAAAAAAAAAAATGCATCAAACAGTTTTAAATTACGTTATCCTCAATATACTCGTACATCTACTTTAGTACTTGTATTATTATTATTCTAATTTCAACATTACTTCAGCTGGTTAAACAACGACTAATCAGAGACCCATATATGCGGTCTTGTGCCGAATCGGTTCCTATATCCCAAGTTTAATTAACCAATAAATTTACGGTTCAATTCTTAGAATATTTATCCTCTTCATATTGTACGATATTTTTCTGTCATCTTGTATGTACGTATAAATATTGTGACAATAATCTTTTATCAGAAATGTCGTTTAAAAGAATTATAAACGAAAGTTCTGCATAAAATATTGATTTGAAATTAAAATTGTGTATATAGGAACATTTTGACAAATTTATATTATCAATAAATATTATCTTATTTTTCCTCGCTAACTTCGGCGCGTGGAATATAAATATTTTCAGTACGTTCATCGCACTTTGCTGCTATACGGGATATTGTCAAAAGAAAATCTGACAATCTATTTAGGTAAGTTTGAGCCTCGCTATCCAAAGCTCCGTCTCTAACCAGCGGTGTCACACTCCTCTCCGCACGTCTACAAATAGTTCTCGCTACATGTAAAGAGGCGCAAGCTTTGCCACCGCCCTGAAACATAAAATGAATGTTTTAATTCAAGTCAGTGTTCTGATTCTTCTCCTAACAAGAGACACACGAGTAAAGTTTACTTCACTCACTGGTATTATGTAATCTTCTGCTGGAGGCAGTTGATTGCAATACTCAAGAATCCATTCTTCAAGATCTTTTGTATGTTTAGTCTCAAATTGTTTTGTTCTTCCAGGACTCGACTTCGATATTGCATGATTTAAATCAAACAATATCATTTGCACCCTCTTTAGCTTGTCTACGTAAGGATGTTGGACGTTACTATCACATGCAAACTCTCTTGCCAGCCTTGAATTCATTGTAAAGAAAAAATTTATATCAAGGAATCATTGGATCTCTTTTATACTGTAACAACTGTATGTATGTAGATTTACAGTTTAGGTAAAGTATTTCCATCTCATTTCACAGATTCAATAACGATAACCTGTCCCTATACCAACCCAATGTAGGATGAAAGTTCATCTGTTGCACCAAGAGCATTGAAGATTTGATCATCCTTTGGCTTTGTATCATTTGAATCTATTACACCGGAATCACTGTCTCTTGTAAAAACTGCCTCCTGAGGTATAGTCGATGTGATTCTGTTGCTGTGACTGCTACTTCTGCTACTGTGTTTATACATTTGTAAAAACGTGTTATACATGCGAGGTTTATTTTAATTTCGGTATGAAAATTGTAGGGGTATACAAACGAGTGGTCTAATTTGGAGTTAAAATTTAAAAGATTTGAAACTTCATTAAATTGCGATACTAGCGCTAATTAAGCGGCGACTATTTCGCTTTTTGAGATGAAGATCAGATTCAATGAAGAGAAGAATTTACGTCGCGGAAGTCTATATTTTGCCGAATGAATTTATTTTATTAAGTCAATAACGTGTTCCGAGATATTTTGTGGACTAGGCGCCCTTGGTAAATCATTAAAATCTGTGATTAAGGTCGGTGATTTGAGGTTATGGCGGTTCGTTGAACTTACCAATTTCTAATTGATGCCTGAAAGCCTGCCTTGTATATCACGTTCGTTTTCCGTAATGCAATTCGTATAACATCCATTTTTAATGATTTTTTATTTCTATAGCGTATATCAGCAGATTATTTAATCTGTCGACGCATTCAATACGGGTATTTTTATACTCAGCACCACCTGAATGAAGTTTTGACTTTTCGTACTTTTAAAGATGGCTGTTTTCAACCTCGTCCCAGGGATTCTCATTCGAATGATTTTCCATAATCATTTATCTTTCCCCTAGAAAAATGTTGCGTAATTTAATCATCATCAACGTCGCAGTGTACATTGAATAATATTATTCGATATACTCATTTGTAATCAAGTTATACGCACTTCTACGTTGTATATGACTACATAATTTTCTATTATTCATCGAAGAAAAACAATTATGATCTTCTTGTCTATATTAAAGTAAGAACCAACACGTATGGTATGTTGTATATCTTTTGTCATTCCATAATTTCTTCACGTGTTAGAATATTTAATGATTAATCTCGCAATTATGCTCCTCATGGATTATAATCGCAATTCATACATTCATTTAAATTCAATCAATTGGGGTATTAGTCATAGTATAATCGTTTTATTAAATGTAGCAACATTCTTATCATCTATACGATTGTCAAGGTATTGTTTACGCACGCTTCATTACACGCGTCAGGAAGAGCTGCGATAATGTAGCGTAATAATAGATATAATATTACTGAAAGGTTGAACAGCTACCATATAGATGTCTATACAGATTTACATACAATTCATGACATACATTGTTTATATTATAAGAATTGCAGTTCAAAATGAATCGAAAAGAATTCAAATTGCCGTCTAAGTTTTGAGTAATCTCCGTTTTCGTTCATTGCGAGCTATACCTGAATTTTGAATCAACTTCTATATGTATATTATTTATATATTCGTTCGTTTTCAAAATTCGGTACTTGATCACATGGATCCATACATGCAACCTGCAGTTTGTAGATCCGTATTTCTGTTAATAGTAAAACGTTTAATAAACGATAGTCTTACATTAAATAAAATCCAATAGTATCAATAAAAAAACTATCGAGCATGTGACCCAACAAATTGATACTACTGACCTAGCTACAAGTATCCAAGTTATTTTAAGTCAACCCTGAAGGCTGAGATCTATGTTCAGAATTTCAGTCCACAGTTTCTATTTCTATCAGCTAGTGGCTCTGTCATCTTTGAATGAAGTTCAAAATTATAGACAGTTCAAGCTTTGTTATTAATTGTGCATTTTTATGTATATCATGAATCCAGAATCTTTCGGTACTAAAGAGATGGTCAAAGAAGTTAAAGAGAAGTTAATCCTGCATTGGAATTATCGTGGATTAACTCAGTTGCCAGAAGTAATAAGAAAATATGGAGCCCATATCCAAGAAATCTATTTAAAATGGAATCAGCTTAGCAGTCTTCCCTTTTGGATTGCCGAGCTGTCAAATATCACAAACTTATATCTCCATGGCAACCAGATAGAATCACTGCCAGATGAGTTGGGAGAAATGACTCACTTAACTACCCTAGATTTGGGGCATAATAAGCTAAATAATTTACCCCGTTGCATAGGAGAGCTTAAACACTTAAAAATTTTACTACTTAATGAAAATTGTATGAGAATTGTACCACGGGGTAAGTTTATGGATACGTATTTTTTTATCTTTTTGCTTCTTCAATTACAATCGTGAAAGAATTATGAGTGATTATACGTATACTGGGGTATGTATCTAATATTCCACAGAAATAAGGCAATTGACAAGACTCGAGACCTTGTCTGTGTCTGGAAACAAGTTAATAGCATTGCCGGAATGGTTGGGCTCTCTACCTTCTTTGCAAGAATTAATAGCAGATTGCAATTGCTTGATGGAATTGCCAAACAGATTGACTTTAGCACCCCAACTCTCTACAATTTCCGTTTGCTCCAACAGGTTGTATGATACATTTCATTAATAATGCATGCAGTGAGTATATTTAGGAAATTCGTTCCCACAATCGGTATTAAAATTTCAATTAAGGGGCCTTTCTAGTGTGACTCTAAACAATGCACGATTTTTCCAAATTTTTGTAGCAAAAATTATGAGACATATCGATTTCAAACTCACTGGGTATATTTATGCATGTTTTGTGAGTATTCATAAGTTTTTCTTTATATCAAAATCTTCAAACAATTCGCTTGTATAGCGAATAGCACCGCATGCAACGTACGTTCTGAAAATTCACGTGGATGGTGAGTGAGATGGACTTCGTCCTGGTCACCCAAATCAAAAAAGTTATAGAGATTCTTAATCAGTATAAACGCACCTATCGTTCAGCCAATGAAAAATGAAAAATAAAAAAAATTGGCTAAATGATTGTTTTACATTTTCTTTTTTATTTTGTTACATAAGTAGATGTAGGTAGAAATCGCAATTTGTTGAATACCGAATATAGGCCGAACGATAAAGAAATATCTCCTCTACCTGTGCATACTTGATTCAAGTTAATCAGATCATTGGTTATCGAAATATTATCTTTACCGATATGAAAAATGTCGTTTTAAGACAAATGGTTTTAAAGTTTGAAGCATGGCTATCAGCGGTGGTGCGTTGCTCCACTCAAACATGTATAGCATCGTTAGTTTTGGGACTTTCTTTATCAAACAGGGCCTAAAATGTTCGAAAGATTTTCAGTTTTCAGATCATGTGTAAACAAATCGATGGTTCACTAGACGAACGAAGAATAATCGATCTGTGACACTAGAAAGCCCCCTTAACAACTTGATGCAATGGTCTTCAAGCCATTTTCCCCACACAAAATCACCATCTCTCAACATCAATAAATTTTTTTCAAATCGTTCAGGCTGCAGTATTTACCGTTGAATGGATTTCTGTCTTCACCATGTATACAATTTGATTGTAACCCGCGTTTAAATTACCTCTCTGTACCTGTGAGGTATCAATTAAATCAACGAAATCATTGTGTTCAAGATGCGGCAGATATTCCAGCTTATAGGTATACATACATCGTTAGTTTTTTTGCTTTTCATCATAACATCTAGGGGAAGATTTTGTCATTGGAGATTATATTGCTTCCAGAGTTGATGTTTTAAAGTTATAATCACATTATCTAGGTGCTCTACTGGAGCCGTAAACAAAATAGAAAATGATAAAGAATTGAAACTGAGTATTTGCCTCGAGGTGAAGACTACTGATCAAAAAACTAGCATCGTCATATTGCCTAGGCAGCTTCTTGTCGTTCACAATATCAATGAAAACAATCCACCATCTTTATGGGAACTTGCCTTGCGCCAAGTTTATTGCAACAGGTATGCATGCACAATATCGCCATGCTATAAAAAAATGCATTCTAGAACTGACCCGATTTCAAAAGCTAAAAAATCTTGGAGGACCAGATCCTGTTGAAAACATGACAGGGAATGAAAATATTTTATGAAGAGGAACAATGTTGTCTATTCTATGTCTACAGGTTCGAGCACACTTTGAAGATTAGTCATTTCAAAGTAGACGTAAAACTGAGTTCTACCAAACAGAGTGACCTGAATAAAGGCTCGAAAATTACAGGGTATATGAATGATATATTAAAAAATGGGCCGACAAGTATTTGTTTAGGAAACCATTGCCAGCAGCCAATTTTTACAGAAGCTTGGATTGTTGTTAATTCCTTCGCCAGGAACCCGTTTCTACAATTGTCAATATTCTGCAGTAAAAAGTATGTAAAACTATGCCTCGCACTGGTTACTGGAACAAAATTAATTCTACACTTCTCTGATTTAAAAAAAATTTTCAGGTGTGTTTTGGATATTACGGATTCTACTGACACGTTTTCAATAAATCGACCGTGGTGTATTATTATATAAAATGAAAACATGACTGAAAATGAAATCACGATTGTAAAAATGGTTTTAAGCGCTTTATTATGTACAAGTACTGTAATTCGGATGTGCAAATGGACTAAGATTACAATTTATGCTTATTAAGCACTACTGGGAACAATACTGTTAGTGACCTAGTTTCGGTATATCGATAAAGTTACACATTTTTAATTAAAATTAAACTAAGAAATTAAACTAAGATTGACAATTTCGCACGGTAATAATTATTCGTATTTAAGATTTATATACGGTGCAACGTACTGGTTTTGTCCAGCTTCATGCAGGCAAAATGTATCACACTCCGACCATATATCGAGATTTATAATTATTTTTGGAAACTTGATAATTGTTGTCCTTATAAAAATAGGTATTTACCCAGCTTTAGCTCCGCAGAACTAAACACCACCTCAACTAGTCCAATTCAAAATTCAAATTCAAATTCAAATTCAAATCTAAATTTAAATTCAAGCATAACCGAATGATCGACGCACTCGGTTATCGGAATACATATATACAGTTTGTTATTTCAGTCAGTTCCAAAGGCAAGTATTTACCAATATACGCTTGACTAACAAGCTAACAATAAGCTAAGCAATCAGGAAATCAAGTGCCTGATCCCTGTCTATGTTACACTTGAGCAAAGCAGAAGATGCCTGATCTTCGGGGAATCCTAAGTCTCTTAATGTGCGTAAATTCTGATGATAAAGCTTTGCTTTCTCTTGATCATACTCCGTCAAGGCTAACACTTTTTCAGCTTCGTCTCCCAGCAATCCGTACTCTTCCAAAGATTGTACAGCCAAAAGATATTCGACAACCTTTTTATTGTCTCGACCACCCAAATCTCGAATAGCTCGAGCTGCCCTTGCTAACGGGAAACCCATATCACTAAGGTGTTTAGCAAGCTTTTGATCATCTTCGGAAAGGTCTGGTAAAGGATTCGACAATATAGTATGGGACGATGTAGAAGAATTGGTCAGCTTTGATGACGTCGCGTCTGTATCGTGGTTGGGACTTTCAAGATCTGGCCAAGGCTCCCAATTCTAAAACATAAAAAGACTCAATTATTTGACGTATTATTGGTGAGTTAATAAATTCTGACTACTCAGACGTCAGAGAGGAATGATTTTTAACAAAACATGAAATATGAAAGTTAAAAAAATAGGTTCCATCTATTCAAACAACCTCCAAGATTGGTCGGGCAAGTTCTCTCTGTAGTTCCTGGACAATGCTTGGAACACTGGGTGGATTTGAATTTGCGTGTTTATTATTTTCACTATTTTCATCAGCTTCAATCTTTGCGTGTTCTTCTTTTGCCTCGTTTTGATCAGCAGGCTCAAGGGTCAGTTCGGTCATTATACTTTCAAGTTTGGCTGGGGGTACCCAACGAGATGTTGGCTGCAAGACCTGTAACGGCATAAAACTTACTCAGCAACTTTGTCAAAGCTCATTGAGTGGTGTTTGCTGTGAAATCTAGCCCCTAAGGAGTACTTTTAAAGAGAAAACTGAATTCAATCGATGATTTGATTTGCGAAAAAAAAGCAGAAGCCATATGACCCTAAAGAAAAAAAAATTCCTTCTTTAAATAACCTGTGCCAGTTCTTCCATATCATTTATTGTCTTCAATTCCATATTGTCAAACGGACTGCTAGTGTCGTTGTCAAAGTCTGTGAGGTCCAACCCGTTCGAGGTTGTTATATATTGTAAATCGTTGGCTGATACGGACAGAGGCTGAGGCATAAGTATTGTTGTTTCAGGAGCTGGAGCTACCTTCACCGACGATTGTTTTACCGGTTCACTCTGAGCCGGAGGAGGCAACTCTTCATCTTCCTTCTTCTTTTTTCTATCCAAACGACCCTGACGAGCTTCGTTCAATGCATTTCTTGCCTTTCGCCATTCTGTCATCTTGTCGTCATCATCAAATGTACAATAATTTTGATTACTGATAACATTATATATTGTGACAATATAGAATTATAAGAAACTGTATATTAAAATTAAAAATCTTAAAGAACACCGCATCTGTTCTTATGTAATAGCAGTTTCAGACAAATTCTATGAAACTGGAGTATGTTGTATTTCAAACCATGCTGATTGAAAGTCTTCATGGGCCACATCCCCTGAAGGTAAGGGTTTCCAAGATATTTAAGTATAAAGTTCAAATAAATTTATTAATAACCATGAATGTCTTGGAAACGTTTGATTCATCGAAAAATACCAAGCAACCTTTTTTGTAGAGAGTTTAATTTTGAACAAAAGTAGCTATGCAGAATTTTTCTAAGTAGATTAGTTCTTGAGATATAAAAATCTGAAGGTGTCAGAAGAACATTTCCCATGTAGCCAAGGGAAACCCTTGGCTTTGGAAGGTTTGACCCATGGAGACATCTATCAGCATGGTTCCAAATGCAACATACTCCAATTTCATGGAATTTAATTGAAAATACTTTTACATAAGGACAAATGCAGGGTCCCTTCTTCTATTCCTTTTTATAAATATTATTATAATTTTTCTTCGAAGATTGTTGTAGTTAATTGCTTACCTTGTCGATGACTATTTTCTCTAAACTGAAATCGTACGTGTATTTAGTTACGTCTGGTAATTTATTGTTGTAAGCAACTGGCAAGGCAATTTTACGCGGTGGTTTATAAGCTTCAGCAATTTTTACGTGGACTCCATCCATGTAAGATGAGACAGAATCACATTGTGCCGAGGCTGTTGGTCTCGACATGATTGTTTTCTTACTTTGTGAAGAAACGAAAAAAAATCTATCAGTGATTCATGATATGCGCGTTCCAGTACCGTTATATCGCCTCTAATTGCGATTGAAAAATCATTCATTTATATTACTAGTTATTTTTTGTTTTATTATTATTATTATTATTTTTGTTCAAAGATTTATATCCAAACTTCGATATGTGTGAGTGGATTTCATAACCTCACTCAGATGACGTTTGTCGTTTATTATAGATACAATTTTCACTTATTGCTATAACTTATTATAGAATATTGCAGTTAGTTATCGATACGATGTTCAATATATTTTATAAGTTTATTATTATAAATAAGATCGAATTATTCTGTAATATTGTAACCGTACTTCGCAATAGTAAAACAAAAAATAATTCCTCCTTTTAGTCTTTCGTTGAGATCTGACAGTTCATGTGATCAGCTGATCGTGGCCATCTTTAGAAACCAACGCTCACGTCACGCTAATGTTTCTTCTCCACCAATCGTAGGCTACGAATTGATTTGCAATTATTCAAAACATGATTCAAATTTACGTTATGATTAATAACTTTCTTTTTTTATTTATAATACGATTTTCACGGGTAGCTTTTTTGCATCTTTTGTAATTGTTGTTTTTTTCTCCTAATTCTAGGATGGCGAGGGATTGAGAAAAAAAAATAGTCAAGACTTGTGAATATGTAACACGGAATTTTTCTATAATCTATTATTTACAGAATACTAGTATTTCCAGAATAGAATAACAAATTTTCGACATTTTTTCTAGTCACAAATATTCTTAACTCGAGATTCATATTTTTCTCTAAGATGTTTATTTCTTATAAATTATTCTATAAATAACTTCGACGTAGAATATTTGAATAACAATTTTTAAAATGAGCTATATGTACAATACTAATTTGAAAATAAACTACATGAATAAATTCTACAAATGATTGATTCTTGTGTCAATTAGATATTATACATTATTATTCTTATTTATAAATATAGAACGTTTTGAGAATAATTTACACCATTTTATGAACAAGTGTAACACCAATTGCTTATTCTGTTTTTATTATGATCTTAGAATTCCAATCACATAGAATTTCTGAGTAAAGAATCTGTAAATATTTTCTATACAATTTGAATAAGACAAATATTGATCATCCTTTAGATACAAATCAATTTTAGTTTTATTTTATTTTTTGTATACTTTACTTTATCTACGCACCAGCACATCAACTTATTGCATCATTATGCCACACGGCAGAGAGAACAAAAGAAAGAAACAACCATTGATGTGATTTCGTCTACAAATGAGATATCAATGAATCTAAAGAAATTTGTTTAATTAATTCCTAGAAAACTTAATCGTTAATGATGCAGCAAAGCTGCCTTTGTTGTACTTTGTGGCGATTGATTGAGCGGCTGTTTTTCTTCCGAATTTTTTGTATCGAGATTATTATTATCTGAATTATTATAGAGTGCTTCTGCCTCCAGGGATTTCATATAGGCAAGAAACGATGTCCACATTAAACTACAGATGCTTACATAAACGACACGATTTCTTTCAGGAATTAATGTGAAATTAATTGTCTGAAGAATTGGCCATACACACACTGCGGTCTGAAATACAAAAATCTATCATTTAGATACACACAGTTTCGTAAAATTGAACAATGCAGACAATAGAGAAAATCATATTCATAAAATTCATGTCACAATCTGAATAATATAAAAAATCATCACATTACCGATAATGTTGATCTTTGTATAACAATTAGTAATTAGAAAATGGGTGTTTGAAGAAAACTTTACACTACCTTGTAAGTTGGCCAGAATTTATGTTTCACCTCATTCATGCATTCATCGACTGGTTTGAATTCCATGAGATTAATACCAAAGAAAAAGCAGCACATAGCAGCCGGTCCATATGTGACTTGTTCGACAAGAGCCTGTTTCAGACAATATAATATATCATTAAAATAAAACTAATGCTCGAAATTATTTCAGTTTAAATTAGAAGAAAACTAACAACTAATAATTATGAAGAAATTGAATACTGCTGCAGAATAAGAGACCCTACTTTTATTTATTATTAAATCTTCCATCGATATTTTTACCTTTATTATACCAGACTTAAGATCACTTCTTGGCCATACATAAGAAGCAAATTTTAACCAGCAAAAAAGCGTTGGTGCTACAAATAATCCTCCGTACAAACTGAATCTCAGCGCTTGCATGTAGTTCAATTTTTCTTCTTTACTAATAAATTTTTGTTGAAGTAAACTCCCCGCTGGCCATATTACTGTGTAAGATGCCATTCCCCTGACTATTGGGTACTTTCTACTGACTTCCCTAAACTTCAACAAAAGTATCCTCATCTTTTATTGTTTAGTTTTTTCTGAAAAGAATAATGTTTGGTTTATTATTGAAGCAGCATTAGATTCAGAGGGCATATAGGGCATTCCTTGCCAATGACAAAAAAAATAAAATTGTAAATATACCCAGACCGAATTGGGATAAAATGAACTGTATAAAATTATTGTTTGTCAATATATAGGGCGTTCCTTGTCAATGACAAAAAAAAATTATAAATATACCCGGATCAAATTAAAGTTTCGCACATCATTTTTTATTACATTTATACAGTTTTCATTCTAAAATGAATTGGTAATAGTAGAATAAAATTCAATTGAATACGTTTTGAAGTTAAACAAATGATTTAAAAATTCGAAAAAATAAATGAGAACACGCAGTTCATAAATAAAATCGTAGCTAAAAACATCAACCTAATAACTCCACTGGTAAAATAAAGTTAGGCTAACTAATTTTATACAAATGATGTCACAAAATAGTTGCAATACTTTTCTCAGACCTGCGCAGATGCAGAATTTCATTCATTCGGGCAAATATATCCGAAATTCATTCTTTATGTGACATCACTCGGTTAAACTAACCTCGAAAATAGTTTCAACAGCTAGAAGAACTAATGTTTTTAGTAAAAGACGAACAACTTTGAGTTAGTCATGTTTAATTTTTGATTTCAACAATCGCTGACGGTCTATAATGAAAGAGATAAGAATAAAGAACGAAAACAATGAATTTTTATCGATATTTAGTACGTGATGTAATTATGGGAATGAAATAATTGATAACTTATGGTTCGCTATTTATTTGATGAATAGTAAGATAATTATTGAAAATTTTCATTACCAATTAATTATTAGCCTATTGTTTCTGAGATGTGAAAATTTTGATATGTATAGATTGACTAATCTTACTTCACATAGTCTTACTTCACTTACGTCAACTTTGCATGACACGAAAGCGTGACTTATACGATTTGACGTATTACCGAACTCAAAACTGAAACTTCAATGAAAGAAATTAAGAATTATATCGACGTAATCGCACTAAATTTCGTCATATGACAGCTACTATGATCGTCCATATTAAATGTGTACATACATACAAATACATAAGTATGTAATTAATGATAAATATTTAACCATGTGATTCGATCTTTTTTGAAACAAACATGTAGCCACTGCACTTTATAGCGTTGCAGCGTCGTCTAGTCTACAACTTCGGATATCTAATGAAATACCTACACCTGAACTTCAGACGGTGTTAGATCAGGGTCGTACTACGTGTAAAATTAGATCATTGCGAAATGCAGAAATAATACAGTATATCTCTGTAATAATTGGCATGCGTCTTTTCTTAACGTGATATATTATCGTAACACTAGGACCTTCACCGCGGATACGGTACTTATTGCCTGAATATTAGTGACTATGAAATAAAATATCAGTTCGATTTAAAGTGGCCTTGGGGAAATTCACTGAACTATTTCCGCGAGGAAAATCTTGATGCACGTCATATGCGTATGTGTATTACAATAGATATGGAATATCACTGTCATTCATACGACGGCCGCTTCACGACTGCATATCATAGGAGCATAAGCTACGAGCGCGCAGCTATTTTGCCGCCTAAAATGAATCACGCACAATTTTAACGCGATTGCGGGAGCACTTGAAATTTGAAATGAGGCTTGCATGCATATATGTGTAATACTTATTTCACAAGCGCATGCGCGATTGAAGATCTATCACGTTTACTCAATGATTTTGCATACTACTACCCTTCAAATAGATTATCAAATACGTATGCTAAATTAGACGGAACGCTACCTTCCGGTTCGAAGCAACAAATGATATTCAAAATCCAGCGTTATTACGAAAGCTGATTATGACTCGTGCTTCGTTTTTCTAGATAAGTTTGGAAATATGAAGTAATAATTTCTTTGCATAGAAGAATTAATAAAAATAAGATAAAAGAGAACTATAAAATTCGGCAAAGTCGATCATTTCGACAAGTTTTGTGAAAATTTTTGAAAATTTGAATTTTCCTGTAATCACATAATAGTTGAAAAGACAAATACTAATAATTTGATAAATTTGTTTGAGATAACAATAAATAACAAGGCGGTAAGGACAGTTTTCCACGGTACTTTTCATCATCGCCCAAGCTCATGTAATCACGGGAATTAATATCAAGTATTATCAGAATATAATTCGACATTCAAAAATTAATTAATATTCATCATTACCCGTAGGAGAAGATTCCGTAATAAAGAAATGTAGGTTTCCATTCAAAAATACAAAGTATACCTCTAAATGACCTTGAAAATTTGCACCAAACTAAAATCGAGGTATGACAATTATTCATGCCCGCATTATCTTAATACAAAATCCTGCGATTTGAAGATCTCTTCATCCACTCGTTTTCCAGAGCTAGATTCAATAAAATCTGCAAAAGTCACTCTTCGACCGAAATCACTACTTTTCTTATATCACCATATAGGTGATGAAAAACAATTTAAAATCATATTTTCATACTGTCTCCAACAGTGATGTATTTTAGGATATTTCCACTGATAATTCTGATACTCAGTCGTTTTATATATACTTACAGTTTATTTGTATAACAGATAAAACAGAGATACAATATAATGATCATATTTATACACCTAGTATACGTACTTCAGGGCGATAACGGGAACGTTTCCTATATTATCTTCACTTTCACCCAAATATAAAAAAGGCTTCCCCGAATTTCAATACAATATTTAAATATATACACTGGTTACTCAATGTCTGTAACAATTCAATGTCTTTTATTAAATGGTAAATCAAAATTTAGAATACACCCTTCGATTTCATCCTTATCCATAGCTGAAGAAGAAAACTTGATATTTAATTAGAATCCATTATATATGTATAAATATCAGATTGGAATTGATCTTGTATTCGTTTTCGTTATGAAAATGAGGAAAAATAGAGGGTGTATAGAAAAAGAATGTAAAAAAAAAAAAAAAGAATTCGTTTTCGTTATCGCCCTAATATGTACTTTACCAATTTCTTGTACATACAATAATGATTTTTTCATTTTAATAATAAGTTTAACAGGTAAAAAGTCCAAAATTTAGACAGATATTATGCCCATATGTTTAGTAACAGTCACATACAATAGGGATGGTCTCTCATAAAATACTCAAAAATTCGTAACACATAGCCTTTCCAGACTTGGTACACTAAGTCAATGGCGATACGTAATAATTTTCGTACTCAAGACCAAAAATGTCTTTTATACGATATACATACTCCCTGATAATCATTACTATAAAGCTTATGAAAACGTGGTATCAACTACACCTTGAAATAAGACACTAATCACTATTCCTAACTAAGATAAGTGGAATTTTTTAGGAAATTAGCTAAGCTACAACCCAGAAATAAAAGCTGATAATTAATCAGCCTGTTTCATTATCTATTCTCGTACACGTGAATACGTTGAATAAAATTGAACAAAATAACAAAGAAAATAACGTTATTCACTCATAGTCGAGGCCATTAAATTAGTGTATCAGAGCCAGTAACGTTGCATTGGCCCGCAATTTTCATTCTTTACATAGTATATTTATATATACATATAATATCAGCTCAGGTATATGTATGTGTATACCTATATTGTCCGCAATTGATATCAATTCACGTTTGGAGCGATTATACAGATATAACGTATTTCGTATACCTAAGAAACTTGAACAGTATAGGTAATAGCATTAAGCTATACAGTATTTTTTTTTTTAATTTTTAATTTTTTTTTTGAGTTCACTCGTCACTTTGCCACTATGTCAAATAGGTCACAGATTCCTTCGTTTTCACCGAGATTAAATTGGTAGTCTTTTTCACCTGGCGGTGGACTTAGTCTCACCAAAGGTCCGCAGACTGTAAAAATATTAGATAATATTACGTGAATTCGTTTTATCCAATATATTCAAACTGATAATAAATCAGATAAAAATTGCAGCCCGGAAATTCAGATTACAATCAAATAGATATCGAGGCATCTTTCATTTTATCAATAAAAACAGCTATTATTCTAAACTTTTCTAACATAACCGAGAAAAATATAATCTTTTGTATCATTTTTCAAGCTATACGAATCTGAATTCCTTGGGTGGCCAGTGTTCCTTTGATAGAACTGAAGAATAAATATTATACACTATTATATGCAAAGAATTAGAAATTACTTATGATTTTTGCGTTGTAAAAGCAAAGTGGATGAAAACAAAAAAAAAAAAAATAATGAATTATTAACTTACAGTCTGAATAAAACTCGTCCAGTAGGTCCAAATCTGTCCTGACAATATCTAAAAGTTAAAATAAATATGAATATATTTACTTGTTGCGTTTATTGTTTGCGGAAATTATTCAACGCTCGATATAAAAGCTTTACAATTTACCTGCTGTCGCTACATCGCTGAGTATGATTTTGGCTTCTAGTAATTCTGAATCTTCTTCGTCGTCCTCGTCTGATAATACAGGATTTACTTTCCCAGCCCCTCTGGGTGGCCTAAAAATAAGAAACACATCGTTATTTCTTTCTGGAAAGAACTTTATTCTGTCGAAATCGTTTCACAGTGGATATTTGTACGGTCTGATCCAAATGAACTAGTCTTTACTTACGACTGTTCATCCCCAAAACAAGACCTGCTATTTCTATTCGCTTTTTGCAGATCAGAAACATGGACTTACTATTTCTGATGCGAAAAAAGCGCAGTGCTGTAATTTAGATTAATGAACATTATAATTTATTCAGGAAAATATTTTCACCTTCCAACTTTTCTCTTTGCCTTAGATTCGTCTTTTTTGTCATCTCCATCTTTTTCCCTCTTGAGGCCTTTTGATTCCTCTTGAAGTCTCGCCTCTAGTACTTTGTTGTCGTAAGACTCAGCCAAGTCTGGCTGAATCATGTAAACTTTTATTTCTTCCGACGCGCTTTTCATGAATATCTCATAGTTTATATCTTTGATATCATTTTCCTCGTCTTCTATTGCCTAATTAATGAAAAAATTACCAAAATCATAACACTGCGGTAATGAACTTGTAGAAAATTTCAAAAATCAATTCATTTCGTTTGTCGTTACCTTAGCAATATTAGGTACGTTGAGTTGGGTGTCTGGAGGGGCTTGAATACCTAATACAAAGTCATTTTTGAACTTCTCTTTTACGTCCTCGTATGTGATGTATGCATATTTTTTATTCGTGAAATCGCATTGAACGTTTTTTATGCTCTGTTGAATCCATTGTGTATGGGTATCGAGCAGCTGCTCATGTTCTTCTAATTTTTTTATTTCGTCCTTCAATTCGTTCAGTTTTTCCCCAACTTCTTGCGTGTTGCATCCGGGTCCTGCACCCCTGACAACAGAATAACTTCCTTAAAGTCACTTAATCAATCTCTAAAGAAATTCCTCATAGATCCTCAGCCCTCTTATAGTCTAATTGATAATCGTCACCGTTACAAAATCAAAATAAGATCGTAGGTAAGAAGTACTGCATACCAGTGCGATCAATAGTCAGATGATTCTTTGGCATGTCCGCGCAGCCACATCTAGCCTCTTAGGACTTAGATCAATTAATTATCCCAGAAACATCAGACTGCAAATCATATTTAATAAAGTTATGTACTTTGAATAACTTTTCATCAGTTTTTTGTTTTTTTTTATCACACCACTATTGGTTGTATTTTACTTCTGACCTCACAATGTTCAGGATATACATTTCAAGGGGAACATATGGGACTTTTAGAAGACTGGACCATATGTCTGGCTTCTTTACCCAAGAAATGATTTTTCAATGTCTCAAATGTGACAAAACATGTTTACAATCGCTTCTTGAGTTAGGAGATAATATTTCCAATCTCAGTATCGATAAAGAATAAAGTTTTCAATTTTACACTTGAGAAATAATAGTCTGATGATCTTTCAAGATTATTAAAAGTTGTGTTACTTTATTAATTCAATGTACATGTGAATAGATTGATAAAATAATTATGATTTTGGTCAAATTCCAAATATTCAAGCCCCTTGATGGACAAGATAATGAAATGAATGAATAAATATTGATGAGAAGGTATCAAACTGATAAAAACTAGTCATTTTCAAGGGAGACTGTAATACAGCGCAGCGTTTTCTTTTTTTGGGATGGGGAGGAAGGAATGGAAGAACGACTGTGAGGCCTGTCATTTTAATAATTATTTAAACTCTGGCATATGGTTTTTCTCTAATTCTTCTTATCTTTTATGTCTGGTATCCAGCAACTTTCCTCGGTACTTATTCTCATCGTCAAACGATCAACGACACTGTCACGATACTTCAAAGTTCAACAAGTTAACAACCGGCGAAAATTCAGCGGCTCTTCTTTTATTGAATTTTGAAGAATCGTTGGTCTCAATTTCACTTCATCCATACTTTTTGCTAATTGAAAATATTTTTTAAACATACTTCCATTGTATACTGTTCTTGCTTTTCTTCTCAATCAGTCCAATCCCCTCGAGCACATTAGTGATGTCGTATATTCGTCGCTTTTGTCGAACCTCCAATATATCAGCAGCCTAATAAATGGTTGTAAGCCAATTTTTATATGCTGATTTATGATGACTGAGTAAATATCACGTTCCAGATTATTGACAGTGTGATGTTAGAGAGAAATTTTACTATTTTTTTTTCACTTCAACTTGTGGCATTCGTTTATTTACTCATTTGTATTAAATTCAAATTTCGGGCATTCTACACACACTACGCAACAATATAAAACGTAAATACAGGTTAGGTTAGGGTAGACGCGATTAGTAATAACGATATGATTTAGTTTCTTTTAATTTGGCGCTTTATTTGAGAAAAGATTAATCATCGGGGTTAGGAAGAGTTCGAAACTAGAGTTCGAACAGTTTGTACGAGGCCAGAGAATGCTAGGTGTGCGTATGCGGATATTATTAAGTTATTTTAAAATTCCCGCAAGGGGGAAATCCAGCGAACTCTACCTCATTAAGAGGAGTTAACCTAGTTTGGTTGTTGACTTTTTTTTCTCGGACTTATATAGGCAAGACTTACCACTTTTAGGTCCAATACTCCGTCTTTTGCCTTTTGTAATAAGGTGACGAAACGAGTGGTCAATAATCCGAGCGACTTTTCGAACCTACTTTGCTGATTGTCTGCCATTTTAAAAGGCCGTTGTCAAAATTTTCAAAAGCTCGCACTCCCCTTCGAAATTGCCGCACCAGCAACACGCCATCACCGCGAGTGGCTGGCCTCAAGCTGAAGTTTAAATTAAAGAGGGCGCTGTTGGAGTTTTCGAATCAAAGGATTGTTAATAGACGTGTGAAACAAGAGATTTAGATAATTTCAAGGCTTGAATTTCAATCATAAATAAATACTCTAACAATAATTGGATTTTTTTATAAATTTTAATTGGAGATTTACAATTGTTTTCACTCTTTAAACATTCAATACGAGGAATTGTTCACTGCGCAACTTCCGGAAATTTCCTACCAGATTCATCGACCAATCGTAGAGCTGCTCCTGTTAAAGCGCGAGACGGTATCTGTTCGCGATTCTCGAACTTGAAAATCCGTGGACGAACTATATGCATGCCATTGTTAGGGGCTGGTCAAATGGGCCCTCAATTCCTGGAAGATCACGGCAGGTAGTTAGCGGAATTCTTAGCCCCCGAAACTCGAACACCCCGGAATATGGGCATTTTATGGTGCCGAAAACTTTGTTCAAATATTTTTGTATTATACGCTATAAGATTAGTAGAGATTTTTCTACATTGTGTTGATTTATTTCCCGCTTACCGTAAAAAAAATCCTTCTATCCCTTTTTCATTTGCAGGAAAAAAAACGCACGAGTTTGTCATATTATTTATTTACACCCATAAGGACAGATATATTATACATTGTCAATTTAATTTACTTCTTTATTGTATTTAGTGTTAACATATTTATTGTATACATCGCTATATGGGATTGTATTCAATCTACATGCAGGTTGAATAATATTATTACATATTTGTTATTGTTGTATTAGGATCCGTTATTCATATTTCAACAAGTTTGATAGCTATCTAAGGTCTTATACATATGTAGATATTTACATGCATACTTATTCGAACTTACATTAGCGTAGAAATCAAAAAGCTACTAACTGCGTTATGCGATGCAATGTTTACAAGTCCGTGTTATATGCGTTTACAGGTATACGTATGTAGATATAGATACATCCATTGAATACGTGAGGAACTATTTAAAGCTATAATTATCTACTATTGTAAAGTTATCGTGAGTCGCGAAAAATAATCATTTTATTTCTTAGAATTCACGTAAGATTATAATACATGTAGATAATATTTCATTTGTCAGATAATATCGAGATACTAAAACGATCTCGAATTGGGTTCCTTAAACTTTTAGCGGCGATTGTATTTCAATATGGCGAACCACGACAAAGGACGCAGAAAGTGGGGAGGAATTTCACAAGGTAATTTAAAAACTTCTTAAATCGTATTATCATTCTGTCAAAATAACATCATCCGTTATATTTGTTATTGTGAAAATTTTTCTATATAAATTCACAAATAAATAATCGACAATTTTATATCCCTACTTTGACTAAAAAAAGCTAACCTAACAAAACAAGCTAACCTAAAAATCAAACCCGAAACCGCAATCAAGGATTGTTTCCCAAAATACGTGGCCTTCGTCGATTAAAAATAGTACGTCGAAACGGTTTATTCGAATCTCGTTGAAAATTTTCATTCATACATTTTCCCATATGCCTTAAAATTACATAACTATTAATTTTTATTCTCATCATTTAACGACCTGTATGTATTGTCATAACGAGATATGTCAACAGATATATTAGAAAAAAATTTTTCTCATTTGTTGTTACAATCTTTGTTATTATTCTTACATTTACCTCATCTTTTCTTCTAATAAATCAATTTTTCAATACTAATATACACTATGCATTAGTATTAATTTCATTTCATATAAACCTTTCACTTTGAATGCAAAAATATCACCAAGAAACTAACTGAACTGAACTCAAAACTCAACCTCGTATAAAACACTTTGTTTTTTCCTATGCTCGCCCACTATTTACTCTTATTTCTGAACACTGTGTTTAACTTATACATTACGACCCTCCTCTCTCTCTCTTACGTCCGGTCTGCTCAAGATACACCTTTCACTTTTCATTCACAGATTATAAGAGTTTAGTTATTCATCATGGTCAATAAAATTGGCCACTCAATAATTAAAAAATACTCAAATAACAGTGTTCAATCTTTACTCTGTTTACAAGCACTTCTAAGTAACAAGTAACGTTATAAATCTTAACTCCAACATATCTTAGATGATACTGTTTAACAATAGTCTCAAATGATATACCTTGTCGTAAATCTTACCTGGGAACGGCAAAGTGTTGAATTGTTATCTTAATTATCTTGAGTATTTATGGAACTAGAATTTTGGAGTAGTTATTTATTTATTTTTTGGTTTTCAAGAATGATACTTGTTGATAAGAATCTACTAATTTGAGCAACTGTTCATTTCCAGATAATACAATAGATTGTAAATTGGGAAATAACAGATCACCGGTAATGCGAGGTGGTACGAGTCGGGCCCCTCCACAGCCCTTGTACAGGCCTGGGAGTGGTCCTTTGCGTAAATCAGGAGGACCTAGTTCCGATGATTTTGACAATGATAACAACGCGCAGGATAATAAGCCCAAGTCATCTTCTTTTCATTACCGTACCAAGCAGCATCAGTTCAATAGTCCTAATCAAATGCAGAACAATCATCCTTCTTTACAACAAATTGAAAATATGTCAGATAGATTAAATGAAATGCGCTTCAACTATGGAAACAATAGTAACGAACAGACCCATACATCGTCTAGAAATAATCAACACGGAGGTGATCCGAGAAAGAAAAATAAGAAACCAGAACAACAGCTATACGTACCTAAAAAGGTGAAGGAGTCATTGGCCGGACGAGAAGTGGCTAATAGGTGAAAATCTTGAATCTAGTTTGTAACAAATCTAAAAATGTATTAAAAATTCATTCAGGTTAAAATTTGTTGATCATTTCACAATTTTTATTTTTTAATTTCACTAAATAATGAACAATTTTGCTCCAAAGATCCCCTGTGCATGGCGGATGGGACAGAGAACGAGAGAGAGAAGAAAACAGGGATTGGGACACTCAATCTAATCGTAGCTACAGAAATGAGAGTCATCGTAATCGTGGGGGTGGTCACAGTGGAGGTCACGGAGGTGGAGTAAACCGAGGCGGAGGAAGGGACGAGCATGGAAAACGACCCGGAGGAAACAGACGAAATCGTAACACGAGCGAATGCGAAGAACGTTGGAGACCCGACTCACCTTCTTTGGCAAGAAATTATGGAAACAGAAGAGATAATCATCGTGAGATCAGACAAGTGAGTGACGCAGTCGATGGGATGAAATAAATTTTTAGTTATCATTGATAAATTATAAGCCGAGTTTGTTTTCACAGGGTTCCGAGCCCCTCATAGTTTCCCCTAACGTTACGGGGGATCCTAATCGTACACGAGACACAAGAAGTGTAGAACCAATAGGATATCCAGAAAAATTTCAAGGAAAGCCACCTTCGGGTAGGAGAGGAAGTATCAAGGATAATTCAATGCCTAGAAATCCAAAGAACTTTGATCATCTACCTCCAAGATTCCAGAAGCAATATCTGGATAAAAACGGACTGATCCCACTACAGAACAGCTACATTGGTACTACTTCTGAAGACGTACATTGGGACGGTAGCACAGTTACTTATCAGGTGATATAGCGGTTCGAATTTTCTAGCTAATCTATTTTCGCGATTTAATATTTATCCAATAACTTTAGTTTGAAATATTTCAGGGCACGTCCAGCTACAACTATTCACCTGCCATGCAGCATTCACAAACAATGCAGCATTTGCCACCAACAGGGCCTTTACCTCCTCAACAAAACTGGGCAAATACTATACCTGCCCGTAGTAGAGGTAGGGGAAGACTCAGGCCGGAAGAAATGGATACTCAGTCGACAGTGTTCAGACCTGTTACCCCTGATCAGTTTTCGGCGCCTAATTCAAGGCCGCAAACTCCTAGCCAAGACTATATGAGCCGGTAATGGAACCTGAAAGGAATAAAACTGATGTTATAATACGGGATTGATTTATAGGCTTGATTATAATGATGTGATTCTTTGTTGGCATGTGTTGAAATTTTATTTTAACCAATCAGTTTTATTACAGAAACGTGTTAGTCTTTCAAAGCATAATTAATCAAAAGTTGAAGAGTTGCGAATCGTCGGGATTTAGAGTTAGATATAGTCGAAGTAAAAGCACTTGATGCAACTTATTGGATCAACTGGTACTTCGGTTTTAGATATTTGGGTCTTCAATTGTTCAGAAAACTAATCTCTATCCGATGAACAGCTGACGTTTTAATGCAATGATTATCATTTTAGAAAATTAAAAAATAGGTAATTAAAAACAGCTTACATTTTTAAAATTTTGCATTAAACCGTTATTTATTGGAGTCACATTTGCAGTGTCAAAAAGTTATATATGCATCGGACAGAGGTTCGATTTTTGGACATTCAGAGACCCAGATATTTGAAATTGATCAATGAATTTATGATTATGCTCAAAATGATTAGCAAACTGATATAATAAAACTGGTTCTATGAACAACAGTTTTGCCACATCCTTGCCAGTCCTTAAAAAATATCTTCACTCACGGTGAATTTACCCCCTTGAATAATTGTGCTTTTATCAAGTGAATAGAGCGAGTCTTTTGAAAGTTTGTTCTTCACGTTCAGGTCCTACGATAGACGAGGTAGTAACAGTACGATGTACACAAGCGTGGAGAGTTTGAGTCGTGCGGATAGTTTGATGATGCCACCACCACCGCCAGCAGTATCACCTGCAATGTCGATACCCATTGTAAACAGATGCCAATCACCTTCCGATTATCAAAGGCAGAGAAGGGGGGCTCCGTCCCCAACTGCTGGACCCCAGCATCATACTTATCAGACGTAATTGCTTTTTCGATTTATTATTTTACCTATTTATTGGCAGCATGTTCTATGACCTATTTTTACTCGGATTCTTTGATTGTAGACCACGTGGTAATAACAATTCTTACGAGTCATCAAACGCAGCTCAGGAAAGACCCAGTAATAAACAATCCACAAATCTTAGCCCTACAAAGAGCGAACCGTTCAGTCCATTGCCAGACATGTCCTCGGAACATACTTTGGTAAGTTAAATTGATAACTATTCCAGGGAGCTTTTGACCTTTAAACTATATGGAGTACATACATAGTTTGAAATGGTATCTATAATATTGAATCTGTGTCATCTATTATAAATGCACGTTTGTGTTCAGGATTGGAGCGAAGAAGTTGAATTAACAGAAAAACTTGAGGCTGAACAGCTTAGCCGCAGTTCTTCTATGGTCAGTCTTCGGGATATTGCATCAGGTGCTTCTGGGAGTCAAGCATCTGCTGGAGGAACTAGCGGACGAAGTCAGGCCAGAAAGAAAAAGCAGGATAGACGGCACGGTGCTGATAGGTAAATCGGTTTTTCTATTTATTTTTTTAGTACAAATGAAAATGAACTCGCGATTTAAGTTTTAGAAAAGATTTGTAGAGTTATAAGGATTTTGAATTTTATAATTAATTCAATATTTCGTGTTCTAAGGAGTGTGAGCAGAGATAAAGTCAGAGAGAATAGTAGAGAACGTGAAAAAAATCAGCATAATAGAGAGTATGATAATTATAATAATAATCAGAAGATAAGTGGTAGCGATAGAAGATACAACAGAAGTCATCGACAATCTAACAACGCTCAACGTAGCCGCGAACCAAGCAAAGAAAGAAATTTTAGAGGCGGTAGCAGAAATCCTGACGACTTTCACAGGAACAGGTAATGAGAAATAAAATTCACGTAATTTTACCGTTTGAAATTAAGCAATTCCTAGAGAATTATGAATATTAAATTCGCTGTTTTTTATTTCTCCAGAATGCCAGAATCACACATAGACGAGAATTGGAGAGCGGGAAGAAAGCCTTCGATATGTGATTCGGAAGATGGGAGGAGGACCCCATCTTCTACGGCTCACAGTCATCCACAATCTTCTCATTCCGTTCAGCAATCTAATTCTCCACCTAGTTCTGTCTTGCATCAAAACAATTCTCAGATTAGTTACAACAACCCTCAGCCACCAGGTGTTCTGGTTCTTCCTGACACTAGCCAATCACCACCTAGCATTAATCCACTACGACAAAACTCCGCACAGCAACAGCGGACTTTGTTTGATCCTAACAATCCTAACAAACCAATAATTATCACCTCACCTGGAAGTAGAGCAGCTTTACCCAGGTATTACGCAAAGGATTTGAATTATTTTAGTCATTCAATTAAAGATAGAAATTGTTCGTGTTTTCTAAGACCTAAATGTGAACTAGAGACTCGTAGAAACAAGCATTCAGGGTCTAAATTGTTGATTATTGATCTTTGATCTCCAAATTATAGGTATTTATATTTAATCTTTTGATTGTTGAGATTAAAAAAAAAAAAAAAAAAAAAAAAAAAAATCGGTCTGAGCTTATTTTTTAACAGTTTTATTAACGATATTTTTTATTTTTAACAGAGAAAATGACCCTCAAGTTCAGCCGCTTAGTGTTCCTGTATTCCAGTCGCATTCCGCTAGCCCAGGTCACGGTTTTCAAGCTACTCAACTCGACGGTATGCCGCCTTCTTACATAACCGATCAGTTTGGAAATATGAGAACACCGTGGTACAACCCAAATTCGGAAAGGTAAACCAAATTTGAAAAAGTTTTTTCTATTTTTTATTTTTTTTTGTATGTTTTATCAACGATTTATAAACTTTTATCTATTTATTTATTCACAGTTTTCGGTCGGCAAAGAGTCCCTATTTACTTTTTGACATTGGTCGTGCAGATTCTGAGTTACAATGGATATTGAGTTCTGGTAATGTCACAGCGAATTGGGAGAGGCTTTCGGAGATTCGTCGTTTTTTACAAGAAAGTTTACAAACTTTGTTAGAGACGGATATTAAATTTTGTCAAGCAGAGAATGTTGAACAATATTTTTGGAAGATATTATTTTACAACACGATTGAAATACTGAGGAAGGGTATGCCCAAAGAGAATTCTGAAGGACGTGAAAATTGCAAAAAAATAATGTTAGATATCATTGACGAGGGGACTGTGTATCTAGAAAATCTTCTAACTGTCCTTGAAAATACTTATAAATTTAAATTAGACACATTTTTGGCATCGTCTTCACTTCCTAAAGGACTTGGATTCGTCGGATTGGCTTTAGTCAGTGCCCAAAAGATATTTTTATATCTAGGAGATCTGGCCAGATACAAAGAACAAGTCAATGATACTACCAATTACGGAAAATCCAGGCAGTGAGTATTACAATATTGTATTCACAGTTATAACTGAGCAATATACTTTCTATCTTTATCCCTTATTTTTTGTCTAAGAAAATTAATGAAAAATCTCCTTTTACAGATGGTACGTAAAGGCTCAGCAGATCAATCCCAAAAATGGAAGACCGTACAATCAATTGGCTTTGTTGGCTCACTATGCTGTAAGTTTAACAATATTTTTGATCTTATTTCTTTGAGATCTTCATTTGACAACAGAATTTTTGTAAAATTTCTTTTATTTGTAACAGAGACGAAAATTAGACGCCGTTTACTTCTACATGCGTTCACTGATGGCTTCTAATCCGTTTCACTCAGCTAGGGAAAGTCTGATAGCACTTTTTGACGAGAATAGAAAAAAGGTGAGTCATATTAAAGTCGTAAAATGAATTTCAATCCGAATGTATAATGCTATTTAATTATTAACAAGAGAATTTCTTCTTTTTTTTTTATTTGCTCCCAGTATCTACATTATGTAAGTAAAATCAATTTATTGGTGTGAAATTCCCATAGACACTGCTTACTACTATGTTTATTTTTATTTTTTAATTTCTATTCACCACGCATTTTTCACATCACATTGCTACGATATCACTCAATTCCCAAAGACTCAACGTCTTCTCTTCCATTATCACAGATAGCTACGTTTCGAGGTATAGAGAATTCTGGAAGTCTTTATAGTTAAACAACGGCTATTATCATTATTTTGAATTACATATAGTTTTTTTTCTTATTTTTCTTACAAAGACTCGACACATCTTATATCTTTAGCTGCACCAACTAGCCTCATGGAATCCCTATTTAACGACTCTACGCTAGCTTTGCATAGATTTTCAGAATAGTATAAGTGCACCAGTATTAAAATCCCAAAAACATAAATGTAAACCTAATTATTAGTACAAATTTGTCGCATGAATTTTAGATCTTAGTATCTACTCTAAATTTAGCAATCGTTACAATACACGACGATATCATGTACTGAACCTAATACTATGTAATTCGGCTTTTAGTTATATACACTCCTCAAAAGTGTCTGAAGGAAGACCTACATTTTTCTTACAAAAAATTACCAGATTCAAAACCTCGTATATTTTTCAAAGAAGCATGCAGAGTGTTTAGAAAAATATCGTTTTAAATGTCTGAGTGTCGACTTTCAGATACTTGTTCTGAAATTTGTTTATCTAACTTTTTTTAGGAGTTAAATCCCTTCAAAACAATCAACTGAGATTCACAAACATGTTTTTTGAAGATTGGCAATGCGCACAAATCACGGAAATTTTATTTTCTATCAATCTAAGACATTCAAAATGAAACTTGAAGTTTCAGCTTCAAAATGGGTCTCTATTCACTTGTATGGGATTTGTTTTTCACTGAGTTATTTCACTTTCAAGAAATAAACTTTCCCGAAACTTCGATTGCATATTTCAAAGATACGAGGTTTTGAATTTTGTCTGTTTTTTTACGAAAAATGTTATTTTCCTTCAGAACTTTTGAAAGTGTTATGAATACCCTGCGTTAAAAAATCTCCATTCATATCTGCAGGAGTTTAAACCTAATCTTAGCTCTTCTAGTTATCATAAAAAAAAAAAAAAAATCCTGGAGTTTAAACAACTTTTGAATCTGAATCACTCAAACATGTGTTTATGTCGTTTAATATTCTAACAAACTTGATTCAGTCGGTTAGAATTACTTTCTTTATCATTTTCAATGTGAGTACGTCTTGTTTGAAATCTTTGCAGTATACTTAGAATAGTTGAGCGTAAACAGCGTTGATGCAGGTGACTGTTAAGAAGACGAAGGAGAGATTAGATCCCCGAAATTTTTGCTGTTATCCGGGAACTTTACTAACTGATTAATAAACGAACACTAGTACAATGCATTCGGTGTTGACCTTTCTACATATTATGTTGCTTGAACAATTTTCAATGGAAAAATTTAGTCTAGGCACAATGATGAATGTTGACCTGCTGTTCATTACGAATTAAGTTTTGATTAACTTATTGATTTGAAGCAGGCCTAATTGCAAGTTATCGTATGCCTCGGTTTACAGGATTGCAGAATTGTCTACTATTATTTAAAAACATTTAAATTTTCAACAAGCTATATTATATGATTAAAACCATGTTTATGGTATGAATTTTGACCTGATGGCTTGATTATGAATCTAGACTAAGTTTTACCGTCACAAATATTTTGTAAAAAATTTTTTATAATCATTATCAAGAATTCTTTCCATAGTTGTGTATTTTTGTTACTTATTGAGGATCCAAGTTCCCAGAGAGGCTAAAAAATTTCATTTACTAATATCTCCGATGTTTTCTTAAGTGTAGAATTCAAGCTTAGCACTATTCTACCTCCAGAAAATAAAAAAAAAAAAAAAAAAAACACCAAAAAAGTATCGTTCTTTTAATAATCTTACATCCTTAATTCATCCAGTATGAATCTACCGAACGCAAGCGCAAAGAAGAACGAGAATGGAAAGAACGGGCTCGAATGAAAGAGAAAGAAGGATCCGGAGGTAGCGGCGGAGGATTGAGAAGAGAAATTTGGGTGCATCCTGGTGGCAGAAGAGTTACCAGAACAACAACAGCCGCAGCAGCTAGTGAGGCAAGACTGGCTCATAGTGATCTAGAGGAACTTGTACAGTTGACCAGCGTTGAGGTGATAAAAATATCTTTATTTTAATTTATTATCTTTATTTCAATTTTTTTTCCATTTTTTATCGCAGACATGTTAAGAAACTAAAAATTGAAACCCTGTGCAATAAAGTATTTAAAAAATTCTCTGTATTGTACCAGAATGCAGTTTTCCTGTTGCTAAATTTATCTTCTTCAATAGAATATGAAATGAACTTTATTTCTTTCATCTTTGCAGGTAAACAAGCGATTCGTCACTTCGTATCTTCACGTTCATGGGAAGCTGATCACCAAGATTGGGTGAGTGATTTAATTGCAACATTTCTCTATTACATAATGTGTTTAGTTTATTTAAGATTTTGGAGCAGCGTAAGCTGATTGCAGATAATTTCTGATAAGTGCGGGAAAACTGTTTATGAAATTATGAGTTTACATCTGATAACTGTGTGGAGAATGGAGTTAATGCATAGTTATTAGTACAGCAATTGCTGTGTGTAATATCATACTTTGCACTCGTTGAATGTTGGTAATGTTAAAACTTGTCACAAAGACGAACTAGTTTAAAATATTATCCAGCTTTGTTACGACTATTTAGAACAGTGAGCATTACTGCAATTTGAAGAATAAATCGCAATCGTAATTTATTCAGAATCTTTAGAATCTGAATCGTTTTCTGCAAAGTAACGTAAAAACGATTAAAGAAATAAAAGAATGAGGAGAATCGTTTAACCGAAAATTGTCTTTAAGTCGAATTTTGCAATTCTCATTCATCTGGATCGATTAAAGTGACAATTATTCTTCAGTAATTTTTGTCAACTACCCTTAATCGAAATTATTATCTAATTAACGTAATCTCTCTTTATATGTACTCGATGCTTATTTTATACGTTTCACACTGACATACCTCCCAAAGAGAGATTATATCCAGATGATTTAAAACGAGTTCTCGAAATATTCTACGAAATTATTCCTACCTAATAATGATAATGCATATATGTGTATACATTATACAAAGTCGAACTTTGGGTACTGTTCAGTACCTAAATCATGTTCACGATATTCTCATCCATATCTTATATACATACCCCGCATAGTAGCGTGATTACCGATCATCTAGTTATGTACTAGTATTACCCAGTTAGCTGACGACCAACTGTATACCCAGTCTTCTTCACTATACCATATCCTTATTAGGTAACGTTTTGCCGTTCGCTTCGAATGGCCTCAACCCTTCAGTCCTATAAAATGTATAGCACAGTGTTCACTATTTACCGTAGACAGATATAATTTCAGCAATATTCTTTTTTTTGTTTTTATTAAGTATATTTTTTCAATTCGCAATCAATTGTACAATACATATACATATACCTAGTTGTAAAACAAATTATATCAACGCTGTTATTATATCTATTAAGTTCTATAATTTCTTTTTTTCTTTTTTATTTTATTTTCTATTTCGCAAATTAGTTTGTAGAAATTGGCTCATTGATGTATAATTTTGATAATTTTTATCGGTACAGAAATATTGATCAGTAAAATGTGTTCAGGTTATTGTACGTATGTGAGACATTCCAAGTTAAATCACGGGGTCATCGGCCGGACCCCCTTCGATTTTGATCATGATTTTATTTTTTTTTTTTTTTGGTCACTACTTTCGGGCTCAGAATGGAAATGAACTTTTTTTCAAATATTATTCTTAATTTTTTTTGCGGTCCCGCATCCTCTAATATCGTTATGTCAAACGGAAACAGGAAAAAAGACCATTTTTAAATTGCCCATACATGTGTAGTTGTCTGTACCAATATCTTGTATGTACACATTCAGTCGTGGATATATTATTTAAGTGGTAAATAGTTTATAGAGCTATTAGTGTCCGAGGAATAGCCCAGTATGTAATGTACGTAATGTATGAATGTATATCGTGTTCGGTAAATTGATCGCGAACGACCGTAACTAATTGAGTATTTTTTAATGGCAACTAATACGTCAATTTAATCGGCACCCAAGGCCTGATATACCAAAAGGCTTAAGATACCAACTCCCAAATCGCCCAAAGATCTTAAGCCTCTTACAAAACCTCATCGATTAATCTTTATTAGCGGAAGAATCATGTACGGATGCGTAAAATGTAAATTGAAAAAAAAACCAAAAAAAAAAAATTATTTAATAAGCTTTTAGCTGCACTGAATTTAGTCACTCAAACCTTTGAGGACGGCTGCTTTGAGAAATTTGTTCGAAATTTGATGATTCTTCTTTAATCGAAAATGAAAAAAGAAATGTAAATCGGGTCGCTATAAATTACGAAACTGATTTTGAGATCGTAAAATTCAAAATATTGAATCGAAGACGGTTCCTAAAAATTTTTCCGAAAACTCAAAACTTTCGTCAAAGTGTTTTGATTTTAATTCTAATTCATCATTTTGAATTTTATAGTATTCGAGTTAGATTCGTGATCGACAACTCCGAGAATCCCTAGAAAATTTTTTTCTATTTCTATTCCTTAATGTCCGTTACGTCCGGTTGAGAAGACGAAGGGTTTCTAGTAAGAACTGAAAGAGTTTGTGCAGGACAAAATATACCTGCAAACAATATAATGGTAGTTCTCGAATGGTCATTGGGGGTAATTTGCAACGGCTGCCGACACGCAGCAACACATAAATATAGAATATAAAATATAAAAATATGAAAGGAGGATTCTAAGGATGGAAGAGAAACAGGATACGAACAAATCTACTACAAGCGAATAGACGCTGATTGTTCTTTCCTATTCGGAAACCAGACTTCGTACCTAAGTCCCGTTTATTTTTAGATCTAATTATAACGTGCGGTATACCATCTCTGTACTCATGGTAAACTGGTGTTAACTGGCCCGGGGTTCCTCCTCTCTTGTATAGGAGCCATGACTTTACGACTTTTCGTTGAAACATTGCAGATACGCAAAGGCCTAGCTGTTTTTCTTTGTATTAAGCACGCTTTTGCTATACCTTCACGTTATATATGTATGCTTGGCGAGACGGTGAAAAAGACTTAGAAAATATCACGGTGTTCACCAGCTGCGATTTTTATCGCCAAGTATATCGCGGACCGGAAACAAACCGTAAATCAAACCTAAGTTTCAAGCCAAGTAACTTCGTGACGATGACGGAATAATTTTTCAAGTTTGATTCAGTTAATTTTTTTTTTCTTTATCTTTTTTTTTGTGGCTATTGTACAACTTCTTTAAACATATAAGTTCCGGTGTTTGATATGAACTATTATCTCACGCAGAAAGACTTATAGTCGGTTTTTAGTTTATCCAAAAATTAAAAACGAAGCGTAATATCTTTGTCTTTGATGAATCTGTTCGTGATCATCATCGATACGTGGAAAAGTAATCGTATATTTGTTAGAAATATCCAGTTTGTTAACGATTGAACTTTTAGTCGTGACAATACTTGTTCAAAAGTTTTGTAATTTTTTTACTTATCGTGAATTTATTAACATAAATTTATTTAGATTAAGATAAAAGTAGATATCATAAATCAAATGGGTCTCGTAACGCATCTCCGAGTCGTGAAATTGGCAAACTCTTGTAACGAGACCCTCGTGACCTATAGCCTTGAATTTATACGTTGTTACGGGAAGCTGTAGACGGTAAAGTTGATAAAGAGAAGGTTCAAGCCGCAGGATCCTTTATGGAGATAGATCTTTCAGATTCCATTTTGAAAACAATTTATATACGATTTATTTTTGCAGGTTGTTTCGGACTCCATAGTTTAAACGTTAATCCCTCGAAATATGATTCTGCAAAGTGAATATAAAAATAAAATAAAACCTACCTAAATCCATTTCAATGCGATTTTCATAGAATTGGATTTTTAACTTTAAGTGAAAACGACCAAATTTGAACTGCGGATCCAATATGGCTGAGCGAAATATAGAAAAAAGTAGTTTGCTTAGTGGAAGATTTCGCCATTTTGAATTTCAACATCATAACGACTTCAGATTCGAAATTAGTGAGCCAAAAAATCCACAGAAATCAATTTTCATAGAAATCTAATAATTTTTCACAATTCGTTCCGCCATATTGGATATCGAGTTCATATTAAAAAATTACCGTTTCAATTATCCTCGTGATAAAAATTTCACCTGAATCGAAGAAAAGAATGAAAGAAATATATACGCTTGGATAAATTTAAGTCAAACGTAGCTATGACCCAAAAAATGTCTACCTAACTGAAAAACTTGAAAGAGTAGATCCTCGATGTCTCTAGTCTCTGGGCACATCAGAAGCAGACTAAGCGGCTAGGTTCCAATAGCAATCTCAGTACTATTATTCTCGGGTCCATACATCTCCATTATCCTCGCAATTACATAACGCTTTTGCCTTCGAGTGAGCGAGAGGGATCGCTTTGACTCTTCTCGGAACTCTGTCGCGAAAGTGAGGTTATGTGACAGTTCCCGGGAGGCAACCGGCAACTGGCGACACACAATGTTCAAGTTGGGTTCGTTGACCTATCCAACGACCAGACACGTTACCCGCATATCCCAGGTTGTCTTGATTCCCGGTTTCGTGTACTTTTCTCCAGAGGGAAAGCCACCCCAAGCATATGATACGAGGGGTCAATGTTCGAATGATCATTAGGACCCTAGATATTGCGGCTTGGCTTCCCGAGCCTATAAACAAGATGAAATGATATAGCGAGAGAAAGAAAGAGAGAAAAAAGAGATTTATTATCGCCAAGGGATTATCGAAATTACTTCATCAAATATGTTTGCATAATGGAAATAGCAGAATCTTGTAAAACATCGGGTTTACCTCATACTGATGCCTCAGATATCACGGGCACGTGTATCGAATTCATACGGGTATGTGTAATGCATACCTGGTACATATCTGCATATTACAAGGTCTTTATTACGGTCTCAGTTTTGCCGTGGGCGAAACGGGAAAGAACCTTTCTAGGTACACAGTACTTGCTCGCGTAATGATTGGTAAACAGTGGTTTTTTTCTTGACTCGATGCTAACGCGTAACGGGTGAGATTTTGCGAAATATAAATTTTCTTGGTATCTGATGAGCAAACGAACACCGTTTGATGTAATAAACTCGGTTTTTGCGGTACTTATAATACGCGGGTAGGTATGTAGTTGACGCGGAATCATGATCATGCAACATTTAAGAATTCCACGTTCTATATGTACACCTACTTAACTTATACTTCGGCGAAAAATTGTCAGTAGTATACACAGAGCTCCGTGTACCGGTAAAAATGATGTGTAATTAATTTTTTCTTTTTCTTCTTTCTTCCTTTTCCCTTCTTCGAATTATACGTACATTTCATTTACGACGTTGAAAGATGCTGGATCACTTTGATTCTGAGGAATTCGAGCGCCAAAATGATCCACTGTATAATAACTTACAAGAAAGATACATTGTGAATCCCATCTATTTAAGAATTGGACAGTATTCAATGAGGACGTGTGTCCGTTTTCAGATACCTACACAAACATACACACACACAAAGAAAAATATGCAGAATTGGGATACTCGCCGAGTAACAACTCCAGTTTTTCCTCAAAATTGCGTCGACCCAGACCTTGACCCGTGATATACTTTCGCCTTTACGAATATTTCGCTTCCCATAACGCAGTCGAGAGATACTCGACGAGCACTGATGACTTCAGTTGAAAATCTTGCAATCCAAGACGATCTTGTATACTGGTTAGTTCTCCGACCATCCTGTAGCATCTAATTTTTGAAATAATTACATAACAGTGGCACAGGATTAACAGAATATAAAAAAATTTGATTAATAAGACGCGAAAGTTTTTCGATATTCCGTATTGAAGAAAAAAGAACCAAACGCCGTTTCTACTATCCTGTAACGCGAGATTTTGGGTGGAGAGAAGGAACTGATGATGAGTATAACGGTAGAGACAAACTTTTACAAAAACTCAAAAGAAATTGAGCCCCGCTATAGAGACCACGAGCTTGCTGGAACCCCGATCCTCAAAGCCCATGAAACATTGAGCATGGTGACTTAATTTTCTAAGCACATATGCAGAGTTTCCGAAATTGTGAGTTCCTGAAGATTTTGAAACGATCTACGAGGATAAATGATTTAAGAAAGAGATTTAGGATCATATGTATTGCTTTTGGTCTTCAGATTCCGATGTCTAGGGATTGGGATGATGTGGAGAGGCAGTCGCGCGCGAGCGATTAGCAATCCGTAGCACACACACACATACACATACACATACACGCATACCTATATATGTATAATCATAATGAAATGTATCCCCATTGGATCCGCAAGTTGCGTCAGGAGAAGAGGAGAGAAGGTGAAGAGAGGAGTGGAGAGAAGAGAAGAGAAGACAGACCCTGGCGGCGGTAGGAGGATGAGCGTGCATCGCGCATCGCGCGGCACGTAGCTCCGTGTTTTCTTGAACGGCGGTAAAAATGTTAATTGACAATTGCGTGGCGCCAGTGGGCAGTGGTCAGCGTCGGGCACCATCGTCTAGAGGGGAGTGTATATCTCTGGAGTAACCGACTACGTCCTCAAGCACACCGGGTGTCTCGAGGGCAACCGAAAGCCACGCGTTATTCATGTTAAAGTAGACCCTTTGCCCCGTTAACAAGGCCGTCAAATAACTGGAAATTTGTTTATTTATCTTTTTCAAAAAGCTTCAGCACCGTCAAAGAATTATGAAAAATGATGGTCTAGAACCACTGGTTATTCCGGGTCCTGGTAAAATCGATTTATTTCGTCACCTGTTATCCTCGCGATGTATATACATATAAAGGTAGATGCATATGTGTATGCGGGTAACATCTGCCTATCCCAATGCAGACCCCGTCCACCTTCTAGGTACCCAGAAGGAATTAACCACTGCGTAATTATTGGTAACTGCAGTTGAACACGGTATTTGCCTTTGTCCTGACAATAATGGATCGCGTTTCACCACCCTGGGCGTACAGTGGTAGGTCATACACTTATCAATATGCTGAAGCTTGTGATCGCTATTGCAAACAGTCCATAGGATAGTAATGGTATAGAAAATGCATTATGGATAGAAATGAATAATCTTCTAGTCTTAGACTCGTTTTGTTACAATTCTTGTTACTAAATCTGCAGTCAAATTTATAGCCACGTGGCAGAAACATTATAAATGTGTTCCAAATATGTTTTTCAAACACCAAAAAAAGGACGAAAACTTTTAGTCAGGTTATGTTCTGAAGTTAGAAAATATATCCGAACTTCCTCTGTGGAGACGGAACCATTATTTCAAAAGCTACATACTTGGCGGTTACATTTCCTTTATCGCATTCTGTGGAAATGGAAAATTGATTTTTATTAGGCATTTTCTTGAAATCAGAAGTAAACGATAAGCAAACTCTCGATGGAAGATGATGCAATTATTTCACATACTTTGCTACGTAATTCCTTTTTCCTATTTTGTACGAATGGAAAATCATGATGAAGCTGTTTGTTCAACATCATCATTTTAGGTATCTTTCACTGATGTTAGTTTCGTCTGAATTCTTCATTCTGCAGTATCGTATATATACTTTAAGTTTTCACAGTAATCTATGATAAATGGAAAGTGGTTCTGATATAGATGCTTGACAATAATTGGCATATAAATATGTATAATAACTTGTAAATTGATTACTTGATAGTGAATATCTGTATGGAGCAAGTAAATGGTATCACGTTTGATATTAATTGTTGGGCGTGTGCCGTCGCGGTCGTAAAGTTAATATTAAACCGCGTCGTTCCTTTCAATTTGCAAAGGTTACGATTTAATTGGCACAAGAGCGCGGAAGCCTACCGTTTACCCTAAGATTTAGAGTACGTATAATCGACCCTAATAATATCAAGGATCGGTAATTGGCGAACTAGGGACCGTTAGAAGTACCTTGTGCCTCGTTAGGCGACCGGACGTGCGCGGCATGGTTCCAGAGTCAGCGGGTTCCATGGATATCGCCTATTCAGGGCGGCCGTAGAGCTCAGATAGACACAACACGTACACCTCAAGGACCAGACTATTTATCATAAACAGACGGACGACGTTAGAATAATCCTTATACAGATGCACACCGATAAAAGTTCAAGTCAATCTCTGGAGATCGAACTCGTACGAGATTCTCCATGGCATATTTCACGGCAAAGAACTCTAATAATTATAAACAAAATTCGAAAATCTACATCATCTTAAAGTCCTGAAAAGTTCAGTACTAAAAAAAAAAAAAAAGTACCTGCTCGTGTTTTTATATATTATAAACTCGAAACAGTGTGGCGTCTTCTCGTGAAGTTGTTGTCCTAGGTCGGCTTCTCAGGTATAATGCATAACCGGGATAATTGGTGAAAATGAAGTGTGCTGCCCGGCACCTTAGCCGAGCTGTAATTAAAGCCATAAATCTGTTGGAAGAGGGTAGATTGGTATGGTAGGAGGTAAATCCATTTCATAACACTTGTAGAGCACGTTGGACAGCCTCGGCGATCTTGGCGGCTACCACCGCGATGTCGGGAACAACTACTTATGTATATATTTATATATGTGTAGTGCGCATGATATCGGTATGTATGTATGTATTCGTTGTCGGTTGGTAAGAGGCGGGAGAAGACAGGGAAGAAATGAGGACCAACACACATGAGTTTCTTATGGTCGTTTACCTGGCGCAGGGCTCGACTGACGACCCCGCCCGCCTCAAGGACATCATCGGATGCTGCGGCACCGACGAGACACGAAGTCGGACCATCTTCAGAATCGCTACTCTTAACTCTCGCATTGTACCTTCCCCGTTCCCTGTTCCCCGGCAACCGATCATCGGCGAACTTCTGACTATCAGCTCCTTCAACTTCGGGTTTGATATTTTCTGTCTATCCTTTAGACCATCGTGCGATGGTAGAGGACTTTTTCGCCTCATACGTGACGGAGTATAGAAGTCAGAATTCCAACATCTTGATAGGAATTTTATAGTCTTATACCTTTTATTACGCAATTTATACATCAGGATTGGCTCTATTTTCTTCAGCGCAAAAAAATTCGGATTTGTTAATCTGCAAAGAACGATTCAAGGGGGTCACACAAACCTTAAATAGGGGTACCTTTTTTAAGAACTGGCATACGTCCAAATCGCACTTTAGTGAACCAGTTTTTTTGACAGTAGTTTGCTAATCTCTTGAAGCGTAATTTAATCAAGTAAAAGTTGGATGTGAATCATCATGGTCTCAGAGTCTCGTGTAGTAAAGGAAAAAGCACTTGACGCAAGTATTTGGATCATCCGGTGCTTTGATTTTGGATATTTGGTTTTCATGATGTTAAGGAAACGAATCTCTCTTCGATGAATAGGCGACTCTGTAATAACACCTTCTTAATCAATCCTGAAATAAAATGATTCTGAAATGTGAAATTTTATTGATAAACTCTATCATCTTGGATGTAATGACGTTCTAACTGCGCAGAGGTGCGTGCGCCAGTACGGCAGCGAGAACGGTACTAATATATATAAATCAATAATTGTAGTAATCGGCAATGACTAATTAATATAACTATCTATGGAATCTGGCTCCATATCACGTGGCCGTGTATAATGTAACCTAAGTAAATTGTCCTCTTACGAAAGATGGTAATCTCGTTTACGCTCGAGGCGTAAGGATCATGATGGGTATAGAGGTAACGAACGACGACACGCAATTATACCGACAATCGTTAGAATCTGGCTCGTAATCGATAAATAGATCGATGAAAGAGGAAGAAGAAGAAGAAGAAGAAGTAGTAGAAGTAGAATTAGAGGCAGAAGCGAAAGAAGAAGAAGAAGAAGAAGAAGAAGAAGAAGAAGAAGAAGAAGAAGAAGAAGAAGAAGAAGAAGAAGAAGCGGGTGATTGTGCAACGACTTATACACTATATACCAACTCTTTGCTACTATTCTCAGCCTCTTTACTCAGCTCCTTCAGCTAGTTCCTAGCTATATAACATTTCGATACAACATTCTTAGAATCATTACTTTCCCTTCCAGCTTCCCTCGTTATTTCCATCTTTCTTTACACGACAACGAAGGTCGACCTTGTCTTTGAAACGTGCAAGTTCAGGGACGACATGCCATGCCATACCATACCATACCATACCATACCATACCATACCATACCTCCTCTGTCCTATCATGAAAAGGAAAGTTTCGTCACTCGGTTAACTCAACCATCACATGCCATCGCGCGTTTTAACTCTTCGACAGTCTATAAAAGAGCGCAAAGAAAACCTGATGCACCATTTTTGATTCATTGTCCGCCGTATACCTTGGAAGATCTTGGAACTAAAAAAAAAAAAAAAAAAAATTATATGAAACTAAAGGTTGGAGAGAAAAATAAGAGATTAAAGTACCTACCAATCGATTTCTTTAAGAATTATAAAGAGATTGATCATCGTCTTACTACTTACCAAGTTCTAAGTCATCAAATATTTGAAAATTTTTACTTATCAAATGACCAATGCGCGTGGGTGTGTTTCTGGATATCTTAGTTCGTTTTTATAGTACCGGTATGTACTCATATTTCCGCGAAATGCGGATACAGTTTTTGCGATCACGGAGATGATGATGGCACGAGAACCTAGCCTCGTTTGTTAACGATAAAAAAGAAAATAACTATACACGATGTTCGTGTAACTCTTAAGTAGCGCTCGGAAAAATCTATAGAATATATTTTTCTCTTTTAGATAATTCTCGAGGATTGAGTTAGAATTTTTTCTAAATGAAGTCCCATTCGTATGTAGAAAAAAAAAAAAAAAAAAAAAATTAGGAACTATCTCTTATCACACTTATGTTTGTTCTAAGTAAATTTTAATTAGTAAATTAATTAATCGAACCGACGAAACATTTAAGATTCGATACATTTTAATGACGCACATATGTGTAATTAACAGATATCAACATTTTACCTATTTTATTTTCGTCTTTTTCTATCGATTATCTTAATGCAGTATACGATATGAGATTTTTTTCTCAACTTCCAACTGCACCATGCTACAGGAATGTTGTTGTTTTAATTATTATTTTTTTTTCTTTATTTCTTTACATTTTTTTTCTTCTTTCTCTCTCTCTCTCTCTCTCTTTTTTCTCTTTTACGTAGGTATTTGCGAATCGCATTACTGGCAAGGACGATCAGATAGATAAGTCGTTGAATATGTATCCGAACAGAGGAGCTAGTGTTGGGTTTGAACGAACTTCGATTCGAGCGTTCATTCGTTTTTCTGAGTAAATTTAAAAACTAATTTATGTTTGATCTATTTAATTAAAATTATTGAATTAATAAAAGAGATCGTTTTTTGCAAAAGAAAAATAACACTTTTTTTTTTATACTTCTTCTTGGCCTTTTGCCTCTCTCGTTTATACTCGTACCTATTTGCAATAATTAAACGCCGCAGTAAACCTATCCGTGATTATAACTGTTCTCTATTTTTAATTTTTTTTTTTTTGTAAATTATTTTAATCGTTATCGTTTTGCTAATTAATTATTTGCACATTAAACAACGTGCAATTTGCAGTAGTCGTGATAGATTTTTATATGCGAAATTATTACTCGATATAAAAAAAAAAAAAAAATCTAGATAGTTTATAAACGTTTGCAAAAATTATCATCTAATTATTATTTCAAGTCAATTATGAATTGAAAATCGAGAATATGTTTTTTCTTCTCATATTTTATTCTGATTCTGAATTATTCTTTTTACTTTTTTCTTCTCTTCTTCTTCTTCGATTCGTTGCGACATCAGAAAAGTTGGATAAAAATACTGGTCAACGGTGGTTGGGTTATCGCTGAGACGTTGTAGGTATTATGCTGGCGAATCCCTATTTATTTATTTATAGAATGGCTATTTTTAGGTTCGTTTGCGATTAAAAAATGGATAAAAAGCGAGGGGATCCGCTACAGGGTCTCAGCTTAGGTCTGAACTGAGACCAACAAGCCTGTTATAATCGTGACCATCCGCTCAAAGTGCATGCGACAGTTCCTACCTTTTCTTTACTTCCACTTTAGTCCACGATAAAAACCATCAATTCGCGTATTTTTTTTTTTTGTGTTTTTTCTTATTTCTCAAATTTGACACACCCTATACTATTATTTTACACTCTCCAAATTCTTCCTCGTTTATGAAATTTTATAAACGAAGTAAATAACAAAAATATAAAAAACTAAATATAAATAAAAAAAATTACTTTGCGAAATCACAAATAATTTCTAATCATGTCTGAATATGCGAGTGATTAGGTGTAAAAAAAAAAAAATCAAAAACAAAATTTAATCGATAGAGTATACTTCTTCGGACCGTATCGATAATTTGATAAAAAAAAAAAATTTACTCCTAACAAGAATAAAGTTTGATCAGAATTAGACCAACGGTCATCAATTATTTGCTGATTTATTAATCGTACCAAAAAATTGTGATGATGGTGTTGATTATGATGCTTCGGTCATATATCCTTGCAGACGTTCTTTTTTCTCTCTTTAAGTATAACGGATAAAAAATAGAACCAAAAAAAAAAAAAAAAAGAAAATAGAAAAAAATGAGATCTTTTAGCACCTGAGTGAATATATAGAATTTTTTATACTTTTAATAATGTGAAGTTAAGTTTGTACTCCTTTATTATTATAAGTACATGAAAAAGATATACATATAGATGTAAGTATATACATATATACATATATATATATATATATATATATATATATAACTTGTCTGGAGGATCGCAAATATAATTATTTAGTTTAAAATTTGTTACGATAATTTATTATTTCATAGAGATGATATTGAGGATATATTTAGGGATCAGCATCATCATCATCATCATCATCATCACCGCAGGTAAGTTATATCTTTGTAAATTTATACTTCGCTATTTAAAATTATTTATTCCCGTTAATGGGATGCTAATGGCTTCGGAGTGCCGTGAAATTTATTTTAGGGGTATAAAAACACGTGTAACAATCAGACTTAAATACTCTAGAATCCCGGTCCCGTATCTGCTATACACAAATGCGATAAATTTTAAATAAAATTCGATACCTATGCCTGATCCTCAACCAATTTACCGCGAAGACCTTCTTCGTCCGGATTTCCAAGAACGGGACTACTTCGCTTCGCTCGTATCCACCTCTCAATGTATTTCATTTTTATAACCACCATTACTAATTTTTATTTTTACCTATTTTTCCTGGGATTTTTTTTTTTTAAATTTTTTCTCGTATTCAAAAGCCCTCTTCGCAGCAAATATAATTTTCGTTTTTTTTTTTATACTTTCTCTCTTCCTTTCTTCCTTTTTCTTGGAAGGTTTTTACAGCGGGGTCCTTCGACCTTCCGAAGGTCGCTTCAGGATGATATAAATAGCGTCGTTGCAGCGTCGGATCTTTTTTTCTGTTGAAAAGTAAAAGACAAAAAAAAAAAAAAGAAAAACAGTTTGAAAAAGAAAAAATAGTAACGCTTCTTTTTGGTTCTCGCGCTTCGGAGAATTCCTCTTAGCACGTAACGCCATAGGGGTTACGTTTTTTTATTTATTTATTTTTTCTTTTCTTTTCTTTTTTCGATTTTCTCACCTCGTGTATACCGGACCTGATCGCGATAATCTTCACGCGAGTCTAAAAATACACATACGATACGTAATTGGCGCCTCTTGGACCCTTCGTGAGGCTATACGAATAACACGATACCTGCAGACCCGAAATAAACGGGCCAGACGGAATTTTGTACCAACTACGACTTTGCCACGCTCAAGTTATAGTTGTCGCGATTAAAAGATCTCGAAGATCCATGTGCCCCTCGTAACCTGTTATGCTAAGGGCTAAGCCAACGTATATAAAGACGCTCTTCATGATCGATGGCGTCTTTTCATCGCCCGGCAAGTACTGGTAGTGTACCCTGTAGCTCCGAATTGTTTTTTCCTCGAATTTTTATTTTTTATTTTTTTTTTATTTTATTTTATTTTTTTTTCTTCTCTCCTCTCTTTTTCTGATTCTTTTTCGTCTGCGGGATTATTTTTACTGTAACCCTGTCATATAACGAATCGATATTATTTACCAACGACATATATACGAATGATATATTTTCAAAGCATGAAATTGAAAGTGAGATATTTTTTTTTATTTTTTTCCCCTTTTTTGTCAGACATTGGAAAGAAAAATTACCTGATCAAATTTGAGACTTGGTCCTTTTTATAAAAATGAATATTTTTGGATCTTTGAATGTAAAGTTCTCTTTCACAATTCAAACTTAAGTCCAAAAATTTGTATTCAACCGTTAAAATTGTTCGATTTGTAAAATTCTTAAACATTATATGTATGTATAAAAATTCCTCATAGATGATTATGATTGAGATAAAATTTCAAAAAATAGAAAAAAAAATTAAAATAAATGAAAAAAAGTTTTCACGGTTTGTCATTAGTCAATGAATATATATAGACAAAAATTGGCAATGAAATTGTAATTTTTCGTGCGTTAATAGAATTTGATGTCATAGAAAACAACACCGAATTTTTTCATTTTCAAAGGCCCAGCTTCTCCATTCGTCCATATATACTTCGGACATGGTAAGTGTACCGTTAATAATTTCATTGTCTTGATACTTAGGAAGTTTTAGGTGATTTATTGGCATCAGTCATCTATAACCACAAGATTCACTTGAATTCACTTTCTGCTAATCGGGAAGGCGCGGTGGTACCAAAAGCGTGAAAAGGTGGTTAAAATAGGGGAAAAAAAAATGTGAAAATAAAAGATTCTTTTTTTTTTTGTTTTTTTTTCTTAAATGAAGAAAAAGGAAAACGCGGGATTAATGAAATCACGAATTACACGGATTTAGATGGGACAATGCTGCGAACAAAGCTGAGATATCTACATCACAATGGGCCACGTGTCTGCAAAAAAATCAATGATCTTTGCCAGAAGTCAACGGCCCTCCACAGGTCGTACACGTTTTATTCGGCTACAAATTCCCTAGATTTACTCGATGTAGTCTCTGTGACATTTATTCGCTGTTCTAAATCCTTCGATCATTGAAGAAAATTTTAGAATATAGAGTATCGATTATAAACCATTGACGATCCATCGGTTACATATATACATATATGTATAGTAAAATATTTCAAAACTGATATCGAAATTGATTCAATGAAGAAGTGATTATAATTAACTTTGAAAATCAGTTTTAACATAATGCAAAAAGTGATTTTTCGTTATTGATAGATAAAAAAAAAATTCGTAAGCATCTATAGCTACGTGATACTTATACAGGGTGGTCTATTTAACTCTGCCGCCTGATTTATCTCGAAAAATAATGTTCCGATGAAATATTGAGTATAGTGAAACTTTTAGGGTTCAAAGGGGGAAAGAAGTTGGCGTTATTGGATTTTTCAGTGGAGACGTCGCCTGAGATCAGGGGAAGGTCAACTTTGTTTTTTTTTTCTTTTTAATGAAAACCCATATTCTTCATTAGGTAATTTTGTTCCACTTGAAAATTCAAACGAATTTTGTATAAAATATTTTTTTGTTAAGACATCAATTTTTCATGCTATTCAACTGAACAACTAGAGATTTTTCAACTTTTGAGAAAATTTCACCCCTAAACTATCAAGTTTGAAGAAAAATTACAAGAGACCGAAAGTACGCAATTTCATGCAAAGATTCTTGGAGAATAATGCCAAAATTTTTTTCAATAATTTTTTACTGCAGCTTCTTCAATTGCGTAACAAAATCAAAAATTTTTGAACAAAAAAAAATTCTGCAATGATTCTCCAAGAATCTTTGCATGAAATTACGCAGTTTTTATTTCTTGAAATTTTTCGCCTTAACTTAATATTTTCGGGGTGAAATTTTCTCAAAAGTTGAAAAATCTCTAGTTGTTTAGTTGAATAGTATGAAAAATTGATGTTTAGCAAAAAAATGTTTTATACGAAAGAGGTTTGAGTTTTCAAATGGAACAAAATTACCTAATGAAAAATATGGGTTTTTATTAAAAAAAAAAAAAACAAAGTTGACCTTCCCCTGATCTCAAGCGATGTCTCCACTGAAAAATCCAATAACGCCAACTTCTTTCCAATTTTGAACCCTAAAAGTTTCACTATACTCAATACTTCATCGGAGCATTATTTTTCGAGATAAATCAGGCGGCAGAGTTAAATGGACCACCCTGTATATGATGATATTGAAATTTTTTTTTCTGAATTACCGATATAGGAGGATATAAATTGGATAGGTAATAAAATTGACTATATACGATTTTGCCGCCAATTAAAATATCCTTCGATTGGGAATTCGATTTGTTATAATAAAACGGTAATTAATGAGGTACAAGAGGTCGAGGTACATAGTGAGACGTCCACGTCGACGCCGACATACCTATACTCCGTTGCTGTAGTTATTCGCGTTGAAACTATCCTACGCAAAGGTAGCCGCCACGTAGCGGCCGCATCGTGGATGCAGTAGACGCAGCTAACGCAGCCTAGGGTGACCTGCGCAATCAAAGGGTCATACTCGTGATCTATTGGAGCCAGGATACCGTTAGACGCTAAAGTGCAAAGTTGTTAGTCATGTAGCCACCGCATTTGCCACGAACGTTTTAAAAGTTTAAACAGTAATGTGTTAAGTGGTAAGGCTGCTGTCCAGCCGTTTGTTTCCTTTCTTTATATCATTTTATCATTGAATGCATCCCAAAAAAGCTTTTTGGTTAAATGTATTAACATCATTTTATCTAGTAGCTGCTATGACGTGAGTTTTAGCAGGTATTATTACAGGGACAAATTGGCATCACTTAACTCCGCGCGACCTTAACATTGACAAATATTAGCGAAGACTTAACGCAGATTTTAAATCTCATACTCTGAGTGGTCATGTATCACTAACGGATCATCAGAGTGGTGCCAATTTGTCATTGTCAACGCAGTTGAACGTGGCTTGAACTTTGCCATTCTTTGACACTAAACAGTGGACGAGAATATGATGGAATCGTAATGTAAGAGACATGGGTAATCGAATTTTAAAAGTTACGAACGGTCAAAATTTCAGAAACGTTCAAGTTCAGAATAATAAAATTCGGAAATATCGTAATGCAGATAGCTCGAAACTCAGAAAGTCCAACACTTCGAAATCTCAAGAATCTAAAAATTTTGTGTAAGGGTATACGCTGTACACGTGATCTTCGAGTTTCGAAGTTTTGGCCTTTCGAATCCTTAGCTTTCAGAATTTTGAATCGGCAGTATTTTCTATTTGCAATTTTTTTAATCGACTATGCAAACTTTCGAAGAAATCTCATTTCTAAAAACTGTAAGTCGATAATATTAATATTCGAAATTTTTACCGTTCGGAAGTTTGAAAATTCGGAACTTCAACCCAGTCGAGTTTTGAGCGCGTACACCCAGGGATAATAAATCTGTCGCACCTAAAATATGCAACCGAAGTTACACCACGTTTTAAGTTGGTAATACTCATCTTGAGGACCGCAGTGATGCGAAAGATGCCGAGTGAATTAACCTGGCATTGCCAACTTAAAACATGGTGTAGCTACGGTTGCATATTTTAGGTGCGACAAAGTCACTGTCCTTGAGTGTACATCGATCTTAGATAGCGGTATATATTTTTTAAGTACCTACTACCTTGTGTCGAAATTGTTTTTCAATAAACTAGTTTTATTACAGCATTTTCATTCGCCAATATTTATTAGCAAAATTTAGTAAAAGTTAAAAGTTGTTAGATCCGGTCTCAGAGTAGGATTAGTCAAAGTAGATCATCGAAGATCATTCCAGATAAATGGGTCTCTATAAATTGTTGATAAAATATCTCACTCCAATGAATAGATGACGTTTAAAACCAGCAGAAAATAAACTACTTTATGAACCCTAAGTATGTTTATTAATTACATTCGATGAGTAAAATCTCAGGTTGTTACTCGTCTTCCTATACGGTATATATGATAAAAATATTTGCAGTTTGATTGCCGTGTAAGAGATGAGAAATTTTATATTGAAAAAAACAAATAAAAGAAAATAAGAAGCTAGAACCGTTGGTAATTTATTAGAGTGAGCTGGTTCGATGGGTGGCAGTAAAATGATAATTAGCAAATCGTAAAGCTGATATATGTGTGTACGATATTAACCAGCCAGTAGACACTGCACTGCACTGCACTCACGATTACGTTGATGATCAATGTCGGCTTGCTGCTGCGTGTATCTTACCTACCTATAACCTACCTACCTACCTACCAACAAACCTATCTACCTCTTCCGATGGTGCAGCCTGCAGTGAATCTTGAATATCAGTCGCGAGGAATTCCGAACACGCTGACCTTTGACCTCGTCGTTAAAACGGCGTTTTAGAATATAACACGCCTATGGGGAACGTAATTAATAATTATCTCAAGTTCTAATTACTAGAGAATCTTGACTCTTGACTGATAAATATCCACCGTAACGTATACAGACACACCTGTGTTCTACCGAGGTGAACACTTATTACTTATTGCAAGTTGCGGACAGGGTCCTTTAACGGGATCATTCTAGTTTAGACGCTGGAAAAAAAAGACTATTTTTAAATGAATTTTTTATAAAAATACTATTTTAGATATTGATATGAGGTTTATTCAGCTCAACAAATACACTTTAGAAAAACATAAAAAAACACCTGTATTTATTTTTTTTTACACTTTTTATTTACATAACCGCCCCGTGGCGGTGATTTCTCCGGAACCACTGAACCGATCTTCGTGAAATTTTAACCACGTATTTTGCACAGTAATAGCTTCAGCGCATTCTACAACCAAATCAAAATTTTGATTTTTACTATTTTTTGGGGGCCAAAAACAGTGAAAAAAAAACCTTATTCTTTTGTTTTTTTTTATTTAAATGTCCACCATTTTGTTATTTATCAATGAATATTAATTTCCATAGAAAGCGCTAGAGCGACTGATATACTGAACCTAAATATTTCTGGTTTTTTTGTTTTAAATGAGTTGTTATCAAGTTATCAACGCCGCTAGCGACATACCAATTTTTTTAGGAGTTCCGTTCACCCGTTGTTCATGTATATAAAAAGTGTAAAAAAAAAAATAAATACAGATGTTTTTTATGTTTTTTTAAAGTGTATTTGTCGAGCTGAATAAACCTTATATCAATATCTATAATAGTATTTTCATAAAAAATTCATAAAAATTGTTTTATTTCGAGCGTCTAAACCAGAATGATCCCTCAAGGAGGTAAAGTCATTCTTTTTCTGAAATTTTATTACTTATCAAATTTTTAAAGGCTGGTTATTTTTATTATCATTATTATTATTATTATTATTTTTAACAATGTTTCATGGGATGCCTGTTTGGTTTCTTTTTTTACTCACATAATTTTAAAAAGAATGGTATTTTTTGTTTCATATATTTTTTTCAGTTTTACACAACTTGGTACCAAAGTCGTTATATTTTTTGTAGTTTTTATTTTATCAAACAATTCCAACGGTCATCCTTTTGAATATTGTCTCGAGAAAAAAAAAAAAAAAAACAGTCCTATAAGCAATAGAATCGGTCTACTGATGATCCTAAAATCTTGTGCAAAGTGACTAAAAAGAAGTTCCTTCGCTGTGGTTCGTCGTAGGTGGAAAAAAAAAAAAAAAAAAAAATGACTTTTTCAGGGTGATAATCTACACTTCGAGATATGCTTGTTAATCCTGGTAATCGTCAATGTCATAACTGTCTACATATAGAAGAAATGACTATAACCAAAGTTCGATAAAAAGAGGCCTACCTTCTTAAATCGGATTTCGATTGGGTTCAATTCATGTTATAGATACGTTAAATGATTAGTAGAAGCCTGTATTAATTTTGTGATCTATGATATCCCTTGTTAATAGTTGATTTCTTTATATTATATTTTTTTAATAGAGAAATGCCGATTGACAAGTATGCGTAAAATCGCTGCAGGCGTACCGGTAGCAGACGATCATTTGAACGCCTGTGATGATAACGACGCTTTTAGTGTCTATCAAATAGCTGTAAAGTTAATCGGTTTCCTAAGTCTATAACGTTACAAAGTTTTTTTTTTTATCTTATATTTCTTTTCTTTTTTTTTGTCTTTGACAGAATATAAATACGATGATAAAATATTATATACGAAAGCGTATATAGTAGAACTAATATTTATTCATTCGTCATCAGACATCGAAGCAAGTGTTTGATTGATCTTTCTCTTGTTGAATAATGGATCGCTAAAATCAATCAGAATATTTAAATAGCAAACCGATTTTTTAACTTAAAGAAACACAACCTACAACGGGACTCTAACATTTTCAAACAACGTAGGTATAATATAAAGAAAGAATGAAGATTTCTTCTTTCTAGGGTTTCTACTGTTACGTCTACTTTTTAGTAATTTCCAAAACTCGTTTTTTATATTTATATTTGTTGAGTTTTATCATTCAGGAGGAGAAAATTGAGAATTTTGTGTAACGGATGATCTTCGCAAAGAAAAAAAAAATAATGATAATAATAATATTAAATAAAAATAAAAGAGTAATGATGACGAGAAAAGGTCAAATGGGCACAATGCTGGTCCAGTGACTACCTCCATATCTCGTGGTGAGGCTGTGCGAAGATGACGTTCGTTATACTTATATTGTTACTCGTGGTCCTCCCACGATAAGATGGGACCATCCTCTTCCTCCTTTGAGGTCGAAGGCGCAGCGAATACCAGCGCGTCTAATTCCAGCTCCCTCTCTGTTGAGAAGATCAGGAGCCCCGTTCCTCGTATCTCGGTCGAGAGTAGGTACCTACCCGAGATAGTACCAGGCAACATTTGCGGTCAAGGTGTTTCATTTTTGCACCCAGGTTTCCCGGTGCTAGTTTTGCGGGCGTGAGAATACCGGTGACCCCGTCTTCCTCCTTGTCGACATCCTCTTTGAGGTGGAGTTAAACGTATCTCTTCATCCGTGCAGGATCTAAAGTAGAAACGTTCCACCTTGTGGTTATTAAAAAGAGGAAAAAAAAAAAAGAAAATAATAAAAAAATGAAAGAGAGGGGAAATAAAAAAAAAAAAAAAACACTGAAAAGAAGAAAATCAAAAGCGTAACTTAATTAAGCTTAATTAGCTTAATCCTTCCATCGTCGCGGTTGATGAGAATACGGGATGAAATTTTTTCATCAAATATACGTGTACGAGGTGCATGGGCAACACGTTTCTTTTCTATACATCTTGACTGCAGGGGAAGGTGATAATTGAATTAAGACTACCCCGATAATCTAAACTGGTACTTTGAGCGACTCGAGAATTAATATCAGTCGCCCTCTAGCTCCTTAACTGCAGTTGGTACTGGATCTCTAATACGATCGTGAAGTCCGAGGCTTGGTCAAGCGGCGGGTAACGGGATGCTGACACATCGCCTGACCACCGTGAAAGATGAAACAACGCCAAGACCAAGTCCCAGTCCCAGAGTCCCAGAGTCCCAGGATCTTAAAGATACTTTCCTGCTGGGCAATCGCGCCAACTTAAACAGCATTTCCACAACCAAACGTCACCGTATATAGTATACGCAGCCATCGGACTTAGTAACATGTTATGTATATGTGGATACGTATATTAACTCGTAATACTCATATGCTGGTATTACAACAACGAATAATTTTCAACGGTGACACTCATTTCAATGTACATACCATTACAGAATGTACATACGTATTGTACATATATACCTGCTTATATAGCATCAATTTACAATCGCATTGCATTGAAATTCGGGTCACAGTCACACCATATGCTCAGGTGAGAAGAGGCTGTGGGAACCTATCCTCTTCTGATGGTATTCTGCCATCGGTGACTCGTCGCTATTGCAGATTCATCTCGAAGTTATTTGAATCCGTGCTAATACACTGCGTCGTTCTCCTTCTTTCAAAGTTTGAAACCAATTTTTGAAGTACGACTGTTTCTGTTACTAACCAATGCCAGTTGTCTCTGTCTAATGAAATGTTTTGATGTTAACTGGACCATGATGAACTCTTTCGAATGATGTGAAAGACTGAGGTGATGATGGTTCAGATTATATTCCAAGGTTTTTATTTATGAAGATGTATTTTGGTCTGTGGCGATGAGTTTTTCAAAAAATTGCGTCAGTCCCTATTGCTCATTTTTCGTTTTCACTATAATGTAATGGACTTTTAGCTATACTGGGAAATTCATGTGGCAAGAGTCGAATCTGGAAACTGGTACTTTGCACCGTGTACCATAATCATGGACTTTTGTATTTCCACCCTTCCAGCATTGGTCCGCGGTACATATGTAGAAGTATTATGCTTCCGCGTGCAGTGAAATGAAGAATACTGCACGAACGCTGTATCTAATTAAATCCGACACGTAACGAGCTTATCTAAGCACGCATACTCCGCTTCTTAGCTCGACATCGGACGAGCCCTTCTTCCTGGCGATCTGGCCCAGGATGCAGGCAAACTGGCTATCCCGCTATCTCGTTCTCTAGGCGCCGGGTATATATATATATATATACATACCGATGCTACACGATGTTCTGGATGGCTTACTTTGATGCGAAAATCTTACTGCCTCTATTTATTTTCTAAAAGAAAGGAATTTTTCTTGGTTAAAAGAAAGATAAGAAAAATGTTGTGCTCGTTATCAACGACATTGACAATCTTATGTATACGAACATTGTCAATTTGTATAAGTTTTTATGAAAAACGATCCGTGATTTGCACAAGTATAAGAAAGCGAATTATCCATCTGAACAACCGGTAATATCCCCCATGCGTGTTGATTCCGAGTTCTGATGTATCCCTTCGAATCAGAGAGTGCAGGTCTTGTGTATGTATGTATGTACGTTGCAGTTGCGAGGCATTAATTTAACAACCAGTAACGCTGTGCATACTCGTATAATATTGCTTGCCTACTCCGACAGCTTAAAGCCCGTTATCCTAATTACAACCAGGACAGAGTTATAGATCGGGTTGTACAAGTTCTGGAGTATTCAGTGCCTTGCAGGGACTTGGCTGTGACGGCCCTGGAGCAGAATAGCAGTTCGTTCTTCACACACAATGAGGATAGGTACTTACTCCTTACGGGTACACTCTACCTGGTATAAACGCGGGCATGATGATCCGGTTAAGCTTCTGGACTCTGACAAATACGGCATTACACTAGAGAAGAGATCGCACTTTACTGTATAGGTACCTACCGCGGTTGATTCCTTATTCCTATGTGATACGCATATGTGTGCATAACATACTTTATTTGGTAGCCCTTTCAAGCCGGTGGACTTACGGGAATTTTAAAACGGGATAGAAAAAGAGAAAGAGAAAGAGAGAGAGAGAGAAATAGAGATCAGGAATTGGTTTTATTATGTAACGAAATGCCTTTCTTGATACTTGTTCAGGTTTTTTTTTTTTTTTTTTTTTTTTTTTTTTTTTTTTTTTTTAAGTATACATCTTGTAGCTTAGTTATTTTTACAAAATGTTCACAATACTGCAGATAAATTATTTCTTATACTTTGATAATATTTGAGAAAATTTTTAGATCAACGAACTATAAGGTGAAAATTATCATGATGCAGTTCGTTTACAAATAGAATTTCTACAGTCGTGTAAATTATGCAAATTTTAACAGCGACGAACACATCTATTCCGATTTTAACTTATTCAACGATTGAAGCTTTTCTTCGTCTCCAAAGACGGAGCATCGACCTTGCGCAGTAATACCTGCACCGATGAGCTTTTCTACATACGTGTACAAGATTGCTGACTAGTCTGGAGGAAAGTCACTCGTAGACCAAGTATACATATAGTTGTAGAAAATTTCATCTAGGCAGTATCTGCAGTTTGAATTATTCAAATATTCAGAATATTTATTCAAATTTGGAATTTTTAGATCCCAGATTTCGGAATTGGTGACTCAAATAAATCCTCGAATTTTTAATGACAGATCTTTGTACTATACTTGTTCTGGCCAATTTATATGAACATGTAAGGTTTTTGGTGTCAATAAAATGGAAAAACTTATTTTCGATTAAGGGATCATCGAAAGGGGGTTTATTATTTTACATCATTCTAACCGTTTTTTTTTTTTTTGGACAAAAATTTGAAAAAAAAGAAAAAAAAAATGTATATCGAAATTCTGAACAAATAATTATTTCGATAATATAATATGTTTGGAAAGATATATGTTTACTCTTACTTTTCATTCTTCGACATCCACTGCACGTTTACCATATGAATTAACGTGATCAAGAAATCTGAAACGACGTCTTGATTGACGGCGATGCGGTTTCACTTCATGGGCGTGTCTCTCGGATAGGTATATCAGCTCAGTTAATTAGACAATTAGCAATCGTGTCCATCACGCACCGTGTCTTTACAGCCTCGCGTGTCTTGTCGTAAATATAATTTTATCATTAACTTGATGCTGTTAGTTAAGTAATAAGAGTAATTATGAGAGTAGGTATAAGGTTTTTTGGTAAAAATTAAACGATCAATCAGTTTCGAGGTTATGAACATAACTGGAGGTTAAGAAACTGCGTTGTTTTTTTATCTAAACTATAAGTTGGAATGAGATAAAGGGGAATGCGTTTGTCGCTGGTTCACGTCGGGATGGAGAAGCGAGAGGAACGCATGAAATAAATTATTGATCGTATCTTTCTGCCTTTCTGTTGTAGGATGGAAACTTTCCAAGAGGCTGGGGTCCAGATGCTCAGAGAATTCCGGGCTCTTCTTCAACATTCGCCTCTTCCTTTACCTGGTACCAGACTTCTTCAGCTTCTGGCGCTCAACATGTTTGCTATCGAGACGACGCAGCTAAAGGGTGAGTCTTTACTGTATCAATTTTCAGGCGGAAGTATCAACGCTGGTATTCGTCGTTTCGGAAATGGAGACTCGTGTCAACGTTCTAAAATTTGTAAAACGTTTTTTTTTTTTTTTTCGAAGAGATTTTGGGTTCTTTTTACGCCTTTGTTCGTCGATACATCGGTTTTTGATTCGGCAGTATTTTGTTATTGCCTCGTCTTTGCTTTAGGTAAAGAGAAAAAAAAAAAAAAATTGAAAGGAAGTTATTACAGTCAGAATGCAGTAACCGGTACTTTAGATTTTAATCTAAGTCCCAGAGCCTGGTCCAGGATGTTATTTAATGTTATTGCATTCGCAGACAAACCTTCTTCTTTATTGTTTCTTATCGTAGCTCGTGCCAACTTGAATGGCCTGTTGCCAAGCGTATGTCGCCTTATTCAATTCGAATTTGATTTTGGCAAAAGTCAAATGTCCGTGGCAGTTTTAGATTCGTTGAAAAAAAAAATTTCAGACAAAGATAGAGTGAGTTCGTTTTTTTTTTTTTTTTGTAAACGGTGTTAAAGGCGTAAAACGTATTACACCATATTTGAGTATTGCAATTACTAGGTTTTACTACCAAAGAAAAGAAATTCAGAAGGAATATAAACCTCTCAAGTTTTTGCCACAAGTTTAACCTCTGATTTTTTGAAATTTTGTTTCTTTTCTTTTATCGCTCTAATTTCGATGAGTCGAGGTAAAGTTTCCGCGAATAATATCTCGTAAAACCAAGATCCGTGCCAAGGAATTTACGGTTGACGAAGGATTCCATTTCTTATTGTTTTATTTTTTTAATTTCTTCATATCCGGTTTCTGTCCAGTACAATTTTGTAATATTATACAAACAATTTGCTTCGAAATTTATTTTTTCTAATAGCACATAATAATTTTGAAAAAATTTTATATATGGGGCATTCCATGCCATATCGATCAAGATTCTACGCAGATGTCTCAGATTGGTTTAATAATTTTTTGTATGAAAGTACACGACAAAAAACGCAATCGTAATTTTTTTCAGAATTTTTCGACCCAGCGTATCTGAAGTATGATTTAAAAACTTGAAATGAAAACACCCACTTTGTAAAATCTGAAAAAATTGAGAAAAATCTTATGAAATATAACAAAATTTTTGACACCTATTAGAAGATGGAGATTTCATAACTTCAGAAGATAAATACGGAAAATAAGAAATTAAAAAATTATTGTTATTCCATTGCATTCTTGACATCAGATTAAACATAAAAGCTCTCTATGATATGGCCCGAAAAATGTCTATTTAGAGAGTTACAGGGAATCAAAAATATCAGGATAATATTTATATTCACGAATTTATATTTTTTAATATTATCCTGATATTTTTGATTCCCTGTAACTCTCTAAATAGACATTTTCCGGGCCATATCACAGAGAGCTTTTATGTTTATTCTGATGTCAAGAATGCAATGGAATAATAATAATTTTTTAATTTCTTATTTTCTGTATTTATCTTCTGAAGTTATGAAATCTCCATCTTCTAATAGGTGTCAAAAATTTTGTTATATTTCATAAGATTTTTCTGAATTTTTTCAGATTTTACAAAGTGGGTGTTTTTATTTGAAGTTTTTAAATCATACTTCAGATACAATGGGTCGAAAAATTCTGAAAAAAATTACGATTGCGTTTTTGGTCGTGTACTTTTATACAAAAAATTATCAAACCAGTCTGAGACATCGACGTAGAATCTTGATCGAGATGGCATGGAATGCCCCATATATATATATATAAATTCCTTATGAAATAATGAACCGTTTGTAATGCGATCTGTGTTACATCAATCGATCCTTTCATTGCCGATGTTTGAGCATCGGTTAATACATACTGTTAACAAATCGTTTGTAGGATGTGGAAGAGACAATACCACCGACAAGCCACAAAGTAATCGGTCTGCGACCGCAGTGACATTGCAAATACAACGTCGCTAGATGAAGAGTACTTATACAGGTTGATTTTTTTTTTGTTTTACAAGCACCTCAAAAAAAAAAAAAGTAAAAAAGAAAGTAGAGAAAAGAAAACTATCCAGGCTGACAGAATCTCGAACCTAAAGAAAAAAAAAAAAAAAAATTGCAACTGTAATAAATTCAAACTTTGTGCTTTTTTTTGGGTACAAAAATCTTCGCGAAAAATCTGGAATTAAGAATTTCTTCTTTTTTTTTGTTGGATCTAAAGAAAGTCGTGTAGAAATAATCGGGATGGTCTTATCTGTGGTTTATGTAGTCCAGGAATTAAAACCAATGAGAAGTTTTTCCTCTTGTCGAAAGATTCTGTACGAGTCTCAGTTGTATCTCTTCATCAGAAGTGAAGTGGTTGGTCTGCAGGCTGCTTACTGGATAGATAAGATGAGATTCTCATAATAAATACTCATTAATTAAGCTGCCTATTTTATAAATCGTTGCAATGTTTGCCATTTGAGTTCACGAGGTTATCGACACTATTATAATAATCGCCAATTTACTTAATTGAACAAAACTTTCTATGAATGTTCTACCTAATGCTCTTTGGATAGAATTAGGATTCGAATTTGAATGAATTTTCTTTATGGAAATCGAAAATGATCACTTGAATGAGATTAGATAACATAAAATTTTTTTATAATGTATATAGAGGATAGGAATCGAATAGAAGAAGAAAAAGAGATAATGAAACTGGTATAAAGGATCTTTTAACGCATGGTGGTGCAGGTTATACTGTGTTTGAATTTTCTGCGTTTGTTTCAAGCCGCGGTAAAAAAAAAAAACAAAAAATAAAAAAAAATAGGAAAAAAATAAGAAAATACTAAGAGAAAGAAGAAGTAGAAGAAGAAGAAAAAGAGCTCGTTTTATTATAGCGATAAAACCTCGTAGTAGATAGAAACACCGACTACTGTCGCTCGGGCAATGGTATATATACGAAGGTAGATGTAATTGAAATCGTAAAAACCGGGATAAAATCGTCCATCGAGTTTATGCGCATATCAACGGTTTGCGGTCTTGTCACGCCTGCCGACTCTCGCATTACTTCCTGTGGTCGCGCTTCCTTTTATTATACATATACCATATATAATATATATATATATATATATTTTTATTTTTTGGTTTTCTAAATTTATTTAGACAATTTCAAATACCGTAGGTTAACCAAAAAATGAAAAGAAAAAAAATCAAGGAGTTCATACTCCGAGCTATTGAATCATCCATTCTTTAAAAAACGAATTAAAACTTCTTTCGATTTATTAGCTAAATAAAATCTCTTGAAAAAAAGATGGATATTATACAATCTAAAAAAAAAAAAAACAACAAAAGTCCACAAAAATAAGCAAAAAATATACCTTCTTGTCTACATCCAAGGGTTAGTTAAAGCCTATCTGATTTACAAATGAATCCGGATATGGGAGTATAATTACAGGTTATCTGAGCAGGATCATTGCATGGTCTAAGAAAGTACCAAGCAGAGGCTGCATCAGCATCATCAGCAGCAGCAGAAACGCTGATCTCTCTAGATGAACAGTGAACACTATAGTTTCATCGACTGGTTGTCGATGTAATCAGCGAAAATCATAGCGTACGTCTACCTTATACCTTCACGACGTTACCTCCGAGTTATACTATTCCGGATACTATTTTCTGTATTTATACATTATCTCGTTGTTCAGTTCTTAAGTTAATTATTATAAATGATATGAGAATAAAATTACGGAAAATAACTTATTTCAAAATCACAATTGCAAATGATTAGTTTTTTTTTGCAATTTATCACTTGCACTTTTTGACGTTGATTAGAAATTATTTGAAATTTTTATTTAGGTTCGTTAGATATACCGAAAAAAGAAGAAGAAAAAAATTGGTTATCAAAAATTTTATTTTCAAATTTTTATAAAATATTATAAAAACGATGTCATTTCGGAGGAAACTGATGTACAGATCTGCACATTAATCATTCGAACATGAACATAGCTGCGCTTGGATTTTCGAATCGTTAACGTGGACTCAATAAAATAATCCTTCGAGCAAATACTTCGTTTGAGAAATACGCGTATGCGTTTACAACTTCAAGTTGTTCAAAGAACATTGTTGATCTGTCTTGACGCGCCCTCTCTAATTGTTAAACGTCGACTGTGGGCGCATGGCGGCGCTAGTAGAGTCAAGTCCATGTTCAATGACGCTGATTTTTCGGGTAAACCATTAATGTGCAAGTCTGTACATACATAGACCGATGATGAACCAAGTTTTTATTTTATTTTTATTTATTTTTAATTTTTTTGTTAGTCATTTTTAACTTTAGATATATTATTGTAATTTAATAGTTAATTTAGTGAACAGACTAAACTGTAAAGGAATTCCGGTAGCTCAGGCGTCACAAATGTCCCAAATGGTTGACTGTACGTGTGCAGAGTACAGTTATTCAAAATTGATAGTCATTACTCATTAGACCGTGAATATCGGCAATCGGGGATCCATTAGACATTCGTGTTTCCAAAGCTGCGCGGCTCTCTACTTAAGCAACGTTAGTGTAATCGATGACAACGGTTTGAGAAGCTATACCTACCTTTTGGTATATAATCATCGGTAGATAGATCAATGATGAACTTTACAACAGAATATTTCGAAATTATTTAACTAAAAATAAATAAATAAAAAATTTGAAAATAAATATAGAGAAATTGCTTCTTGGACGTGTAGCTTTAACTATTTCTATTATTCAAAGACTCTGCAAGTTATTATTGAAGAATATCGATAAAGGTTTCGTTGTTTAAAGATAGGGCCTGGTTGAAGTTCTAAATTTTAATTAAAAGTCAAAAATCACGAATTTATTTCAGACGATAAAACTCGGGATATTAAGATTCGGAAAGATCGGAATGCACGCAGCGAAAAATTGAAAAAAACAGTAAAAAAAACTCCGAAAGTCTAAGAATCTGTAAAAAATCCACATTAATTTCAAGTCTCGATCTTTTGAATTTTTTGCTTTCGTTAATTTGAACCTTCGAGGTTTTTCCGATTTGAAATTTTTTTTACCGATCGTGTAAACTTCCGGGAAAATATTCTTTCTAAAAATTTCAAACTGGCCTTTTTCGTCTTTTTTTTTTTTTGAATAATCGTTGCTTGGTTTTGTACGGATTAATAAGACGATCATACAACCAGGATAGTCAAGGTCTGCATTAGACTGGCCTGAGGACGAAGAGTACCTACGTACGATAAAATTCAGAAGCAGAAGCAGAAGCAGGAGCAAAAGCAGAAGCGGGATCAGCGGTAGATAGAAATATTACTGAGAAAATTGCAGCCTCTTTTCCTGTCTCATTACACTCGGTAGGTTACAACGTGTGGCTAGGTGCATCGTGTATACCAGGTTCCGTAGACTGGCGTACTTTGCTCGTAATAATACCTATGAACGTATAGGCAACAAGAGTATAACGAAAGTATAGCGGGAGTATAGCGAAAGTAACGTGGTGAAACAATTTAATAACATTTTAACCGACCGCCTTGTTCAATAGCTTCGCGTTCGAACCCGAGGCAAACTGCTTTTCGAGATGTACACGGTGAAGTGAGAGAGTAAGAATTTGGAAAGAGAGAGAAGGAAGGCAAGGAGATACGCGCAGGAACTCCGGGAATTACATCGAGATGCAGATGATTCGAGATTATAGGCATTAAGGACGTTAGAATTTCTATAGCGGTGTGGTCATCCGTTGAATTCGTCTTTTTATCATTATTCTCCTTCTTCTTATTCAAATTATTTTTATACACGATTATACCTTACCTACTTTTATTTTTCACATTTTACACTTTTATTAAACAACAAAGTCAAACTCTTCGCTTATATATCTGATTAGTTTCTTAACATTTATGGAATACTCGAAAATATATTTTACGTAGGTATAAAATTTACATAATCACCGATTATCTCCTGAACTCGTAATATCGTTGAAAAATTTTCGAAAAAAATTAATTTTTTACTTATTTATTTATGATTTTTTATTTATTTATTTATTTTTGTAGAGTTTTCAGATTTTTTTTTTTCTTCGAGAAAATAGTGAAAAATTTTTATTATTATTATTATTTTCACATCAAGAAACAAACTCTCAACATTTCCTGATAAATTCCAAAATAATTTACAAAATCGATTTTTTATTTATTTTTTGTTTCTTTTTTCCTTAAAATTTTCATAAAATTTTATGAAAATGTTTGAAATTTTTCTAAAATCTCACAACATCTGAAAATGGTTTTGAAGTTGATCAGAATTTGTGAGAATTTTTTTCAACAAACTTTTGTAATTTTGAAGTCCTTATGATGAAGTTGTTGTTCTGGAATCGACCCTGCAATATGTAACGTGTGGACAATCTGTTGAGATATGTGTTTCATACTGGAGGGACTAGAATTTCTGAAAATTGAACAAGTTTTAGATATTTTCAACTGACACAAAAAACGACTTTTTCTAATCCCGATCTCTTTCGCCTAAATTTTGTTTATTCTCAAAAGTAAAACGAGGCAATGATAGAATGAAACAAAACCAAGATAAGAGATTTTGTACATGTAAAAACTTTCAAAATAAATGTATCAGAAGTTCGAAGAAAGGTTTAGATTCATGAAAATTCTATTAAAAAAAAATAAAAAACGTGTTTCTGATCGCCATTTTAAATCGCATTCCTTTTATTCGAATTTAAATAGAATTTATCCATCGTATTACAAATATAACGCCATATGATGCTTTACCGTAAATACACGTGAATAAAAAGTGTGCCATACTTTGGCATTACTGGATTTTTATATATATATACATATACATATTTTATCAAAAATAAAGAAAGAAGAATTTTAGCTGATTCATTATAGCCGTTGCGTAAATGAGGCCTCGATTTTTTGTTTTAATCTTTTATTTTTTTTTCTTATTATTATTATTATTTCGTACAAATATGCAAATATTTTTACTGCATACACGTTTAGTTGTACATAAAATAAAAATCCGCGACCAGGTACTAGGTATGTGTGTTACGTGTTAATATGTAAATCGCGGTTCTCTCGACACCGTGACATGTCACTTATTCTCCTCGTATGAATGAACAGGTTTCATATTATAACTGTATAACCAAAAACAGATGTGTCTGTCTATAGGTCGTCGAGCTTATATTCGTTATTCGCAATTTAACATTTCGTTAAGTTACCGTCTGCGAAATTTATTATCGAATATATACCTACATACAATATATACATCGAGAGAGAGAGAGAATTGAGTTAAATTTTTGCAATTTTCTTTTACCGGTTATACCCTAATTGAAATTGAATAAAAATCGTTACGTTTTAAAAGCAAAGAAAAATATCATCTTTACAGCGGTAAATTGACGTTAATTGAATTGCTGATGGGTTTCGCCCGGTCCCTATACATATAGCCTCCTACACCTATCGTACTTTTCGTCAATGGAATTGTAATAAAAAAATTTCACTTAAAAATAAATGAATAAATAAATAAATGAATCGATTTTAAGTTGTAAAGTTTAAAACGGTCCTACCGATTGGTTCACTTTATTCCTTGTATTTCATTTTCGTTTTTCGTTTTTCGTTTTCCGTTTTTTTTTTTTTTTATATACGTCGTCTGGTTGTCATTTATCATTATTATTTGCAGTGTTACTTATCAGAGATACTGAATTCATTCAATTAAATTTAATTGAAAAAACTCAGTTTCTTATTCTACATATATACACTTTTTGATCGATCAAACATCTGCATCCGGTGTATATAGGTGTTTTTCTTCGTCGTATTGCCAATTTATCTGAAATATCATCACACCGTTGTGTTAAATAAAAAATAAAAAAATATATATATATACCCCATAAAATGAAAAATAAAAACAAATTACCTGCTTGAATCCAGTTACAAAAACGGAAAAGAATTATTACTCTTCGGACAGTCATATCGATTGAAATTTAACATAGGTATATATAGAAGAGAATTGCTCTCACGATATAACAGCTAGGTACATATCGTCTGGTTAAAAAAATTTTATTTTATTTTATTTCTTGTTCTCTCACAGTTTATATTGATAATTTCGAATTCACGACGCAGCAAACAAATTGTTTATATTTGACCAGTTTGCTTGAACTTTTTTTAGTATACCTTATACCCATATAAACACCTAATGTTCATTTCTCAGCTCACAAAAACCAGATTTACAGTTCCTAAACCGTATAATATTTTACCGCATGACTGTTGACCAGTTTCATAAATAAATAGATGAATAAATAAATCATAACTAAAAAATGAAAAAAAAATAAATCAAAAAAATTACAAATCGATCATCAATCTGCATATACATATATTTACATCGAATCAGAGCAGATACTTACGAATACAGTTTCCTGAAGATGGTTTAAGAGGTTATACGGAGTTGCAAGGCCAAAAAAAGTAGTAGTTTTTTTACGAATTTTTTTTGGAAAGAGATTTTATTTGACAAATAAAAAAAGTATTACGACATGTAGTGGAATCTTTTAACTTTATACGGGCATTTTTTTATTCTCAAAAATATTGACTTATACTGTTCCTGAGACGATCTCCTGGAGGTCCTCAAAAAAAAAAAAGACGTCTGGCGGTGAGCACGATATCTCCGGTTCAAGTTATCCAAAATGAAAAAAACCAAAAAGATTTTATTACTGGATAGATGTATCTAGGTATTGATCGAAGGAATAGTCGAAATTTTGATTTTTGACAAAATGGCGACTCCTATAAAAAAAAACTCCCAATTTTTGATCAAAACTTTTTCGTTCAAAAGTTTGAAAAAAAAAAAAAAAATAGAAATAATTATCGGAAATCTTATTCCTTCGATCAATACTTGAGGAATATATCTGAGAAGGTTGTGTCAAAATTTCAGATCGATCGGTCGAGCCGTTTTTAAGAAATCGTTCTCACCGACTTTGAAAATACCGTTTTGAGAAAAACGCGTTCAAAGTTTCAAGAGTCTTCAGACCGCTTACGAATTAACGATTACAAATATGCGTGTATCTCCGTGAATATTTGCCGGATCGATTTGAAATTTTCAGAGAATATACTCAAATATATGTATATTCCGAAAATGCAATAAAAAAAATAATCGATCTTTGGAAATTCCCAACTGCATATAACCCCTTAAATTTTCAAAGAATAATATCAAATCATTAGAGTTCACAGACGATTAACAAGCATAACTGATTGATCTTGCTGAGTTTCAAGTGTACTTTCTCATCTACCATGGTAAATGATGATGATTGACCGGGTTTTTACGCTTGCAAAACTCATTCTTCTTCGTAAATAAACGTGCATAAAAACCAAAAAAGATAAAAACAAAAATTTTGGTTGCTTATAAACGGCTTTAAAGTTATTTTATTGATCAATTTTGGCTCTGGATTCGTTTAAAATTTGAATTCGGTTTTCTTATTTATTTATTTTTTTTTTGAACAATTCTATTTTCTAGTTATAAAAAAAAAAAAAAAAAAAAAAATCGTAAATTATTACTCGATATATTTTTTAACAGTCTCTATTTCACGCGATGTATTTAAATAAAACCATGCCAGTCATACATGGAGCCCAGGTTTAGTGGCTATGAGCCCCACAGTGCGAAGTTCATAGGTCATTGAACGTCCGTATGCAAAGGTCACATGGTCAGTACGGAACGGGGTTTGCAGGCCCCGGGGCTGTTGCTGTTGCTTCTTATGCTTCTGCTTCTGCATTAGCTTCTGGTACTGATGCTGATGCTGGTTTTGCTGGTTTTGCTCTTCTTCGACTAACGACAATATCCATATTTTAAACAGACTGGGACCAATTTTATATTCCGCTCTTCAGGGGCTGTATGGTTCCGATAATTTATACCAACAAGATCAGAGAGAGAGACAGAGAGAGAAGAAAAAAGAGCAAGAGAAAGGCCAGGCCCACCTTCTTGGAACCGGGACGAAATATTTTTGTGGCTATTTTTGGCCCTGGGAGGAATATCTTATCTTCATAATGTAACGTCCTCGCATACGCGTGTATATATATATGTATATACTTACATATGATATATCATGGATATAAAATTTTTACCTCTGGTTTTCGAACCGCGATTAGAGTTAGGCTACTACTACTATACCTTACCAACTATACGATTACATTTATAGTCAGAATATACTATCCGCATCGCAAGACTACCAATTTGTACCGACGCGTATGGATCGACGGTTATTTACTGGTATACGATTAACTAAATAACTTTTTAAGTCGATATAGAATTTGCAACCGAATTAGTATTAATTCTTAAGTAGGTATATTTAAGGCAGATGTAACTGTTCTACATACCTGACTAATATCATCGATTGAATTTCAACATGTGGTTATATCTATTCGAGTTAATACATTCAATCATATCAAAAAATTTAATAAGATGTATAATTATATTTGAAATTTATAAACATTTTGGTTATTTCGATGTTGCGTTTTACATATTATTTAAAATTATTCTTCTCAATCACCATAACGAAAGATATTCAGCTAGAAAACTTTTTATTTTTATTTTTTTTTTATTTTCAAATGAACAATTATAATTACTAACGATCTGATTTGCCAAGATTTTGGTAGGTATGCTAATTAAAACAAACTGCGATTTACAGAAAAATAAATATTAAAAGTATATAAAAACCAAATTAAAATAATAATAATAATAATAATTAAAAAAAAAAAAAAGAAACATTTTAAATAAAAACTTTCAGGCCAATTAGTGTCGCGGACCGTTAGTCCGATCGAACTGTGAGGTCCAGAAGTCATTCGTCTGCCTCTAGCGAACTGGTTGATCATGAGTTCGCATTTCGTTGACTAGAATTTGTCCTCGGACTGCAATTTGACGATTATATACCGGATGCTGTTTCTAAAATTTATGTAAAATGACAATTTTTTAATTTTTTTTTCTTCTCTTCTCTCTCCCTCCTCCGTTTCGCTTAGGCACGAGCGTGTGAACTTGATTTTTCATAGATAATTTTTGTTCACACGGGGTGTAAAAAGATATTCGATGTAATTGGTAACGGACGTTATTTTTTTTTTTTCTTTTTTCTTTATTTTTTTTTTATTTTTATTTAAGCGTTATTACTGTCATTACTTTACTGAACATCGATCAAACGCTTCTTCTTCTTCTTCGTCTTATTCTTTCCTTCTATCGTATGGATTTATCAGATCGATTAGTTGATCCGCTATTAAAGCACCGACTATCGTGCGAACTTATATGTACATATACCTTACGGGTAGGTTATACTGGTCACATATTATACAGACGTAGGTAGGTATAAACGCAAAAACGGCATAGTTAATCGGTGTTTACTGCCACCTCGTATAGAACAGTTGTAAATGGAACGAGAGAAGAGAAGAGAAGAGAAGAGAAGAGAAGAGAAGAGAAGAGAAGAGAAGAGAAAAGCAGAGATCCGCGACGAGAGATAAGTGCGATTCCGTGTTTCTCAAAGCGTTTATCTTGGACAGTAATCGGACACGCATCAAGTACTTGAGCCCTGCAAAAGTACCTCTTCACAATTGGCGTCCTTGGATGACATAATCTATGAATAAACAACAGTAATGGCACAGAATTTATGCAAATTTCATTATCCGTGACTTTTTTTTTCTTTATTCTTTTTCTATTCTTTCTGTCAACAATTATTATCAATCAACTCTTAGTTCTATTCACACACCTACGTTTCATCGATTATTGATTCGACATGGACCGTAATGCAGGGTTGATCTGTTATACTACTCGGTTGTCAACGGTTGTCAAGAGATTACTTCGGTTTGACTAATGGTTTGTTGCAGGTTAAATTGACCAGATATAGTAATTTCAACGTTGTACTTCTTTTTTCTTTTTTTTTGTTTCTTTTTGATTTATGTTTTTGCGCAAATTAAGAGTCGAAAATTTTTTTTCAGAAACTTATTATACTTACTGACTAGCGTTTGTACCGTTTATGGAGTCTGGATTAGATGCCGGTGGTGGACCGGTATATATATATATATATATATATATATATATATTTCGAGGATCTTAATTCTAGGGTCATTGACTGTACACGAGATATATGTACGCTGAAGAATTTTGATACTATACACTAGTCTGTCTCAGGAGGGGTTTAAAAAAAAATAAAGAGGCAACCCGCGGCGAGAGAATGGCACGATGATTATTGCCTCTGGACTTTGACCAGTATAAACAGGGAACAAAAAAAGAAATAAATAAATAAATATATAATGTGGGGATATTTTTTGAGTTTAGAGCGATGTACCCCCACCTGTTATAACGGATAATAATGTTAAACGAATTATGTCCGTTTGATGATCATGACAATTGATAACGATAATCCAAAATTGAAGATTTTTTATTTGAGAAACTTGAAGCGGTGTTTGGACTGTCTTGAATATGGTCCAGAATCTTCATCTCTAGCCTCTACTTCTGGTAGGGGAATCAACCTTGTCAAGGCCACTTAAAAACCGCGTCCATTTCTTTCTCGGATTCTTTTCTCCGCTCTGCTGCTAGTATAACACCGGACTAGCTGTTCTCCGGTTCTTATTTCTGGCCTCTGGGCGGGATCTAGAATTCAGTGCCAGAGGAGGATTTTGCGGTCCCACTTCCTGCAGTATATAATATTACAGAAAGAGATAAAAGAAGAGAGAGAGTGAGAAAGAGAGAAGGAGGGGTTTGGGAATTCCAGAAATTAAATTGACGGAAAGAGTTTCGTTGGCAAAAAAATTAATGAAAATAAAAAAAAAAAAAAAAACAAGTCGATGCTCATTAGTGGAAGTATAGTGGGCATAGTACGCAATGTACAACTGCGCTATATCGTTCGGTTGTAGACGTTCATCATTGACTGGTTTTGCATAGAGCGTTTAATTCGATACTATACCCTGAGGGAACCATTTGCGTGTGTTGAAAAATAATCAATCCACTGACTCTGATCGCAGTGAGTTTAGTAAACATAGCCAACAATTACACTCACTCACTCTCTACGTCACTCTCTTTCTCTCTCTCTGTAATATACTGGGTACTTTACTACTCTCTGCGTACAGGCATATTGAACTTTAATGAAGATTATCTACATCTAGGTGTACCTATAACCAAGAATTACATAATTGCAATAACTACTGCTCTATGCTCCGGTAATGAAACATTATTCATCCCTCCGCAGTCACCGGCATAGGTTACTTCGTTTTGTTGAAAAAAAAAAACCGGTCAAAATTTGGTACCGTTTTAAAATTCGTTCGCAATTTATCGGTCGAACATTATATTGGGATCCTGAGCATCGATAACTGTTCGTTTTCTGCACAATTCGAGAGTACCAGTAAATGTGGAATCGAATCAGCTAATGATCTGATTATTTATGAGAAATCATGTGATAATCAATGATTAGAAAATCCTGAATCAAAGATTATTGGTATTGAAGAGATTATTGCAGTAAACCGGTACAGTAAAGCTGTTAGAGATATAAAATTCTGTCACATTCGATCGATCGAATAATAATTTTGTAATTGTTTATAACTCTTGTAATTTGAGAAACGGAAGGTTGCTTCGACAGAACTTATCTGATAATTTATAAAGCTGTAGTTTTATTTTTTAATTTTTTATTTTTTTTTTCGGACATTTGAATCGGCATTAAAAATGTCTGATATATAAAGAAACGGATAAATAAATAAGAGCGCGTTCGCGGTATACGGAAGGCGAGAGAGACCGGTCAGGGAGATTTCATGTTCACTGGACCAATGCGATTCCAGATGGGGTGGTAACCGGCCTAGTTGGGTGGGAAATTTACACGCGACTACTTCGCAATGCATGAATTATACAGTCGGGTTGATGATCCCGATGATAATTAGTTAGAAGTCCGAGAGAGCACAGCGGGGGGTACGTAGGCGACGTCGAACTAAAAAGGACAAGAAAGGTAAGGATCAAGGAAGGTTAGAAACTTATGACCACTTACATTTTTTTATAAAAAAAAATTTCCTGCAGCTATAGATTTTCAACTTTTTTATTAAACACACACGAACACACGCGCGGATGTAACACCTCGATACTTCAATCAATAATTTCATTTCCTTACCGCATAGAGGATCGATAAGCCATCAATTATAATTACATTAATCTTTACACGATCGTTTATATCAACGTGTGGTGTTTTGCCATCCATGCACAATCTCTCCTTTCATGTTTGACGTTGCTGTATTAGTCGCACCATGAATATTACCGTGGAGACGTATACAGGCATTTCGATGTAAGCTGATATAACTCAAAAATTGAAGAAGCTTTACGCATATTTATTTATCGACGTGATAATCGTTTTTATTTTTTTTTAAAATTATTTCCTGCTTTTCTTCTTTAACAAATGGAGACTATCGTTCGACGTTACATATTAGATAATTGAAGAACCAATCATTTTCGAAATTTGGTATACTTAACTCGCTATTTGTGAAATTTTTCAAAATAATGTAAAAATTAAGTGATATAAAGAAAATCTTTGAATTCTTTTGAAATAATGTAAATGAGTTGATGCAAATCATGAGTGTTTGACCCCCTCGACAATGGCAGTACTTTACCTCTTAGTAATCACTGATCCAGAATGGCGTTAGCACTGGTGTAATTACGATTAAAATTTCAAAGTCTGATTTCCTTTGTCTTCAAGCAAGATATCCAAGGTTGGATTTTTACGGGTCGTTTGATTCTCTCACTTATTTTTTTTCACCATTTATTTATCACAGAATAACGATCATTAATTATTTTTTGTGAATTAAGAATTATGCCAACGTTGCAGATATTTGGGTTTGAAAATTAACTTTTAACGTATCGCTATGCGTGGTTGCAAAATAAATAGAAAATAAAATTAAAAAAAGGAAATGAAATACCAATAAAAAGAAAAAAAAATAAGAAAAAAGAAACGAACTTCTTTCTTAATTCCTAAAAAATAATTATTCTAACTATAATTGCGAGGCGTTAGATTAGCGGAGTCGTTAAATTAGTAGAAAATTTTCGCTAGGTATGTATACATACGTATATATATACATATATACGTAAATATATGTATATAGATTTTTTTTTTTTTGTTTTTGTTTTCAATTCAAACGCCTCGAGTAAGATATTTTAAAGTAATTTTGAAAGGCGTGTAAATACGTCGTAAGGATTTTTATTATATAGGTATGTACCTAATTAGAAGAAATATGCCCTCGTTTTGTCGCGTGCGTGTTATAGGCATATACAAAACGTCCGGTGTATAACATACCTACCTACCTACTTACTTACCTATACCTATACCTATTCACAGCTACTATACCGGGTGATTTATTTTAATCGCCCTAGGCCGATTTTTCCGAAACTAAGAAAGACACGAAAAAAATATTGGTATAAAATATTCAGGGTTCAGAAGGGGACGAAACTTGGTGGTATCAGTATTTTCGTAAATGGAACCGCCGAGGTCAGGTGAAGGTCAACTTTGTTTTTTTAAACAGAAACTCATATTTTTTATTACGAAATTTTGTTCTACTTGAAAAATTAAACGACTTTCGTATGAAACATTTTTTTGTGAGATATCAAGTCTTTACGATATTCAACCGAATAACTAGAAATTTTTGAACTTTTAAGAACATTTCACCTCTAAATTATCAACTTTGAAGGAAGATTGCATTGACAAAAAGTGCGTAATTTCATGTAAAGATTCTTGGCGAATAATTGCAAATTTTTTTTTTTTACAATTTCTGTTGTTTTTCAGGCAATTAAAAAAGCTACAATAAAAAGTTATTGGAAAAAATTCTTCAATCATTGTCCAAGAAGTTTTTCATGAAATTACACACTTTTTGTCTCTTGCGATTTTCCTCCAAACGCGATAGTTTAGAGGTGAAATGTTCTCAAAAGTTCAAAAATCTTTAGTTGTTTAGTTGAATATCATAAAAACTTGAGGTCTCACAAAAAAATGTTTCATACTAAAGTCGTTTGATTTTTCAAGTAGAACAAAAATATGTGATGAAAAATGTGGCTTTCCATTCAAAAAAACAAAGTTAACCTTTCCCTGACCTCGGTGGCTCCATTTACGAAAATACTGATACCACCAAGTATCGTCCTTCTCTGAACCCTGAATATTTTATACCAAACTTTTCTTCGTGTCTTGCTTAATTTCGGAAAGATCGGCCTTGGGTGATTAAAATGAATCACCCGGTATATGTAATAATATTATAACTAAGTGTGTAAAAGAATTTGAAATATTTTTTAAACTAAAACTACTTAACGGTTTCGAACGATGATTAGACACTTGGTTTTATTTTATGATAATTTTTCTACTGGTACCTAATTATTATGTTGTCTACGCACGAAAGCATCAAGCAAATAGGCGTAGGTATGTACATACCTACATACTTACATACGTACAATATCACGGGCAGAACTATAACTGTTTAAATTTCAAAATTATTTCGGCTCGTGCAATGACGATTATTAAAAAAGCATTTTCTCACATTCGGTGGGGTACGATTAAAAAGTAATCTTCATAAGAAGCGCGTAGTGTGTGCTCGTATACAATTTATTAATTTTTTATTCACAGTTCATACCGTTTTTTTTTTTTTTTTTTTTTTATATTTCATTTAATTTTAAAAATTTTTTTGCTATTTTAAATCGCGGTTTTATTAATCCATACAGCTACTCGTACATATGCGTATACATATGGGAAATTGAATCTCTCCCATAGCCCTGCAGGATATAATTTTCTCTAAGATACCAAAAGCCCAACAAAATTTAAGCAATCGGTTGAGCATGGTGATAGATCTAGTCCTAAATAACGATAAAAATTAATTATCTATATAAAATATGACTTATTTATAGTCAAGTGGTTCTTGAATATGTCAATACAGGTACCTACGACATGTGCCATAGCCTCAGGACTTATTTCCCGCAATATATCTATATCTACCATATGTATATAGATATTTTTTTTTCAACGAGTTCAGTAACGTCGACTGTATATAGTTAATTTAGATAATTTATGCTAGATTAGAGCTAGGTTACAACATCCATCAGCAACAATATAGACACGATCAAATCAACGTGTCAAACGTAATACAGATTGGTGAGATAATTGCTTTTGATGTTGTGATCCACCGTTGCAGTGTACGGCGTGTCTTGACCGCTCAATTTGAACTGTTCTTTTTCTTTTTTTATTTATTTTTTAATTTTTTTTTTTTTTTTTTCGTTTTCTATACCCTTTATTTTTCACTAGGACGAATATACTGAATAAGAAAGTCATAAACGGTCTTATGTATAAGCAAGTTGTATAAAACTGTTTCGATTATCGATTGATTAAAATATTTTATATATAAATATTTTTGATTTTTTGTTTTCTACGTTGATTTGAATTATATGTTATTAAAAAAAGAAAAAAAAAAAAAAATTTTTGTTAATCGGTTTATAAAAAATCATCCGAGTTAAAAATTCATTTTTAATCTTCATACAGAGATTTGACGCGGCAATATGCCTGAGTTCTTAAATAATTGTGATCCAAAAAGGAGAAAATATATATATATATATCTCATCAGAGTCATTAGAAGATAAATGCTCGAATCCCGCTGTGCTATGCCATGCAGTGGTGAGGTAGAGAAGCTCTTGTCGGTGATTGATAGAAACCTGTTCGAATGCAAAAGTCAATGCTCTTTGAGCAAGCAGAGACTTCCTTTTCACTTCAGTTCAATTCAGTACAGGTAGCGCGTAATCTGGCTCGCCTATCTCCACACTTCGATTTCCATCTCAATCTTTTCTTACCCCGCTGAGTCCGGCTGTCAAACTACTTGTACATTTCTTGTTTGCATCTAATCTTTCATTCATTTCATCGATTCTTCTATATCTATATACTTCGCCGCAATTTTTATCCCATCAAAAAAAAAAACAAAAAAAATGAAATAAATAAAAAATCAAAAATACAAAGACGCATCATTGACTGAAAGATAAGACTCGTGTATTACATATAATTATTTAAAAAAATATGTAATTGAATAAAGCTCGTGAGTAAAAATGTTGTTTTCGTTGTTATGAGAAGGCGTGGATTTATTAAATAGGTAAATCTTATCCGACCTCTTTCACACGCTGTCAGCGTCATCTAAGATCCCCTATCTTGACAGATATGTTAATGCGATAAGCCAAGGGACTTAAATTGCACGTTATAGGTAATTGGCAATCTTGAACACTGTCCAAGATCGCCGATCTCCGAGCCTGTTATCTGCTCTAGATATACTTCGCCTCTGGTTCATTCCTGGTCTATTCCTGGACTGAACCTGGACTGGACTTGACTGGACGAGAAACATCAAATGCAAACACGATACCTGTCGCGTGATAGTACTCGCCTATGGCAATACCTACTCGTCTCATGATCCTCCATTAATATATATACCTACATTTATTACATATCTTGTCTCCTAATGTATCCATACCTATAACTATACCCATATCAATAATATCCTGTAACTGCGCAGATCAGAAATCCAAAGGGAGAAGTATATACACAGTAATACGTGGGTACATATACACGTACGTGATCCAGATCAAGGATCATGTCTTGCCCACTCTTCTCAGCATCACACAATGTATTTGTAACGGCATCTATTCAGCTCGGTGTAGCCTTGACCGACACATTCTGCTTCTACTGCTCTTGTCTCATATTCCGTTAATCTTTACACTATAATATGTCGTTTTATGACTTATTTTATACTAATCCATACCTCTTTAACTAAAGAATCAAATTTCCTATACATCCTCGTTCTTGATGGATACTAAAATTTCTTTCCATCTTCTCGATCGTCTCATAAATTCAACAGTAAGTAAGTCTTGGGTCTCTTTTATACACATTATTTTTACTGAGGTGGGTTTTTGTTTTTGTCTTCTTATTCTTCCAAGTTTAATAATCAGTTCTGTTTCATCGATGTAAATAAAAACGACTTCTCATCCGTCGATCTCTCTCCATATGGATATGGGTTTTAAAAAACTGTATTATGAGATCGGTGGAGAAGTTTGAAGAAACTAAATCAAAATCCACCTACCATAGTTGTATGAAATTGGTATTGAAAGCTGGAAATCTTCGGTATACCTAGATGTTCATCGAAAAGTATATTAAATATCTTCTTTTTACGGTCCGTAACCTGTCAGCTCGCGCAAGTCAAGATTAAGGAACTGGCAAGAACTTGAAAGTATATATCTACTACCGGCACGGAATGTCACTCTGGCTTCCATGTGTATCACCTTTACCGTTAAGGAATAGGTTACCGTTCAATGAAATCGAAAGATCCAGGGGGAGATTAAGAGAGAAAAAAATTTCAACCAGAGCTAATATATCAACTTTATATAGTTTCGTTCGAATAAACCGACAGCTAATATCGCGAAAATGAAATTTTATCATCCATTAATAATTATGGAAAAATTCATTCATCAATATTAGTTCAATACTGGTAGGTATATAGCACGCGGACGTAGGTAGACGTATTACCTATTCTCTAACTTCCACTGTCTGTTGAACAATGATAATGTCACTGTAATTGGTCCATATAAATGCAGGACTAGCCTCCTCCTCTTACTTCTGCTTCGGAACATTGATTATCGAGAAGCTTTCACCCCCGTTCTATCTGTTTAATTTTCTCGCATACTAGCTGATGAATAAAAGATACGATTTATTCATCAAGTCCTGCAGAAACTCCAGCCGTGAAATGACTGCAGGTTGATAAAAAATTCTGGAGTGAGGTTTTTTTTTTATCGAAAGAAAACCGTGCTGAAAATTTTGATTTCAAGGTAGACTTTAGATTGGATTAGGTATAATAAATCGAGGGATTAGTTACATTATTGAAGTTCGGTGTGTACACCGAGGTATGAAATTCGCGAAGTTGAATGAAATCTTTTAAAGTATTTGATGTGATACAGGAAATGTCTAAAGGCCGAATGAAATTTATCAAATCTTATAAAGTTTTTAAGTCATGAAGTTCAGTAGGTCATTTTTTGAAGTAATCAACCCTCGATGTAAATTAGATTTTAAGATTTTAGTATTTTAAAACATTCCATGGGATTTTCAAAGAACTCGTGAATATTTGTAGAAAAAAAACAGGAAACTCGTTGACTTGTGGGTCAACCCTAAAACTTCCCGCTGTGTTAAATACGTTGAAATTAATTGATACTATTGTGTTTGTAATAAATTAAAGAAGGTCATAAGTATAATTAGTTTTCCCTGTACAAATCTTTTTTTTCTTCAATTTCTATTCTTCGAATAACTTTGAAACTACTCGACCGATCGATTCCAAAATCTAATCAGATCTAAGTCTTGATGAACCCTTTCGATCGCCGCAACAATCATTCAAATCGGTTAATTCGTTCCAAAGGTATCGTACGACAAAAAGAGAAATTTTTCTCGTGCAATATCTTTTAAACCAATCGTTAGATTTTGATGAATCTTACGGCGATCGAAAGGTCTATCCAAGAGCTAAGTCTGATCAAGTTTTGAGACTAATCGCACGAACAGTTTAGGAGTTATGCGCTAAAAACACGAAAAAAAATAGTTCTTTAATTTTTATTTCTCAAATAACTTTGAAACTACTCGACCGATCGAGTCCAAAATCTAATCAGATCTAAGTCTTGATGAACCCTTTCGATCGCCATAAGAATCATTCCAATCGGTCGATTCGTTCTAAAGATATCGCACCGCAAAAATTTGTTTACACACACATACGGACGTTCATCCAAAAATAGTCAGAATAGCTTCTTAGGGCCCCGAAACGTCGAGATCTGATGAAAACTCGATTTTCGAAAATCCGACCGAATCCAATAACTTCCATTTTTTTTTTTTTTTTTTGAAACTTTTCACTTTCCATTACGGAAGTTAAAAAAATGTTGAATCTGAAAAATTCTCAATAAAATTATCGACCTATCCACTACCAATGATAATATCGTTGTTGGTCAGTGGAGTTCAGTAATTTATTCATCACTGTTAGAAGTTCAGAGTAATAAGTCATACTAATTAGCAGTTAGATATTCTTATCATACATAGCGGTATATACCGGTAGCTATGTTGGTTATAAGTTTGCGTATAAGTCACATGGGTCAAAACCAGAAAAGATCAAGTATAATCACAGTGTTTGGAGTAAACAGGAATTTCAACGGTCTCATATGTACGTATTCTTGTTTTATCCTCATAAGTTGTGGGAGTTTAATTGAAACTAGTTAAATTTTCATGCTTTACCGTACTGAACAATTATAGGTGCAAAAATTATTACCTTTAATAAAAGAAGAATAATAAATTTCTCGATCCTGCACTATTAATTCTTAATTTTACTTAATTAATTTTTGGCCAATCTTTTGAGGCTGATGCTTGTTTCTTTCGTATATTTTCTTTCATCGTTTCTGTGAGAACGTTCAAGGTTGAAAAAAAAAAAAAAAAAAGAACTCGCTTATTAGCTCGGCGTGTCAATAACACGCGAATCGATTTCTTTACTTCGATTTTTAATTCTTAATTTTTAACTGGCTACTGGTAGGTACCACCGATTACTTTACAGCCAGCTCTTGCGAATTCATCTTTTGCCATTATTTTACTGGAATTTATTCAACGTTTATTAACCTTCAACACCTGTCACGGACAGCTCCCGATTCAGACTACCGAATAATTTTAAACTGTCGTATATGGTTATAAAGGACATTGACGTGGTCTGGTTTTTGAAAATATTTAACTGCCACTTCGCTGTACGGTATCGCTAATTGATTTCTCACATTATTTCTAAATTATGAAATTACCCTCGATGACAGATTTTATCTGAATCATCTACGAGACTGCATATCATACCGAATTTTATCGAACAGGTTTAAAACCCGAGCAAAAAACACCGTGCAAATTATTTTTACGAATGATATTCGTCTCACAGACATAGAAGCGAAAAAAGAAAAAAACAGAAAACAAGCCGGAAAAACAGTTTTTCGGGGTACTTTTCATCAAATAGAAGAAAAAGTATAGGTCTGTCAGGGGAACGAAAAGTATAAAAAAGTAATAAAAAACCGAAAAAAAAAGATTAAAATTAAAAATTTTACATTAAACAAATGCCCTATATATTGACAAATAACAATTTCATACAGTGCGTTTCATCACAATTCGATCTGGGTACATTTACAATTTCCTCTTGTCATTGGCAAGGAACGCCCTATATATTGACAGACAACAATTTTATACAGTGCATCAATTCTAATTCGAACTGGGTATATTTACAATTTTTTTGGTCTCATTGGCAAGGAATGTCCTATATATATAAAATTCTCAACTTGGAAGAACATATTCTTTCATTTAGAAAGGTAATACAGAGAAAAAAGTATAGGTTTGTCGATAAAACAAAGATAATCCATTCATTTCCGGTAGAACCGGAAGTTCAAATTAAACGAGACATGGCAATTTTTCATGCCCATCATTTGGTTGTAAAGTCCTGTGAATTTCAAATTTTTTCATCAAGCCGTTCCCGAGATCACCGCGCGAGTTTGTCGAACAGGCCGACAGACAGACCGACGTCTTTCTAAAAACCTGTTTTTCGGATTCTCGAGGGTCGAAAACGTGAAGATTCGTTGAGATGATCAAAAGTCACTCTTCGACCAAAACCAATACCTTTCTTATATCAGCGTAGGTGATGAAATGTAATAAAAATACATAGATAAAATAATTGAAGAATGTTTGATTAATGGTGAATGCTTAGATATATCGAGACGTTTATTATTCCTGTTTATCCGTGAAAATACCGTACTGTACATCATCGATATAATCAAAATCGATTAATGTTTGCATCGCTCGTAAGGCGTGGCGAATTTCAAAAAATGTAGACACCCATTGTCATGATCCATTTGACGAAGTTTTTGCTATCTAAGGAACGGATTGTGATCCAGTATCGATTTCAGTTCTACACTGACGTTAGATTATTTGCGATATATTCGAAGCCGAAAATACTTACGTTTATATATGTATGTATATATACAGCCGACCTACGATCTAACAGTAAACTCAGTGGCTAATAGCGGACTTAATTTCGTGGTCGATCCTTACGATACACAATCTTATGAATGTCATGCGGAAATATGCCTACGGGCATTACAAAACCACAGCCCAAATAGCTAATTATATCATCCTGAAGTGATAAACTCGATCTCTAAAGAGTTGATCAAACGATCCATGACGATGGGGATATCCCGGTATATTTTTATATTACAATAAAGAAGGATTTTTAAAGCAGAGATTCATAATAATAAATTTTTAATACGTTGTCATCTCTTGACAGTTATTTTCATTTCTTTATTTTGCCATATCGATCATCGGGTAAAAAGTGATCGTTAAATGAGTAAAATTCTTCAAGTGCGGGCTAGCTGTTAAACTTTAACCATGACAATAGGAATGATTAGCTATTCCACCTGTCATAGAGTATTTCATGATATCAATTCATCACTATAACATTATTAGCAATAACAAATCGTAAATAAATAAATCTATTAATTTCTGCACTGGTAAGTGTAGTAGATGAGGCATGTATAGGTACCGCTACACTTAGGTATATAACCAGCGCTAACTACTTGATCGAGATTTCGTTATTTATTTCGATACGGCAAGCAATAAATCAATTCATCGACGGTATTGGTATGTACATACATATATACATACATACCCGGACAAGTAAGTATGTATCTACCCGCTGGTTTATAACATGTAAGAAAGTGTTAACTCACCGTCAAACCCATACAACATAGCGGTACGGACTGTAAAATCGATCGAACAAACGAGATATCTTCGATGATACCTCCAAGGATTCTGACGGCTAAGAACACCTCGATCTTCGGTGTCCTTGGGCCTCTTACAACGGGATCGGTTACGTGTTCGGAGACAAGCAAGATTCACCGCAAATTTCAATATGGCGGTTCTGGTAGCTATACGACGTTCAAGTAACGTGAAATCGGCCATACCGATATATATTACGTTTATATAACACCTCGAGGATTGATTCAGTTCGATGCAATATGGGCATGTAGTCAATTTTCATGGTTTGAAATAATCGGAAAAAACCTATCGTTCATTCAGTCATGGATATTTCAAAACGATCTTCCTTTCAGGCGTGCTACGCCACGGAACCAACCAGACCTTGTGTTCACTGCAACAGCAAATATCATCGACTGAGAGAAATAAACGGTTCAAAAATTGCATAGAAATATAACATTTGGCGTCCAATGGCTCGATGTGTCACAATCGCATCCAACTCCTTAATTGTCTATTAATGTGAATTACCTTTGTTCGAATAGAGACTATGGAGGTATCAAATGTGGTATAAAAATGAGGATTATCTGAGTATGAGAATAAATATAGGTAAATCTTTATCGGTCTTTATTTTTTTCTTGAAAATGGAGGAGCATGATATCGTTCCGTGTTCGATGGACGTGGATCAGGATAGTTAGTACTCTTGCCTCACCTTCTCGACGCGTTACAATCGTTTAATTTAATACTCTGTAATCCACCTGCTATTACAATATTAATCTTAATAGCCGGGGCGTTCAGGTATCAAGAAGACATAGCAGGTCGCGTGTAAGACTTGAGTAGAAAACCACAGGTCTTCGTGGAAACATTTAAATTCAATGGGAGAGAAACTGGAATTATGGGTACCCAGACCCTGTCCTCAGCACGTGCATACTCACTACTCGGCGTGATCTCATGTTCCAGGATCGGTTACTCACCTGTTGACATTAAATATCAGGCTTCAAACCCGGTATTTGATCACTAATTGCGCTACATACCTCCGTGCTATTTTATGCAAAGAAGTAAAAATTAATATAGTATCAAAATGGACGTAAACAGTAACGAAACTGGCGGCCATATCTACTCCAATCGGTCTTAACCCTTTGGAATGATGATGCGCGTTGACTGATTAGTCAGGGAAAACCCAGGGCAAGAATTTCCATTGCTATCTGAATCCAAATTGAGGTGTAATTTAACGAGTACATTTCGCGTCATGAATTATTCCCGAGTTTGCTGTGCGGGTACGCATGTGCAGAGCGTATAAGGGGCATATCCACCTACCAGGTGAGAGACCCAAGACCCAAGACCAGAGAGCAACGAGCGCGGATCGACTTGGCAACAGAGATCAACGAGTTTGCTGATCGAAAAGCCTTATTACTCGCCCAGGTCGGACATTAGTCCCAGGACGTTATCGTGTTCCTGGTCGGACCTTGGCGCGACACGCTCCTCGTTAGGGCCAGGGTACGCGCTCGGGTATGGTTGCTACCTGGTGCAGGCAACGATACGTTTTCTTCGTTGGCCAGGCCCTTGGATCCTAGACCACTAAGATTTTACGAAACATAACTAGATATTTTTTGTTTTTTTGTCTCGATTCAGATTTCTTGTCCATTTTTATAGCAAAAGAATGCATTGAAAGTGCAAAAATAAGGGCTGGGTTAAAGTTCCGAATTTCAATATCACAAACTCACAGATTTTAGATAAGTAGAGTATTTTCCCGAAAGCCGATTTCAAAACCCAAGGCCTGAACTTCCGAAACTGGAAATTCACGCATGGAGCATCATACTTGTCTATTAAATTTTCAGATTCTTGGACTTTCGATAATTCGTAATTTTAACTATTCAAAACTTTCAAAATTCTAAACTAAACAAAAAGTTTTTCGGACAAGATGTTACCCTGATAATGCGAAAAGAAAAAAAATTATCTCTCCATCGAGGAATGAGAATGCAAAGTGATTTTCTGCCAATGGGAGTTGTTGTAAGTATGATGTGTCACTTATTGTTAGTGATCGTTGTCTCTATTCATGTGACGATCGGAGATCGATGCAATATTCAAAAGCTTGTACAGGTATAATAATCAATTAAAAAAACTTGAATAAAACAAATAAATAGAAACTGCAATGATTTTTAACAATTGCTTGATCACTTAAATCGAGTGCATATTTTCAGCTATTAACTTCTTCGAATGATATCCTTTGACGTTTTGATTTGTAAAAATTTTCTGCACTTAAGAAATCGTTTTTAGTTAGACGCTCTTCACATGGCAGCTGTAAGAATACAAAAAAAAAAAGAAAAGTTTTTCAACATCCAACGAATGAACCGATTAATTTGAAATTTGTCACAGAGAGATGCAGCGGAGGCTGCAGGTAGAAGAATGCATCGATTTGAGTAAAAACTTATAGTATTTGAAATTTGTCGTATAGTTCAGAGAGTCGTGTAAATCTTAAGATTTCTTTCGACAGAAAGTTGCAATGAGAAAAAGAAAAAAAATGAGGAATTTAGTTGGCAACTTTGTGTTTGACGTGTTATTGAAACGGATTTTTCTGGATTTAGCAAAATGTTGTTTGATACTGACGTGAGTATAAAGGGAAAAGGTTTGAATATGTCGAAGATGTACGTATTCCAGTTTTCAATGGTTGACGTTGATATTTATAGCGTCGATCCTGCACGGATTTATGTATATATATATATATATATATATATATATATATATATATATCTATGTATATATATGCCGGGGTAACGTCCTGGACGTATGTATAGAGAGCGGGCAAAGCGGCTCAGGCAACAAGACCTCTTCGAGCTGCAGTATATTAGAGAGAAACGAGTGCAATGCGCCGAGAGTCCGTGGCCTTGAGGTGGGCCGGTTGGCGAGGGCAAGGCCGACCACAACGGATTTTTAAAACCGTGTCTTTTGCGCCGGCGCGCCCACGTATTCGCGCGTAAATCCCTTACATCTTACGTTGCGTGTTCCGCGCTCTCATGCTCCCGCTCTTGCTCCTGCTTCTGCTGTTGCTTCTGCTCTACCATTCTCGCGTGATGCAGTTTCTGCTTTTGTTGCCCGTTGCAGTCCGATGAGCTTATACTACATGTATTTCTTCATCATTTTCCATAGTTTCACTACGCCATGGTAGTCATTAATGTCTTCTTCAATATTTCCGCACCGGCAACAGACGCTGAAGATGTACAACGTGGGCGATATGGTTAAGGGACACAAGCCTATAACAAAAAAGAAATAAAGAATGTCTTAAAGTTGAAAAGTTTCTTATACAATAATGAAATTCATTAGAAATTATCGAGTTTTCCCAAAATAACATCAATGTTGAACATTGTAACCAAATTTGGATGAAGTTTCGATTAACGATGCTACAGCTGTATCCTACGACAACCACTTTTTCTTCGGTGCAATCAATCTGTGTAAGGCAAAGCTACCATAAAATGTAAAATAATTTTCAATCCATCTTCGTGTATGGATGAGTTATTTTCTGACATGGGTAATCATTAAGTTTTTACTCTGACGTTTAAAAATGCCTATTGCTTTATTTTTTGTCGATTTTACCTTACCGATGATAAACCTGTAAATCGTTAATATTTTTCCACAACTTTATACACAGTAAAAATTGAAAAATAAAAAATCAAAAAAAAAAAAAAAAAAATTGTATTGCTATATCGAAGCACTCTTCACTAATCTGATAATTATATTAATCATGGTAAACACCTGCTAGCGTGTATTCGCAATATCGATTTTTTACAATCTGGTTATAGTAACTTTTAATTTTAATTTTTGATTTTATTTATTTTATTTATTTAATTTATTTTTTTTTTTGTTTCTTTTTTTTTTGCGGAGATTCACTTTAAACTTCTTAATTCAATGTCTCGCAACCAATTCCACTGCTGGAGTAGAAAAAACTTAAAGACTTCCAATAATTTTTAATGGCATTTTATTGTGGTCCCTATTTTTTTGCCCAATTTCATCAAGCTTGTGTGTTAAATTTAATGAATTTATATCTTAAATGTAATACGAATTCAACTCTTAAAATTATTGATATTCAATACAAATGGACTGCAATTGACTGTATATTTAAAATTTACTTATCCCACGTTTTTGTCGTTCGAGGGTACAGAATCGATAACAGTTTTTTTCAACAAATTTCTTACCGAAACTAATTACGTGTAGACCAAAAAAAAAATTGATATTACTATAAAAATTTTAACAACTCATAACTCCTAACTTTTACTTGATATTGTAGTTAAAAAGATTAGCAAACTGTTGTAATGAAACTGGTTGATTGAAGAGAAAATTAAACTCGATGACAGTTCCTAAAAAATATGCCTGTAAAACAAATTTGGCTTTTAGTTAGACCAGCTTAGTCTTAAATTCAGAAACCATAATCTCTGAAACTTGGCTGATAGTCGTGCATCTTCACCGCGGTCAATCTTGGTTACATTGATCCCTTTCATAGCTCGGTTCTAAGAAAATCCGTGTTTTCGGTGAGATCGAGAAATTTTCGAGGCGGTATTCTCCGCGTTGGTATACCTACTTACATCTTGCGTCAGAGAAATCTTGAATGCGGACGCTCACGTAAGAGGTACTATAAGAGCAAATACATAGGCTGTGGAGGAGAAGAATCTTTCCGCTTGGTGTTCTCTGGAGCATGACGCGAAGCGTTGATTAGACTCCCCCTTTTCCCCTTTACCCATGACCATATACTTCTTTCACCGCTCCTCTCAACCTTCTTCATCTACCTTTTTCTGCTTGCTGTGACCTTGCGAAGGTCGGGTTAACGAACAGCAATAGCCAAGACCAACCAAGCGGTCCAGGATGGGATGCTAAGAGTTGGTATGGGCAACTTCTACGTTAAGCGCAGAAATAGTACACATGGACCACCGCTACCCACGCTCCTGCCTTCTCGGGAGTCGGGATGAAGGAAACGCTCTGTTCATTATTGTCTCAAAAAATTGAAGTTTTTGATACTGAAGTACGCAGTTTTTGTACAGAAAATTTATAAAGACTGTTGACGTAAAGCCATCTTCGAATTCTCGAAATTTTACTCAAGGTGATTGGCTAGACAAAAATCAATACTTTTTGTTAAATTTATTAGCGGATAGTCAGGACATTGAGTATTCGTATGATTATTATATTTGTGATCTGAGGATGTCCCTAAAAATTCAATTAACAAAAAAGAAAAAAAAATACCAAAATTGTGATCAAACGCTAAGATATCGATTTTTCATTTTAAATCGCTTTTAAATAATGAAAAATTTAGTAGATTGTTTCGATTTCACTTTTCGATGGCTTATTTTGTTCAGACAAGTATTTTTCACAAATTCACTGTAACGAATTATTTTGTTTTTTTAATAGGCAATTCTGTATCGTTATTTGTTGATCGGAATCGACCGGGGTCCAATCTTGTAAAATTGAATATTCAACGTCACCAATGCGATGAAAAAAAGTGACCCAGTGGTATTGTGGAGAATACTTTTCTGAACATAAAAAAACCATCGAAGAGTGAAATCGAACCAATCTACTAGATTTTTCACTATTTGAAAGCAATTCGAAATGAAAAATCGATATCTTACCGTTTCTTCATAATTTTAGTATTTTGATTTTTTAATTGAACTTTTAGGGAAATCTACAGATCACAAATAAAATAATCAAACGAATAACCAATGTCTTTACTATCCCCTGATAAATTTAACTAAAAGTATTGATTTTCGACTAGCCAATCTCCAAAAATAAAAAGTAAAAAATGAAATTTTACTCTTTTTCTAATCAAATTTTCACACTGATGGCCAGAAGTGACGCGATTTCAAAATTTTATCGAGTACGATGTCTTTCTATTGCTGGTAATAACTGATGTGAGTTGCTAACGTATGAAATGATGGGTGAACCAGATTTCTGCAGACTGAAAATGATCAAGTCGAATAAGATTAATGATTAAACACTTAATTTAAATTTAGTGATATGTGTGTGTGTTTGAAGATTATAGCTAAGGGTTTCATTAAAACGTGACAAATATCATGATACACTTAGTTAATGTAAGTTCGAGTAGATTCTTTAACGAGGACATTCATTCGATCGTTTAAACATCTAGTAATTCTGTAACGAAACATGTGCGTTAAATACTTTGATAAAATAATTCAATTCCTTATATACATATCGAAGTAAGTAAAGTACTGCTTCGCGAAGATCTCGATCGGGTATTTAGCAGTTTCTCTTTCGCATATATATATGTATATATATATAAGCCTGTCTACTATCCAGGGTCGAAAATAAAACCTCGACGAAAAGCAGTTTGCTGTACGATATACTCGTTCGATTATATAAATGAAAACAAATGTTGTTGTCCGATCGATCGCTCCAATATAATTCCGAGCAATAATCTCGAGTAAAACATATCCATACGTGTCTAGATATATATATATATACATATATATTGTATATACATATATTACGAGTATCGAGTAAGATGCGGGTATAATATCTGTGCTAATTACAGGTATTGCTGATTGATTTTCAAATCGTTATTGTAATTCAGTTTAAAGAGAGGTGGCAATCTGTAGTTATACGTATTGCAAAAAACAAGAAAAAAAAAAAAAAAAAAAAAAAAAACGAAGAAGACGAAAAAGAAAGAAGCAATTTGTATTTCCTTTGTCGATTTGTATCGTTCTTGAATTTTAATAATGCACTAAGGTGTTAATTAACAAAGGAATAATCATTATCCCGTTGTAGAAGAAAAAGGGGAAGAGGTGGTGAAAAAAAAAAAAAAAGAAAACTACAATCTGGCAATGTCATTAGCGAATTAATTACGATCACGTATTTACTATAGACGTCGCGTTTGTTATGCGAAATCATTAACATACAACCAACTACCACAGACTTGAGAGGAACCTCTGTGATTATTCAGGGAACTTACTATTGCTCGATGATTTATTCTACTCAGTGTTAATACGTTGATGAAAAATAAAAAACTAGGGTTTTTTTTTTTTTTTTTTTTTTTTAACTGATATGACTACATCGATTATACTAATTGTAAAATCTTTGAACTTTTTATTAAACTCGTGTAACTGGGGGTCTGATTGATTTTAAATACAGAAATTCTAACGTATACGAATTATAAACAACTTGCTCAATATTGCAGCGAGCTGTTCGCCGATTAGTTTATGTGCTAGTTAATTGACCAATTAATATCTTAGAGTAGTTCGATACCTTGTTTACTATCTAGTTTGTAAACGGGTTAAACTTGCGGTGTTTTCGAACGCGATGAGAAAATACCAATTTTCAAATTAACAAACCTTTGATTACTGCGATGGAATTAAAAAACAAAAATATATATATATATATATATATATATATATATATATATATATATATATATATATATATATATATATATATTTCTATATTTAGGTACATATAAATATGTACATACATACGTGTAGTACATATCTACATACCTGGTCAAATTTACGATTGAAATTAAATAGTCAGATATTTATCACTGCGAGAGAAACTACAGTTTAAAATTTTCTTTTACTTAGCGAATATCTATTGCTAATTGTAATAAGATTTCTTACCGTTTAAATATGATCGGTATCATGATTGTATTTTAAATATATGATGTATAATATTTTAATTATTATTATTCACGTAATTGGAAGAATAAGTTAAGGAATTTATTTTAACAAATTACAATCAACACAATTTGTAAATATTTTTCAAAATTTATGCCACATAATTCAGTCACAATTAGCAAGTAAATCAGTTGACCCACGATAATTGGTAAGATTTAAAACTATATTACCGTTCAAATCTTTCAAGTTAATGAAAAAAAAGATTTTTAAAAATAATTATCGTTATAGGTAATTTTCAGATGAGAGGGGTGAAAGAAAAATCTGACTTATTAGCGATCAACGATCCAAAAATAAAAAACCTTGAGATACCAATTTTTATTCGAATCCGTCGATCCTTTCACGAGAAGTCGTTGATTGAATAATTTTTTTTTTTTTTAATTTTGTTCTTTGAATATCTCGGAAACTACTTGACTGATCAAATCTAGAATCTGATCAGTTCTAAGTTTGGAAAATCCGCGTCGATTGATACCAAATTTATCAAAATACGATCATTCGTTCTCCAGATATCGTATGACAAAAAAACTGATCACACACATTTAAAATGGCCTAAGGTGATTCTCTTGATCTTGAAACGTGGAGATCTGGTGAAAAGTAAACTTTTAATTATCTGGTTAGTTACAATAACTTTTCTCTTGCTAGAAACGGGAAGTTAAAAAATGATCTTAGAGATTTCTTCTCCTGGCTACAAAGACATGACAAATAATAATCCTATGCTTGACACGAATGACACTCATCGTCCCGAGAACTTATCTAGACTTGTATCTTATGGGAATATAAATATGTTACATGTTTAATATCTCGAACTTGCAATTAGTATGTATACGTACTGTTAAGTCAGTTATCTAAGAGAACAATCCATTCTCCGTCATTGTCTCGTCAAAAAAAGATGATGGAATATCAGTCATATTAAAACAAAAAAAAAAACTTTTGAAAATGAAAGCATAAATTTGAAAAAGTAGTGAAAAGAGATCATTTTCGAGTACATATCTAGAAATTTTTTAAAACCACGAGTGTCATATGAAGTTGCTAAAAATTTGCCTTACATGATTTTGATGAAGATTTCAAATCAGATTTATGGCTTTTTTATGCTTTATTTTTTATTCTTCAGTAGTTCATATCTTTTTCCATATAAGTGTATGTTTCCGTAGACTTTAAATTGATGTGAATAGCCATTGGAATCGAATGACTCTCATCATCCTCATTTAAATAACAATGATCGTTCTTAAGGATCTCAACCGTCTTGTGGTTTAGCTCGTTCAATGAAATAGGGAACACGATGCTGTTATGCAAATACAGTGCTGCGACGAATCGACTGCGTAGGTGTTATCCTCGGAACTTAGTTACTCGAGATATTAACATGTCCTCATGGTGAAAGCTCTATCTCTGATCAAACTTGTCATACGCACGAGTTACAAGCTACTTCGTGTTATCTTCGTATTGTCACTCGTATACACGTAACTACATATATATCCCTATGACTATAACGATAACGTCAACTCCTCGGGCACTCTACTCTTCAACAATCTGTATCCACCATGATCCCCCAGATCCCCATATAGGTATTAAATATCCATAAGATTCTTCTATCGGTATAATCGGATGACAAAAATTCATCCGAATTAAGAAAAGTCTTTATCGAAGAACTTACTTACTTTTTTTATTTTTTTCAATTTTTTTTTTTTTTTCGTTTCGCTATAATTTTTTTTAGCTAAAAATCAGACTGATCTTGAGACGTTGTGGTCTCGACTTTAAACTATGCATAATTCTGCGTGTCCTGTAAGTACGTGTACATACACAGGTGTGGCGAGGGCATTCAACCTGAGGCAAAGAACTTGGCGGTGAGTTAATAGCATTTTACGAAAGAGAGTTTTGTAACGGGTGAGTGTTATGTATGTTTGAAACAATTAAGGTACGTTTAAAATAACCCTTGAAAGAACAGGCTAGAGGCAGCTCCTGCGCACGGTTACCATCGTAGAATTGCTTCGGGCAGTTTTAACTCTCTGGGTGTTGTATAGGAACAACGGAAGTGTGGCCTTTTGCGATCTTGACTTACGTATACGCTATTTAACTATTTTACTATTTAACTATTTAACTATTTCTCTCCCTCTTGACATACTCGACTCTTTTATCTAGCCAACTCGCTTTGTTATTTTGTTCTTCCTAGCCTTTTCAGTCCGTGAAAAATAACCCCTTCGACCATTTCAAAACAAGCCGTAACTCTTAGCCTTGGTCAGAATGGCTTAGCTTCAACTGCGGTTTTTTACCAGAATCATTTCTACGGCAAACATTCTCCTTCAATTTTTATTTTTATCGAATTTTAAAATCCTATACAAGAAGATGGAAATAAAAAAAATTTCTCAACCCGAAATTTTTACTAAAAATTTATTCTAAATACATCTTCACTTAGTTTACGGTAAAAAGTTGATCTTCGAGTACCAGCACTGTGGTGAAATTAGCCATGAAAAATTAGCTTATAAATTCTTTTGTGATTTCTATCAACCTTATGTAGAGGGTAGATACCGGTCAGCCTGCAGCCAGCAAGTCGTCGTCATTAGGTGTAGTGACACTTCTGCATAAACGGTTATGCATTTAGCTTTGTACTTTGCATGAGCTTACCTCGAGGCAAATACCGCGAGCTTTTACGACCGTTAAGATACGACTTCCTGCGAAGAAGCGGATAATTACAAATACCTTTAGCGAGTAGTTGATCTGCCGTCGTTTTAACGACATGGATAGTCGCACTCGCTATACTCCGTTTAATATAAATTTGGAAAAAAAATTCAAATTAATGTATTTACCCTATTTTTGAAGACAGATATATATATGGGGCATTCCATACCATCTCGATCAAGATTCTAAGTCGATGTCTCAGATTGGTTTCATAATTTTTTGTATAAAAGTACATGACGAAAAACGCAATCATTATTTTTTTCAGAATTTTTCGATTCAGCGTATCTGAAGTATGATTTAAAAACTTGAAATAAAAACACCCACTTTGTGAAATCTGAAAATATTCAGAAAAATCTTATGAAATATAACAAAATTTTTGACACCTATTAGAAGATGGAGATTTCATAACTTCAAAAGATAAATACGGAAAATTAAAAATTAAAAAATTATTATTATTCTATTGCATTTTTGACATCAGAATGAACATAAAAGCTCTCTATGATATTGCCCAAAAAATGTCTATTTAGATAGTTACAGGGAATTAAAAATATCAGGATAATATTTATATTTTTCAATATTATCCTGATATTTTTGATTCCCTGTAACTCTCTAAATAGACATTTTTCGGGCGATATTATAGAGAGCTTTTATGTTCAATCTGATGTCAAAAATGCAATGAAATAATAATAATTTTTTAATTTTTCATTTTCGTTATTTATCTTCTAAAGTTATGGAATCCCTATCTTCTAATGGGTGTCAAAAATTCTGTTATATTTCATAAGATTTTTCTGAATTTTTTCAGATTTTACAAAGTGAGGGTTTTTATTTCAAGTTTTTAAATCATACTTCAGATACGCTGAGTCGAAAAATTCTGAAAAAAATTACGATTGCGTTTTTCGTCGTGTACTTTTATACAAAAAATTATCAAACCATTCTGAGACATCGACGTAGAATCTTGATCAAGATGGCATAGAATGCCCCATATATATATATTCTTTTTTTTCTTCTTCTATTTTGCTAATTAATAATAGAGATCCGGTTATTTTTAGTAAAACGTTTATCACAGATTTTTCGACTTAGCCTATACATACGGAGATAAGATTTTGCCGCAATTTTCACTCTTATGCATATGCATGAAAGATATTTCTAATGATACTCTCCTTCTATTATACATCAACAACAGATATACCGTCAATTTACATAACGATAATTTATTACGAAAATTTATATATCACGAATAAACGGTACGTACTTTACTTATATACCGAGATAACGTTGTGTGTAGCCTTAATTTTTACCCAACAAACGGTATCAGGATTTAGTATTATAAAACCTGATTCCAACTCATTTTAATTAACGAGATTTTCGGTTACCTCAGGGTGTTAGAAGATCGTTAGAAGTCAAAAGAGGCAGTAATTTATTCCTACATTTAATTACTCGAAAACACTCGTTCTACGACATCGAAATATCGAATATATTCATTTCAGAGATTATATCAATTACTCAGACAATTTTTTTTTTTTCTCTTTTTTAATTAGCCTGCACGCCACGCTTTTTTAGGGCAGTAAATACTTAGTTCGTCTAAACTCCAAAAAAGGTCATTAGTTACCAAAAGAAAAGGAAAAAAAAAAAAACAAACGCTCGAGAATTACGTCAAATAATTTTTTGCAGAATTAAAAGCAAATCATTCATATGAATCGATCCAAATCTCCACGAATTATGAAAATTGATAGGTGGGAAAGTTTCTCATGGGTAATTTTGGGATTCTTATGAGAAAAGTTATTATATTTTTTTTTCTTAACGAATTATTTTTTTCGTTCAAAAAAATTAGACTCCTATCACTTTTCTATGTATCTAATTACCGTACAATCAGATTCATCATGAATTTTTGGTTATAGTTTGAATTTTCAAAAGTTTTCAATCAAAAACCAAAGCGTAATCTCGTCTATATTATTATAGTAGTAAAGCCATGGCTTTAGAGTCCTTCGTCATAGCAGCGTATACCTACCTATAGCGATTCGTTCGTGCAGAAATTCCAAGAATTGAATTACATCCTTGAAGACACACTGCAGCGCGTTTTCCCTTTTTCTTCATCGTCTCCCGCTTCATCGCGCCGTCCGGTTCCCTATTTTTTTTTTTTTCTTATTTCTTTCCCGCCGAATGGATCGTTTATTGCGTTCGCCGAGTTTCAAAGACCATAAATTTTTCTCCTTCGAGGAGAAAAATAATTCTCTAGGGTTGTAAAAATCCGACTCACGCCCTTATCTCGACGATTTTGTGCAGGCTGAAATTATTAGATGAGGACGGAAAAAAATTTTCATAAATAAATGATAAATTCAGTATAAAAGAAGATGATCGATTCCAAAGAGCAGCAGTTCTTTCATGTTTTTGAATAAAATTGATATACATTATGATGGAAAATTTATAATCACTATAGAAACAAAAAAAAAAAAAAAATCAGGAAACCGGTTGACCTGTGGGCCAACCCGAAAACTTCCCGCTGTGTTAAATACGTTACAATTAATTGATACTATTGTGTTTAAAGAAGGTTATAAATATAATTAGTTTTCTGTATACAAGTCTTTTTTTTCTTCATATTCTATTCTTCGAATAACTTTGAAACTACTCGACCGATCGATTTCAAAATCTAATAAGATCTAAGTCTTGATGAACCCTTTCGATCGCCACAACAATCATTCAAATCGGTTAATTCGTTCCGAAGGTATCGTACGACAAAAAAAGAAATTTTCGTCGTGGAATATCTTTTGAACCAATCAATCGATTTTGATGAATCTTATAGCGATCAAAAGGGCTATCCAAGGGCTAAGTCTGATCAAGTTTTGAGACTAATTGCACGAACAGTTTCGGAGTTATGCGCTAAAAACATGAAATAAAAATTGTCTTTTAATTTTTATTTTTCAAATAACTTTGAAACTACTCGACCGATCGACTCCAAAATCTAATCAGATATAAGTTTTGATAAACCCTTTCGATCGCCATAAGAACCATTCCAATCGGTCGATTCGTTCTAAAGATATTGTACGACAAAAATTTGTTTACACACACACATACACACATACGGATGTCCATCCAAAAATCGTCAGAATAGCTTCCTAGGACCCCAAAACGTCGAGATCTAATGAAAACTCGATTTTCGAAAATCGGACCGAAATCAATAACTTCCCTTTTTTATGAAAATTTTCAATTTTCATTGCGGGAAGTTAAAAAAAGTAAGTAACATGAAGTAGAAGATATTCGATTTATTTTATCTGTTTTCCTGTACGGTTAATTACAGCGTGTAATTAATAGCCCGAGAGTCATAGGTGATGGTAATTAATTTAGTTAAATTGCCTTAATTATCTACGAACGTATGTAACGGTTCGAACATGATCGCCGATATTTTTCAGATCGGAATATATTGCGAATCGTTGAAGCCACGGTGAGCATCAGCGCTCCATCACGTTCACCGAAAGAGCAATAAATACCGAATTTTGTACTAAGCGAATTCGCGAAGCGGGAATTTAACTAATTCACACTGAACTCCAATCGAAATTACGACAACGAATCTAGGGGCGAAGTGGAGATGAGTTGGTTACTTTTATTGCCGTTTTATGACACTGTGTATGGGAATCGGTTCTCCTCTTCGTTACTACAGGAAAAGTAGTTAGTTAATACGAGTCAGACCAGTTTTATTTATATTGAACTTGGCAGAGTCTCAGAACAGAATCTCGTCTCATCTCGTCAACGGATAAAGGGGCTAGAGATATTTAATGAAAAAACTTTGTACAACTATCAGGTGTTGAAAGAGATCGGCTTGTATTCTATTACTATTTATTGCCAACCTGTACACTAGCTAAAGGATGATCATTTCCTTCTCATAAATTCGCTACTCTTATACTACGAACAATTAATAGATCCGGTATTAAATTTCAGAAAAATTAATCGATCAACTGAACTTAACCACTTACGGCGGACAAAGAGAACAGTTAAAACTGAAACGGAATGCGTGCAGAATGTTTTCTAATTGTACTAGATTTAACGATTTCTGTATTCGAAAGGGACTTGAGGGATCATTCTGGTTTAGACGCTCGATAAAAAGACTATTTTTATGAATTTTTTTATGAAAATAATATTATAGATATTGATATGAAGTTTATTCAGCCTAACAAATACACTTTAGAAAAACATAAAAACCATCTGTATTTATTTTTATTTTACACTTTTTATATACATAAACAACGGGTGAACGGAACTCTTCAAAACCGCCCGGCGGCGGTGATTTCTCCGGAACCACTAAACCGATATTCATGAAATTTTAACCACATATTTTACACAGTAATAGCTTTAGTGCATCCTACAACCAAATGAAGATTTTGATTTTTAATATTTTTTTGGGGCCAAAAACAGTGAAAAAAAAACCTCATTTTTTTGTTTTTTTCTCTAAATGTCCGCTATTTTGTTATTTATCAATGAATATTAATTTCCATAGAAAGCGCTAGAGCCACTGATATATTGAACCTAAATATCTTTGGTTTTTGTGTTTTAAATGAACCGTTATCAAGTTATCAACGCCGCCAGCGACATACCAATTTTTTAAGGAATTCCGTTCACCCGTTGTTCATGTATATAAAAAGTGTAAAAAAAAATAAATACAGATGTTTTTTATGTTTTTCTAAAGTGTATTTGTCGAGCTGAATAAACCTTATATCAATATCTATAATAGTACGTTCATAAAAAATTCATAAAAATAGTCTTTTTTTAGAGTGTCTAAACCAGAATCATTTCTTACAGGGTTTGAAATTTCGAATAAATTGATCTGTAGTCTTTTTTCTTGTTTAGCTGGAAATTAGCAAAATCGAAGACAGGAGAACGAAAAAGGTACAAAGGTGCACGACCGGTCAATTGCAGGTGGCCAAGCATCGGGACCCTGTCGATCGATCTGGGCGTTATTCTAATCCCTAGGGGATCTTTTGACCATTAACGATTAAAGTATCGACAGGCATATTTTAACTCTTCTGACAGAAGTACTGTGCCGAAACTTTAAACGTGATTTTATCAAAATTTCATTTTTTCATGGTTCTATCCCGAGAACTGCTAAAGATATCAGCTGGATTTCCCTAAAAAAATTGATTTCTCGATGAACATATAATTCCTAAAAATGCATCGGAATTTAGTTACGTATAGCGTATTCAGTTCAGAGGAAACGATACATATGGCTGTAGATATTATCGATTTTCTTTAATGGGAATTTTAAGTAATCAACGATGAGTAATCATGGTGTAATTATTATTTTCAACACGTCTATACATATATTCGTATTGAAATTGGAACCATGTTTTTCGTCAAACCTTCATCCGCACCCGGCGAATTCTCCTTCTCATCCTCCTCTTACTCTCCATACGGTGGATATAATAATGGCAGTAAACCCGCGCGACAGGCGAGCGAATGACGGGTGAAAAATTGTTGAAAATTGTTCTACCGTCGCTACGAGTTCGTCTTGACGCCTCGCAGCTCGCACCCCGTAATCAGCCGGCGATATTTCACGCGTTTCACCAGTCAACTCTCTCATAAAGTCGTTCCTCGAACGCAAAAGTTGAAGATAGAGCGGGCCAAGGAGCCCAAGCGTAGATACTTACATACATGAATTACTGTGTGATGCATACACGGTGTCCCGTCTTAAATCCTCCATCCCATTATCCCTAGTTTCACAATAAAAAACAAAAAAAAAACCTCCCAAAAATTTCAAAGAATGAAATATTCGTCTGAAAAATCACAGAGAATATCAAGCCTGGCCTGATCATCAGAGGTCTTCAGCTCCCGTCGCCTCTTTCAAAACCGCGTTAGTCTTTGTTGAGAAATAACACGATAACACCCTGTACGTTATACAGTGGCAGGGCAAACCACCGTGTGCAGATAATTAGATAAAAAGGTTCGTTTTAGCACCGCCAAGATTACCTGCTCGTGGTTACATGGTTGACGTATCGTCTCCGAGTTAATTCTCTCGTCGAAGCACTTGGATTTACAGTAAAAATGTTATTTCATGTTTACAACAGTGTTTGATGATATATATATATATATATATATATATATATATATATATATATATATATATATATATATATATATATATATATATATATATATATATATATATATATATATATATATATATATTTTTTTTTTTTTTTTTCGATGTTATTTAGCCGCTAGAAAATATCCTTATTTTTTCTACTCATGGGATGAACAACGCATCTACATATATATCTCTTCTTTTCGTTACTCTCCTTGAATAAACTCGACAAGATTCACTGGGCAAGGATGGCGTGCTGGACATCGTGCAAGAGGTGCACTGTGGCGTGACGCCACGGTTAACCATCAGTCGCTTCTTGCTAGCAATAAACTTACACCCGGGTATAATTAAACCTGAAATGGGATTGTTTGCAAGTACTTCTATATATCGTATTATATACGATTATACACAGGTTTTGGTATATTTTTAGCCAATCGCATATAGTTTCCATAAACAGTTATACCAGTTTGGTCAAATAAAAAGAAAAAAAGAAAAAGCAAAAAATGGAATTGCTTTGGGATCAGCGAGTGCAAAAATGTCCTTCTTACTCTGAAAGGATCTTCATCAAAACAGGAATCACTACCATACAAATTTCAGTCATGCGATAAACGAAAGACATCATGACACTAGTCTCCTTCGCTTGAGGCACGTTTGTTCATAACTTTACAGACTTGTGGTATATACAGGTAGTTAAATAATGTCGAAAAAAGTATGTCTGTCATTGCGTGCTGATGTCTTCTTGGTGATCGTCATAGCGTTGGTTTCAGTTTGGTTGGGAGCTGGAAGTGACTCCTTCAGCATCGAGCGTGTCGAGAGCGAAGTGTAGGACCGCGTCGGCGACCTCGCGAGGCCTTGCCAAGGCCGTACGTTGAGCCCGACTCTCGCCTCCCGGTTACGGCGAGATTCTCGGAGTCCGTAGAGTTCGTGACTCATTTGCGCGGTGGTCAGATGAAGAGAGTAGATACGCGGACGCGGCCTGGTGTCGTAGGAATAGCTGACGACCTGATGATAGGCAAATTGCAAGGAAGCTTGGTCCTTGAAACGAGGGAAGGTTCATTAGAGAGTGGACTCCTCTGGTCTACATCAATTCAAGATAAGACCCGCGAAGGTGTCGTCGACCGTGGACCGTGGACCGTGGACCACGAACGTGGTTGTGCCAGCTAGACCGGGCTAGATTTACTCGGAATAGTATGTCCTCCGAAGTTTTCCTTCGGAGTGCGGTGGACCGTGAAACTCTCGAGGATGCTGTAGAATCATTGCTAGTTAAGGGGACCGACCTCACTTGAACCCAGTAATTTTTCACCACTTTTCGAGGAATGCGGAATGTCAGAAAATCGCTCAACTGCAACAATTTTTTTGATACATTCTTAAAATTACTCATTATATCATTTTATGTTCATGGCGGAGAATTCTGTTCAGAATTTTCGGACATTTCTTCCATTGACATACATTGGAACCCAATTTCTGATATTCATATAACGCTCGATCTTCTCACCATGGACGATTCGACTCCATGATCAACCTGAAAATGATGCAACACTACCATTTGAACCCTCTACACTTAACATAAGTCTCAGACTAACATTAATCACGTTTGTAATCGAATTTTATATGACTTTGTAACCATTGCGCAATGTAGGTATCAAACAGCTCATCAGTTCAGTTTCTATCCTGATATTTTACCACACTGTTAGAAATTAATGACGCCTAGAAATTCATTTCATTTGCTGTCTACAGTGATGAAAAAGGAACCATTGGTAGTTGATTCGACATATGTCAGTGTTGGATCTTAATATTTGACACTCTTAGAAGGTGGACTCGAAAATTCTCGGAGCAATTGGAGACTGGACACGGGAATTTTAAGAGTGTAGATACCCCCGTGAACGCTATGACGTAATTGTAAGGTAACTTCCGGAATTACGAGATGACCATATCGCATCATACTGCGGAAAACCGCAAGCTACCCAAGAACGTTGGGATTGAGTGTAAGACCATTTATACTACAGCGATGAAAATTTTATCCGGTAAATTATACCGAGTAACGAGTCTTAGTTGACTCCAAAAGCCATAACTATTTTGGAAACGTCGTGTAGTTATACTCTTCCGGGGATAACTGATTACAACTGCAGTATCCTTTCACCATGTATTTCTAGTAAATCTTTTGAACGAACGGGGAAATCTTAACAGAGTTTGTCGCTGTAGATGATCATCCGAGGATGATGGGAAATTTAGTATAAATGGAGAACGTCGTGCAGAGTATGTTCAAAGAACGGAATGGACTGCAGTAGATCGAAAACCATCCGAAGAGACCAACATCTAGCGTAGTATAGCCATAGAGGGCCAAAGCACAGGGAGATGCAAAACGGAATTAGCTACTATACGCCTATCTTGATGCGATTATGCAAATCTAAGGTACGGTGAGTTGACCGTCTTACAAGCACTGATTGTAAGCTTAGAAACTACGAGGGGAATACTTGACTAGTATATAGGTACGACTGGTTGAATGAATCGCGCTGAGGAGCCTGGCCAGTCCAGCGAGTTGCAGGACTTTGTATAGGATGATGAAAAATAAAGAAAAACTTACTCCGTCGAAGGCGAAGGTAGCCCTGAGTAAGCTGATGTCTGCCTGGCTCTATGTGATGTGTACATATTCACGTACCTACGCTTAGGCACTATTCGGTTTCAAGGGAAACTCATATACATATACGTTCTGAGATTGCGTCTATTCACGAGTGCAAGGTTAATTTGACAACCTTGGAAAAAGTAATTGGACTTTGCTCTCTCTCTCTCTCTCTTTTTCTCTTTCTCTTTTTCTTTTTCTATCTACGAGAGTTGAATTCGACGCGGTGCTTGCACCAGGCTAGGGTACTTGGCCTATGGACAATTATGGTGAAAGTGCGTCAGGTTTGGTGGGTATCAAGGCAGGAGGAGTAGCAGAAGCCAGCCAGCCAGCCAGCAAGCATCTGTCGTGATTAGCCCGCGTGCGTCTCGATTGCCACACGCATCATCGCCTTCCTGGTTTCACAATCGTAATTTTGATAACTGTATGTTCAGTTTTGTGTTATTATAACAGTATAATCTTATTACCCATCGGAGCCGCCTGAGATCTAACCAAGCCTGCCCATGCTCGGGACTATTCGTAGATGATACTTGGCTAGAAATTTTTTCACGTACTACACGAAAATTATTACGAAAATATCTGCTCTTCTCGTGCGGGACCAAGCAATAACGCCGTCGGTCGTAATTCTCGCACGAATATTGAATGCCTCAGATGAGAGATGAACAATTTCATAGGATTAACTAAACTACGGCGAAACCGTCAATGATTCTCTTTGGCGGCTCGTATATTCGATCCTTTAAGTTGCAGGTGTAAGTCTTAGTCCACATCTCAAAGCCGAGAGTGAATCTTACTATAAGATAGAATTTTACATTGGTCGAAATACTCTACCTTCGTATAATGTGTCTCATACAGAACATATTGTGGTTATCATTTAATCTAATGATCAGTTAGACGTCTAGAAATTACAGCATAAATACCAGATGACCTTGTGAGGCTCCATTACGTGAGTCATATTTTCACCCTTATTTTTATATCACGATTATTCTCCCTACCAATATGATGGAAAAAGAGGACTGAAAAAATCAACCTCGAAGTATAACCCTTGCACTTTGTTCACGCTGTGATTTAAAAGCACTATTGTTCAACTTTTCGAGTGCAGGTTGTGGATTTTTTTTTTTTTTTTTAGACATGGTGGTCTGCATTGAAATAAAAACAATTCATTTTTACGGTGCAGTGATTTGTTGGAAAATCAACCCGAAAAATTTTTTACACTTTTGAAGTAGAAAAATTAATTAACCCTCCGTAATCACACTGGGGATCAAATTGACTCGACGTCAAACTCAAATGGCTGCCGTACAGAAAGTATTCGTACCGATTTTTATGTCAAAAAATTATGGATCATATATTGAACATTGTAGAATATGTAGTAACAGTCAATCTGAAAAAAATCAAATGTCGACGTGTCAAAAAAAAAAATCCGTGAACATGTAAATGTGCAAAAATAGAAAGTTGAATTTTGTGCACGCGAAGCGGGCGCAAAATCGAACTTTTCGCCCGGCGGTGTCAAAAAATGTATTTATTCCATCCAAAAACAAATATTTAGTCCAAAGTTCAAAGCTGGGTCAAATCGACCCACGATGACTACGGAGGGTTAAAAATCTATCATCAACCTCGATTAAAATTGTATTCAGATTTTTATTAAAAATGAAACGATTTTTTGCGTTCTAGTTTTATTTCCGCGGTAGATTTCCCATCTATAATTTGTTATACATAATTGCATAACTGATCGTTGCGAATGTGTAACTCTTAGAAGGTGCGAATTACTACTTAAAATTATCATAAAAATAAAAGTGTTCTTATGACGGATGTAACATGACGAGCCAATAGACGATATGTGTATACGTTCTCTGCAATTCTCTCAACCGAATCGCTGTACGGTATTATAGTTATATACATACATACATACCTACGTATATATCTCTATAAAAAAGATGAAAATTGCTTCTATCGAAGCTCAATTAAAATCAAATCAAACTAGTTAACTAGTGGAGCCGTTTGCCTAACTACGCGCGTGTACCCTAACTACTAACTATATGCTATTATAACTAGCTGGGCGTAAGACGGAAGGCCCTGAAATGGAATCTATTGAGTTCGGTATAGGTGCGTTGGGCAAGGATAGATGAAATCTCGTTAGTAGTTATGGCGGCTAATTATCCTGTTCAATTTGCTCCTAATTCGTTTCCATTCTTATAAATACCGGCACAATATTTAATCCTATTCAAAAAATGGCCGCAGTTTCTAATCGCCAACGGTTTATCTCTAATAAGACTATAGTGGCGATTAATGATAAAATTTAACAACATGTTATAACGTTGTTTGCGGATTTTAGTTTGACGGAATCCGAGTTATTCTTCATTAGCTAATTAGTGACTTTGAAGATTTATGAACAGCTGACAAAGCGCGGATTAGAAATCAATTATTATAGACCCTGAAATAGAAGAGGGACCAGCCTAATGACCAACGGCTCTTTCTTCTTTGAACTAGTTTGGACATTGTTCGTTAGAATGAAGGCTGTTACGAGTCTGGGGATGAATAGAAGAAAGTGACAGTCGAGAATATCGAATAAAGAATATTGATGATCCGGCTGGGTAATAAGCACGTGAGACTTAAGGTCCGTTGTTATTGACAGGGGGCGTGTTGATAACTTTTTCAAACTCCTTTTTGCCTCTCGGTAGTAACCGCGTTGACGTATCAGGTAATAATTACGAACCAGCTTGCCCAGTCTCTTACTATTCCAACTATTTCTTCGACGTTTTACTTACCTCCCGTCGCTTCATCACTGATTTTCTAAATAATAACATTTCGATCGAATCGATACTTTCATCAAGTTCCCCGAGCTGCATTAAGATAACTCGATTAATCCCAACCTCCCGCAGTTTTATTTAGCTTAATTGACTTAAGCTCGATGTGGAAAATGAAAGGCTGACCAATCCTGACTTCGTTAAACTTCATGGAGGGCTTACAGAATCCAGAGTCAGAAACACTGATGGTGTAACAAACTACCCCGTGCAAGTTACGGAGTGAAAGCTCCTCCCAGTAACTACTAACTTCGTCCTGTGGGACATGGGCTGATTATACTCGACGAGACAGTTAGGGCAGGAGGAATTATCCCGAAGGAGTGTCTGCCAAGGATCGATTTCAAACCTTCTCTACAATCTCTAATCCCACAATCACATTCACATACTTGGAACACAGTTTTACCACGAAAAAAGTTCAGCTGATCAAGGGCATTAATCAAGCTCATTAGCACATTTACAATTATAATCTAATTCTAATTATCATGTTCCTCAATTGCCATAAATGTGTAGAATTTTTACATACTGAAGATATTCGTACCCCTTGCTCGCGGAATTTCGGAAATCGAAAAACATGTTTGATCAAGCTCTCACCCTTGTCAACTAATTAGTTAATCTTTGTAAGAATCTATCCAAGAAATGAACTCCTTACTTCCCAACGGCGTTGTATAAAGATTAATTATTGTCCTTCAAAGACGATAAATCAAAACTACTACCCACGCTGATTTAATCCTTTCCAAGAGGATGAGAACGGCTCAAGGTATACAACATAATTTAAAATTTGATTCTCGAGTCCTGGTGTGCGGGGTGTATATTAGTCGATGTCAGATATTCGTCGGTGTCGAAGCAGGTGTTGAAAATGATCATCTCCGGCGAGTATTGGGACGGTATTCTTAACCCTCAGACATAAAGCCCAGCCCTTTTATCAAAATGAAATGATTCTCTTCAGATTTGATGCGGAAGGAGGACCGAACGAATGACTAATGGCTTTTAGAATGATCGACAACCCTTCGCGCTGCTGAGGCATCTGCAAGTACAATTGCTATTGTTCTAGAGACTTGGTATCCGCAGTGTTTCTCAACTGTTATTTAAGGGGATAATAATTTCAATTTCATCATTCGTTTCACAAATATTACAGCGACTATACTTAGTTCAAGGCTTTATTAAACGAAGGTAAACGATTCCTACCTAAGGTATTGAATTTCTATCTGCCTTCTGGTGCGGCGGTAAAAGATGGAAGCGATAATAATTAGCAGCTTCTAGCTTCCTGCTAATAAAGTTTCATCGATGTATATCGGCCTCAGCGAGAAGATTGTCCAATGAGAAAAAAAAGGGTAGAAATAAGAAGAGAAGATGGAATAAGAGACACATTATCCAACTCCAGGGGTATGTGCAGTATTTACGCAAGGTCCCTTCAGAGATTCTGTCGTGGTATCTTTGAGCATCTTCCGGTATCTTCTCGTATCTTCTGGTATCCAAGTGGATGAAAGAGGCCGCGCAATGTCGCCCTCATAAAGTGCCAGGAACGGGCAGTGATCGTCCAGGCATCGTTTGAGCCTGGCATAACCCGGCTCAACCTAACCTAGCTTTTACTTGGCTTCGACTAAACCCAGTCTAACGCAACCTAAGAGGGTATCGTCCGATTGCTTATAGTGGTAACAGCGACAGATATACGAGATAATGAAATACCAAGAGGATTGCTTCCGTATCCAACAGTTTTCTATGTATTTACCGCCACACGTCTTCCCGCTGGTAGACTATTATATACCAACCTATACCTAACTCAAGCTCTGTGGAACTCGCGATTAAGTTACGATCATTTTTATCCCCTCCCATTTTTTTTTTTTTTTTTTTTTTTCTTTACCTTCAATCCATGCATTGACTCTAATTTTCAGAAATGCTTTCAGCACAATGATTTATTAACTATCTATAGGTATTAAATACCCATTAAATTATACTGGCGATGTAGTCATTCATGCATTATACTGGGCGATTCATTTTAATCGTCCTACACCGATTTTTCCGAAACTAAGAAAGATAGAAAAAAAATATTGGTATAAAATATTCAGGGTTCAGAAGGGGACGAACCTTGGTGGTATCGGTATTTTCGTAAATGGGAACGCTGAGGTCAGGCGAAGGTCAACTTTGTTTTTTTAAATGGAAACTCAGATTTTTCATAACGTAATTTTGTTCTACTTGAGAAATCAAACGACTTTCGTATGAAACATTTTTTTGTGAGACATCAAGTATTTATGATATTCAACTGAACGACTAGAGATTTTTGAACTTTTAAGAATATTTCACCTCTGAACTATCAAGTTTGGAGAAAGATTGCATTGACAAAAAGTGCGTAACTTCATGTAAAGATTCTTCGAGAATAATTGCAGATTTTTTTGTTTTCACAATTTCTGCTGTTTTCAGACAATTAAAGAAGCTACAATAAAAAGTTATTGAAAAAAATTCTTCAATCATTGTCCAAGAATTTTTGCATGAAATTACGCACGTTTTGTCTCTTGCAATTTTTCTCCAAACTTGATAGTTTAGAGGTGAAATGTTTTTAAAATTTCAAAAATCTCCAATTGTACAGTTGAATATCATAAAAACTTGATGTCTCACAAAAAAATGTTTCATACGAAAGTCGTTTGATTTTTCAAGCTAAACAAAATTATGTGATAAAAAATGTGAGTTTCCATTCAAAAAAACAAAGTTAACCTTTACCTGACCTCGGCGGTTCCATTTACGGAAATACTGACACCACCAAGTTTCGTCCCCCTCCGAACCCTGAATATCTTATATCAAACATTTTTTCGTATTGTACTTAGTTTCGGAAAAATTGGCCTTGGACGATTAAAATGAATCACCCGGTATACCGTAACGCAGGAAACTGCTAATTAATTTAGTTAGCGATTACAATCTATCCGATTTTTCAAGCTTTAATTTAGTGCAAAAGTTATTCGAAGATTGGCATTCTTCTTTCGTATTCTTATGGACAAAGTGGCGAAGGTACTATAGACGTGTTATTCTTCACCTTGCACGTAATGTCATTACATCACGCGGTTCATGCAACGTCATTTACGACGCGTGACTTTGACCATTGCTACCGGAGTTCGTGCTATCGATCGCGTACTATTTACGTCTATTGGTGATGGTGGTTGGTTATTCTAGCGTCAATAATAATCTTTTCAAAATTGACCACGGATCGTTGCCCCGTAACTTGGATTGGTTGGATTAGATAGATCGAGTCGGACTAGCCTTGCACACGAGTTTTGTTTCCTGGCTCGGTTACAGACCTTTGTACTTTGAGGACGAGCCAACTATTACGTGACTTGAAGAAGCCGAGCTTCTGATTCAATTGTGGTTTTCATTCGATGCAAGTCAGATCTTTCGATATCTAAAATATTCGTTAATCGAAACCGGACGAGGGTGTCAATTATCCCACACAGTATTCATTCCCAATGGTTATTTTTTTTTTTTTTTTTGTTTTTCTATTATCATTTATTTCTTTCTCAATCCATTTCTCTTTCCATAATCATTTTATTCATCTATTTCATCATTTCCCGGAATATTCTATCAACATTTTACTCAACCCTATTGTTTACCATTATTTCTGATTTCAGATCCTCAACTTGAACCTGGCTACAGATCCGAAGTACAAGAAAGAGCGCTTGTGGTATCATTGCAAATGTTTAGTCTCATACTCGAGAGGGGTGTATCATTACTACGGGCACAACTCGACCGCGTTGAACATCCCAGACTCATAGTTGACGAGGATATGCAAGTTCTACTACCTGCAATTAAGGTAAAAATTATTTTCAATTTATTCGTCGCGATACTTTGATTAAAAACGCCAAAATTCTCATCATCGTCAAAATTTAACAGTAAAACACCATCATTTTTTTTATTTTTCAACATTTCCAACACTTTTTACTCCATATTTTGAATTTTATCAAACTAGCTTAGGGAACGGATTCCATTTATCAGTATTTCTCATCGAATTGTTTGCGCTCACAAGCAACTCTAATCTTTCCCTGATTCATTCGAGTGCGTTTCCTTCGTTTGCTTGGGCGTGTTTACGCCGACAGGATTTATGAAACGACATGCTGTCGCACCCACGCTAGCCGCCGGTGGTCACTGGTCACTGGTCAGTGGTCACTGGTTAGTGGTCAGTGTCAAGGCGGTCTTTCAGCTTCGTGTCCAGCAGGCACGGTGTACCATCTCATTATGCAACTGACAGGATTAATGCATGCATTGAGGAGAGAGCCCAGCATCGTCGCCATTCTGCATTCATATGTTATACCTAAATATCGCCATTATACTATTCAAATCCAAATAATATAAAGGTTAATAAAGATCCTCAAACGAAAATAGACACTACTGATTGTGAGTGAAACTTGGTTGATTCGAAACGTATATAATAGATACGTGTACATAGAAATGAATATATATTTAATATAAATTTAACAACTCATGGATATTATATAGTTTGTTCAGAAGCACGCATGATGTCGTATATACATATATCGTATATATCAGTATTGAAGTTAATGAGTGTGAGGCACTTTGTAAGATATTGCATTCACGTATTAAAGTCTTGGCTATAAATATCTTCGATAAGGTAGACTTCCTACAAGACGTGTTTTGCGCGACAAGGATTTCGTATTATCATTTTTCAACGTTAACGATATTCCTTCTACTTGTATTAGTTATGTAACACACTTAAGGGTATTTCATGATGAGGTGTAAGGGGGTTATTTTATACTCCTTGGGACGGTTTTACACAGAGATCCCATACACAGGCATGTTACAATATAATTACATTATGTCAAATATTCTTTGTTTTATATACCATATGTATACATATATATAAATATATAAATTATTTTAGATATGGTGCGATTGGATGCTCTGCCACAGTACCGTGTGGAATCCACCTCCATCTTGTACGGACTATAGAGTTGGGTGAGTCCATCTTTATTATATTTTATATATCCCATGCCCATCTATCTACTATCTCATATCCTTGACCTTCGATGTTTGACGTTGACGGCCTCGCAACATCCTAACTATATATCTATATACATATCCACACATCACGCGATCTGTTACCTCGACTATCCTGATCTATGCACCTACTCTCATAGGACAATTTGCATTCCCTTCTCCAAGGTGTATATAAGCCATCATCATGACGGCCGTAGGAGTTGAAATGCGTGATAAATTAATTGAGTTTATTTTGTTGCTTTCGTGGAATTCCACTTTAACTGAATATTAATAACACAATCAGTGTAGGCACGTACATACATACCTACTATCCGCTTCGAGCTATGAGAAGAGCTTAAATTTTATCCAACAGCTATAGCTCTACTGCAACTGTTTTTCACTCTCCTCTCGGTTAATTAAACTTTAGTTAATTACCTACGGTAATTTAAAAACCTGTAACAATTTTAAAGCTCGTGATGTTTTTTGATTGCAGATTTTTAGTAAAAAAACTTTTACCTTTTTTTTTTATTGGATAATGTATGTACATACCACGTGTTTAGTCAGATTGATTAAATAACAATTTTTACATATGTTTGCGGCAGTCAATTCTTCGAAAATATATATTAGGGTGTTTGATTATTGAGTTTGATTATCAAGAATGAGGAATAATTGTAAGAAAAAAGAAAAAACGTGATTCGGTAACCGCGTAGTTTTTGTAGTTGATGAATAACATTAAATTGTATGAGATTTAAGTAAATTCGTGTATCAAGAGAGTGATAGTAGAAATATTTTTATTCTTTATAAACAATACGCACGAATGTTGAACAAAATCTTGATGGTTTACGTAGTTTTCGCTAGTTTGCCTCATATGTGTACATTTATGTATATGTATATATTATATACAATCTAGACGTTGAGCAATATATGAAAATAATACCCGTGAGTAAATATAATTAACGGAATTGGTCACGAGGTATAATAAAAAGTAAAAAAAAAAGAAAGAAAAAAAAAATTTTTTTAAAAACTAAATAGAAAAAAAAAATTCCTGTGTATCCCATAATTACAGTCGAGAAGGAAAATTGTTAGCAAGGTCGAAAGATTTCTTGCCGTATGACTTGACTCATACGGTTTAATATACATGAGTAGATTATATACCTACTGTGAAACCGCGTCGCACGTTTTGCGCTGTAAACTAACGTAAGTAAGATCTTAAAGAGATTTGAGAATAGCAAAGAATATATTTTTTTTTCAAAAGTAGTAAAAAAAAAATTTAAAAAAAAAAAGAGAAAATAAGAAAAACTTTTTCTCTTTTATACTGACAAGTTGCCGCCGCCGCGTCGTCGACAACGACGACGAATTATCGTCTAGTTTTACCCTCATGCGAGAGAGATCCCCTTAGATTTTAACATCAGCAAGGATTCAAGCTGAAGAAAATACCGAGACAGAGGTTAGGCAGAAGCTAAGGTAGCTGCTAGCCTCCTGGATCTAATAAACAGTCGAGATAAAGTATGCGTCGAGGTAAGCAAGCAGGGGGATAGAAACATGTTGCGCGGGTCATGGTCGACCGCTGGTCCATCCATCCATTCGTTCATACCTCTGACTATGAGTATAATAACACACTTGAGTATGGTTACCGCACATGTAGGCTGTGAAAATAAAGAAATTTTTTTTGTTTTTTTTTTTTCAATTGTACACATTTTTGAGACGTTTTTGTATCGATTATATGAAATTTGGGTGACTCCAGGTATTCAAAAAAAAAAAAAAAAAATGATAAAACGATAAAACTTTGTGAATTAAAAATCTTTGTTAATAATTCGAATGATTAGGAATATCGAGAGAAAATTTTTTTTTTTTATTATATTATAACCCAATTCTATGATCAATATTTTATTCAAATTTCTTCCATGAATATTTTTTTTTTTTATTAATTATACTTTTTTTGAATCGCACTAGTTTTCATCCCATTAAAGAAAAGTTTAATATACCAACAGATTTATAAATTATTCAAAATATTTTCTTGTGCAAAATGTTATTAAGGGGACATACTTAAGGGAAATGGAGGCAAAATAAGCACCTCGGCTGATTATGAGAATTGATAGCAAATATCATCCTCATTAGCTTCAGTCATATGAACAATTTTACATATTTTCCGAACTCCGAAACAATACGTTTTTGATAAACTAACGTTGCCCGTTTTGCTTTCAATTATTATTTTTCGTCGAGGTGCCAGTTTTGCCCCCCTGCATCTCCCCTACAATATATATTTTGGAAATAATTATCTTCAAATCACTGATACGTATTGGAAAAATATTTTATTGACTTAAGTTTTTCAAATTTGATTACGGGATCGGATTGAAGTTCCAAACGATAAAAATTCCGTATGTTAATCTTACCGTTTTACAGTTTTGAGAAATGGTATTTCCCTGAAAATTTGCATAGTTGATTTCAGAGACTTCAGATTGAAAGATACCAGAGATCCAAAATTCCGAAAGCTAAAGATCCGAAACATCCAAACTCCGAAACTTGAGATTCACGCCTGGAACTTCGTGCCCCCCACCCTACCTCATTAAATTTTTAGATTCTTCAACTTTCAGTCTTCAATCTTTCAATCTTTCCGAAATTCAATATTCTAAACTTTAATGGATCTGAAAATTCGAAATCGTTTCAATTAAATTCGGAATTTTAACCATTCAGAATGTTCAAAATTCGGAACTTTACAAGTCCATGATAAAATTTTGTATCTCAAAATCAAGTTTCTTTTTTTTCCCAAAATCACATAAATTTAGAATTCATTACCTTATTAAAATTTAAACAATTAATGAAAACTCGTGTAATATAAAAATTTCTTTTGATTTTATGTATAATGTAAAAGAAGAAAACGCTAGTGAGTGAAGTAGAGGGGAATGTTGAGTACACAATACAACATATAGAGGAAGACAAATATCTCAAGTCTTTGGTTATTCTTATGGTATATAAAATAAATATTGTAAGATACTGTCGTTGGTTTGTTTAAACGTTTAATGTTAAAGCGAAATGCAAGAGTTTCTTAACGACTTTAGTCATTTTTTGACGCCTTGAAGTTGAACCTTGAAGGGTCGAACGACCATAAAGTATTTCATCACTCACGAGGCATTGACACCTGGCTATTGTTTACCATAACTCTTCGTGGTTTCAAAAAATAAAATAAAATAAAATATCTTGAATGGTAGAAATACGTACCGTTTAACATACAAAATATACCATTGTGAATTGCAGTCTGGGGGTCAATAGTTCAATGTAATGACTCGCATCTCTCTTCTTCTCTTTTAAATCGTAAAACGATTCGTCTGTCGATCGTATAATTCCCGCTAAAAAGGGCGGAAAGTAGGCGATTACTGACGAGTGTGAAAGTTGTTACCCTCGTTTTGCTCGGGTGGTAATCACACGAGTCAGAATCGCCTTTTGGCCCGTGATGCACACGATATATTTTGTCCAATATCTGTGCCAGAAGTTTGCTTTGAAGTGCATGTAAAAACAAGCTGAAGATAGCACTTTTCCGCTCTAGGACGGCAAATTGCGTTCCAGGGCGGTAAAGTGCGCTGGTACGGTACAGTATTATTACTTTACCGTCCTAGAGCTTACTTTACCGCCCGAGGGCGGAAAAGTCCTACTTTCTGTACGTTTTACACGAACGTAATAGCATACTTTCGGTGCAGATAGGACAAAAAATGAATAACCTTCTCTTCGTATTACAAAGGAAACAAAATTTCATGAAAGCGAATCCATATTTCCTTTTCTGTTTACCTTTTCTCTCGTTTTTAATTCACAACTTTTTTGTTTTTTATTTTTGAATTTAACGATTTTCACACGACTGACAACACTTTACCTGCTATTAGACTTTGGAACCGTTCGAAAACCAAACATCTAAATTGCAAGAACCTTCATAGTGTCACGTAAATCTTCATTGGTTTCTGGAAAGAGTTGTTCGAGGAAAAAACTACTTTGTTTCAAACCAAGGTGGCTTGAATATGGTTAGTTTTAAGCGATTCTTAAAATCTAAAAAGGTTAAAAAATATTCTGGTCAACCGTTCGAGGTAGGAATAACCCAGCTAATCACAGTGATAATTTTCGTGTGTATCATACGGTCAGCCGATAAAAATTGGGGCCAGTGAATCCTCGAGTTCACTAATAGTGATTCACTCGGAATTACACACGTAGGTATCTCTTTCAATTTAATTCGGGGAAGATCCCTACCGCTTGGCTTACTCATATATATACTCGTATAGGGTTGAACGAGGAAACTTTTGCAGGGTCTAAAGTGTTCCTTTTTTTTTTTTTCTTTTTTTTCTGCATTCTTGATATCAGAATCAGCGCTGGGCGCGTTGGCTCACTTGGAATTCAAATTATGCTAATATGATAGTGTATGAGTCACCGTCTCTGACTTGATGCATCTTGGTCAACCCCATCTTCATTCTATGGTGGTGCGGTTAGTCATATATGCCAAAAAAGGTTTACACGAGAAAACAAACAAAAAATAAATAAATAAAAAGAGAAAATATTTGGATAAAAATGGTTTTCGGTTAGAAATTTGTGCGATTTTTTTTTAACAAATTACATTATTTTTGATGTCGTGTAATCTGCTCGTTGATCTTTTTGTTTTAGAGAAGAAAAAAAAAAATTACTATTTTTAAGAATGTTGGATAATAGAAATTTTTTTAATGCCTCTTTCCCCTCTTCGGCATTACAACATTCGAGTATTATACATCATAGATCTGTGCAGGTTGAGCTGTTTTATAGTTTTTATCGATGTTTTACCTGAGTGTGGTTCTTGCAACAGCGTAATATGTATCTGATTAAATTTCCATCGCCTTGTTATCGACGGTTATTCGTGATTATCGCGATATTATTTTGTACTAATGAGAAATCTCCCTATAAAGACTCAATTTTAGTTGAAAGAAAAAAAAAAGAAAAAAAAAACTGGTGCAGGAAGCTCTCTATCTATATATATCTTTCTCTCTGTAAACGAAAAGTTATTCAAACCTCGTCTCAATATCTTGTTAATGTTGTAGTTAATTGCCTCTCGGTACTGAATGAAATCTACTTTATTCTTCGTTTTGTCTTTCAGTTTTTTTTTTTTCTTCTTTTTCCTTCTATTTTTTTTATTGTTTCTCTCTTTCTGGTTTTCTTTTATCGTTTACTGTTACACTGGCTTATAGTAGCAGAGCTCTCCTTTTCGTCAATCTTATTCCGGAACGAGCGATTAAGAAATTGACGTTACTTGTGCACGAGGTAAAAAGTATAACGTGACAACGTGCATGTAGACTTGAAATTTTCTGACATAAAATTGTGAATATAAAAACCAAAAATAATGATGAAAATATATTTTTACTATTATAAAACGTTTTGCGAAAAAATGCAAAAACAAAAAAAAAAAAAAAAAAGGAAAAAAGTAGGATAAAACTGAAATTGAAGTGAACGAAAGGGATCTTGATCTTCATCTTATTCAAATTTCTTAAAACAAAAAAAAAAAAAAAAAAAAAAAAAAAACAAAAAAAAAATAGCAAACCAGCTCAACGTGACCTTAGTGAAATTTGATCATAAGTATAAATTTCTAATCTAAATCTAAAAAAGTTTATGTAAAATTTTCAGTCAAGTTATTATTATTATCGAAGTGTATATATAAAATGTTAGAAATTTATTTTATGTCGGCCGAGGAACAGTTTCAATAGAGAAATCTAGTAGGTATATTTACCCTAAGTAAAATGTTCATACGATAGCGTTCGGTAGCGAGTTTAGACGGTCAACGAGACGAGGCGTGACAGACGCGTTACACCGTGAAAATGCCAGAATATGTGAACACCGAGTTCAATGCTCGAAACAAACCGTGTCACGCTTACAAGTCACACGGCCACTGACTCTCGTCTATAACTTTTTGCCTCTGGAGCAAATGCGTAAGAGCTTAATATCTGCCTTTTGAAGTTTTTTCATTTCAAATTTTCAATATCTTTTAACAATATACTACGAAGACATCGAGCCAGACTTATTCTGTCACGTTAATTTTGCTAATAAACTAGGCCCCATTGTGTAACGAAAGAAATTCGAAATGCCTCTTAGCCAAAAATTACGTTTTCATTTAAACAGTCTTTGCAAGTTTTTTTTTTTTTTTTTTTTTTTTATCGGTTAAAAATTATGGTGGACAGTTTATCTCGTTGTAATTATATATACGGTCCTTTCACAATTTACAGATAAAAAATTTCACGTGATTTAAACCACTCGCAAAATGACTGAAATTTAAAAAATTCTGTTTATTTTAAAGATCATTTTTTTTGTTTCGTATCTTAAATTATTAGAAAAGAAAGAAACAAAAATTCAGTTTCTTCATAACATACGGCAATAGAAAAAGACCATGAGGCCCATCGAGAAATTCTTTTTTTTTTTTTTTTTATCTTTTTTGATCCTTTTTTGATATTCTGCAAGTGCAACAGATTTTTTTTCTTCTTCGTTTATTCTTTTACGAACGATCATTGCCAATAATTTTTCTAATAGTTTTAAAGCAAGTGAGTTCAAGCAAGGTCGTGTACTCGAATGAATATAACTGTATTTATGACGAAAGTACGTCACAATTTTGGTATATATGTATATTATAATGTATAAAACTCTATTATACGTTCATAAGCGAATTTGCCACTCTGAGAACTAGTCAGTCTCTAAACACCGGATATCATCATTCGTTTTTGAATATTTGAAACTTAGTTAATTTCAATATTAAATAAACTATGGATTTTTATTGGTATATAAATGACGGTCATTAAATCCTTAGAAACAGGCTCACAATCAATAGGCATTGGCATAACGAGAGGCTGGTTTAACTGGAAATGAACATTAGGTACATTAGCGATCTCAGGTCAACAAAAATGAACTAAGAGATCCAAATAGAGTTTAAAATCGTTTTTAAAAGCCGATAAAAATTTTTTTTAAAGGATAAAATAATATAAAAATAAATAAATAATTACAAATTCGCACGTAAATTGATTATAGCTTCTTATGTATATTCATTTTGTTAATAAAGATGCCTATACATACTCGCTGTCTGGGGTCATTCTCCCAAAGAATATAACACGCGTGTTTTGTCGTGCGAATCGTTGATTTACTATACATAACTAATCGTGAAATTATGGGTGGATATATAGATTAGTCATATTTAACTTTAAATAGGGACATTGAATATACATCGAGCACCCGTAACTGGTATGAAGAATGTTTTTAATTAACGGACCACGTATAATAGTCACTGTCTCTATGTCTGTCTAATTTTTTTTGCAATCGATATATACATATACATATATATATATATATATATATATATATATATATATATATATATATATATATATATATATATATATATATATATATATATATATATATATATATATATATATATATATATATATATATATATATATATATATATATATATATATATATATATCGCTTTTGTCGAAATTTAATTGAATTAATCTGGAACGTCTGGTAGAGCTGCACGCAGTTGGTAGTTATGTACGTACCTATCTACCTCGGATAGTGTAAGGTATGTAGGTACATACCGGGTGATTCATATTAATCGCCCCAGGCCGATCTTTCCGAAACCAAGCAAGATACGAACAAAAGTTTGGTACAAAATATTCAGGGTTCAAAGAGGGGCAAAACTTGGTGGTATCAGTATTTCTGTAAATGGAGCCGCCGAGGCCAGTTCAAGGTTAATTTTGTTTTTTCTTTTTTTTTTTGAATGGAAACCTACATTTTTCATCACATAATTTTGTTCTACTTGAAAAATCAAACGACTTTCGTATGAAACATTTTTTTGTGAGACGTCAAGTTTTTATGATATTCAACTGAACAACTGGAGATTTTTGAAATTTTGAGAATATTTCACCTCTAAACTATCAAGTTTGGAGAAAAATTGTAAGAGACAAAAAGTGTGTAATTTTATGCAAAAATTCTTGGACAATGATTGAAGAATTTTTTCCAATAACTTTTTATTGTAGCTTCTTTAATTTTCTGAAAAACAGCAAAATATGTTAAAAAAAAAAATCTGCAATTATTTTCCAAGAATCTTGACATGAAATTACGTACTTTTTGTCAATGCAATCTTTCTCCAAAGTTGATAGTTTAGAGGTGAAATGTTCTTAAAAGTTCAAAAATCTCTAGTTGTTCAGTTGAATATGATAAAGACTTGATGTCTCAAAAAAAAATGTTTTATACGAAAGTCGTTTGATTTTTCAAGTAGAACAAAATTCCGTAATAAAAAAATGTGAGTTTCCATTTAAAAAAACAAAGTTGACCTTCACCTGACCTCGATGGCTCCATTTACAGAAATACTGATACCACCAAGTTTCGTCCCCCTCTGAACCCTGAATATTTTATACCAATATTTTTTTCGAATCTTTCTTAGCTTCGGAAAAATCGGCCTGGGGCGATTAAAATGAATCACCCGTTATATTATATACAACGACAATCACATAACATCACAAAAACATCAAGAACCGAAATTACTTCGTGCGATGCGAATGGAATCGATATCGATTGATCTCCCATCGATTTATAAAAATATTTATTTGTCGCGGTATTTGCTAACGCGAATATCAATAGTGCACTTAAATCGGGATCAAGAATGAACAGTGATCAACGACGAAAGTTTCGACCATTTTTTTAACGAATTTATTCGAATTCCTGTATACGTAAATTTTACAAATGATAAAACGTACGTTTACGGATCTCAGAGAAAAATAGAATTTTTCTGAATTTTCTGTGTTTTTTTTTCATCTATTTACAGACCACCGGCTGATGTTTGGAGCCGATTAGCGACTATGGTGAATCTATTGGAAAAACTGGATCATCAGAAAGCTGCCTTTACGAGTAACAGCTCAGGCGAAGGTGAGTCGAAAACTATTAATGGTCTTCATCTTTAATCCATTATTTTAGTTTTTGAAATCTAGACGATTCTTTTGGACAATTTCAAGATAGGTTTCTGGGTTTATGTGTGTAATCAATTTCTTTTTACTCTGCGATATCTCGATAATGAATTAACGGATTTAGTCCTTCCTTGAAATCAATCGACGCGGTTACTCCCAACTTAGAACTGACTAGATTTTCGATTTCATCGGTCCAATAGTTTTCGAGTTATACAAAAAAAAAGAAAAAGAAATTTGGCGAAAATATTTTTTATTCATAATATCTTGAGAACTGATCAACCGATTTTCATGACTTTCGAATCAACCGATAGGATTTGGTCTAACTTAAATCTGGTTAAATTTCGTTATTAATCGATGCAGTAGTTTTTGTGTTGCAAAAAGAAAACGAACTTTTCGCTTGTACCTAATACGTTTTTTTTTTTTTTTTTTTTTTTCTCTCTCATTGAACTTTCTACTCGTAAAATCTTACTCTTCAAGTTTGAAAAATTCGAACGGGAAATTCTAGGACTGACCCATTGAGGTCAGCTGAGTTAGCTGTTTGTTTTATATATCGCATCTTATATGTTTTTTTTTTTTCTTATTTATAATAATTAATTGCGGTCCTTAGTTGAGTAATAATTTAATTGGCAATTCAAGAATATTTTGATATTTTTTTTTTTTTTTTTATATTTTTTATTTTTATTTTTTTTAACACACGCGGATCTCCTTACGATTATATAGTCGTTTTAAAACAGCTTCGAAATATCTCTACCTGGTTGGTTGGTTGGTTGGTTGGTTAGTTCCTTGCTTGCTTGCTTGCTTACTTACTTGCCTGCCTGCCCCGACGCGACGTGGAGGTTGAGGAAGAGGAGGAGGAGGATGAGGAGTCTTTGGCCGCATCGTGACCTCCGGTGGAAACACTCGCCGTAGCGTAACGGTGAATGTGTCCAGAGTATAACGCACTGTAGTTCACTATACTGTTGTGAACTACACGGAAACCTATACCTATAACTTGTATGCGAGATCTTTAGCAAACTGGGTTCTCGAATTTTTCAAAAAAAGAAGTAAAAAAAAAGAAACAGAACTAAGAAATCCATTTTTAAAAATTTTTTTCTTTCATCCACTGAAGTCAATAATCGATTTCGTTTATATAGTAACCAGAAAAATCTTCAGGACGAAAGAAAGAAGACAGTTCGTTGAAATACGACTTTTTCAAATGTTGAAAATTTGAATAAAAAATTATCTTTGGCCTAAAATCAAATCTGCGATTATTTATTGTTCGATATAATATTCGTGGACATGTTATATACGTGTCTAACTCTATACCCTGTAGGTGTAAATGAGAATATTAGTATCGATACGATAGTTCCTCACGTTTCGAGTCTAATAATGTAATAGTTTCGTATTGGTAATTCTTGCTTTTTGAGAAACTAGAAAGACAGTAACGGTACCGAAATGTAACGTACCGTAATGCCAATTTGTTGCCTTTCGTTGTACCATACCATACCATACCATGCCATGCCATGCCATGCCATGCCATACCATACCATACCATACCATACCATGCCATACCATACCATACCATACCATACCATACCATACCATACCATACCATTGCTGTAGATTTTTCTGATCAAGGTACCTATCTACCTACCTACCTACCTACCTACCTACCTACCTACTCCGGGTATATATCTTTACTAGACTCTATACGAGAAGAACTGATGCTTTGACACGACGATAGATTGGATATAAAAGGTAGAAGACGAGTACCAATCGCGTTGCAACATGCTCTCCTTCGTTGAAAAGGAATGTTATTGTGTTTCGGAAGATTGAGAGGGTTTTTTTTTTTTTTTTTTTTTTTCTTTCATTCTTTTTTTCGTTTTTTTTTTTTTCGTTTATACTATCGGCAAGGCGAGGTACGCCGATTGTAACTTTTCGTTGACTTGACCGAATATCCCTTCTCCTTTCTTATCTTCTCTTATTTTCCCTTTACTTACGTTTCTCGCCACGATTTCAAAAAAAAAAAAAAAAAATATCTGAAAAGCAATAAGAACAGTGCGTGACGTTTTATTTTACTGCTGCAAGATTTCTTCGAACTCGTCTTGTTCAATTCTGCATACTCTTTCTCGCTGATTTTTCTGGTTTTAATTTTCTTTTTTCTGTTTCTTTTTATCGCATTCGATTGTATTGGCTTTGAATTTCTTCTTCCTGATGAAATTACGCGATTTTTTTTTTTTAACAGGGATACCGTCAAATTTTTTAATAAGTTTTCTTAAACGTTGTGAACTGTATATGGGATATTCCATGTCACCTCGACCAACGTTTAACCCTAACATTTTTTGTTTCCTCTCAAATTATTTCATGTAATAGTGGTACTCAAAAAATGACCATCTTTTTTTTTTTTTTACTTTTTTTCGACGCGTACTTTATCAGTTATGGCGGTTCAAAAAATTTTCAATTTCGACCCATTTGTAAAATCTGAAAAAATTACCAAAAATTCTATATTTTATTTAGAATTTTTTGGTGCAAAAGCCATAATGGGACAAGACTTCCTTCTAGGTCGTTTTGGGCTTAAAACGTTTATAATTCACTCCAACCGTGTAGATCTCTTACCTTGCTTATTATAGACTTCCTAAATAATTTTCATATGACAAATATTCTTATATAACCACCCGAATAGTCAATTGCGATATATTTTCTGAGTTTGGATTCTTTGAGTGCCGAAAAGTATTTCCAAAAGCCCAAAAGATGGTATGCTTATTATTATTATGTTTTTTTTCTTAGTTTCTTCGATAGGAAAATCCTCGCAACCCAAAAACTTGCCAAACATAACGATAAGATATTCTCCTCAGAGATCTACACGGTTGGAGTGAATTATAGATGTCTCAAGCCCAAAAAGGCCTAGAAGGAGGTCTCGTCCCATTATGGCTCTTGCACCAAAAAATTCTAAATAAAATATAGAATTTTTAGTATTTTTTTTTTTCAGATTTTACAAATGGGTAGAAATTGAAAATTTTTTGAACCGTCATAACTGATAAAGTATGCGTCGAAAAAAAAAAGATGGACATTTTTCGAGTACTACTATTACATGAATTAATTTGAGAGAAAACAAAAAATGTGAGGGTCAAACGTTGGTCGAACTGACATATTGGAACGTTCCATATATACAATATACCAATTTTTCATCGGTTGCGACTAAATCTGTCTAAGGTTCAAATGATTTTCTAGTCTAATTTTTGATAACGAATTGATTCGAAAAAAATTATAGTTCTTAAAATTGTATCGTAACTTATTTTCAGGTTGTATATGGCCTGATAATCTTTTAGCTTTGGGTTATAATCTCGTGTATTTTATACCGTGATTTGTCATTGCTTTTAAATAGCATTTCCAAGTTACCACTGAGAGTTTATAATCGAAAATAGTTGATCCCTGTATCGCGGAGTGATATTTAAAGCGTCTATTACACTGCTGATAGAAATTTGCATCTACTTAAGATTCTTAGTAGCGCGACTTATATATACGTGTAGAGTACTATTACCTACCCATATGAAACGTTCCCAGACTGCAATTTCAAAAAACCCTATGAGAATATAACAAATTTATTCTTCCATATCTGCTGTTTGCAGCAAGGGAATTGAAGACTAAATTTTGCATTCGTAAAACGTAGATATACGCGACAAGAAATGAGTCTATTACAATACATTCTACGGTGTAGAAAACCGCGATAAAGATATCAACAACGTTTGCAAATTCCGTATCTATACTAACGCCAACATATACTCATATATGTTTGTATATTGCAAGATTATGCGAGACGCGAACTCGATGCATTATCAGACGTGTTTGATATAGGAAATTTTTATTTTTATTTTTATTTAGTTAACCTCGTCTTATTTTGCAGAATTTAAAAAAAAAAAAAATTTTTCTTCTTTCTACCACGCGTATTAGTGATTGAAAAAGTATCACGTAGTATCGTAGATTTTTATACAAAACCCAAAGCAAAAGAACTTTACGGAATGTGGCTAATCAAGGAAACTGAAAATATTACCATACGATTAGCATTCGCTTTCGAGAATTGACTATTCTCAATTTATTGATCGTAGGGTACTATAGGACGACTGTATTCAACGATCAGCTTTTAATCGCTAATTTTTTCATTATTCAAACGGGAAATATACGCCTTGAACTATCGAAGAGGTTTACCTTCGTTCAGGTCAACTTATCCACATGGTTGACTAAACCTTGGATATAAAATAATCGTCTTTTCCACATCTCAAACGAAACGTAACGAAACGTGCTTATCATTCTATTGTACCTTAATTTTCTTTTTCACTATGTGCAAACATTTTTCGAATTGATTTTTACTAGATTGGAGTTTGAATTTAAGTTCGACATACGATTGGTCAGTAGATATTTTGAGTATATTGACATCGGTAGAAAAACTTTTCTAAAAGATTCAAAACTGGGATTTGCGGACGTGATGATTATGAAAAATGATGTGAATCCTTAAAATAAGAAATATTTATTATATTTAATGAAAATTCCGTAGTTCACTAAACCCGTGGATATTTATTAAAAACTTAATTGATCTCGTATTATCGATGACAGAGAAATCATGCATGAATTAATTGATTATCAATTCGTCTGTTATTCCAATTTGTGGAAATGAAATTCGACGGACAAATAACGAATGAAAAATATAATCGAAATACGAATTAATCCCAGCCTCCATCAGTTCATAATTTATTCTCAAAAAATGGTTTAAAAAATTTGATGTGTAATCTGTAAGCCTTTAAAGAACGTGCTATTATTTTTTAGGTATACTTGTTTCTATGATTTATAAATAGCTAATCTCTACTGTTCATCTTAGGCCTCTTTTAAAATTTTCAAAAATTAATTTTCACCGTAGTTTTTATTCATTTATTTATTTTTTTTTGTCATTTCTATTATCATTTTTGTTTCAGGACTCGAACTAGTCAGGTTACCCGAAGATTCAACACTCTCGGGGTTTACCCCGCTCATGTCAAATCCTCAGGAGCCAATTTTCGTCAGTAAAGAAGAAGACATGGTAAGTTGAACAGTCGAAAAACTGAATTGTATGTATGATTTGTGAATATATTAATCGATATTATTTGATGTTCGGAATGAATTCCTCGTAAAAAATAATTCTAATTTTATTAATACCGATTTAAAAAAAATTCATAAAAATTTTTTCTCTTCTTCATCGCAGGAAGTAGCACAAGTCTGTTTGAGGATACACAAAATTTTATTCTTTGGTCAAGTGTTTCTTTGCGGTCTTGAGACACCGGTACTTAAATTACAAAAATGCGAAACTGGCGATAGCGAATATGTTTCCGTTGTCGAAACGTCGAGCGCAAGTTCTCCAAGTTCTCCACCAGAACAAGTGAGTACCTCCTTAAAAAAGGTCTTGATTTTTATTACCCTTTTTGACGATTTTTCCGTTTTTATATCCTCGATATTTATCATTCTTTCGCAACATGGTTTAATCAATTTTCAATTTTCAATTTTCTTCTTCTGTTTTTTTTATTTTACTTTCATCATTTTTACAGAGTGACTCGGAAATTCTTGTCGAAAGTTACAGCGAGGGTGAAGACGAGCCAATGTCGACTAGGCGGTTACCTTCGAGTAACGATAAGACGGATGATTCTTCGACGCCAGTTCCTACAGGGGAGATCAGATCGCTCATAGAACGAAAAGAGGAACTCGAAAGGCGCCAGAGAAAGCAGGAACGTCATCGACAGAGAGTACAAGTGAGTAGTTGATTTAGGATTGGAAAAAAAAAAGAAAAAAAAAACGATTTAAAAAAAAAAAAAAAAAATTGAAAAATTTCATTTAGTAAAGGGATTGATTAGAAAAAATAATTCGACATTTAATTTTTACTTGGATTTTTCGAAGGTGAAAAGCGTCGTGAGAAACAAAAAAAAAAAAAAAAATCGCAAAACTTATGGCCAAAAATTGAAAAATAGAAGTTTTTTTTTTTTTTGTTTTTTGTTCTTTCGAGACTTCTAAAAGTCAAATTTTGCTTTACACACTAGCCCCCCCCCCCCCCCCCCCCCCCCCCCCCGTGATCTTACCCTGGTTATTTATGCTTACTGAGAATTCTTATAGTATAAGTTATCGCGTAGTCTGTGCGATAATTAATAGTCATTACGTGCATTCGCCGTAAGGGCGGGAACCGCGGGAGTTGGAGTAGGTAAGAGTCTAAAGCGAAGCGGATACAAGCGAAGATTAATAATAAAGTTCAGCCTAAGGCTTGAGAGAAAGAGAGAGAGAGAGAGAGACTGCAGAGAAAGAAAAAAAGAAAGAAAGAGTGGAGAGTCCGGTTGGCTGCTTCATCACAGAATGTTCTGCGATTTTTTATTTTTATTTTACTTTTTTAAAAATTTGTTTTTCATTTTTTTATTTTTTTATTTTTTTTCTATTTTTCATTTTTATCGTTCATATATTTTACTTTATTATTTATCACTCTATTTCGATAAAACGTGTTACCTGGTCAAGAAGAGCAAAGCGTGTCCCGTTCGCGGTTGTAGTGGCATCGGTTATTGCAGCTACGAGAGTATAAAATCGGTTTCTAATTTAAGATTAATCGCAAACCCATCGTTTATCTTCTCTATAATGAAAAGAAAAAAAAGAAAAATATGTGTATGTAACATATGTCGCTAAAATATCGCTGCACGCAATATTTTATAAAAAAAAAACCTCTGCAAACAGTCTTCGTATCTTATTCCATATTCTTCATTGACAAAAAAACAAAAAATAAAAATAAAAATAAGTAAACTAAATCAACAGATCGTGGAGCATAAGTGTATACGTGTGTATATACAGTGTTGTCGATGAATTCTCTTCTTTTTGCAAAAAAGTTTTTTTTTTTTTTTTTTTCAATTTTTTGTTTTTTCTTTCATGTCTTAGTCCTACTCTCGGTCTTTCAGGATTATTTTTATTTTTTTATTTTTTCGTGGGAGGGTGTTTCTTGCGAGGTGCACGCAACCTCAATATTTATCGTATCGTTTCAACTCTTCGTTTTCGTACCCTGTAGCACCTTATATATATATATATTTTTTTTTTCTCTTCTTTTTTATATAGCCTTTTTTTTCTTTTATAAACCAAGCCACATATTTATCTCCCTGGTTTCTGCTCGAAGGTGGGTATGGCGATCTTTTTGTATAGGTTATAGCCAAACGAAAAATACGATACTACTGTAATTTAATAGGCGTAAGGGCTTACGTGACACTCGTCACGATGCGATATGAACCGAATTACCGCGTATTATTGGAATTCAACTCGATAATATTTAACGGTCATTAAAATTGCTGTATTGTAAATTTAATGAATGAAAAAAGACCTTCGATATTTCGAAAAACGATTCGATCTGGACATACCCTAAGACATGAAAAAAAATCGAGTCAATAGAATATACCTAAAAAAAAAAAAAAAAAACTCAATTCGAAGATAAAAGAAGAAAAAAAAGGTTCAATTCTTCGGCCACTTATCTGCTAAAAGACTAAGGAGTGATGTTCCTTATTCTCGTATAATAAAGTTGTACTTTCGTACCTTACGAAGTTCCTTTCGGTTCTACAATTTTATCAGTTAACTGTCCACGTGTGGACCTCGTGTTTTGTTAGTCCCTCGGTGTTCTTTCGTTTCGTATATAAATTTCTAAATAGAAGTCGTTTCTTATTATCGAGAGGTTTCGATTTCGCGTTATAAAATTCACTGGAATTCTTCGATATCATATATATTGTTGAAAACAGGATTAGATTCGAGTTGTATCATTAGTTTCTCTTTTCTTTTTATTATACGAACATCTTCTTCGTTGAAAATTTATGTTACGATATTTGTCTCGAATTTTGTTTCTTTCTTTTTTTTTATTTATTTTTTTTTTCTGGTTTCTAAATCGTTAATTTCATCACAAAAATTAGGCAATAAAAAAATTCAGTCAACTTGAAATTTATCTCAAAAGATGATTAATCGTCATACGAACACTTTCCGGGATGCAGATGAAAACCAGTTTTCAGTATATCCTGTTTATATTTTTATATCTGGGACATTTTGAAATTTATAATAAAATTCTTGGGCCGATGCAGATGCCCACAAACTTAAGTAAAACCAGTATTAATCGAGGGAATTATGTCACTATGTAAAACTACTTGAACCAACTGCGTTCTATGTTCTGGTTTACTTATTATCATGAGATTTTATTTTATTTAAAAAAAATGAATTTTTATATATTCACGGATTAAAACTACAAGAAATTAACCTTACGGGTACTGCAGATTGTCAGATTTATGGTACAATTTTTGGCAATAAAATTTCTCAGGCATAAAATAGAAAAAAAAACAAAATTTATCAAATTAACAGCTTTTATAAATCCACCGTATACGTTTAGGTTATACATCGAATTGCAAATTCAACGATATTAGAAACAGAGAAAAATTGTTCTAGTCATTTAGCTCGTATTATTAGCATTTTCGTCACATTACTTACACAGGTATGACTAAACAGGTTAATAACTTACACGATATATATATATATATATATATATATATATATATATATATATATATATATATATATATATATATATATATATATATATATATATATATATATATATATATATATATATATTGTATATATATATTTTTGCTCCGTAAAGTATGGAAGATTTTGCGTCTAATTTTCAGTAAAAATTATTGAGGGGATTAGAATTAAGGTTTCGACGGTATATTTATAAAGAAATTTTCTCACGTTTGATTTCTTGTAACTATAACAATATTTATTTTAATATTATAAAGTAGAAAAATACAGTGAAAATTATAACGGATTCGGTGATTAAATGCAGATAGTCAAAAATCAGGTAATACCACGATCCCAGTAGATCGAATGAAGATTTCGCATATCCCTGCAGCGATGTTTGTGTGCCTTAGGGGCTCTCCTTTACCGATTGTGAAACTAAAAAAATTAACAAAACGTAATCAATAATATGAAAATATTTGTTATCATAAAATTGAAAACAGAAACTTTTTTTCATCCGTTTTTACGCTCAACATGTCGATATTTTAATCGTTAAAAGCTCAAAAAAAAAAAAAAAAAAAAAAACCCTAAGGATCAGGCTAACTTCCAGACCAATCTACAGGGTCTGGCTTTTCGACCATCATTATCTACCTTTTTTGCTCTCCTGTTCTCAATTTTGCAAATTTCTAAAAGAAATTTACAGAAAAAAATCAGGAAACCGGTTGACCTGTGGGCCAACCCTAAAGCTTCCCGCTGTGTTAAATACGTTACAATTACTTGATAATATTGTGTTTATAATAAATTAAAGAAGGTTATAGGTGTAATTAGTTTTCCGTATACAAATCTTTTTTTCTTCAATTTCTATTCTTCGAATAACTTTGAAACTACTCGACCGATCGATTCCAAAATCTAATCAGATCTAAGTCTTGATGAACCCTTTCGATCGCCGCAAGAATCATTCAAATCGGTTAATTCGTTCCAAAGGTATCGTACGACAAAAAGAGAAATTTTTGTCGTGCAATATCTTTTAAACCAATCGTTAGATTTTGATGAGTCTTGCGGCGATCAAAAGGGCTATCCAAGACCTAAGTCTGATTAAGGTTTGAGACTAATCGCACGAACAGTTTAGGAGTTATGCGCTAAAAACATGAAAAAGAAATTGTTTTTTAATTTTTATTTCTCAAATAACTTTGAAACTACTCGACCGATCGACTCCAAAATCTAATCAGATCTAAGTCTTGATGAACCTTTTCGTTCGCCATAAAAATCATTCCAATCGGTCGAGATATCGTACGACAAAAATTTTTTTACACACACACACACACACACACACATACGACGTCCATTCAAAAATAGTCAGAATAGCTTCCTAGGACCCTAAAACGTCGAGATCTGATGAAAACTCGATTTTCGAAAATCGAACCGAAACCAATAACTTTCCTTTTTTATGAAAATTTTCAATTTTCATTGCGGGAAGTTAAAAATTCTTAAAAGATCGTACTATCGGATCATGCGATAAATTGTGAATAAATTCATACAAGATTTGAATCTTTCTTAAAATCCAACCTGACATGTTCCACAAAAGTTTAAATAAAGAGATTCTTTCTAATATAATGTTACGAATTTTTTTCTTAGTCTTTCGTATAATTTCAGATCATTCCATAGTTATTGTTAAGCGTTAATAATCGTTGTTTTTCGATGTTTGTTAATTTAAAATGATGAAAAAGGTGTCGTGGCATGTGAAATTTTGTATCTATTGAACTCTTCGTTTATAGGTATAAGTAAGGTTGTGTACGTATGTACGTACGATATTTATAACGGTCGTCAGACGAATCCAGATCATACGTTCAAGGCTGTCGAGGTGAATAAAATTCAAAGAATAAACAAATAAGCTCAGGTACACGGTATATAGTATACATGTATAGAAGCGGAACGCCACCGTGACCAATTATCTGTTTATAAATAGCCAACAGGATTATTCTACTCGAAATAGTTTAATACATCATGAAATGACGACGGTCATAGACGTGATATATTACACACTTTATGTATACCAACCTAACCTCCAACCAATAAAACTTCACCATTGACTAATAACATCTGCAACAGTATGAGTATAGCCAAAAAACGTTTTCGCACAGGAAACTATCGTACAATTATATTTCGTAAGGTTGGTTGTTGTGATATATACATACGATATTCATTGTCGGATGAGTGATGATAGTTGAGGTGGATGATCGTTAACTGTATAGGTATAAAATATAAGCATACGGTGTACACCTATACCGGTTGTAAATTAATGAATAATATAGTAAAAAGAGGAAGTTATATATCGTCTGTTGAGCAAATCTTTTTGGAACTTTATAATAGAACTGATGGAGGTAGAAATATTTCGTTAAAAGTTCATCATCGACGAAATAAAAATATCTATCTATATTTAAGAAGATTTATAAGAAAAAAAAATGAATGATTAATAATAAATAACGGATTATATTTCTCGTCGATCCTTTATGTATGTATGTATATGTACGAGGTAAGAGATTTACGGTATTATAAATAAGTACCTGCATGTATACACATAGACAGGTCAAGTTTTGATATTATTATATTAACTCTTTGGGCGTGGCGCGAGATTTACTCGGTTTAATTATTATTGCCAGAAGGTATTAGGACGGGATTGATATATTCAACTACGTCATGTTACAAGTTCTCTGTAAACATCGCTACTAATTAAACACACAAATTATATTTCGAATTTGAATTATTAACCGAAATGAAAAACGATCATCTTATTTTTTTTTCGTCTTCTTTTTCCAACAGTTCTAATTCAAAATAACAAAAATCCAAAAAATTTATTCTATAACTCTCTATTTATAAATTCTTGTTCTTTTCTTTCAAAAATTCAACTCAAGATTTTGAAATCCGTTAAAAAAAAAAAAAAAAAAAAACTATTGACTCAGTTTTGTTTTTTTCACACTTTATTATACACTTGGATCTTTGAAAATGATTGGAAATTATTTCAGGATTTTATGTACAACAATTATATAGCCTAGATTAAGACTAGTTCGAATCTATCGAAAGGAAAATTGTATATCGTTCAAGCCGATCGATATAACTTAAATCTTTCCTCCGTGAGACAGAGATTAATCGATTTGATACATGAAATTGGAAAATAAAAAAAAAATTTGTTAATCTGCTCAAAAACTATCTAAAAAAAAAAAATATATATAAAAAGAAAAAAAAAAAAGGAAACAAAATTCGCGTAACAGTCAGAGTTGTTGAACTGGCTATGAGTTTGCTGTCATAGCAAATGAAAGCACAAAACAAAGTCGGTTTGTTACGGCTGCTTAGCACGCCATTCGCGGCTCAACCTGGCGTCTATTTAAAGCTTTATTATGCCAATTAAATTCACTTCAAGCGAACGAATCGTCGAACAGAACTGTGATCCGATCTTCCGGGCTCTACTGACGCTGATGCCAGTAGCCAAGAATAAACCTGGGTAGTAACTATATACGAGTCCCTAGTCCTGGTGCTGGTGCTGGTGCTGTTGCTGATGCTGCATGTGATGGGGTACCTGGGCTTGGTTAACACCTGACAATCACTTCGTCTATACTCGTTCCATAAAGTATTTACGTAGTCGGGTATTTTCTAGTTGAATAGGATAGTAGATTGTGGATTCTTTTTGGGTTGAACAGGTTTTTCTTTCTTTCTTTCGTTTTGTTTCGGTTTTTTCTTTTCTTTCTTTTTATTTATTTTTTTTTTTTTTGTTCAAAGATTGGAGATCTCGTCGATACAGATAACGGATTTGTTACAATCGTCGAAAGTTTTCTATTTTCATGAAAAAATATATGACAACAGTGAAATTTTTTTAAGTTCTGCGATTTATAGTTGCGAAAAAAACAAAAAAAAAAATTGCTAATACAACAAAATTGAGCACATATAGAAAATGAAAATCTTTATATAAAATCGGGACTTTTTACGATTGTTCTTCGTACATCCAAGAAACTCGTCTAATTATTGGAAATAGTGTAAAGAATTATTTAGGATGTTAGCGAAAAATTATTAGATCGATTTTTTCTTCATTTTTTTTTTCTCGTATATGCAAAAGTTCAAATTTAACGAAATATGGACATTTTTTTATGCCTATGATTATATGAATGTATAACCTTGTGAATTTCATATTTTTTTTTTCTTTCTTTGGTTCGTTTCTAACCGTTTTCTAAATCATTCGGAGAGTTTGTTGGACAGACCTTCCGTATTTCTTTCGATCTGTTTACCGGAAACTAGAGACTTTCGGACAAAAATTTTACTTTTTAAGACAAGGGGATAAGAAACTGAGAAAACTAGGGCGAAATTCATATTCCAAATTTCCGAACGTGGGTTAATAATTCAGAGGGCAGTCTTACGAGCGTTTTACTTTGTCTCACAGCAGTCAATTTTTTTTCTCAATAAGAAAAAAAAAAAAAAAAATAGAAAAAATAAAATAAAATTACGGAATACTAATTGCCCTTTTGTCGTGAGGAGTTCGTGCAGGCTTTTACTTTGTACCTAGTATACGTACTTGGGACCGGTTTTACCGCATTAACTTTGGTATGTATTTAACACCAAGGTGTTAGTAAGAAATTCCGAAGGGTAACGAATAGAAGACAGATCCATGCATACGATCGACGTTTTAATATCACAGTGTACCCCATATCAGAATTTCGAATTATTTTCTACATATGAATTGGCGATTTTTTCGACGTTAATTACCTAATCTTGATAAAAAAAAATAAAACAAAAAAATTAGAAAAATAAAAAAGTCTTGATGTACGACGATGATTTTTTATTACTTAATTTTTTTGTTCTTAACAGATTACGAAGTTTGGTTATAGTACATAATTATTTAAGAAGTAATTTTCAATCTTAAAAAAAAAAGTATATATATATATATATATATATATATATATATATGATAATAATTATAAGTTGAATTATTATTCGTCGACGTGAATGTATGTAAAAGGTAAGTGAGAGTAATTAGATGGGTGTGTGTATAAAACGTACCTTAATATTAAACCGAGCGGGCCATTAGTATAAGTATAATTAGACCAATGAAATTTATGTTGTATAATTAAGACGATAGTGGCTAATGTTTACTAAATTTTAATTAAGGGACATTAAGAAAAAAAAAACAAGAACAAAAGAAAAAAAAGAAAAAAATCCTTAACGTTACGCCCGTTAAGCCAACATAAAATTTACCTTAGTATATTAAGTCAGGTGAGAGAGCGGAAGTTATATCTATATACATAGATATTCAGTGAGAAAAAAATAAATAAAACCAAAATGTTATTTTTCTTCACATTTTTTCTTCTTATTCGTTTTACAATTATTAATTTTTGTTCTGTTTCTTCTTTTCTTCTTTTTACTCAACCCTTCATAGTAACACTTTTGTAGAATCACGTAAGAGTCAAACTGGGGGTTGAGTCAAATGGCTGCCGTTTAGAAAGTATTCGTCTGATTTTTTGTCAAAAAATTATAGATCATATTTTGAACATTGTAGAATATGTAGCAATAATCAATCTGGAAAAAATTAAATGTGATCGTGTCTAAAAAAATTCGCGAACATGTAAAAATGTACTTTTTCAGTAAAATATTCATAACTTTATCATTTTTCAATTTTTTTTTTTTTTTTTTTTTCACAAACTTTAGGATGATACTCACGAGATATGGTACTTGAATAAGAAAAAAACAAAAAATGAAAATAACTTAATGAGTTTTGAAAAATAGTACATTTCGATACAAGTGCGAAAGTGTTGATTTTCGTATGAATGTGAAGTTTTTCGCCCGAGCGAAGGGAGGGTGACAATCACACGAGTCGAGAATTATCTTTCGCACGTGTATTGAACCTTGTTTTTCGATACAACGTGTGGAAAGTTGAATTTTGTGCACGCGAAGCGGGCGGAATATCGAACTTTGCGCCCTGCGTGTTGAAAAACGTATTTATTCTATCCAAAAACAGATATTTAGCCCAAAGTTGCAAGTTGGGTCAAATTGACCCATGGTGACTACGGAGGGTTAATACAAAAAAAAAAAAGAATCTTACCAAGTGAAAAAGCCCTAAAGAAATCCCGAAACTGCCTGAGGGACAAAATAATTTTTCCGCTGAATTTAACCTCGTCATTTTCTTTTTCCGCTATGAAACTCTCTGATTTTTGTCCTCAGGGAGAATTCCAGTCCTTAGAGAAAGGACTTAAAGTAGAAGTGTTCAAAGGTTTTGGTAGAGAGTTTTTTATTTTTCTTCTTTTTCTAAGATTTTACTTACGCTGATGACAACGAAACGCTTTGTCAAAAGATGGATAAAAAATTTCAATAAATTTTACTTTACTGTTTTATTGATCGTAAGTCCTCGGATTTATTACGTCTATTAAACGTGCGGTAAGTTGACGACGAGATTGTGGTTGAGTTAGGCGGATAAAAAATTATGAAAAAGAAGTAAAGAAAAAAAAATAAATAAATAAAACGAAAAAAAAAAAAATAAAAAATAAAAAAAATTTGATAAGTTTGAAGAAAAATGATGTCCCGCGTTTCGTAATATAGCTGCGGTGATGCTGCGAGGCTTGCATCACTATGTATAAGTACTCCTACACTTGGGAATGTTTTCGTATTCCGTAAGAGATCTGTATTATGCAAGACGGACAAATATTACGCTTTTAACCATTACAAATTCGTCCAAAAGCGTTTATTTAGCGTATATAGTATATACATGTATACGAAAGGTGAACGCACCTCTTCACCGCTAATTAGAAATAAGTAGTAAAATAAAGAGTTAAGGTTTGCCTTGCTCTTCGTCTTAAATATATTATTATTCATCAGTTTTGTTTGCTGTTCTATTTAGAACCGTGTTTCTCTTGATGTGTGCTCGAAATTTAAACTCCGTTTTACCGCTGGCCAAATTCAACCTCTAACAAAGACCACCGCACTTTTGGTCACTCTAGTAGTCCACTTAAAAAGAAAACAAAAAACAAAAAAAATAATAAGAAGAGTTCTCAAAGTCAAAAATCTGCTTCTGATCATCTCAAAGTATATTGCACTTCGTTAGGTACCAGAACAAGTTTTCCTACTTGAGCGTGATGCACTTCAAGCTTCACCGAAACTCTCGCGGTTCTTCATTTTCATTATTATTATTATTATTATTATTATTATTTTTTTTTTTCCCAGCTTCACTTTAGCACGCAAGGAGGTATAATTAACCCGACGAACAATTATCTTTTACGGCAACGGTGTCTGCTGCTGCGTTCATTTTCTTCTCATCCCTCGCTTCCTCTCGCTTTCTTCTTTTCTTTATTTCTCTCTTTTTTTATTCTTTTTTGTTTTACCTTACTATATCTGGAGGCTGAAAACAGAAGAGGAGACGCGTAATTGTTCTAAACTAATTACCTTTCGTTAGCGCCGGTCCAACCGCTCAACGTTCATCAACAGACGAGTCCTTAGGAGACTGCGACTTTTTTTTATTCTTTTTTCAGTCCCTAGTTTTGAGTTTTTTATTTATTTAAACTATTTCTCAATGATCGTATATAGAGACGGTGAAATATTCGTTAAATGAAAATCCATCAGAAAATTTATTTGATGAAGCAAAAATTCTAATTGGTCATTGATTCAAGCGAGTTAATTATTTAATAGGGTAATAACAAACTAATAGTCTATAATTTTTTCGAGATGAATACATTCTCGACGTTTAATATGTTCACATTTTAAATACTGATTCCTCCCATCGTGAAGAGTATTCTTAAAATTCTCCGAGTAAGTCAGATAGATGGATTTTCACGAATGTTGATCCTATGCGTTGGTTGAAAAGCGTCAATAATTCATACGTTCAATATTACGAATGGATAATTTTCTTCCGAGTTCAAAAATTCTGCGTAATCATTCGAGCTACGGTGTGAATATACGAACGGATTATCTATTCGTATGTAAAATGCGTGTATACGTCGCGTATACCGGTATATGAATGTATACAGTATATGCTGTCAAAACCGAGGCACTATAAGGAGAAACGGGAATTGATTTTTGTAGGCACTCTTCGTATCAAGCTGCGGGTTTAGAAAACTGCTTTATGTACACATACGTCATACGTACTAGCAAAATAACTTACTAGTTGACAAAATTTTTACTGCCACTCTCTTTATGAAACGGGACTGGATGAGTTTTGGCAATTTTGTTACCCTGGACACGAATCTTGGCTCAGAATTTGCCAAGCAAGTCATGTTTTCGAGAAGATCATATTTACAGCATTACAGTTTGACGACCATACTTCACTTTTACGTATACTGAATCAGATCAGCACATTTTATGCGCTATAGATATTCGTTGTCTAATAGTACTGAGTTGGCTATCCCACCGCTGTCACTGCTGTCACTCACGAGGGTACGTAACATCTTGAAAACTCAAAAAATTCTTGCAGAAACCCGAGTTTAATAGAGAAATTCACTAATATTTTTGAGCATAATCAAGTAAAAATGACAATTTTTGAATCAGTGCCTTTCAAATTTGGATAAAGTTGTCGCAAAGATTCAGATTTTAGATATCTGGGTCCGTAATTGTACAGAAAACGAACCTGTATTGAATGATCAACTGCTTTTTGGATACTGCGAAAATCATTTTTGTCGATATTTTGGAGTTGCAAGACCAGAATTTGACGTTTTGGCGAATTGCGATGAAGTTTATGGTTTGATAGTTTCAATAACTGTAAAATGTGACGAGATATGGACCACTGGTCCGGAGGTATCACGAGTTTGACAGCGGATTTGTCGAAAAACGTGACTTGATAGATTAATTCTGCGAACGGGATCGTGTACGGCGTTGAAAGATCAGCAAAAGTCACTCACGAGTCACTCGTATTCCAGGAACAGACGCATTCTGAATATTGTTGGACAGTTTGTAGCCGCAGCTAAATCCCTGACTCCGTGGTTATAGCACCCTTGAGCATCGTTCGTTTCGCGTTTAAATTTGACGTCAAATGTTTAATATTTATCTATCATGATGTGGCCGGAGCCGCACATGGCTTTAACTGTCCTTTCTATTCATTTGCGGGATTGCGGCAGAATAATTTGCAGTTTAATTCGTCGCGTATTTTAAATTTTTGATTAAACACTTGTTTTGAATCGTCGCAAAAGAATTTCACTGTAAATGTTACTCGCTCAGGTTCTCCCTGATGAAAATATGTATGTCTGGTAAAAATTTTGATTGTTTCTAAATCTATACTAAAAGATTCTGAAAATTTGAACATCTTGTAAGTGTTATCAGAAATTTTGCAGAAAATTTTTCAGATCTTTTCAAAGTTTCATTAAGATTAAAAAAAACATACCTAATTTTGAGATTCTTTTCAAAAAAATTTTGAATAACTTGAATACACTAGAGTTGGACAGTGTATCTCAACTAGGTAGCAATTCGATAGTAGAAACGATACTTCTTTGTCCATGGCTTCTCCTCTTTGAAAGAGAGATTTCGAATTTCCGTTAAACAAGTCTGAAATAGACCGGGCCACATTCTGTCTGCTACCGCCGACGGGCATCTTCGCAATTTGAATAGAATGGCCATATAAATATCCAGCAAATATATACAATTAGGGTATATCCTATATTTAGGAGATATTCGGATAGGGGTGGTTTTTTTTGTTTATTTTTTTTCCTTATTTTTTATACTTCATATCCAAAGAAATGAAACCAAACAGATATTCTTAACATGATTTTATAACGATACGGTATAGTTTTATCAGTCCAAAAAAAAATCTGCTCTGAGATTTAAGCAACGACAAATAAAACGAAACTGAAAATGTGATTTTCGTTCGTTTTTCAAGTCATGGAGTTACAAGCTCAGCATGAAGTTGTAGTCCACGGTCTCTAGCCGGTAGGATAGCGGTACAGTTAAATTCAAACTTTTATGTGCTTGAGTATATATCATCCCTCGGTCTCTTGGGAATTGTGGACCCCTTGTATCATCTGTTGACTAGAGATAGTCTCTGCTGTCACCCTCTCTAGGGGAAGCTGGACATTGCTTCTATTGTTCGGACAAAGTAATGGCCAGACTTTGTTATCCACAAAGCCCTAGACGGCCTGGTACTGAAATCTTTAATTTTTATGGGACTAGCCTCTCGCTTGGTTACAACAAAGATAATGGTAGCAACTGGCAACTATAATTCTCATTTTTATTAGACCCTTTTTTCATTATATCTCCAGCATTTGTATCCTCTATTTTTTCATCAAATTCTCATCATTTATTCAATCGTCAGTTCTAAAACTTGCATTATTCCTGTTTGCATATTTCACGCATACCTACCTTTAAGCACCATCTCGAATGACTATTTTTGTTTTCTGTTTTCATCGGGCTACCTGCCCTTACCAAGAATCATTGTGCGCACCTCATAACGTAAAAGTAATTCCCTTGTGATTAATGAATTACACAAAGCTGACCACGAGCGCGGAGCCGCACGTAGAGATAATCTTAAGAGACGAATCGCTTTGCATAATGTCGTAGTATCGGGTGGGATCTCCATAAATTGATAATTTATCAATGTTCGCTGATCTTGGCTGCTGTTGCTGCTGCTACTTCACCATCCCACAACGTTACACTACGATGCAAAATTTTCTTAGCCTTAGTTAGGAACGTGGTAGATAATTCCGCAGTAAAATATCCAAATACTCAAGCAATCATGTTCTCGCAACTGTCGAATGAAATTTTGTCATTTTTGCTTGGCAACACGTAGAGCAATGTTCGGTGTTGAATGGCAAATTAGTGAAAGTTGCAAGAAGGACTATTCCGATCATCAGTCTTCGCTAAAGTCCTGACTCTGGTTTCCGTGCAACGTTTTTTTCTGATAATGCGTAGGTATCATATTGTAGGTACTACATGCGGGTATAGCAGAAAGACACGGGTCCCCGCGCCTTGAACGAAGGGGTCGTCAGTCGCTCTATTAGCTAAGTCATTGACAGAACAAACACCCTCGTGGTTCTCTACGGGTTCTTATTCGAGGCCTCTTCAGACACGTCGGAGAGTCAGGCTGCGGCAACTCGTGACAATGTCAATGTTTGCCTCGTTGCACTAGAGTCTAGAGTCCAGGGGAAGTGCGAGGTGCCGGGTCACGCAGAACTTGCAATTACATCCGGAAACTTGCCATCTAATAGTATACTGTACAGTCTGTAGTCTACAAACTACAACCATTCCTATAAATTCAGAAGTTACCCTGGCATCAAGCTGCATCATGAATTATGTAATACCACAACAGTTGTGGCTCCTGTTTTCCACTTTTTCTTTTTTTTTTTTTTTTTTATCAAAGCAAAAGCCGTTGTCGCAACCACTCAGATCAACCAATGCTCGGATCTTGCATTTTAGTGTTCTAAGAAAGTTGAAGACTCATAACTTCTTCATGGTGTAACGTGCTTTGGTCTGTCCATTTGTTGAATGACTTTCGAACGAGTTAACCGGTTTTAAGGAAATTTGGTACTTAATTTCAATCGCGATCTGTAAAAATTCCTTCGGGACTTTTTGATCTTTCAAAAACCTTAGAAAATCGTTTTATAAAAAGTGAGAAAACTTTTTGTGCAAATTTTGTCATATTCCTTAATTATTTCCTTAATCTGAAGGCAGACATAACTATATCCAGCTTTTATCTTGAGTACGTGTAATCTGCTGTTAGATTAGGAATTCACTTGGTTCTTTCATCTCGTGATACTTGTAGCTCTTCTTATCCTTCGAGAAGGATCAGGATCACGTCCTGGGACTTCTTCCGCGCACTTTCTGCCACGTGGCAGGAGTCTTCCTCTTGTCGCGTCCTTGAGGAACGCCACGAGATCATTCTCAAGATCCACAGATCATCCTGGAGTTGAGAGAACGTGCCCCAGGTGGCCAGGTGCGCGTGAATCTTTGAACAAACTAGGTACCTACTCTTCTAGGGTGTTACGTTACGGACATACACGTGGGTGTAGTTTACGGGTCTGCGAAACACACACACACACGCACATATAATTTTTACGATTTATTACCATTCCGTTATCGATCAATGTTGCAACTGATATCGGTACATTTATTAACGCTTGTGATTTTACGATCATTGCGTGCAGGGTTGACCGACCTCGGTAGTAACCTACGCAACTTCGTTACACAATCGCTGAATGAATATTACAGTAATAAAAATTCTCACTTTAGAAATGCCTGAGTTATTTATATTATGCCTGTTAATCACCTGACAAATCATGGACAGAATTTTATGGAGTTTCCATTTTTGCAAGCTTTTATATTAGCTGTAATATTTGGTTCTTAGTTTTCTTTGTATCGTGAATTGAGGCCTTCCGAATTCGATTAGCTACTTTAGAGATGCATATTGATAATTGTAGACTCTGTTACTTTTTGGTCGCTTAGGATGCCTTCTGGCCGGTTATCGTCCGAGAATGTGAGACAGATTAGCCTGAAGGCAAGAATAAGGAAATCGAAAACAACTTAGTGAATTTCCATGAATTTTCCTGCGGGCGTTAGCCAACGGTTGGACGGACAATCTCGTACAACTGACGATGGGAGCCAAGAACCAAGAAAGCCAACCAAGAGCAGAGCTCTACTTCATACCGCATGAATTTGCATATCATAAGCTGAGGCATAAGCTAGATAGATAGTCCGATGTAATAGCATTGATGTTAGACGATCAAGTGATGCTAAGACGACGGGTATTGAAATCATTATGATTACGGGGTAAGGGTAACAGATGTTATACTCCATATGACATAACATTTATTATCTATACGTGCAGGGAAACGTCCAGGTAAATATTGCATTCAAGAATAGATATGTCTTGTTATAGGGACCGAGGGACTGAGTTTTTCCTCTTTTCACACAGAAATATCGTTTTTTAACTTCCCGTAATGAAAATTCAAAATTTTCATAAAAAAATGAAAGTTATTGGTTTTGATCCGATTTTCGAAAATCGGGTTTTCATCAGATCTCGACGTTTTGGGGTCCTAGGAAGCTATTCTGACTATTTTTGGATGAACGTCCGTGTGTGTGTGTGTGAAGAAATTTTTGTGGTACGATATCTTTAGAACCAATCGACCGATTGGAATCGTTCTTATGGCAATCGAAAGGGTTTATCAAGAATTAGATCTGATTAGATTTTGGAGTCGATCGGTCGAGTAGTTTCAAAGTCATTTGAGAAATAAAAATTAAAAAACAATTTCTTTTCATGTTTTTAGCGCATGACTCCTAAACTGTTCGTGCGATTAGTCTCAAAACTTAATCAGACTTAGGTCTTGGATAGCCCTTTCGATCGCCGCAAGATTCATCAAAATCGAACGATTGGTTTAAAAGATATTGCACGACAAAAATTTCTCTTTTTGTCGTACGATACCTTTGGAACGAATTAACCGATTTGAATGATTCTTGCGGCGTTCGAAAGGGTTCATCAACACTTAGATTTGATTAGATTTTGGAATCGATCGGTCGAGTAGTTTCAAAGTTATTCGAAGTATAGAAATTGAAGAAAAAAAGATTTGTATAGGGAAAACTAATTATACTTATAACCTTCTTTAATTTATTATAAACACAATAGTATCAATTAATTGTATCGTATTTAACACAGCGGGAAGTTTTCGGGTTGGCCCACAGGTCAACCGGTTTCCTGATTTTTTCAAATGGATACGTTCCATGAATTCAGTCGCCTTATTTGAAAATGCATTTTGTTCATTATTTTTTCAATTTTTTTCTTCCGTCGAAAATCATGAGCAGTTCATCATCTCTTTTTTTTTAAATTGAACGTGGTTATACTATTCGGTTAATAAAACTTGTCAGAATTATTGTACTTCTATAGGTATATATATATAATCCAATCAAATTTATATCTAATCGGATAAAGTGAATTGCAAAAATTAATTCAGTCTATGAATTGGTTCAGTCTTAAGGCACAAGCCTTACGTAGAGCAATGTCTCGGGCATTGAACGTATAATGTATTCATAATTAAATAGCCATCAGAGTGAGACGTATGTGGTAGGGCCTTACCGCGTAATCAGGGAATTTCTATTCGGAGCGGCACGCGTATAAGCGCATAGCTTTTAAACGCGTGAGTTTGCGTATTTAAATAATCGTTATTCTCCTCTATGCTATCATTCAATTATATACCAATAGCTCTATTAGCTTAACTTGATTCCATATTTCATAGAGAGATCGAAGGTAAAATAAGAGTTAATTGAAAAAGTTTATCTTGTTTTTAAAGTGACCAAAAGTGGGCAATTCACTCTTCACTACATTCTACGTTTCATATTATTACCGTGTTTAAAATGAGCTTGCGCTGCGTTTACAGGAAGAATATATTTTACTCAGATTTCATTCAAGATTAAACCTCCATATTTTGCAAAGACACGTTTCAACGCGAGAGTTGTTACTCCTGTTACTTCTGCTTTATGGTAAGAATGTAAATTCTGAAAATCCGAGGTTGTGCTATACCACCATGACGTGCTACTGCAGTACTTCAAGAGAATCGAGAAAATTTCAATGCGTTACTCGCACGCACGTATACTTTCAACGATAATTATTTACAACTAAAGGATATTGACCTTCGAGGATTCACGTAAATCGCAACGAAGAAAAGCCTCACTATTATCAAATTTAAAAATTCAAATTCACAGGCGAATTAATAACGAATTTGAATTTCTTTGATTCTACAAGATAAAAATTTGACTTTTCACTTTTTATTAACATTCTAAATATCATTCTCAAATTTTAAATAATTTTTATCAATTACACGCACGGCTTTCTGAAGTAATGAAAAATATATCTAAAAAAGTAACGATTTCAAAGTCTGATTTTGAGTATCTGTTTCACTATATAATTACCGTCAAAATTAATCACTTTCATTTCAAAACTACAATCATATTTATTCTTCTGTATATTATATTGTGACAGGGATGTATTGAAAGTCAGAATGATTCGTTAAAGTTCACTGGGTCAATAGTAGTGTGTGACACTGATTGAAACAGGTATAGATATATAAATGTCTGTTACGTACGTATAAAACGCGTATCAGATTAGCTACGTGAAAATATTATTATTCAAAGATAATAATTTCTTCTCAAGTGTTGCGCATGTGTAATCGAGCGCTGCTTTACGTTCCTTTGCTTTACCTTTACTTTGCTTTGCGTTACGTTGCGTTGCGTTGCGTTGCGTTGCGTTGCGTTGCGTTACATTGCGCTGTGCGCTGCGCTACGTTGAGCTGCGTCTCGGCGCGTATCAGTACGCGTTTAATATGCGCGGGCGTTATGGCTTTGTGCGTGATCCGAGCCAAGTTCTCACGACGAAAGTAGCGGACTATCACCGACTTCAGGACGCCGAACTGTTCGCTATACACTAGCAATAGCACTAGCACTTGCATAAGATACTCAAGCTACTACCTCTGAACAACGGTACACGTATGACTGTTTAAGAATTTACGAATGGTTTAAACCAGAGTAAAGACCTATAGATTATAGATTAAATCAACGTTGAACTTTGCTACAGAAATGGATATACAGAGAATAAAATAAATTAGAATAGAATAGAATAAAACAGAGATAAAGATAAAAAAAAAAATAAAAAATAAAAAAAAAGATGATTCCTCTGAATGAACAAAGAATCTAAAAATTTGTAAATTTTTTTCGTATGCCAAACTATCAAATAGATATCACATAAGCTCGGCAATGAATCGATTCGGACAAAAATTTTTTTGCATTAATTTGCATTCAAATAGAATCATCTAATCGCTTTAGGGAGAAGGATATCAATACTTTTTTTTATATCCTAAGTGTAATTCAGACCCGTTATAACGGGTACTAATTCATTTTATATACCAAATTTGCGGATAAATTATTATCGGTTAATTAACTAAGATTACATTTTTTCTCAGGCTTGTCTCGTAGGTATTAGCAATTTTGTTTGAAATATGTGGAGATAGATATATAATCGTAAGGAGACAAATTGGAATCTGTTTTATCTTAAGCTATAAATATAAAAAAAACCGCAAAATTTATTGACGAATCTGATATACTCGTTATCATATATGGATATGTTATCGTTTTATATATATTATGAGAAAAATTGCGTAGTATAAATCTCACGGAATTATATAGTTGAGGTTAATTAACTCGGAGAAGATCTTTCTCAAGTGTCATCATGCCGTTTGAATTGACTATAGTGATCTTGTCCCAAAAAAATTTACCAGCTGTATAAACATTTACTAGGATCATTGACCCGCGTACGTCGATACGTGTGTTACGAATTTGAATATATGGTCAACTAATTCCAATTCGAATCTATGTGATAGTTGGATGTGGGGGGGGGGGGGGGGGGGGGGGCAAAATGGGGTACCCTTAAAATTGTATAAAAAAAATTTCTTTTTCAAAATGTTTTTTAAATCGTCAAAAATGACTTCTGTAAACATTATTTTGAATTTTCAAAAATTTTCAAAAATTTTTTTTTCCCTGACATCTGAAAATCATTTTTATTTTCTTTGATTACAATTAAAAAGAAATAAAAGGTTTAGCGTAATTGAGTCCTCGGAAACTAAGTATTTCCCTAAGTACTCCGTTTTGCACCCCTCCCCTCAACTTTTTTCAACTTTTCTTTTGAATAATATAATTCGAAAGAGTTGTAATCACTTTCGCGTACACTAAATAACGATTATATTATCTCATCATCAAACAGACAACTTTACATAGACGCGACACGTGTATGCAGAGCTTAAATATGAATACGCGGACGTGCCGATGGAATATTAAAGCTTAGTCCGCATTCATTCATGAATCTCTAGCTCTACAGTCAAGAGAATGAACTGACAAAACGTAACTTGTAGGAACGGAATCGAGCAATGCGCAAACGTGAGCAAATAGATTGTATATATTGGGAATTCTATCCCAAGTGTATGAACCCGTGACCCTGACCCTCTCGGATTTTACACATTATTTTTTTTATGATTGCTCTTAGTCTAAAAAGCACCCTCAATTTTTCTCAGATTTTTCAAAATAGCCCTCATTTTTATTTTATTTGATTTTACCAAAACAAAAACGCCAATTTCCTAAAATCTGAAAAAATTCACAAAAATCCGTGATTATATGCTGGAATTTTTAAGCTATCATTCAAAGTGGGAAGATTTTTATTTCCTATGTTTTACACTCCTTCAATGCTGAAAAAATTCCTAAAAATTCGGGAGGGGTGTGAACTCACTTTGGGCAGATACTTGAATACTTTGGTAACCAATCTTTCTAAAATTCTGTTTTGGTTACCAAAGTATTCAAGTATCTGCCCAAAGTGAGTTCACACCCCTCCCGAATTTTTAGGAATTTTTTCAGCATTGAAGGCGTGTAAAATATAGGGAATGAAAATCTGCCCACTTTGAGTGATAGCTCAAAAATTTTAGAATATAAACACAGATTTTTGTGAATTTTTTCAGATTTTAGAAAAGTGGCGTTTTTGTATTGGTAAAAACGAATAAAATAAAAATGTGGGCTGTTTTGAAAAATCTGAAAAAAATTGAGGGTGCCTTTTAGACAGAGGGCGATCATAGAAAAACTAATGAGCGAAATCCGAGAGGGTGAGGGTCACGGGTTCATATACTTGGGATGGAATTCCCCATATATGTATATGCAAAAGTTATACAAAATTGATGAGGTTGTTGGAATTATCTTTCCCATGGAAGAGGAAGACATGTGTTTTATAAATTATATCCTAAACTGATTGAAAATTATTTACGTGATTTATAAATTCGGAGTAAAAAAAAAAAAAAACCAAATCTGTTTTAAAAAAGATTCTTTAGACTGTAAGTTTTTTTTTTTTTTTCAGCAACATACACGAAGCTGCATACATTAGCCTTTCGTCACACGTGTCAGACATTTGCGACCATGGTTGCAGATGCTTCTTATGCTGGTTGCGTTCAACCGGCAATTAGAATTGCTATAGATTCCATGCATGCCTCGTTCGCTAGTTGTAAACGTTCGTAGCACTGCCATGCCATGTAATGCCGTACCATACCATACCATACCGTGCGCTGATCTATGCCTTACGTAATTATTTGTCTATACGCAAATTCCAGCCTGAATTCAAACGAAGGTAATCGGTTAAAGATCTTCCTCAATGTCTCTTTATGGTAGCGATATATAGTAGAATACGAAGAACAGTTAGAAACTGAATAAAAAGTAATGAACTTGCTGTTATTTCAATTTTTTTTCTTTTTCTTTCTTGTTTTTGAAACCGAAAAAGATGTTTTCTTAAAACAATACGACGACAGGTGTAGGTATCTATGTAACATAACAGTTCGAGTGAGTTGTTAACAGTTATATTATCATGCTAATGTCAATTAGGCGAAGCGTGTTTAATTAAGTAATAGAGAAATAACAATATTAATTGGTAACACGTTGTACGAATATCAAGTAGTACATTTCACATAGACAAAAGCCTATTGGTTAACGGATATTCGGTATGGGCTTTGTCTATGCCGGTATTTTTTTTAAACATGCATCAGAATTATTACGTGGTATGTATCTCTGAAAGCAGAACCATGTTACAGTACAGCCCACTGCGATATTACCTTCATGTTAATTACTCTACCATTGGGGGGGGGGGGTTTGATACTTGAGGTATTCCATACCAAATTGACCAGGCCATTTAACCTGACCATTTGTTATTTGGTTTGAAATGTTTTCTAGTCACAGTAGAACATCTAAATCAACCCCATTCGTTCTTTTTTTTTTTTACTTTTCATCACCTACGGTGATATAAAAAAAGTATTGGTTTCGGTCGAAAAGTGACTTTTACGAATTTCAACGAATCTTCACGTTTTCGACCCTCGAGAATCCGAAAATCAGGTTTTTAGAAAGATGTCGGTCTGTCTGTCGGCCTGTCCGACAAACTCGCGCGGTAATCTCGGAAACGGCTAGATGAAAAAATCTGAAATTCACAGGACTTTACAACCAAATGATGGGCATGAAAAATTGCCATGTCTCGTTTAATTTGAACTTCCGGTTTTAACGGAAATGAATCGATTTTCGCTGTTTTACTGACAAACCTTTACTTTTTTTCTCTGTATTACCGTTCTAAATGAAAGAATATATTCTTCCGTGTTGAGAATTTCATATATATAGAGCATTCCTTGCCAATGACAACAAAAAAATTGTGAATATACCCAGATCGAATTAGAATAAATGTACTGTATAAAATTGGTGTTTGTCAATATATAGGGCGATCCTTGCCAATGACAAGAAATTGTCAGTGCACCAAGATCGAATTGGGATTAAACGCACCCGTATGAAATTGTTGTTTGTCAATATATAGAGCATTTTTTTTATGTGAAATTTTCAATTTTGCTCTTTTTTTCAGTTTTTCATTACTTTTTTATACTTTTTCTTCCCCTGATAAACCTATCCTTTTTTTTTCTAATTAATGAAAAGTACTCCGAAAAACTGTTTTTCCGGCTTGTTCTCCATATGCAAACGTCTTTGAGTTGGGAATATTCTAACTCTTTTGCAGTTTCATCGGTAGTTAAGGGTTGCTTCTTTTTTCTGGGACAATACTGGAAAGGATGACTGTTGGAATTTTGGATAAAATATAAACTTGACATAATATGAGATGTTTAGTTCAGTATCAAGTTTTGGAAAAAAAATAAACAATCAAAAATACACATTTTTAATCACAAAAGATGCCATACACCTTCTCGAAATTCCGTAACTAAATCGAAATTCCAATAATTATCATACAGAAAATTGTCCAAGAAAAATAACGAGGCCTCGAAAATATTTGAACTAATGAAACGGTACTCCCTTTGTGATTATCGAAATTTTCAGCAGTCTTAATATGCGTGGGTATATTATACGGTACAAGTACCCACCGTTGCCCACTTCATACCTAGTGAACTAAATCCGTGATAATTTTCCCCGCAAGGTTTAATGGTTCTAATTATTACTCAGACATGCTAACGAGTTGTCTATCTCGCCGCCACCATGATACGTTCTTACAGTTTGCTTAAGGAAACAAAAGAATAAATAAAATAGTTGAAAAGTAATTTTTTTATTTTTTATATTTTTTTTCAACAGGAAGAAGTTTGGCTTTAATTTTAGACTGTAAAAAGTTTCAAACGAACGTTGAATAATACAAAATTTTATATAAATTTTCCAAAGTTCATTTTTCATTTTACTCATGTATCTACCATCATTACGTTTCAGGCTATTTTACAGAAGTCCACAGTATCCGTTGAGATCGAAGTAAAACCAAGACAGCTAGTCCCAGATACTAACTGCTTCATCGATTACCTGCCTCAACTTCAGGCAATCGCTAAGGCCACTTCCGGTACTCAACCTATCTACACTTTGATGGTACCACTGGTCGGTAAGTGTATTCAATATTCCCTCTATTTTTTTATTTTTTTTAATCATAATTTTTTCATCCGCTTATCAGGTAACCAAGATTGTCATCTTTCAAGGGTCCTTTATAAATCTGATTTCCAACGTGTGTAAAATTAATTAATTCTTCGCCGGTTTTCAATTTGTCTTAACTTTTACTTCACTTGATTCGTTTGAGAAATGTAGGAGAAGGTAGGGCAAAATCGGCCACCCGAGAATAATGAGAAGATAGCATTTTCCTGTCGATGCTGGTCACATAAGACGTTATGCAAAGTAATTCCGCTGAAAACGATGAAAATTTGGGAGAATGGGGCAAAACCGACCACCGAAAAAAAAATGGCTAAATTATGTTTTCGCATCGAGGCCAGTAAGAAAAAATTGTATCTAACGTATCTCTGCTATAATTGATACAAATGCTAGAAAATAATACAAATTTACAAATAATATAAATTTTAATTCGTATAATTTTTTTATTTAATGGCAGATTTTGACCCATCGTCTTGGTATTTTATTGTTTTCGACAGAGGTACGTTAGGTAAAGTTTTTTCTTACTGACCTCAATGGGAAAATATGATTGAGCCATTTTTTTATAGGTGGCCGGTTTTGCCCCACCCTCTAAAATTTTTATCGCTTCCAACGGAATCACTTCGCATACCGTCATGTGTGACCAGCATCGACACGAAAATGCTCATTTTTTTATTTTGGGTGTTTGGTTTTGCCTCACAGGCCGGCATTGCCCCACCTTCCCCTATATGAAAACACAGAATGGGAAAACTTTTACGAGATTTAATTTACTCTTAAGGCATCTTAATGTACCGTAAAATTCTCAAAGTTTCGTAGACTAGAAAATTTTTTATCAACTTAACTACAATTTCGTTATTTCCTTTCAAGTATTGTGAAAAAGATGATGAAAAATGGAGTCATATCAACGTATGAAAAAGTTATCTGCACTCATCGGATGGGTGTTCGTTTCCTGAACAATCAGAGATCCAAATATCTAAAATCGAAGCACTAGTTGATCCAAATCCTTGCATGAGGTGCTTTCACTTAGACTGCATCTAACTCTGAGACCCGATTACTCACAACTTCTAATATTTACTTGTTTATGCTTGAAAAGATTAGCGAAATACCGAGAAAAAAAAAACTGACCGCACAAGGCATGACCACATTCTTATTTGCACGATTTTTTTTTTTTCTGATCATTTTTTGATCTGATAGTATAATGGCTGAAATAACGAAGTAAATGACTGCCGTTTCGAAACCGGAAATCGGATTAGGCTTATTGGCACATATTTATGACAGAAATAGTATCCTGTGAAACTTTCATAAAAATCGGTTTATTGGTTCGCCTCGAATCCTGCTCACAATAAATCGATCGTCACATCCATTCGTTTTCAAAAATACTTGCAAACAACTTTTCTTTGAGTACCAAGACGTGATTTTTAGGTAGTCTTAGGCATTTTTTTAAAACCGACGTTTATTTTTTTCTATGACGAATGTGTAAGGCACAATCGTGCCTAAGAACTGGTTGATGAATGAACGATTTTGACAGATGTTAGAGTTCCTTTTGAAAGAAAAAGAAGAGCCTATATAAGATGTATGTATATCCCTTTAAACCACGACTTCTCCTAGCTCAGAATTTTGCTAATTTTTTATTTTTTTATTTATTTATTTATTTTTTTTTTAACTATTTGCCTCTGCAATGTTGAGGCAATCGATCAGCCGCTGCATTAACGAACGAATAGTCAATGATAATAACGGGTCGATGGAAGAACGAGAGAGGATTCGCTCCTGGCCAAAGAGGCTCCTTCAGCCCGCGGAGCTACTGGAGGGACTAATTCTCACGAAGATATCGCGTAATAGCTGTGACCGAATAACCTATAGCCCGACAGAAGCTGCAATCTTGTTAGTAAGATGCAGAAAAAAATTAAAAAAAAAAAAAAAAAAATAGATACTGCACAAATAATGCAGCTTCGTTCGCGGCTCAATAAGTTCAATTTTATTTATTTATTGATTTATTTATTTTTTAATTTAGCATCTTCGTTTATACAACTTTTGCTCATTTCATTTATTGTTTTAAAAATATTTCTATCCGTTTAGAGTTAGATGGATTTGAACTATCAAACAACAGAAAAGGGCTTGATAATTTGGATGCTATATGCTTTGAAGCATGTGCCAATGAGTGGTGATACTCGGACGAATCCTCTTTCGAATAAAAGTTGAGCTTCTATTAACCCTATGACACCAATTTATTATGGGCTATTAACAACGGTGTTAATTAAATAAATTTCTTATATCTAATCGAAGGTATGACGAGGAAGCATCGGTATGCAAAATTATTACTCAGATTTTTTTTTTATTTTTTATTTTATTTTTTTTATTAAAAACAGACACATACGTTTATGCATAGTTGATGAATATCATTGAAATATCGCTTTTCCTCATACATTTATCATAGATCGAAGATTTATTTATTAAATAACATAATTTCATGTAAGACACTTGATTGCTTTATCGTGATTGATATTCATTGTGGAATAATCATTTTCACGATCGATATGCTAGGGTTTAAATCCACCGTGACCTTTCAACCTGTTTAAATAATCTTTAAATAAGTATTTCTTTTTGAATTATCGCCGTAGTGTTGAGTGTTGATTAAATAACAACGGGAACAAAGGAGATCCCGTCTTCACGCCGTTGTAATTCACACCAAGGACGATTTTGTAAGATTTATACTTATTAAAAAATTTTTTTTCAGTTGACGCGCTTTGACGATCTTGCATAACGCTTACAAATTACTTACACACTTATATTATACATATTTTCATAGTTATTATTATTATTATTATTATTATTATTATTATTATTATTATTATTATTATTGTTGTTGCTCACTTCAAATGATCGACAAATTTTATAATTTACTGAATTAATAATCGTATTTAATGACAATGAATATATACATTTCTTATAGGCACCTGTGAAAACAGCCTTGAAAGGATTGGTATTAAACTATTAGCTGACTAACTTCTATCTGAATGCACGAGTTTCAGATTTACCTAATACATCGTGTGCTATCCATCTCCATTGACATTCTTAGAATTTCATGACCTACAAAGAGCCTCCATCGATCAATGCCGCGTATACTTAACTCCTTAAAGAAGTAGGCATTATTTTCTCATATGATTTCGAGAAATACATCTACCTATATGTATATGGGCACTGTCATTTCAGGACAAGGAATAGCCGGAAAAAATTTTGAATTTTTAAATTAGGCTTCCGATCGATCGATCAAAACCATGACGAAAGGATGAATTAACGAAAGATTGACGATATTTTATTTATTTAGTTAGTTGTCCTTTTTTTTTTTTTTATTTCTTTTTCTTCTTTCACGACCAGCCACTTTCGTTACGGGGATAAGTAAACCAGGGTCATTAAATTACATTCTTAGTTTAAATGTAGTAAGAAATAACGCTTGGATATATCAGACCGATTTGGATGTCCGTTTAAAAAAGGTAATAAAACATAATCGAGTGGCTGGCATTCACACGTATTTCCATATTCAGACTAATGATCGATTTACCTATTCCTAGACAATTCCTGAATGGTTATATTCTATCAGTGTGTCACAAAACTGCCTTGTGCGATAACCTCAGTCACTTAATTGTCCCAGTGTATTTTTATTACACTATTTGTGAAATTTTCTTTCTAAATTTTGAGAAAATCGTGTATAATCATAGAAGATTCTAAAGTCCGGAAACGCTTATAACTTCTGAATCTTAAATATAAATGTTTTATTGAAGATACCAGATCGTCATCTTATATTGGTGATGGGTGCAAAATATTCAATCATCAAAACGAAGGCTACCGACAATTCAAATTAGTCAGTGCCATTCGACGCATAGTACTAATGACAGTCAAATTGCCTTCCGTAGAAATAAATCTCTTTCGTATTCTTTCATCGTCTGTATCAATACGGAAACATGCGTTAATTAAAAGGTTAACAGTTCAGGGTATTCCTAAACTATGCTTAGACTTTAAATTTCGATACAGTCATGCCCTAGGACACCTCATAGGAGTCAGAGATCGTGGTGCAAGTCGACTTATCTTTGTAATAAATTTCGTAGTAAGAGTGACTGTCAGATCTCATCGATGATATACAGCCTCCTGATTACTGGTCGTACATCATCCTCTCCGAACCAATCCATCTGGCTTGGATACGGTACGAGTCTTGAGCTAGTTAAGGACGCGTATAATTCCTCAAGCCCATACCTCTAACTGCAAACGCACAACTTGCCCCCAGTTGTCCCAGGGCAAGGTGTACAACGATGTTCTTATAGGGTCATGAAGATTTTCCTAAAGAAAATCTCTTATTGTTGGCAGATGAATATCCCGCTGTGATTTTAACGATGAAAGACAGTATCCAGCTAGCTGGTTGATAGGCCTTGCACAGCCTCCGCGAGAGAATCACTGCGAGAAAAGAGAGAGAAAGAAAGAGAGAAAGAGAGAGAGAAAGGATTGAAGACTATGGAGAGACTCGAGGCGGGAGAGAGTGATAAGTTTTCTCGTCTTTAAGCGAGAGAAAGAGCGAGATAGAGATAAAGAGAGAGAGAAAGAGAGAGAAAGATAGAAGAGACCCTCGTCTTCGGGGCTAAGGGTCATTCTGATGAAATCGAAAGCCAGCCGCTTCAGTACTGCGGAGGATATAGCGCGCAGGTCTTCGCTGGGTACCAGAGGAATCCAACGATTCGAATCGGATAAGGGTTGTGATTGAAATGAAGGGCGATACGAACCACCATCACCCAACGTCATACTATTTTTATTTCTTATAGTACACCGGTCTTATCCACCGTTTGAATGCAGGCCCTTCCACGTACAGATTAAACATACCGATTACATACCCTGCAGGGCCGATTTCTTGACGAGCTGACGAGCTATGGGATTCAAAATTTTTGACCTTTAGTATCTGCCATGTTACTCTCTTCCTTAATTTTATTCAACGGTCTTTCATTCTGACTATAACTCAAAATGTTACGAAACTCTTTCTTTCTATCTTTCTTTCTTTCTTTTTATCAACCGATTTTTACGATTTAGACACAGTTTTATAATCTTTATGTTTCTTGGCACATTACGTCGTTGTAGTTTCTTTGCAAATCGCTTCTTTCAATGCGTAGGAGTATTTTGCGATAAACAAAATAACAAAGTTTACAACCAGTCAGTTCTGAGTGAGATATTTATCAGTTGAAATACAATATCAATGTGTTGTTTAATTTCGAATTGAATCAACCGCTAGGAAGTAGGTATGTATGTACGTACGTATACCTACCTAGTTGATAAATTAATCCTCCGACGCCTGGGAGTGCAGTTCTCGTCCTGTTTAGTCGTATTTTAACTCACGTTGCGATATCTGCAATTGAATCCGCCCCCGCTTTACTGGTTACAGACTCTTGATTTTATCACTCGGCTTCAGTATTCATTGGATACGGCGCTGTCAGATGCGAGGTGAAGATAATTAATTCTCATCAAATTCCGCCGTTGGATTGGCCGACAATTAGTGACTAAATATGAAAAGTAAAAAATAAAAAAATTAAAAAAAAAAAAAAAAAGAAGTGATATACGGTTTTCGAGATATCGGGAAACGGTTTTTAACAAACCACATTCATATTCTGGTTTCATAAATCCGCTTTTCGTTCCATTGATTCCTATAACCAACACGTTGTGATTTATTTGATATTTGAAATTCCCATCAGACCGAGGCGAGGGAGTAGAAGAGATGGTATAGTCGAGCCGGTTAATGCATACCAAATTTTATTGAGATTCCATGGCAACCGTTTCCCCTCTTCTTTCTCGCAGAGTTCTATACCGGGAATAAATTCAATTGAAAAATATTTACGATAACTTTCAAAATCCTTGTATACAACCTGCAGGGCTCACCTTATTTTATCTAACACCTCCGCCTTCAGCTAAACCTTTGGGTTTTTTCATCAAGTAAGCTGAATTTTATCTAAATAAACATCGTCCTCTTGGGGAAGCTCGCTGAACCTACTATAATTCCTTTCAAAATTGATCTGTATCGAATATATTTTAATCGTGAGAAAAATTATCATAACGTTTCTTAAATTTCATCAAAATTAACTCCCTATTCTATCCCCGCTTTGTTCTTCCATCATTCATTCCAGCTGCACGCTATATGGGGGACCAGGAAAACCCGCAGGGTAGGTTCTTGTGCGGACAAGGGCAACGCACTGCTGTATGGCCTTTGGCGTTCTAAGTGTAGTTCGTTCTACAGCGCGTCGCTGTAGGTGCAGTGCCGTGGCCATACACGGCCCATTAAGCCCGTTGCCTACCTCATCACCAAGGTCAATCATTTAGTTTTACCGGGGGAATGAAATGATAAGAATATTCGGATTTTCAACTTCCCGCAATGAAAATTGAAAATTTTCATAAAAAAGGGAAGTTATTGGTTTCGGTCCGATTTTCGAAAATCGAGTTTTCATCAGATCTCGACATTTTGGGGTCCTAGGAAGCTATTCTGATTATTTTTGGATGGACGTCCGTATGTGTGTGTGTGTGTGTGTGTGTGTGTAAACCAATTTTTGCGGTACGATATCTTTAGAACGTATCGACCGATTGGAATGGTTCTTATGGCGATCGAAAGGGTTTATCAAGACTTAGATCTGATTAGATTTTGGAGTCGATGGGTCGACTATAAAAAAATTAAAAAACAATTTTTCTTCGTGTTTTTAGCGCATAACTCCTAAACTGTTCGTGCGATTAGTCTCAAAACTTGATCAGACTTAGGTCTTGGATAGCCTTTTCGATCGCCGTAAGATTCATCAAAATCGAACGATTGGTTTAAAAGATATTGCACGACGAAAATTTCTCTTTTTGTCGTACGATACCTTTGGAACAAATCAACCGATTTGAATGATTCCTACGGCGATCGAAAGGGTTCATCAAGACTTAGATCTGATTAGATTTTGGAATCTATCAGCCGAGTAGTTTCAAAGTTATTCGAAGAATAGAAATTGAAGAAAAAAAGATTTGTATAGGGAAAACTAATTATACTTATAACCTTCTTTAATTTATTATAAACACAATAGTATCAATTAATTGCAACGTATTTAACACAGCGGGAAGTTTTCGGGTTGGCCCACAGGTCAGCCGGTGTCCTGATTTTTTTTTTTTTTGATTTTGATTTTTTTTTCAAGTATTCCCCGGAAGGTAGTTCAAGTTGTAATTCATGACAGAGCTGAAATTGCACCAAATGATCAGGGAAATGAAGAACTTTATTTTCGTCTCACTTTCTGTGACATTCATAAAGCTTTTGGTGTTCCAGACGAGCTTGTCCCGTCTTTGAATACGAGCGCAGTGATCGATGTGCAGATAACTGCCGAAATTTTTGTTCCTTTATTGGCCTATCCGAAAATCGAAAGTGTATTTTTATGCAGAAATGACCGAACGCCCTTTGGCCCGTGTAGCATGGTCTGTCCCTGCCCAACGGGCACGGGTAGAGTTCAGTGTTCACAGTTACGCTCTCACGGTTCATACATGAATGCATGTCGGTTTATGCGCTGGCCGGTTGAGACTCAGACTCAGACCAAGACTGAGACTCAGACTCAGACTCACACTCAGACTCACACTCAGACTCAGACTCAGACTCAGACTGAGACTCGGGCGTGGGCGGTGCAGTGTGGTCGACGAGGATGAGGCCGCATCGCCCGGTGAAATATAGCGGCGCCCGAACGTGTCCAAGTCGCGATCCTGACTTTTTCATTCCATACCTCTACCGTCCTGCATGGATGCAGCTCGCGGTATTCGTCCCTCGAGTTACATGGTAGGTTGAGAGGAGCTACATACATAGCTATTTATACCCACACGTTACTTACCGCGGTGTGGTAAGTTATCAGTCTTCGCAAACTGAATTGACTCTGGCTCTTATTATTTTACCTACAACGTCGATGCAGAACTTAATAAAACTTCGGGATAAGATTCGGTTGTTGCAGGTGTTTTTGGATTTTGGTAAAATTGATGAAAGCTTTATATGTGACGAAACGAACAACGAATCTCGTTTCGGGTCATAAATAATTCCGCTCCCAACACGGGCGTACGTTGTTCTGTATACGTTCGAGATTCTCGAGCGTATAACGGACCGAAACTTGAGCAGGTCTCGTAAATCCTCTTAGGGTTTATTCCTCTCGTGAACAGCCGCCTCTGACAACTGACGAATCGCGTTTATACTTTCCTTAATGGACTGGGAAATCCTTCCTAAGCCAGTTACCAGACTGGGGGCTTGCGGACATTGGATTTCCGGGAATCACGTGGGGACATATCGATGGGGGTATATCTCAATCCTGACTCATTTCTATCATCAAGGATTCATCCTATACACGCCTATATTACATCGTGTATGTTTTCAGTGTAACGGTACATACATCAAGGGCCGTTTATACTCGGAGGGAAAACCAGCGTACCTATTCAATTTACATTTCATTTAGGTTTAAGGTGTAGCAATGAACTCGAACGTTGACAGAACAGCCAACGGCTTCTTCTAACACTCTCGCTAGACACTCCTAGATGGTAACGCTTGTTCTAGGTTAGGGTCTAACAGCCCAGACCCCACGACTGTTTGAATAGCACCAACGCAGTCGCTTCACCTCTCACCTCTTTCACTCTTTCACTATTTCACTCTCGTAGTCCCGCACGGACTTACACACACACACACACACACACACACACACACACACACACACACACACACACACACACACACACACACACTTACACTCATGGACTCACCACGGCTGACTGCAGTCATATTTCCTTGTTTCTTTGCATGCCTTCTTCCTTGTCTTTCTTAACGCCCTCTAGGTCTGATGTTTGCTCTTTTCTGTTTGTTATTTATATCAACACCGCCATTTTTCATTCCCTTTCGATCCTGGAGGGCGGCATTCAACCAAGATGGTGAACGGGAATGCCTGTCTGCTTCACAAACAAAGAGGGACCGCTTTGAGCAAATACTTTTCTTCAATTTCTCTACCAACTCGAATGTTTGAACTGGGAGAGGCTATAACGTTAGTCCCAACTTACCAAGGGCTGTGTCAGGGCTGGTTCTAGTTGCCTCGTAAAAGAACCGGAAGGAATTCTCTTACACGACGAAAAAGACACAAGACATTAGAAAAAAAAAAACAAGAGAATAAAAAATCATTTGTCATTTATCCGTACAAACCATCAACCTTTTCTCTTTCCATTATTTTCAGTCCTAAATGAATTGGAGGGTCTCGCTCGCGGAGGAGATGCTCGTGATTGTCCACCAGCTTCCAGGGCTTCCCTCGACCCAGAACACGTCGCTAGAGTCGCCGAACGTTCAAGGGTAGCCCTTGCGTTTGCTAGCAGTAGAAATCCAGCTGTACGTTGTTTAACGACGCGTGGAACGGTCCTAACTTCGAGTACATTTACAGTAGAAGAAGACGTCGATCAGGTAAGTTTTATATGATCATAAAAACCTTCGTTTTTGTTTTTGTATATAAAATTTCCATCACCGGTGTGGAAATTGAATTGAAGAAAATGAACAACTCATCTCATATATATCTCCGTGAGATTATTCAAAGATTTAAGTTCAGTCAGATCGATGGGTATACCTACCGATGTATCTCAAGTCAGATAACGAGGCGATGCAAATACGATCTTTTTCTACAACCACTTACACAGCTATAGGTGCTAAAGTCTCGCCTCGCCTTCCTAGGAGTCCCCGAGTCTCTAGTCTATTCGTGTTCAACGTGGGGGTTCCTCGGATACGAGAAGATGCTCTGTTATCCCGACTAGGGTCCATACTCTGGAAAGGATCGGTTCATCGGGAGGCTTTCTGATCAACGAACGCATACAACTGGTTTTTCGTTATCTAAACCTAAACCTACGCGTATAGGCGGCTTGATTTAAACGTAATCGTTTTAGAGACGGGTTGTGTGTACCTTAATGGATGAATTAATCTGATATTAAAAGCACGTGCAAATGGAACGTTGAGGTTCTTCGATGAAAGATGGCTTCTTGGTGTGGCGAGGGGGGAGGGAGGGGGGGGGGGGGGGCAGATCTGCAGCATCGGCTTAAATGCCGATTTTGAATAAGGAGAAAACTATGATAAAGAGAAAGAAAAAAAAGAAAGAAGTCCCCCAGTAAAATACACGGTGGATAATTTCGTCTGGGTTATTAGCGTCCATCTCGTATATATAATTAGGTATTATTTGACGTTTGACCTGCTTGCAGTAGACTGCGCTCTGTTCATATTTAATGCCAATTACAGTTTAATTGACAAGTCAAACGACCTGGGAGGTTGGAATTATCGGAAATTAGAATGGAGATTGTAAAATTATCTCGTTCGGTATTAAATATATACGTATACGTATGAAAATTTTTGTCTAAGAAAAAGAAAGAAAAGAATTAAAGAAAATTATTCATATACATTATCGTTGAAAATTTCTCCGTATTTGTTTTTCAGGATGGTCTTACGAGGAATGATGACAGAATTTTAGCAACCTGTTTAAGTTTGTGTCGTACGAACAGCAAAGAGCATAACAGCGTTGGTAAGTTTATCAAATATCTTATAACAAGATAAAAAAATTGTTTTTTTTTTTTTTTTTTAAGAAAATTTATTTTCCGGATAATAATAACTTAGCGAAAATTTTCTCTTTTTTTTTGGTTTTTGGTTTATATTAAAAACCGTTTAGAAGAAGGCCAACCGCGTAGGTTACGACGTGAGGTAGTTTTACTTACTGAAGATAGAAATCTTCGGGTGAAAGCATTGGCACGAGATGTCCCTGTCCGTGAAGTACCAGACTTCATGCACTGGTCTGGCCTTGGGTGATTGCCAAGACCACAAAGTTAGCTCTTTCTCTCTCTATCTATCTCTCTCTCTCTCTCTCGAAAAAAAAAAAAAAACAAAAAACAAAAAACAAAAACAAGAAAATAAAAAGAAATAATATCTAACCATCTCATCTCATCTAAGACCAGACCAGAGATCTTCATCGCCACCAGACGACGCAGCCATTCCGATTACGTAAGTTTATACAAGGACGCGTTTCATTGCGTTTCCTGTCTACGAGTAATATAGAACTCTGCGTACTGCAGAGGGACGTAACACATACCTACTTGTCTAATAGGATATCGTGGCCGAGTTGTATACGTTGATGTCGATTAGTTTTTCCTCAATTCTAATTATTCTAATTATTGCTATTATTATTATCATTAATCATATTACTATTATTATTATTATTATTATTATTATCATAAGTGACGTCAGCTATGTAATAATAATTATAGATAAAGAAATCAATGAGTTTAATATTTTATCTCGAAGAATATACGAAGAGGACGAAGAAGAAGAAGAAGGAGAAGAAAAAGCGGTAGTCAGAATGAAATTTTTTAGTTTATCGTAAAAAGCAAAGAAAAGAAAAACGAAAAAAAAAAAACAAAGAATTATCGTGGTAGAAATTTACGTTTCTTAAATTAATTAATTTTAACATAGTAATTAACTCAATCAATTGATTAATTAGTTTTTTTTTTTTTTTTCTTAATATTAAATGTTTAAGTATTTGACTTGTAGTGATTTAGTGTTTTTGTCCTTGTTTAATTTTTATTTTTTTGGTTTTTTATGTTCTTTTTTTTTCTTTCTAAATCATTTAAGAACGTGTGATTCGCGTGTTTTATTTCGCGTGCAACATATACATAAATAAATATATATATATATATATATATATATACCATATATATGAATATAGTATATGTATACGAAGTCAATTTTATAAGACTTCTTCTAATTATTATTAGTCATGATGATATAATTGCAATGATCTGTTCCTGTTTATTACGTATGTATATATATACACTTATTGTATCCCGTTTTCTTAAATTTAAAGAATATTTGCACCATAGATGTGGAAGAATGGAAAAAAGAATTGAAAAAAAAAAAAAACAACAACAGAAGAAAGAAAGAAATCGAAACAGATGAAAAATCTATAGAAAAGAAAAAAAAGTTGGAAACTGAAGAAATAAAGCAAAGGAAATTATTGAAAAATGAAAGAAAAAAAAAAAGAAAAATGGCAATGAAATCGGAAAATCCAAAGAAGATGTTAAAAGAAAAAAATTAACACGGGAATACGAGCTTTTAAGACCGTCGATTTAATGTTTGATTTTCTTTTTTTTTTTTTTTTTTGTCGTATTTTAAATTAATTGATTACATACCTATTAACATATCTTGTTTTATCTCGCTGGTCATTTATTGTGACGTGAATAATTAATTGTATTATTCTAATCATGTTTATAATATATTTCTATAACGTTTTAGATTGTACCTATAATGAACTTTTCTCTTTTTTTCTTTTCTTTTTTCAAACTGTCCTAAGCCCTGATTTCAATCGAATAGTTGATTTTATGTTATTATACAGATCCACTAAAACACACTTTTGCTCACTATTTTTATTTTAATTGTTATGAAAAAAAAAAAAAATCAACGGTGCAACCGCTCAATCTCGTAGTTTCTTAGTTCTCCTATTACATATTATACATCCTATACATACTTACCTACATATATATATGTATACTCGAAGAAACGACGATTAAAAGAAGAAGAAAAAAAAAGTGGACAAATTTAATCATTAATTTCAAAGATTTGATAAAAAATTTTAACATTTATTTGTATTATAGATATATATATATATATATATATATATAGATTTAAAAAGTGTAATCATAAACTCATTAGCAATTATTATCATGATCAATCACAGCTTTTATAATTATTGTAAATTATCAATGAAATCAATTGTTTCATCATCATCATAATTTTGTTTCTTATTTTAATTTTTTTTCTTTCTTAAGGATTATTATACAAATTAAATAAACTATAGTTTCCTTTATTCGTCATGTGGTAATAACTACAAACAATCGAGGAACGCTTTGTCGATTAATTAATTAATTTAAACAGTCAAATTGTATACATATATATGTAGTGATCCGAAAATTTGAATATATCTTGATGGTAAAAAACATATTTTTTACCATGTCTATTTTTTTTTATACAATATAAAAATTAATCACCATATGTCTTATATACATCGTTTGATTATCAATATTCCAGTTCGTTTCTAACGTTGTTGTTGTTGTTGCTGTTGTTCTTCTTCTTGTTGTTGCTGTTGTTCTTCTTGTTATGTCGAAATTTTGAACAAAAAAAGAAAGAAGATAAAGATAAAGAAACAGATTAAAAAAAAAGAAAAAGAAAGATTTGCGAGTAAAGGTGATGGTAGGGTGGTTGTAAGGAGATAAACAAACAAACAACATTTTTTTATGAAAAATTTTCACGTATTTTGACAAGTGTTAAAGTAATTCTTAATGACGCACTATTTTTTAAATAATTTAACTGATATATATATATATATATATGTGTGTGTGTGTGTGTGTGTAATGAATATAATATAATATAATATATAATATCCTTCGTATTTTTCTAATCACGATTAATTAATTTACTATCCATATTATACATATGTATAAATTATTGTATATCACTGGCACGCTTACGTTGTGAATATAGTAGAATTTTTATCTATAAAAGAAAAAAGAGAAAACAAAAGAAAAAAAAAAAATTGAAAAACGAAAAAAATAAATAAAAATAAAATAGATCAATACAGACACATACAAACATACACACATACACATGGACAAAAATAATAACATTATATTATTATTAATATTATATAACTAGACTATATTTATAGAACTTAATGTATTCTCAACGCTATTTGGGTGTATTGTATTATTAATACCTGTAGAAATGGTATATAATTATTGATCATGAATTTTTTGACAATTTATTGTATTAGACACGTCGTGGCTCTAGATTATTAATTAAGTAAAAAGAAAAGAAAAAAGAAAGAGAAAAATAAAAAATATAACAAGTATATTAGCGATTTATAGGTACATATATACATATATACATACGTACATACATACACACATACATTCCGAAAATGGTAAGTAATAAATCTGGTAATTTTTAATTTTTTTCTATTTTTTTGTTTCTAATCGATTGACATAAAAATTATATGTAAATAATATATTCAATTATAAGTGTGATGTATCAACAATATATTATGTAATATTGTTATATTATCATGATATACATATATAAAAATTCTTCTTATTTTTTTTTATTTTCTATTTTGTTTTTTCTCTTACTTTTTTTTCTCACATGGATATATACACACTAGGATGGTCCTTATTTGGGGCACTTTTGAATTTTTATAATGTTTCACAAATCCGGAAAGAAGAACTATCCTGAAATTTCAGTTTCTAATATTAATACTAACACGTGCCTATATGTAACCACCATTCGTATTTTATATTGTGTTTCCAACAGGGTGATCCCTGTTTAGGGATACTGTTGAATTTTTACAATGCCAACCTCTAGATCGGTTTCAAATTTGGAGAAAAAAAATTCTTTTGATATTTCAGCTTCTAATATTAATATTAACAGGTGCCTGTAACCACCATCCTTATTTTATACCCAGTCCCCACTTACGGACAAATGTTGGTTACAAGCACGTGTTAATATTTATATTAAGAGCTGAAATTTTGGGAGAATCTTTATTTTCCCGAAATTGGTACCGCAAATAGGGACCACCCTAGTTGGAACTCAGTATAAAATACGTATGGTGATTATAGGCACGTGTTAATATTAATATTAATTGCTGAAATTTTAAGGAAAATGTTTTTTTTTCGGGATTCGGAACCGATCTAGGGGGCGGCATTACAAGAATTCAAAAACACCCCAAATAAGGACCACTCTAATACACACATACATATCGAGACAGACTCTTAAAACTAAAAAGTCGACAGCACATGCGTCAAATAATTCGATTTTATTGGTCGGTAAGTTCGTCCTACGACGATGTTTGAGCCTGTGAGGCAGGGTAGCCAACTTGCACAAAATTATAGCTTCAATTCTAACCAGATTTCTAACCTTAAAAATCTAATTCAACCCCATGACCGTCAAAAATAGAGTTTGACAGTTAAAGCTCGAGATGGCCAGCCCGCATTAGCAAACACCAGAACTCGCGCTTGTGCTATCGACTCTCTAATTTCAAGAGACTGTTTCGGTATATCTATACAGGGCTAGTTTTTTCCGGGGTCCGTAAAGAGAGGAGCTCATTATACCTATACTGATTATAGTCTGCCAATACGTAATACCGATTACTACACAAACAGATATACCTATTATTGTATGAGAATAGTTAAGCAAGGATTTCCATTCAAACGATCATACATATAAAAGTAAAGGAAGCCCCTTCCTCGACGGACCCCGAAGAAAACTTACCCTGTATATATAATAATATATAGATATATTGATAATAGCGTACAAATTTTTGTCCACCGTGCTAATACATAATTAACTATATACCATATACTGTTTTAATCACTTTAAACAATTTATTATTATTATTATTATTATTGATTATTGACTATTATTCTTTCTATATGAACTCTCTATATTTAGATGAGATCCTATTTTTTGACAAGTTGGAACATGTAGTTACTTAAATTTAATTACACATACGTATATATGTATTATAAATATACAAATATTATAACATATATATATATATATATATATATATATATATATATATATATATATATATATATATATATATATATATATATATATATATATATATATATATATATATATATATATATATATATATATATATATATATATATATATATATATATATATATATATATATATATAAAATATGTATAATTATTATAGCGAAAAGAGAGAATGCAGGTGAGCGATATATAACAAATGCGTGGTTGATTATTCGTATATAAGTGCCATAGATTAATGATGACACGAACGGATTTATCTGAATTATAGATTATGTGATTAGTAATAATAAATATAATAGTAATAATAATAATAATAGTAATAATAATTTTAGTAAAACTACTACGACGATGATGATGATAATGATGATGATGATGATGATGATGATGATTATGATGACGACGATGATGATGATGATAATGATGATGATTGGGTTCTGTGTATTTTTCTTCTTCTTTTGAGATTCCGAGTCATCTATCTATATATATTATATATATTTATATATTTAAGTAATTAATTATGATATAGCTCACCTGATATTCTCTTTTGCTTTTTAGCTCAATTTTGACGAAAATAAAACTAAAAGTAAAAGTAAAAAAAAAAATTAAAAAGAAAATAACCTTTTAATTATAAATATACTTAAAACATCAATTTACATTATATATAAATAAATAATTGAAAAAAAAAAAAAAACAAACAAACTGAATAAATAATGTCGAGTGACTGGTACTTATTATTATTATTATTATTTAAATATAATATTATAACCAGAACCATTGATACCTACAACCATGATTGTTTTCACTATTTTACGTAGGTCAATATATATTATACATAAATACAGTTATACATATAGATGGTCTAAATAATTAATAACCGATTTAATTAGCACGTCTAATTAGTCATTTCACATACGCCTATATATATAGGGATGTAGAAGGGAAATAATATAATAGTTATAATAATAATAATAACAATAACAATAACAATAATAATAATAATATCTATTAATTTCATTATACATTATATAGGTATAATAATAATAATAATAATAACATAATAATATAATATTAACGTTTAATGTGAAGATTATTATGTTAGTTTATTTATTGTTCTGAAATACCGGGGCGATAGAAAAACAAAAAACAAAAAACAAAAAAATAAAAACCAATACATATGCCTAATATATACAAGAGGTATATGTATATGTATGTAGGGTATATATTATGTATATGCAAATATGTTGTGTAATAATGTGTAAAATTAACCGACGCGAATAGTTCGTACGGTTAAAAAGGAGAATACGCATAAATATGAAAAGATGAAAAAATTGAAAATTGAAAATATAATAATTGAGCAAAATGATAATGAATAACAATGATTAAATTTAAAAATTAAAAAAAAAAAAAAAAATATATATATATATATATATATATATATATATATATATATATATATATATATATATATATATATATATATATATATATATATATATATATATATATATATATATATATATATATATATATATGATATACGAATTACAAATTTAGTTAGAATTCATGTTGCTATAATATAGGATAGTGTTACCACTTTGATTATCAATAAAACAAATAACGAGAATGATGTTAGAAAATTATAATAGATTTATAAACATTTATCCCCTGCCATGCATCGACGTCTTAAGTGTTAATTATAATAAATACATGACGATGAGAAGAAAGACGACCTCAGTTTTTTTTTTAACCAAACGTAAGTATATACATTTCATTTAATTATTATGATATAAAGTTTCGATTTATTGTCTGATTTATTTATTTATTCTTTATATTTTATTTTCGCTTCTTCATTTTCTTTTTTTATTTTTTTAACTGAAACTAGTTGTACTAAAAATAAATTTCACATTGATTTGATTATGAAAATAAATTAAATTTGATAATAAATTAAACATGATGATTGAAAATAAATTTAATTTAATTTTTCAATTTATTAAACTAAATTTTAACGGGAACTAATCTCATAAATATTTAGGCCCCTGACAACGTGGAACCCTTAAATCAAAATAGCAAAATTTTTACGGTTCGAGTAGTCTATTACAGATGATTTAACCTAAACCGTAAAAAAACAAAATAAATAATAATAATTTTCACTATCGTAATAAAATTCTTGAATTGAAAAAAGCTATGTAAATCTATTCAGTTTAAAAATGTTTAAACTACAGAAGAACTGAAAATTTGATCAAATTTCAAATACTGACGTATCAAAAAGCGTATCGTAAATTTTGAGTAGTTTGGTTAAAAATTTTTGCTACTCAATTTGTGGATATTATTTTCAAGAGATTCACGTAACTTTATTGTTTTTTTTTGTTTTCATTTTTTTAATTAGTCAGTAATTTCTAATAGTAGATAATTATTTTAGAGTATTGGTAAAGTAATCCATATACAGGCCCCCTTTAGGCATATGTATTTTTCGCAGTCCTGAAACGTAGGATACGCGGATTCTCGTGCGGGTGATACGAGACACTCTCGACCCCGTTACATTGACTATTGTTGTCGACCTCTTCTCTCCTCGTATACGAGACACAAGGGACACGCTTATTCGCTCACATCTCAGCGCTCGTTTCTCTACAGAGAAATACATGCTTTTTACCGAAACGTAGCCCGTGCGAACCGTTATGTCCTCCTCTCCTCTTCTCTTCTTTCCTCTCCTCATCTTCTTCTCTCTTCGAGGTCCTCTTATTCCGAGACTCCCGCTTGAGAACGCATTTCTTGTTAGCCGTTGACATCAGCCCAGAAGGCATTGACGTATCGTATCGTATCGTATCGTATAGTAGAATATACTCGAATCTTGGCGGATCAGTTATTCACCTTATGCGGGGGTCCCCTGCAGCTCTTACCGCCAGACATACAGGCGCCAATTCCCAGAGACAAGAAAAATAGTACACTATATATGTGCTGGAGAAGAGGCGAAAATTAAATTTTCTACATTTTTGGCCTTTTTGGGATTTATTTTAGCCGGATTTTTACAGTAGTTTTTGTGGCATGCTTGTAAACAAACTGATTTTAAGGAAGAATGATATTTTCAATACGAGCTAAAGGCGAGCCGACGGCGAGTACTGAAAAATCATTCGAGCCAAAAAACGGTTTACAAGCATGCCGCATACAATATTTTTCGCAGTATTTGTATAGAAAAGCACAAAAATCATAAGTTTGCAGGTTAGGTTTACTGCGCATGCGTCGTTTAGTACTGCTGTATAAAGACTTTATGAGGCAGTTTCGAGATGCGCACTTTGAACTGCGCAACAAAACTACCGTAGAAAGTCTTTTTGAGGCAGTTATCAAGTTAGCCGTATAAAGTGAGCCTTTACGGATCGAAAACAGGCGTCAAAAAGCCAGGCAAAAAGTAAAAAAAAAAAAACATTTTTAACGTCTCAACTTTCGGTGAAATAGTTTTTTCGAGAATAAAAACCGTTCGAATGACATCAGTCAAAGAAATTGGTTATTGTCTATTGAAAATATTTGGTGGGTACCTAAGAATTAAAAAATCCCATTGAGACGTCGAATCATAATCGATAAATTCGATATAAGAGTTAAGATAGTCCCACGTCACGGTACAACGCGTTAAAAGGAATAAAAAAAGAAACTTAGGTATTTTAAGGAGACAACATTTCTTCCAGTCGAGAACGTCAGGAAAGGACTGGACCCGTCAGATAGGGAAAGAGGGTGATAAGGCGTGGACTTTACCCATAGTGCATTGTGATCCGAACTGCCTTCTACCCTTTCGAATTTATTTTCCATTTTTTTTTTTTTTTTCTCCTCATCTCTCCTCCCAATCTTTTCTCCTCTCATAGTCTGCCATGGAGATATTTATTCCCTCGAGGGTGACGGAGTGGAGAAAAATCTCATTTTCCATTGGAAACTGGATGGTATCCGCATCCTGATACTTACCGTCCTATCATCAATGGCCATATATCCGTTGATCCTTGAGTGGACTACCACGATGTGATAGCGGTACATGTTCGCAGCTATTTTTAACCAACCAGCCTTGAACCTTGCTGACGTGATTCGATCTGCACCATTCACCAATAAAGGAGTTATCTAATTCTGGGAAAAGTCGATGGCTTCTCGTCCGACGAACAGTCAAAGCAGTTTTCACCATACACGTGAGCGAGTCAACTAGCTAACCGCATTATAGGTACGTATGTAGTACCTGCCTACCTACAAGGGTACACCCGAAGGGGGATCAAGGATGTATTTCTCTAAGATGTTACAAACGCACGATGTCTACACGTACAGGATGGTACACGGGTCTCAGCAGTCCAGGACATTCGTGATAACTCTTTGCAAAGTTATGTGGTAGCTAAGCCAGATAACATAAACTTGCCTACTATCTGATCCTTATACCCTGTGTCTATCCTAGGTATGGTGAACGACCTCGTAGCATATAATCTGCCGGTAAGTAAAGAAGTTAAATAATTCTAACCGCACTTGACGACAACATTATTATGAATTTTTAGCCATGCAATCTTCGCTTAACTTCTTTTCTTCTGTTTCCTTACTCTCCGTATTAATTAAGATTCGGCATACTGTAGTTCAGTTTTATTAATTAGTACCAGACGCACTAAACTCGAATGGTTATATGACCCCGCTGTGTTTATTGTTTCGCCGAAGGCACATTTCCCTTTAAGAATACGTCACGTCGGGGGGGGAGGTTAGCAAAGCCTTCGCCGAAAAAGATTCTGCCAAGTTCAAGATCACAGGGTCTTCGCTCCTCGGTTATATTACGAAGACAAAAAAGAATTTTGGACGTGCTCCAAGATAGCGAGAAGTCGTTTGACAGCGGGCCAAAAAGTGTCTAGGTACACAAATCATCCTATAACACGGAGTAAAAGCGGAACTTATATGCAGTCGTAGTTCCGCACGTAAGATTTTGGCATTTGATGCTTTGGGAAATAAGGGATTATACTTTGAGAAGAAAATTTATCTCATTCTATTTTATTTTTCGTTAAGATTTCGCGAAGAGACCCACCGCACAGTTCAGTTCACTGTTCTCTGTTCAGACGGACGTAATTTTGTTGATTTTGTATGCGAGACGACGCTGCAGACGGGTAAAAGTTATGAAACAGCAGTGCAAAGTGAATACAGCAACTTTGTTGCATATCCTGTAATCTGTATGCGCCAACAGTCTCAGAGAGACTAAAAAGACCGGAGCGTGAGGTCTTTTTGTAAAAATTCTTCATACCTTTCAGCTCACCTTTCAGTTTAATCGTATTCCGCATTGAGGAGGTACGTACACCTTGAATGGAGGTATTCTCTAAGATCTGCCATACGTCGTTATAAATTTTTACATGATCAACTAGTCTAGTTACAATAGTTCTCTAATCTTCTAAAGCACAATCAAGTAAAATTTGGGAGTTGTAAAGCGCCGGATCTAAGAGTTGGATGCAGTTAAAGTAAATGCACTGAATACAAGGATTTGAATCAATCGGTGCTTCGATTTTGGAAATTTGTGTCCCCAATGCATGGTTCGTGAAACAAAGCTCTGTCCGATGAAGAGATAACTTACCTCCTTGGTTATTTGGGTACAGGAGTGAAATTCTTTTATATGGGCAGGAATTCCCCTCAATCCTAATATTTATTAAAGGTTGGTTCAACGAGACGTGAAAAATAGCTGGGGGAGTAAAGGTTCGTTGTGGGTATAGCGAGCCGCCCCAGTGGGAAAAAGAACCACTTGTTTAAAATAATTACCTGAGCAAGAGCAGCGCTGGTTTATGGTAATAAATATGGGTCTAACGGTGATGTTAACATGGGTATGTTTTCGGTAGAACATTATTTCGGTTGTTTCAAGATGGGTACTGCAGCCCCAACAATGGACTGCCTTCGTTTTTAATACCCTATGCGATTTGCGTGCGCCAAAACGTTCGGGTCTTGGGTCTGGATATCGTTCACTAACTATCCAGTATGCATACATCGCTGCACATGTGCAGAAATATGTATGGATGTAACTGATGGGTCGGAGGTCAGACTTGGACCACACAGTCGCAGTCGTAACTCAGACCTATTATATTTCGCAGCCTGTTACTTTCGTCTTTTTACGACATTTTTTTCATACTTCCTTTTTTATTCCTCCCGTTCCTCGTATGATCTTCTCGCTTCGCTCTTTTGCACTATAATATTCGCTCACGACTATATCCTCATTTTTTTTAAACCCTCCTTTTCAGTTCTCAGCCCTCTTGAAGACCTGGGTTTGTTGACCTTTTGAATGGTTCGTTCAGAATTTGATTGCCTGCTTTTATGTGTCTTCATTCAACAGGATTAAGTCAAGTTATATGATACCTACAACAGTTGGGAAAATGACTGTCAGACATATTCACCAATTACTTCTCCATGGACGATGTGATTTACTCAACAAATTGGCATTATGAATAAAATCCATAGATCGTATGGAGAGGACATCTTCCTAAATAGATAAGTATCTGCAGAGGAAGATCTCCTGCAATAATCAAGGCCAGAGACACGGTGTTGTAAATTACATGACTCCTATGTCAATATAAACCTTGTGCATATTTACTGACGTTGACTTCATCCCAAAGTCCTTGATAGTTTTCATCCCACACGGAGAGACTTTTCTAAACAAAGATTCTAATAATTTGCTAGTAATTCCGAGATACATCTATAATATATCGATCTGTTGAACTATCATATTTTTTTCGATTTTCGAATGTACGTTTTTCTGACGTAGTTTTGACCGCTGAATCGAGTGCGATAGATCTCAGATCTAAAATCCATTGATCTGGCAGTCGTTGATCACATTCATCCGTTGTTCGATACACAACTCCCAAAATAAGACGAACAACCCTCAGGATGGCATTTGGGTTGTACATATTATGAAGCTTAGTCGAATGCTGAGAGTTGTTAGTCCTACTTTAATGATGATTATTTACTAATAGATTATTTCAACGAATAGAAAGTTGTGTTTTTAATTTTACTGTTATTTGTAATGAACGAAAACACATTCATCTGTATGTGTTCTCTGCAAATAGGGCTTTGGATACTCTACTCTATATTCTGGGCGCTATGGATCCTGCATGACAGGATGATGTGCATCGTAAATTGCTTAAACCTTAAGCAGCAGCTATTCCTCTCGAGATCTGCTGCCACCGCGTTATGATGTGAAACAGTGTGGACCAATTACCAAAAATATTCATAGAAAAATATTTTCTATGACAGCATCTTTGAAGTTCTTTAAAATTTCTACATGCATAGTGTAAAAATTTGAATACCTGGACACCCGGCCAATTGTTTGAATTCAACCAGCGAAATAAGTAAAACAGTTAAGGCACTATTGTTCATTGAAAGAAACAGCGACCAGTGGTCATCGTAAGTCATAGATCAGCTCTGGATCTTTAGATCTGACATTCGCCATTGTATGCGTATCGTAAAACCGAGAGACAATACCTCGGTGAATCATACCTACGATAGTTTAGAGGTATGGGAAATCCCGGAGTTGGTACCATTTAGCCTATAATATAATCTTTCTCTTATGTATGAATCACACAGTCACCTGTGTAGATTTAATCCGATTTTTATCCGATAGGCCCAAAGGCCATTGAATATTAATTCAGGTATTTATCATGTACGTCTTGACGTGGTATTAATATACTATGGTAACAAGTATATATCCTAAGACTCAAATGACGTCAGATAAAATTCTGGTTAATTTTAGTGACCTAACGATGACGCGCGGCAGATTTACCCAGACGCCATGCCCCTAGAATCTCTCAGACTTGAGCTACTGGCTTAGTACTCCAAATTTCGACAATCACCTACGAGTTTTATCGCGGGCACTACTGACGCATCACTGGAAATTAGAACGGTTATTTATGCACTGTACCATGCGGTTGAAATCATACTGGCGAAACAAATTTCTTATGATCATGTGAGAAAATTTCCCCGGGAATCTATGAGTCGCAGAAAGTAGGATTTAATTATTTTTCATCCTTGGAGATAATTGCAAAGTCATTCACTTGATGGACCCAGTTTTTTGAAAATGGACAACGGTTTCTGTACTACTGCACCCTCCAATAGCCTTTTTTTTTACATTTTCAATAATTCCTGATGGTTTAGACTAGACTCTAACAGACAGTTCCAACTATCGGAGATTTTGCAAAATTATGGATGAAAGTGAATAAGTTATTCTTTGAAATTTGGTAAACTATTTTAAAAATTGTAGGTGAAAATAAAGAGTATTAAATTGAAGTGATTCGTAGTTAAAATTTAGTTACAAAAGAAAATATTTATTTTTTGATTTCTTTTCTTTTCTAACGATTACATCTGTTGTGTATATCGCGTTTCCTTATTTTATATCTAAATATAGAATTCGCGTATCGATAGAATAGAATGATGTTACCTTCATGTTCGCTAGTGAATAATCCTAATTCCCACGGGATACGCGAAGACTAGTCGATTTGAAACGCCTACTATCAATAAAGACGATCATATCGAGCAATCGATCACGTAACGGGTAGGCGGTCATGCGTACCAACGACTCCTATTTATTTATATTATCCAGGTGGTCAATTCGTCCATACGTGATGGAATTGCCCGTGGTTCTAACTTCTATTGCTGGATAGCTCCCAGAGAATCAAAGACATTCCATTTATCCAGGTCGTACATATACAAGTATGCATATACGTACATACATACATAACTTGCAGTCAACCCATACGTATAGACAAAATTTGCGGTCTAGACGTTATAATTTTTAATCAGTTTCGCGGATCAGCGTCTTATTCGATAATTTAACTGATCGACATTAAAGATAGATGCAATATTTTTTATCATAATAGCCACGGTAATTTTGAACAAATTTTCTGCGGTTGATTCCTATCGGTTCCCCCGCGTAACACCCGGAGCAGGTTGAACCAGTATATTCATATATATTAATGAATGTATGAACATGTACCTACAGAGGATAATCTCTACTTAGAATATATGGGATTATGGGTATAGACTAATTCCTTTCATGGGATACATATATATGTATACATATTATGCAGAGGCGCGCCACCGCGGCGTCTTATCGGTTACGAGTTCGATATAAAGTGGATCTAAGAATAAGATTTTTGCACCGGTTTTCTAGTTCGCAAACGATGGCGCCAAGACGCGGCAGGAGGTCGCCCGCACGGCGATGGTTCTCACGGCAATGCGTGCGACGACAGTATGTAGTGGGGGCCACGCGGCAGTCACGCGTGAAGGCACGGACTCATGCGATACGCATGTCAAGTGTCAAGTGTCATGGCGATGCCAGAGAACAGAACGTCCTGGTTAAGGATCGAGCTGATTTAGATATAGAACCGATGAATTCGCATTACCATTTATTCACGGTCTGACCCTGTGCAGGATGAAGAACAACGCGGATCATACGTCCAAAAAACATTAGCCTAAGCCAGGGTAAGCCTTTCCGTGGTTAATCGTGGCAAAAGGAATCTCAAAATAATTCATCCTGCATGCAATTTTGAAAAAGTCGTCAAAAATCTATTCACGATACGAACATGATACAACATCTTCATGTGTTATAGGGACACTGAGAGGGTGAGCTGCAGAAAGTTTCATCAAGCTTCCATGATCCGATTAAATTTCACAACGGTGTGTGAGTGGTGTTGGTTCATTCATCTAAATGTCTCTTAAGGTTTCCCAGTTTCTTAGAAGGTATTCTACCTCCTGAAGTAGTGACCGTAACAAAGTCATTCCGTGTCGTCAAACTGGCGGGAAGAATTACTATTGTAGAGGGGATAAGGGTAATGTGTCCGCCAAGTGTGTAGCTTTTCGTAAAAATATCATCGAGAATGCAGGCTAATTTCTCTGTTTAATTCTCATGCGATAAGAGTTAGGTATTCGTCTTCAATAATTAATCGACTAGCCCTGTCCCTGCAGAACCTGAAGTCTAGGTTGCAGCTTCGACGTGGATGAGGTGCCGCATGCCATATCGGGGGGGCTGTGAAAGACGTGAGGGAGATTTCCCTTGTAGGTATACATGTAGAAGACAGAGGATTTCTTGGCACAGGTAAAGTGCGTCCTGGGCTGATCGTGAGCCGAAGTTGGAACGTGCAGACGATCGCGCGAGACGAGGAACCTGACTAATTATACCTCCTGGATATCCCTTGCCCAGAAGAACGAATTACGACGGAGTCTGCGTCGCGACGCTCTTACCTCAATGAACGCAGACGGTGTGTCTACTGCGTACCAACGAACCCAACCTCACCGTTTCGACTGCCAAGAGAATTCCATAGGAATCGTAACCACAACGCGTACACCTTCAATCTCCGCCTCTCTCATCAGTTCAAACGTCTTCCAAATAAATAGTAAAACATGTTGGGATACGTGTGACCAATATTTAAAATCAATGCAAACAAAATCACCAGACGCAATCCCTAACTGCATATGCACAAGCGTTGATATGGTATTTCAATATCAGATATGAGTGCAGGGGCGATGACACTTCCATTCCCTTGGACACATTAGTGGACACACTGGGGAGAGTTAGAGTGTAGATAAACGTTGTTAACAGATATTGCACAAGTTATACACTTCTGAATCTGTTTCTGACAGTTTGATGAAATCGGAAATGGACAGCCACGTCGTTGAAGTGCCCACCTCACCAGGGGAGTTCTGCAGTGCGAACTACAGTTTGGTAGAACTGTTTGGGTTTGCTCTAGGTATCGTCTTGTTGTGCTATCTATGTACATAATTTCCTCAGTGTGCATTAGGGTGTCTGAAAAGAGTCGAAATTATATTTTTTTCTGCTCCCAACACTCGAAACGTTAATGTTTTTACAAAAAACAAATCCTCCAACGGAACGAACTCTATATCTCAACTCTCAGAGGTGGCGCAAGTTTCTTTTCTATGGTTAGTTAACTTTTTGAAGCCTACTAGCTGTTTTCCTGACATCTGATATTTTTGAAACTTACTCAAAACGCGTTTTAGGATCGCTGACTTTAGACTTGGAGTCGAAATGCAGAATTTCAAAATGACGGGTCCGATATGAAAGACGTAGACAGTTTTGCATTAAAATTTGTAATCCAAGTTTTTCGGGAACTTGAATCTAAATTAAAGACATTGCAAATTGAGATTGATGGACGCTAACAGCCTTGAGTAGCAATTTTCATACGATTTAGCCTAGTTTCTACAATTTCAATTTACAATTTTGAATTTTTGTATCTTGGCTTTAGATTGGGAGGAAGTGGTCCCAAAAATTGTGGGATATTAATTTCTATATAAATCAGTCTACTTTTAATAATTTTGTTCTGCCATAATGCGCTCACGATTTTTAATTTCTGGATTCTGATTTTAGACCCGGAATGAGTAATCCAAAGAACCCTTTTCTGAGTTCAAAACAATTCGTAAATAAAGAAAAGTGCAGGCTGCAAAAAGTCAAATGATCATCGAAGAAGAACTTTGAATCTTTGCACAGGGCTTCCTTCATATCGTTACAGACTATTTAAACTTTTATACTGTTAACGATACCATTTGTGACACTTTCAATAAAAGAAATTAATTCAACATCATTGATAACTGTGATACAATCTGTAGTCCTGATAGTCGAGTGATCAATACGAAGAGATAATTCTAGATATGGGGCATTCCATGACATCTCGATCAAAATTCTAAGTCGATGTCTCAGATTGGTTTGATAATTTTTTGTATAAAAGTACATGACGAAAAACGCAATCGTAATATTTTTCAGAATTCTTCGACCCAGCGTATCTGAAGTATGATTTGAAAACTTGAAATAAAAACACCCACTTTGTAAAATCTGAAAAAATTCAGAAAAATCTTATGAAATATAACAAAATTTTTGACACCTATTAGAAGATGGAAATTTCATAACGTCAAAAGATAAATAAGAAGAATAAAAAATTAAAAAATTATTATTATTCCATTGGATTTTTGACATCAGAATGAAAATAAAAGCTCCCTATGATATGGGCCGAAAAATGTCTATTTAGAGAGTTACAGGGAATCAAAAATATCAGGATAATATTGCAAAATATAAATTTGTAAATATAAATATTATCCTGATATTTTTGATTCCCCGTAACTCTCTAAATAGACATTTTTCGGCCCATATTATAAGGAGCTTTTGTGTTCATTCAGATGTCAAAAATGCAATGGAAACATAATGATTTGTTAATTTTTAATTTTTCTTATTTATCTTTTGACGTTATGAAATCTCCATCTCCTAATAAATGTCAAAAATTTTGTTATATTTCATAAGATTTTTTTAAATTTTTTCAGATTTTACAAAGTGGGTGTTTTTATTTCAAGTTTTTAAATCATACCTCAGATACGCTGGGTCGACAAATTCTGAAAAAAAATTACGATTACGTTTTTCGTCGTGTACTTTTATACAAAAAATTATTAAACCAATCAGAGACATCGACTTAGAATCTGGATCGAGATGTCATGGAATGCCCCATATACAAATCGCAAAGATGTACAGTTTACGGATTGAACGATGTCACCGAACGTCCTCGTGTCGCAGATTCACACACCCATCTATTCCGTTCACCCCGCATTCGATACTTACTGCAGATTTAAATATTCCATTGGTTCCTTCGATCCGCATACTAAATTGCGAAAAAAAAAATAAACAAATAAAAAAAACGTCTGGGCATTGAAGCTGCTACGTAATGGGCGGAGGTCCCCGATTTGACCCACCGTGATCTGAATACCAAATAAATTGGCGTTAAATGAAACTGTCCATAGAATGACACGGTGGTGTTCGCTAGCAGTGTGACAGGTGCCTGGTCGTTCGCCAAGAGATATTTTTCTTTCTTTCTTTATTTTGTTCATTTTATTTTTCTTCTGGTACTTGACAATCTAAAAAGCAATATCCTCGCCTTATCGTCAGCTAGAAATGAACAGCTTTCTCCAGATAAAGTCCGAATATCAATTTACTCGTGGCGCGGCGCCCCAAGCCCGTCGTAACTTGGGGTGAGCAATACGGCGTCGCGACGCGGTTCGTCCGATAGTGTGTAGCGACTTGGAATACATCCATAATACTAAGACATATTGACAGCCGCAGGAAATTGGATCCCCGCAATTCAAATAGACACCCAGTCTCGCTCTCTCTCTCTCCCTGCACGTCGTTCTTGTACAGGACCAACAAACCGCGGCTGCAAGTTACCTTCCCTCGTGATTCCTCCAGTAGAAACAAGAGATCCCCACAGACTATCCATGGGCTAGTCCAATATCACCCTTTCCACATCCATGTCTCACATCTTCGGAAGATACATCTTTTTTGCATATTCGTCAATCACGCTGTGTCTCAGCCATCGATATGATGTAAGTTTGACTTGGATAAATTTGATAACGAAAAAATTGAGTTTTACTACTACAGAATTGGGAAGATCGATGAGCCGTATGTGTCACGTCACATCTCGAATTTATCCGCGCATAATCTGGCGATAAAATTATTCGTTCATTTGAACTTTGACGTCAATGCGGACACACGCGTAGGTGCAGAGTGACGGTGTAAGAATATCTAACACACCTGGTGCGCGGGGGCGTGTCTGTAAAAGTGGTGTGGTGGTATTAACTGACTGAGAAAAGATGAGGTAGGTACCAAACCACACGGGAACGACATGGATACGGAGACGAAAAATTTGCTCACGAGGCACGCGCGTTGTACATCTCTCGAATCAGTGGAATGCCTCGGCAAGTGGCTAGGGGAATTTTAATGTTAAGTTATCTCATAGTTTTGACGATAGAAGTCCAACTATTTTTGGGATCGGCTTTTTTCTGACAATAGGATACCAGCCACCCACCATCATTATGCATTTTGAGGTATGTATGTATGTACATACATACTTACCTAACTCGTTGAAATTATTTTTTGTGTATATGTTGCACCTTTCGTGCGGTTAATTAATAACGCCTTAAGAATATTTTTTTGTTTTTTTTTCTTCCATGTTAACAATGCGCCTCTTTTTTTCTCCGCTCTCACCCCAAACTTGTTAGAAGTAAATTAAAAAATTCCTCGCTAATCTTTCGAAGGAAGGTGAAGGAACGTACGGCGAGGAGAGCAAAATGAAAAGGCATATTTGGCAACGGGTACTTATCGAAAGACCGTGAGAAGTAACCCTGCGTCGAAAAAGTATTGCGGGAGTATGATGTATGGCGGAATTGCAGCGTTCGGTGCAACATCGAATATTGGAAGGTTTAGGTAAGGTTGGTCACGGGCTAAACCCATTCCCTTCATCCTGTCTTGGATATTCTCCGAATAATTGGCGAGTGTAAAAATCTCTTCCCGGGCATCTTCCTCCTCGTTTCTCCTCCTCCCTATATAGGCAGGTATAATGACGGGGGACTTGGAGAAGGTTGGTTGGTTCTAAATTGGATCCCATGAAAGATGACCGTGAGGGAGTTCGCCGCGCGGTATTTAGGAGCTCGGCATTACCTGAGGTGGTAATACACACCGTTGATCATGTAATGGTGATTGAGAGCACGAGTTCAGGATCATGATCAGAATAACTCACTTTCGAATGCATCAAAGCTGCATAGTACCCTAGCCGGATAAGATACGAGCAAGACTAACCTACTTCGGGGTCCAGGGAATCGATGATAAGTTACACACGGGTGGAATTAATGATCCACGATTTGCTGTACACAACTTTAGCACGACGCCCATCATCCGCAGTCCAATTACGCGTATATGGTCAGTACAGTAAAACAGCAGCAAACTTGTTGTTGAAGAACAATGCTCAGGCACGATCTTGAAATAATTATAATTCAATAATCTTGTAACAGTATCGTATACACCGAGGCCCCTGCACGGTTTTATACGGTCCAATGTACCGATACAAAGTACATATATCACTTTACAGCAATGAATTTAGGGATAGCAGCTACCGACGAGTAGGTATTTTTTTTCCTTCTCTCATCTATGACAATAAGCTGTCTTGTTCATTTTTTTTCTACCAAGAAATCGACGTGTTTTATCTAGTGTTTCTCGAGTTAGTCTAGAATCTGAAGTCTCCTACCTCGTCGAACAATGAGCCACGAAAAGGTAACAGGACCTGGATGTGTGCTCGACGAAATGGTCTATCTAATACGTATATTTCAATTAAATAGTTCTCATTGTCTCAGCGATGAACTTTCAGAAAATTTGTTTCTTTTTTTCTTTCTTTTGTTGTACATTGAATGGCGTTAATTTATAAAACAAAAAAACTGTAGTATGTAATCGTAGTAAAAGGTATCGTAAGTAAGCATTTCAAGTCTAGATTATAGAAATTCTAGTTTCATTGTATAAATTCTCACCCAAGATTTCGAGGTCCAAATTAAAATTTGAAGATAGGGTATTGTGCTCGTAATAAAATCCCGTTCGTATTCAAAACTAAGAAACTTGTGTCAATTTTGAGCAAGTTAATTAGGCTCAATGTACACTTTTGAAATTCCGGTTACGGATCTTTACTTTAGATTCCCGAGGAAATTCTTTACGTTTATATAATTAAAAAAAAAAAAAAAAAAAAAAACAAACCGGTATCATCTTATCCAGTTTTTGTAAAAAAATAAAAACATATAAACAACAACATCTTATACTCACTATTAAATAAAAAAAAAAAAAAAAAAAGAACTATTGAATCATTGATTTGTTAATAACTTCGACGTTGGCGCCTGTTGAATTTATGGAATTTAGTATGAGGAATTAATTGCTTTGAAATGAATAAAAATATATAAATAATAACGTTTACAAATAAAACAACTGTGCTCGTTCGTCATCTTGTCTCATAAATCCATAGATAAAGAGGTAAACAATATGTAGTTGTAGGGGCGCCGATCAGGAACTGCAGCTAATCTGAGATCAGTACACGGATCTTAAGAATAGCTTCTTTAATTCGTCACGTAGTGATTCACAATGAATAGGTTCTTATTTTTCCATTTTTATTTATTTATTTATTTTTTTAAGGAAAAGAAGAAAAAATAAAAAATAAAAAATAAAATAAATAAAAATTATGCCCATATAAATATACCGTCACAATTATAATTGTGAGTTACGTGTAATTAATGCATCCAGCAGGTTATAAATGTGAGTATTTTTAATTACCTTTATTACATCCAGCCTATGAAAGACACAGTGCCAACTTATTACGTTGATGTAATAACGCTTAGAAAAAGTCCATTAACGATGTTAAACTGATACAAGGTGGCCTGTGATTACGCGGCAAGGTCGTCGCATTCTAGGCCTCTTGTATTACTCAGATTCCACACGATATTAAAATACTCATCTTAAAATTACCGGCGAATCATATATTTTTTATTTTTATTTTTTTTTTTTATTATTATTTTTCATAAAGTTTAAATACGTCTTCGGTATGAGACGTTTAAATGATTTAATAAACCCGAATGGATACCGGGAGAAGAGAAAAAACAAAACAAAATAATAAAAAAAAAACCTGAACTAAATCACTTTGGGTTATTGAAAAAAAATAAAATAAATAAAATATAAAAAATTGGATTTAAAAATATGACCGGTGGATTAGGTATACGAAGGAATTTGAAGTGTTGAACCAAGTTCGTTCGTTCATTCGTTATTTGGGCAACTGACTGGCTGTCGTACCGTTCTTTTAAGTACCGAATCTCAGATCGAAGATAAACTAGAAGTTGTGAAATTTATCTAATTAAATTTATAGCGTTCGTTATGCAAATTATATATCTGTACATAAAACTCCAATCCAATTCTCCCGATATCATATAATATTATACATGTATCTAAATTACGATACATATATATATTATATCTACTATATGGATAAGAAGATATACCACTCGATCATTTCGATTTAGTAAATCTGTTTCGCAAAACATGTGCTGATTCAATATTTAACGTGTAATTGATTTGCCTCTTAAGAACATCACGGCTTCATTAAATAACAATATCACCCCAGGCAAATGCATACAAGATTACAAAATTTATTCCCACGGTTAAATATATACCTTAAGCCATATATATATATATATATATATATATATATATATATATATATATATATATATATATATATATATATATATATATATATATATATATATATATATGTTATGTAGGTATAACAGTGATTCCTTAGTAACAATATTTACAGATTCGTTTTGAATTTGCATAAAATTTTATTTTATTTATTTACATGTTTTTTTTTTTTATTTTTTGCATATATATACCAGTCGCTGCTTAATTTACGACTAATTTATCACCAATAGAGAAATAGTATATCCATTATACTACACGGTTTCCCCAAGTAAACCCACAGGTCTACTGACCAGGCACACACCGATCATTCGACCAGCTAGCTAGCCATATATATTACATACTGTGAATTTATTTAGCAGTAGGTATACGCGCTTTTGTTGGCTACATCATCCTTCTACTCATACATATACATTTATGCGCGAATCTTGGCAAAAGGAATAATTACGTCATTCGCAATACGAGAATGAATAGACCGGTAATCCAAGATCCGGTCGTTTTGGAACCGTACAACACCTGGGATTGGTCTTTGTCGATAAAACTTGATCATATTTTTGCTTCCGAATTATTTCGACGTGATTACACATTGCAGTGAGATTTTATCCCCCCTCCGCTGTCAAACGTCAACGCGATTAATTACATAAATTATCGTTACCGAGACGGGAATCATGCGGCTATAGTCGCGTGCCAGATATTTATCGTCGTATCTAATTGCACACAGAACAGAATCATTTGTCGTATTGTATTTAAGTTCGGTGTGTTATACTGAGCCATAATTTGATCATTGTTGGTCATTTCGAACATGACACTCACAGTAAAATCCCCCTCAGTTGTTAAATCGGATTTCTGTTACACTGGATTTCCAATTTTTGTTCGATTTATTATATTATACGACTGATTCATCGAAATATGTACAATTAGATCGCCCAGCTGATGTATATGGGGCATTCCATCAATTCCATGCCATCTCGATCAAAATTCTACGTCGATGTCTCAGATTGGTTTCATAATTTTTTGTATAAAAGTACACGACGAAAAACGCAATCGTAATTTTTTTCAGAATTTTTCGACCCAGCGTATCTGAAGTATGATTTAAAAACTTCAAATAAAAACACCCACTTTGTAAAATCTGAAGAAATTCTGAATAATCTTATGAAATATAACAAAATTTTTGACACCTATTAGAAGATGGAGATTTCATAACTTCAAAAGATAAATACGGAAAATTAAAAATTAAAAAATTATTATTTTTTCATTGCATTTTTGACATCAGAATGAACGTAAAAGCTATCTATGATATGGCCCGAAAAATGTCCATTCAGAGACTTACAGGAAATCAAAAATATCAGGATAATATTTATATTTACAAATTCATATTTTCCAATATTATCCTGATATTTTTGATTCCCTGTAACTCTCTAATAGACATTTTTTGGGCCATATCATGAAGAGCTTTTGTGTTCATTCAGATGTCAAAAATGCAATGAAATTATAATAATTTTTTACTTTCTTATTTTCCGTATTTATCTTTTGAAGTTATGAAATCTCCATCTTCTAATAGGTGTCAAAAATTTTGTTATATTTCATAAGATTTTTCCGAATTTTTTCAGATTCTACAAAGTTGGTGTTTTTATTTCAAGTTTTTAAATCATACCTCAGATACGCTGGGTCGAAAAATTCTGAAAAAAATTACGATTGCGTTTTTCGTCGTGTACTTTTATACAAAAAATTATCAAACCAATCTGAGACATAGAATCTTGATCGAGATGACATGGAATGCCCCATATATATCAAAAAGTAAATTCAGCAGTCGTCGTGCGGAATTTAAAGTAAAACGAATACTTCTATGACCATTGCTAATCGTCGAATAGATCCTAATCTTCTAATCACTATAACGTTATTTCTTCACACTTATTTTATTTATAATAATAACAACGTCTATCATACATTTAAAAAGCTCTAGATAATCGAGATGCGTATGAAAAATCTTTGGCTATTTAAATTCGAGTAAAAACTCTATAGGGATGACCATTTGACTGGAACGGTATGTAATTTCGACAATTTAAAACTCGCTGTGATCATCACCGGCTTCTATACCTTACCTATCTTAGTATCCTACAACCTAACAGCTCGTGCCGATCGAGAGAACAGGTTGGTGCCCGGTTCCAACGGCCTACCATCAAGATCCGAAGATTCGTCAAAGCGATACGCAGCCATTATTGCGATGCAATTATTATTAAACGTGATTACATTGTGCTCGTATAACAGTACACCTGACTCATACCCGGGGTTAAAAACAAGACAAATTCAAGGCAGCACGACGTCATTGATTTGATTGCATGTCAGCCCTCAGATCTTGATGATTTGTCGGTTGTTTGTTTCTTCTTTTCTTTTTTTATTTGTTTTTTTTTATTTTTGGACATTCTTTAGTCCGTGCTAAAAATTCATCTTTCACCATTGCAATAGACCCAAATTATTTTAATCAATCCGAAAACTAAAATATCTTATCAAATTGTGAGATCTAGAGAATCACCTCCGACCTTTCAGATGGAATTCTGAATTTTTTATCCGATGATATTTCGGGAACGAATCAACGGATTTTACTTTCAAACTTAGAACTGGTTAGATTTTCGATTTTATTGGTTCAGTATTTCTCGAGTTATTCAAAGAACAAAATAACTCGTTTAAAAAAAAATATTTTATTTGATTATATCTCGAGAGATGATTTTGTACTAATTCGATAAAATTCACTCCAATTTAAATCTATTTAAATTTCGGAATGAATTATTGCGGTAGATTTTGTGTTAGATCAAAAAAAAAAATCAAGTTTTTATTTCTTCTTTTTCTGAAATAAACTTTTTCTACTCATAGAAATTCTATTTTTTGGTATTGAGAAATTTTTACTTTTCCGAATTACCTGCGTGTCTATAACTAATCTCATTTTTACAATATTTCATAAAGATTGAATATAGTACAGAATTTATTATCATGAAAATAAAAACTTTGCCCCTTTATTATGCTGTTACCAAAATCCAAGTAACATGGATGTCAAAAATGATCCAAGTCTAATTTTATGGTAAAGAAGATGAGAACACGTTGAACGGAAGTGACGCCGTTCAAACACAAGTAGTATTTTAAGAGGCGAGTCATAGACGAATTTATCTGACTCAAAGCACCTCAGCCATTGACCTATCGTTACATTTCCTAAACACTTGTTAATTATCGTATTTATTTTACCAATCTGCGCAGGTTTAATTCCATTGTTTCAAGTTTTTTGGACTTAACACGTAGCTAGCTGTTGAATAAAATAAATCAAAAAAAAAAACATTAACATTATACTACAGCTGGCTTATTCCTCCTATACAAAAACTAATATGGATCTCGTCATACCAAGGACGATGTGAACTTAGTTTCCTAATCATCAAACTCATTAGAATTTTAAAAACGAAAATGGCAGAGGGTTTAATTTATCAATAATGATAATGTTCATACGGAAATGTCAAATCCAATTTAAAGTCTATTATCATTTTTACATACTATGATCAAACAAGTAACAATTACTCGGCTAAATTTTAACGGATAAATATAAATCTAAGTTGACTTATGAAAAGAGATCATTGGCAGTATTGAACGGTAAGATCAAAGCGATCGTGATTTGGCATTGTTGCTAATATATTTATTTGCAATCGGTACGATGACGCTATCATTAAGTTATTAATATTAATGTTTTGATTACCTCATACTCGCTAGTCGATACGTGGCTTTAACCACGCTTAGATCTTTAACGCAGTATCGTTGGATGATCACTAATCAAAATGATTTTTATTAAATGCTTTTTAATTTACAACATTTACAACGTATTTTATCTAACAATCAGCGAGAGGTATCATGACGATGTCATGAGTACGATCGTGTTAAAAGCAATGTCTCTGTGTATTATAGATCAAGGAACAAGTATACGATGGGGCTTTTGAATATACATTATATGGGTCAACCGATTCTATGAAAATTTTCGTTTCCTATTTTTTTGTGTGTGTGTGTTGTTGTTGTTTTTTTTTTTTTTTTCTTCTTTTTTTCTTTAATAAAATTCTCTAACGGTATAGTTACGTGGGGAATTCTCTAACGGTGAAATAGTTGGGTTAAAATTAAAGAATAAAAAGTCATTCAGATATCCACACGAAATTGATCGTCTAGTCTCTCGTGGGTCTTATTCGTGGTCATTTATTATTTCGTCATCATTTTTCGTCTCGATATAAATTCTTCGAGTTTAGTTTTTCGCGATATTTGTGGTCACGAGATTCTAAAACACCAGAGGCATTAAACATCTTGAATATAGGACATTTTCTAACCGTCAGAAATTCATATACGAAACCAAATTTCGATTCTGCACGCAAGAGATTCACAGTCGTGAAAACGAGTTAAAAAATAATAAAAATTACACAAATATTGATAAATGATTAAAGCTTGTAACAGGCGATGACCAATAGCTAGTGAAAGAAAAAAAAAAAACAAATAACTATTTTGCATAAATCCACCTGCTCGTTGAAAGGAGAGAATTTAATTCGGTGAAGATTCGAGCGTGTCACCGTGTCGACGGGAGGGTCAAGGCCCACACTGAGGTCAAGATTGTCTTGTCTTCCATAACTTTCCTGTATATTTTAACTTTAAACTCAACTGTCTGTCTCGTCACTGTCTTCATATCCTAAAAATTCTACGAATTGTATTTGGTAACCACCAGAAAGGTAACGGTTCACTATAAAGATACCACAAATCTGATCTCGAACTACGATCGTGGACTCCAAAGAGTCTGTCATTTGTTCCTGGCCAGTATCATCTATTCGGTAATCGGGATGAAATGAATCATTATGTCATCGTGTCACCTACAAGACACGTGCTGTTACCGGGTTAGTATTTATTGGTATAAAACGACCTTCGCAAGCAACGTAAACTTTTTAACAACTATTCCATTACATAAATAGCTCACAGTTCCTTATAGCTTTAAATGTACCGAGAGTGAGATGGCATCGTTTTCATATGAGCTGGTTAAACGAAGGATCCTTTTCTCGCACCTAAGTCAAAGGCGATTATTAAGTTGCGGGTTTATTTGCGAGAGAATATATGTATACATTCATTCGTAATTATATACCAGAGATTAATGTTGAATAACCATCAAATAGCTGCGTATTTCGTTGATATATACTGTAATGTGCCTAGTATAATGGAAATATCAATTATTTGTGAATTAAGGTTACCCATGTTGAATTATTGGTAGCCTCGATGTTCCCTCGACTTAATCCAAGACTCACGTCATTAGAGATTAATTGAAAAGTTATAGACAACGAACGCGAGTTGGTTACGATGAGCCAATCGCTAAGAGGACTATTATACGACGCGTGATCGGTAAATTTCGTCAAAACCGTTAACCTCAATTCTCGAAACAGGAGTCACTGCAGGCCGTTATATCAATTAATGTGTTCGTTCATTCGAGAAATACTCTGTCTTTAGCTGCCACCGTATTTCACGCGTTCAAAGATTCGTTTCGCTATCGAATATCTATAAATCTTTATCTCAAAACGGGCAGCATATATAAGCAATCGAGGGCACCCTTCCAATCAATTCATAATGATCATGAAATTTGGAAAAAATTCGCATTTATCGATATCATTTATCCAACGGAATAACAAATATCGAAGTTGACTCTTCCGTTAAAAAATCGTCTATAATTCAATTCGATTCTAATATTCGTTTAAATATATTGCTGATAATTCTTAGTATAACATATCGCTTATAATTTTGGCTATGAATCATGTAAGTATACATCTACTCGGTAAGTTTATCGTACAAATATCCGCATCGATCATATTTCTAACAACTATAAGGTGCAAGTTCGAATGATTTAACTAAAAATTAAAAATTACGTCCATAGTCAATTTAGAAATTTGATAACTGTCTCATGACAGAAATTCTTCCTGTCAATTTACAGGACGAATTTTAATCCTCGAACGAGTATCGGGATTTTTTTTTTTTAACCGTTAATTAAACTAGATTTATACGTCAGGATTATATTGTGTGAGTGAAGCCTTTGGTTTTGGTTTTAGTATAGCCGGAAATATCGTGTAGCAAGAATTTTTAGAGCCTCTGATGTACCTCGGATAATATCCAAAGTTCTCAGAGGGGCTGAAAATTTATGTTTGATAACGGTGTGAGGCGCCTTAATTGTCTCGTTTTTGCTTCCAACGCACCTTATGCACTTGTTACATAATTATAACATTCGGTGTGTTAAATAAGAATTAAAAATTTTTAAGTCGTAAATCGGCGAGTGGATATCCTTCAAAAATTTAATCGTAGACTTGGCCACTTCGATATACACGTCCTGTTGTGGATAGATTCGCAAAAGATTTGCACGTAAATAATTGCCGTCCTAAAATACTCGGAATGCGGTTAAAACTATTTCAATTAGAACTGCGAAAGATCTAGAGATATGCTTGCAATTAGCTCGTAGTTAAGACTCTGTGCCGCACTAATGTCTGTTAGAATGATTTTAGAAACGATTTAAAGAATTTATTTTATAATTAAAATTTCGAGCTCTGATTTTGGCAAAGCTGAAATGATTACTGGTGATTAATTAGGTAATTAAGTTACTCGATTTGTACGGTCGATTCTATCCAAACTACAGCCGTAACTCCATGCCGATTTAATTTAGAGAGAAAAAAAAAAAAAAAATAGTAAATTTCGATACATATGCGAAAATGTTGATTATCGGACGAGTGTGAAGTTTTTCGCCTTAGCGAAGCGAAGTTGACAATCACACGAGTAGAGAATCATCTTTCGCACGTATGTATCGAATCTTGTTCTTCGTTACAACGTGCGGAAAGTTGAATTATGTGCACGCGGAGAGGGCGCAAAATCGAACTTTGCGCCCGGCGTGTCGAAAAATAATAATCTCATAATGTTTTATTACAAATTTTCAAAGCTCGGATGTTTTTAGAATTTATTAATCGTCCCCTGTGAAAATAATAAGCATCGCTTTCAATTATAATGAAAAAAAACTTATTGCACAGATATATATGTCGATTTGGGAATAATTATATTTTTAAATAATAGAAAATCTTTTCAAATTTATTCCACGACAATAACGGCGTTTGTAATATCTTCTCTAATTATGATAGTCGATCGATGATTTTCAGTCGGATAAATTGTTACGGTCTGAAAAAATGTTGGATATATATTTCGGCATGTTGTAAGCATGCACGTGTATGAGCTTACGGCTTCTGTAAGTATAGCGTATGTATATAAGTAAGTGACTACGTGCTCTGACTTGTTGATTAATTGTAAGTAAAACATCGAGAATAAATGAGGAAGTGGTTATACCGAGTACGTGCAATGTTATTAAGCCGATATTTGAGTAGAAGTTAGTTTACTGCAGCTTTAATGCTGCGATAGTGGGGTGAACCGTTTAGTGTATTTGCCGAAAGTGATTTGAAATTTGAGTTAAAGTTATGTAATCCTAGAGTCTACAGGTATGTATGTACCTACTAGGAAATGCAATTCGTCATTGCAAGAACACTTACAAGGTTATCGAACCTCGTCTTCGAGGCTTTTAGAATTCTTTGTGATTCTTTGAGCTGATAAAACTCAGCTGGTGTCCGTGGGCTTTACGGAAATCTAAAATTTCTGTTATGGAATTGATCACGAGATAAATATATTTTGTAATTCCAACACATCGTGCCTCTGCTGCAGAACTCTATCGTTTGATCAAATTTAAATGTGAATCCGGTGGTATGATAAAACTTTTGAAAAATTCATTTATCTACGTCAATAAATGAACCTTGTGGTTTAAATATGGGTCTAGGTTTTCTTCGTTACTATATATATATACATATATGTATATAGTAGTTACACGATTGCTTGTATAAAACTTAATAAATCGATATGTTTTGTCATTGGTTAAAAGTGGCCATGCAAATTGGAAGATTGAGGATGTGTCATGGTACGTGCAAAGATTACAAACAACTTTATATGTGAGTATATGTACAAAATGAATCGATTGCCTCGAGAACACGGTGCAGATTATTATTTATACAAAACCATCAAGATCCTCATCTTCAATCTCACGCCGCAATTAGCGATAACGTCAGTTATGACTGTGCCGATAAACGGCAGGTGCACATATGGAATTTACGCTGATCATGAACTGTGAATGATTGTCCTGAAAAGTCTCACCTAGTTTGTTGATCGGGACAATCACGGATAATAAATTTAGTTTGCGTAAACCTGAATAGCCGCATACAATCTGCTGGACTCGGTAATAAATCTAAACGTCCTTGATCGGAGCTGGAAATCGGACCAAGGCGTCGATCCTGATCGTCAACCATAGAAAGACCAGCTAGGCTATAGGTACTCTTGTCACCAGGGACCAGATGTTGACACCCGGAGAATCACCTTTCCGTACTATGGACTCTTTAACGGGAAAACGACCTCTGCTGCGTTTCGTATTCACTTAGGTGAACCGTTTAGCGGTTACCATTATGGGATATCGAGTCTATATAACCATATCTGAACTATTCGTGGTAATTTACGATACTTGAGAATTTTTAGATCTAAAATACGATATCCACATTGATCTTTCATCAGTTTTGATACCAACTTACTTGTTTCATGTATAGTTTTCATGGTATAATGTTGAGATGGGTTGTTCGGCGGTAGGTGTCGAGTGACGCTAATTGTGAAGGTAACATTGAAAAGGTAGGAAGCGTCGCGGTGCGGTTTAGGGGCCTTATACCGCGTGGCCTCTTCTAGTACCTACGTAGCTAATTAAGTAACATTCTACCTTTACGAACGGGTGAAAAATATCCGATAATAGAATGGCTCGTTGATCCTAAGAATTTAATGTTACTTCATCACTTCTAGGTATGCTCAGACGCAGGAATCACTAAGAGCATGGCAAAAGATGATCGCTCCGGTCGCGGCAATCGATATCTACTCTCGATTGCGATAGATAGAAAATTGTACACTTTCAAAGCAGATTCCAGACCGGTGAACAGAAAGGTATAACGTTATGTTTGTATATCACCTATAAGTCTCGAATTTATCACAGCGTTGGTGTCCCCACCATAAAAATCAACGGTGCTATTAATACGAAGAGAATCTTGAAGGAATTTGATCTTGATCTTGCTTCCTATTCTGGTTCGAGACATCCTCTGTATAATAATTATGAACGTCCATTAACCGTTACTATTTCTAATGCATGAACACATCCGCTGTGCATGCGTTGGAGCCAGATAATGAAGACCCGCTTCTGAACGAATGAAGCTGAGGACACCAAAAATGCCTTTCGCAATTCCCATACCAATATTATAACATCCCGGACCGGTAAGATGGGTTTCATTTATTTAATTCCTCGTTATTTATCCAGGGCTCAACACTCGTCATTTCCGGTGTTCGCCCAACCATCCGGTCGAGTATGTACCTACCCAGTATAACGGGAGATTTTTACTAATTCACACGATTACCGAGCAAGAATTAGAGGGAATTTCATACCTCTTACTCACTTCAGTTTCCGGCTAAGAAGTCTCGTCATTTTATCTTCGATTATACGCCTCGTACTTCATTAAATTATAAAAAAATTAAAAAAAAATACAAAAATAAAGAATATAAAATAAAAACAACGCCGTTTCCTTCTCGGGGGGGGGGGGGGGGGGGGGGGGGGGGATAGAATTCATACAGACGTACAGATTGTAATTCGGATTAGAATAGTAAATCGCAAAATGTTCTTTTGTTTTTTGTTGCATTTAAAAATCCGCATTCACGAACCATGCGTATCCGTCTATCTATCCGTGACCAAATGAGCAATCGTTCGCAAATGAGTAGCCGCAATTATTGAGACTCGATGGAGCGAAAACGGAAACGATACTCTATACTTTTGTTTGATCTTTTTCGCAGCCATCTTCATCGTCACGGGTTGATGAATGGGCGGCGATAATTTCCGAGCCAATATTTGCGCGAGTTGTTGCGTTATTACTTCCTGCATATTGCAGAAGCGTTGCAGATTTCATAATAATTGTATATCGAAGAACAGGATCATAAGAAAGATGTGCCGATCTCGATATGGAAATCAAGACGTTATTTTCAATAGATTTAGGCCAAAAGGAATCTCAGAAGTTTTATTAGAGCGTATATACGGGTCATTAACTATTTCTTACACGCCTTTCGCGTTTCATCTTATCGACGTCAAGACTGTGGACCACCTGTGCCTAAATACCGAGGTTCAACAATCTCCTAAACATCGGTAGGAATCCACAATTAATAGATTTCACGCCCGTCTAAGCCTGTTCTCGATACAACCCGGTCTGCGGTTTCTGGGCGAGAATTTTTACCCACAAAAACTATTTCAACAATTAGATATATACCAGAGGAAATGCTTCGCTGCTCAGAGATGGAGCGACATCTGGTATCGATTCACGGTTTAAAGTGGCATGTTAGTCTGAAAAATTATAATTTATCGATTTTTCGGTTTTTATTTATTTTTTCCCATATCGTGTCTTTTCCAATTATTTTTACCCATCGTACTGAGCTATAAAATTTTACGAAAATGGACTTTGGGAGTATATATATTGTGTGAAACGATGCGTATTTAGATTAAGTGAACGATCATGCGTGGCCTGAAATAAAAAAAAAAATTAAAAACAAAAAGATCAGTCGAATACAGGCTAAAGGGACAGTGGAAAAAATCAAATCTGATTAAAAGTGTAGATATACAAGTGAGTGCTGCGAGCTCTTGGAATCAAATAAACATCTATTGGCCGTTCTTCTCGAAAGAAATTTTTTGATCTTGTTCATGCGATTTCGCCGGATTTATTCGACCCAGGACTTTAAAATTTGCAGATCTTTAGCTCATCATGTTTGACTATCGAGACATCCGCGTAAAAGTTAATTCGACCGATCAATTTGTAGAAAAAAAAGCAAAATAATAATAATTATAATTGTATTCGAAATTTTGATGCATCTTTAAAAACTCAATTATTCTAGGCTAAATCGAGTCTCTTAAATTTGTCGATTGATCGATCGATAGGCGCATTAATATACAACATTTAAACGATCTATTTGGTGGGGAAGTCTCCTACTGTCTTACTGCAGAGTTACAGTATCGAAGAACGAGACACGCGTTGGGATGTGTTGGTGAAAAATGGACTGGCAAACTTGTTATATTATTAAGAGAAAAGATAGCTGCCATTGGGTAAACGAAGAGTGAAACGAAGTTTTATGAACACTGAAAGTCAATCGGAATGAAATTCTGTGAACCTTGACTTTGAGTGCTAAGTGATTGCTGCAGTGGAGTGAATAATGGAGATATGTGACAAGAAGACTGACGTTTTTATCTTTATTAAGATAGCCCATGGCACCGTTCCTTCTCGAACAACGGTATCATAAAGCGATAACATCATCGATCACTAATAAATTATGAAAATATATCCAGGTCCATAACAGGACGTACAACGTTCCTAAAGGCTTTCAAGACTCAATTCGCCTTGGTCAGGACGTCGAGGATGCAGGCAGGCTGACGCACAGCGAGAATTTCGATTGTTGAAATCATTCCATCGATCGAAAACTTCAAATATTTAGTTTCAGTTCTTACGGAATAATATCAGCGATAAACGGGCCGAAGATATGACGCATTTAGTGACTATCGTTATAATTATGATGTATGAATAATTATCAAGAATTTCTGTGATAAGATCTGCATGTGAGGAAAAAATTAAATTGAAATTATAGTTGGTCAATGGTTTTGAATAATTACGAATCGTTTCAATCGTACAGAGAGTTTACTATCGATAGAATTTCAATCAGATTATACAAGATTCAGGTTAGAATGGTAATAAATTGTAAATTCCTTATTGTTATTCAATCAGCTCTAATGTTGACCAATTATATGACGTCCAAAGACAAGATTCAATTGAGGAAGTGCAGTTATTCGTGAATAATTTCTAATTGGCTATAATTATCCACGAATGCCAATGAGACTGAATTGGAAAATCTGAATCTGATGCTAATAAGTTCTAATGTGCACCGTTCAGATGCAGTCACGGATTCGTTTCGATAAGAAAATTTTTATCCAACACCAATAAGTTCGAACTGTGTTACCAAAAATTTAATCGTAATCATAATCAATACCAAAATGACTGTTTAGTTATTAGTTTCGTTGGAATTTCAATCAGTTTTAGATCAATATTCGATACGATTTACGACGATAAAGAATTGGGTTCTCTTCTCCGTTATATGCGTATATTGAGTGGGTTTCGAGAAGAAACTTGGAATAAAAAATAACTGAATAATTATAGTCTTATTCTGTCGTATTTGATATTTTGAAACGGGAAGCACGATTTATTACGATTAAAATTCGGTTTTAATCGGTTTTCATTAGCAGGAATACCATCCTCTTTAATTATTATAGTTCCACAAATGTTTACATGTCAAATTTACGTCATAATTCGATTGAATATGTTTATCAGATCGAGGTGGTAACATGTAAGTGAAAGAAATCTGAGTATAATTTATGAGCCCGTGCATAAGCAATGCAAACAGTAATTATCGTGTCGTTGATAGTGAGATCAAATAGAATTATTTCAAGAGATTTGAATACGAAGAAGCTGCGGCCCAGCTGTTTACCCAGCATAATGTAATCGAATATGTATTTTTGTATTTTTTTTTTTCAAACATCTTGTCTATACGTTCGAGCCTGAAATAATATCCGAATATCAAAATTCGTATGTAATAGATAATCGAAGAGTTCGTGACACCTTCGAACTTACACGTTGACCTACGCTCACTTTGGTTAGCAGAAGGTAACCAACCAGGTGGATAAAAAAAAAAAAAAAAGAAAAAAGAAAAATAAAAATATTCACTGTTTGTTCCTGGTTTTAAGAAGCTATAATTATTAATGCACGTGCCACGGTCTGTTTGCTATAACGATTGGACCAAACAGCGCATCGTGCAAATTGATGGACCCAAGTTCTGCCACTACAATCTTTGTAATTCATTCTTATTTGCTCTTGAGCGGGTAGCCGAAATGAAATAATCTGTTACGTGCACCACCTTGAAAAGCCCCCTCTTCAAGCTCACGATTACGATGGGTTTACGTTTCAACGTCGAGGTTGCAGTAGAACAAATGTTGAAACTCAATTTCTAAGATAAAGAAGAACATTCCTAAATTGTAAGAGACCAAAACTTGCATTCGATTTAATCGTGAAACTAAGAAAAAACCCTGTTTGAAATTTTCATGGGATTTAAAACCGAGACCGTTATACTTTGTCGGCGTTCATCCCTGATCTATGGCGTAATTTAATGTCACCAGTGTACTTGCCTTAAAACGAATGAAATTTACCACCAAAATAGGTATGAAGTTACAGCTAATTGAATATCTTGTTCATGACATGGTAAATTGCGCGGATGGATAAAACCGGCAGTTATAAATGGTGGGCAATTAAAAGCGTGCGGTTATAGTCGCAGATAGATATAGACAGTGATGTCCAGGTATGTTGAATTGCGTTAACCTTGCAAGGATGCAAACAAGGAGATGACCAGGTGCAGGAATCATTGTCCGATGACGTGAACATGTAGATTGGAGTACAGCTGACCAATGATTCTTGACAGGTTTAAATATATTTCAATTGGATATAAAAAACGCCATTGCATACATTGAGCTTACGCTGCATTATCGTTTATTGTTAATCGATGACTTATCCTCGTGTTAACCACTACTGACTAGTATATAGCTTAGCGATGATTAGTAATAAATACCTTCGGATCCGGGTGACGATTCAATCTCCCAGAGGCTTAATATCAAAGGAAACCACCTGCAAACACGATGATGTCGATCAACAACTTGTAACAACGGAATCCGAATGACGAATCGAAGACACTTGTAGTCATCAATAACTGTCAGATAATATAGTTCCACCTGCAGATGCTGCAGCAGCATTCGGACTCTGATAAAATGGGCAACCCTGAACAACAGATATGTGTTTCGTACGCAAGGATCAAACGCGGAAGCAATTCGGGATACTTGTTTGTTAGGGTATAGATGTTCTTTGGTAAAGAGTCAATAAGTTTGAAGAATAAAAAAAAAAAAAAATTGAAAAAAAGAAAAACAACAACTATCGAGAAAAAGATATAGTGTGAGTGAGATGTAGGTAAGATGATGGTAGTTTATTGGAAACGGAATTACAACTTCAGATATCCCATGCTGTAGATGGGTTCAGGGTTCACGGTTAGTGATGTCATCGTTCTGATGCCAACGTAAACTTCGGATGAGACCTTCGCACGTTTAGCTGGTACCTGTGCGTCAGGGTTCGGATAGATTATTGATTAATTTTAATAATTACCCGCCTGTCGACAGGAATTTTTTGAACATTTAACAGAAATCGTTGATGTCATGGCAGTGTTATTTTTCATTATTTCTTGCATGTACGGTCGTTGTATCCGATAAGTATTCGAATTACGTATTGAAGAGACTATTTTACTTACAAATCGTTTATAATAATAATAAAAAAAACAAAAAAAAACGTTATATAGAATCAAACTTTTAGCATTCGCCTGTTATGCCGCAGTTATTTATAGGCATTATGAACTGGGATAAGCACTTTCGATTTCAGATTTTTTTTACCTTCTTCTTTTTCTTCTTCTTCTTCTTCATCTTCTCACAATTTAAGTACGTAACGAAGATCCTACATCGAGGCAGGAACGATAACGTGTATATCTATGTCATTAACGCATGTTAATTCTCGATACGTCGTGACCTCACACACCGAGTATATGCATGGCTCAGCTTACAAGGAAAATGAGAAAATGCTTTCAACTTATCCAACCAGATAGAAACGGATAGTTACCCTACTGAAAGAAATCAATTGAAACCGATTGATCGGATGTTAATGGTAATAAATCGTGCTTTCTGTTTCGAAATATCAAATTTCGACAGAATAAGACTATAATTATTCAGTTATTTTTTATTCCAAGTTTCTTCTCGAAACCCACTCAATATACGCATATAACGGAGAAGAGAACCCAATTCTTTATCGTCGTAAATCGTATCGAATATTGATCTAAAACTGATTGAAATTCCAACGAAACTAATAACTAAACAGTCATTTTGGTATTGATTATGATTACGATTAAATTTTTGGTAACACAGTTCGAACTTATTGGTGTTGGATAAAAATTTTCTTATCGAAACGAATCCGTGACTGCATCTGAACGGTGCACATTAGAACTTATTAGCATCAGATTCAGATTTTCCAATTCAGTCTCATTGGCATTCGTGGATAATTATATCCAATTAGAAATTATTCACGAATAACTGCACTTCCTCAATTGAATCTTGTCTTTGGACGTCATATAATTGGTCAACATTAGAGCTGATTGAATAACAATAAAAAGTTTACAATTTACCACCATTCTACCCTGAAATTTGTATAATCTGATTGAAATACTATTGATAGAAGACTCTCTGTAAGATTAAAACGATTCAAAACTACTAAAAATCATTGAAATATAATTGTTTTTAATCACGTTGAATTGAATTTTTTCATCACCGTAAGCATGGCTTAAAAAGATTCGAGTATCGTTTTGTTGCTGAAGGGAATCGGGAACAGACAGCTGATGGAAAAACTAAGATTTATCACTTCCTTCGAGTATACTTGGTGTGGATTTACTTAGTGATTTGATTTAAATTACTTCTTATTCGACTACTGAAACATCGATTTCAGAATTCGATGATTAATTGGTCGGAACGAATGGCGAAAGCAATTAAAGTTCATGTACTTTTACACCCGGACTTGAATAATGGTAAGAAAATTCTGCTACCGATCAACCAGACTATTCTTACAATCAGAAAGCACCACTCGTTCCCAGGGGACCAATGATGCTCATGTGTTTTCAATAATAAGCCACGATCATGGATGGGAAGCTTTTCGATTTTACGGCCCCCATTAACCTCGGAACGTTTTGAAATGACCACTTATGGGAAGGTGTTGCTGTTTAATCGGCTTACGATGGTCACGGCGAGTATCCCTGTGCAGTATGTCGTGTCCGGAAGAGGGGCACTGCTTAAGATCGTTGCACGCCGATGCAATGCTGGAGAAGAGTCGAACAAACCAGGAGGTAAGAGTTAGACCAGCTGCTACGACCCACCAGCGTGGGCGACCCGTCCTTCCTTATAAGTCGAACCGTACCAGCTAATTCATCGCAAATAAACGTGCCTCTAACTAACTAGGCAACACTCGATCGCTGACCGGACTGCAGAAATCTGTCCGGTGTTGTTGAGGGCACCTTCTTGGTCGGTGACCACGCATGGCTGCCGGACCTCAGCCTTTGTGAATCTGGATTTGGATATAGGATCGATTTAAATCAGAACTGTAACGAATTATGATGATAAAAATTTATTATAGAACTCGATTTAATTCCACATATTATAGTCGATCGTTTCCGGGTCAATTTTACCCCATCCCTCGTGTCAGATGTACGTGAGTTGTTCACTGCAGAATACCGATTGATCAACAGTTTGAATTGTAGCACCTGTACTTCGGTACTGAACCTGACGATTACTAGAAACACGAAGGTTGAATCGGTTTCCGGGTGGATACTATAACCTTAGGTTAGATGGTACCAACTAATCATTTTCTTTGGGATTAATCTTCGGGTCATTGAATGCTGTGGATCTAACAATTTTAATAGGATTTCAAAGTAACAGCAACTCTCAGTTTCTTTGAAAAAGTGAGATCAGCCTTCCTACTTCCCTAATCTTTCTCACTCAAGTCAAATAATGCCACGAGCTATGATGGATTACGACGTAAATCCCTTCAGGCTATTAACATCGACCCTCGACGGTCCTGTGGATGTTTTCGAACTTGTAATTGATTGTCTAAATACTTACGATCCCAATGATTAGCCAGTGGTTATTGAAATGGAAAGTAAAGATTATAAAAAAAAAAGTTATAAATCTCTTCCCGTAGCCTCAGGGAAGGTCGCAAGATGTGAGCGTACTTAATTTTTGCTAAACTTTTGCATATAATCAAATTTAAATTTGATTAAAAAAAAAGAAAACAAATAAGAGAAAAAATTAAGCGAATAAAAACCACGGCGCCGGTATTATTCGATCATCGATCACAGGAAGGACCCGCTTACGCATTACCTACTTTCGAAATCATTCACTTATTATAATGACTTGTCTAGGTATTCATGGTACGTATTGATAATTACCCACCCCGGATAAATACAGCACGTGTCTAACATGTTCATTTGTTCTACTAAGTATTTATAAGTATCATTCCCTTTTCTATATACGCATGACCGAGCCACAAATAAGAGACAATTATCACTCGTTAGAAAGATATCTACGGTGGTAAACTAGACTGCATGGAGTTGTTGAGATGCGGTGAGGATAGATAGTTTGTCTCTAATTGGCTTACTCTGAGTACTGGTCTTAGTTTGAAAAGCAAATACTATAGATAGGGGAATATCGATATTTTATTTATTACGTATTTGCGTTCTGACTTTATACCATTTCCGGTTAGTTACCGAGAGTGGTGTTTCCCGGTTTTCTATATATATATTTGTAATTACTTATCCAATCGGCACGCCCAGCTACTACCCCGAAGCTCATTAGATGCATCTATAAGGAAGTATGCATGGAGATTTAATGCATACATGAATAATACAAGATATTCTGACTATGTGGTTACTTGACTTATCATCAGACAACTTGCAACATAGTTTTCTTACAATTCTTAGTAAAATCATTATCATATATTCAGTTACTTATATTATTTTTCAATTGGAGTAACTCGAAAACCATTCCTTATAGGTACCATACGTGTGCAAAAACATTCGACAGTAATTACCACGTACTAACCTACTGTGTTACTAAGTAAATTTACAAATTGCTAAATAATTTGTGAACGATTATTCTTCACTCAAGGATATTCTAATGGTGAAAAAAATAATAATAAAATAATAATAATAATAAATATACTGGCGTTGAAATTTAAGTATTAATTATTGTAAGAGATATATATATATATTTGCGCTAAGATTTATCAAATCATTTAATTAATAAACAAATCATTACGTCATCACGTCACCGTAGTTTGTCAGCTAACACAGCCTTATGGTTTATGGTTATATCGTCGTTCTATCTAATACTGTGAAAGGCTGGATCCCAATATGATATATTAGGTACGTACTTAGGCAATTTCTGTGCTAATAACTACATTAGAATAGAGTTAATAACAACCCGGAACATTAGGCGGAAATGTATAGGTATATTTCCTATCCTGAAGGAAATCTATGCGTTGTTATTTTTTTTTTATTTATTACGCGTTGTAAGGTAATCTTGGAATCACACCCGCTCATTACTCCTCGCGTACCTACATATGTATATGTATATACATAAATGGAATCACTCGTGATCTTGAGAGTTCTGGTCAAAGTAAGTATATGAAAAAGAAGTGTAAATCCAAGAGTAAGTACGGTAGCTTGAAATAAGAATAATTCCTAACTCCTCCCAGGTAAATCACAGTAGAATTCATGATCATACTGCAAGTCTTCGTCATTTTTGCAAAAAGCTGATGCAACGGGATGCTGGCTTGTAGGGTCACGGAGCGTTGTGAATCTTATATGTGAATCTCCGAGGGTATATATATCCCCCGCAAATTATGAGACTCCTAAAGTGTTTGCGGACATGCAATGTGAGACGGGGGTAAAAGCCACGTATGAAAGGAATAAGAAACTGAATGATCACATAGTACCGTAACAATAACTTATTATTATGAGAAAGAGAAATACTTGTATCACTATGCGATGCACATAATGAAGGTCAAGTCTCTTCCGTATTAAATTAAACACTAATATAATTGGCCTTGAAAATAAACAGCAGCATTATATCTTATACATACTTTGTTAATTTGTGAACAAGTATATTGCGTTGTCTATCATGCAATTCTATTTGTATATATATATATATATATATATATATATATATATATATATATATATATATATATATATATATATATATATATATATATATATATATATATATATATATATATATATATATATATATATATATATATATATATATATACACATATGGGGCATTCCATGCCATCTCGATCAAGATTCTACGTCGATGTCTCACATTGGTTTGATAATTTTTTGTATAAAAGTACACGACCAAAAACGCAATCGTAATTTTTTTCAGAATTTTTCGACCCAGCGTATCTGAAGTATGATTTAAAAACTTGAAATAAAAACACCCACTTTGTAAGATCTGGAAAAATTCAGAAAAATCCTATGAAATATAAGAAAATTTTTGATACCTATTAGAAGATGGAGATTTCATAACTTCAAAAGGTAAATACGGAAAATAAGAAATTAAAAAATTATTATTATTCCATTGCATTTTTGACATCAGATTGAACATAAAAGCTCTCTATGATATGGCCCGAAAAATGTCTATTTAGAGAGTTACAGGGAATCAAAAATATCAGGATAATATTAAAAAATATAAATTTGTAAATATAAATATTATCCTGATATTTTTGATTCCCCGTAACTCTCTAAATAGACATTTTTTGGGCCATATCATGAAGAGCTTTTTTGTTCATTCAGATGTCAAAAATGCAATGAAATTATAATAATTTTTTACTTTCTTATCTTCCGTATTTATCTTTTGAAGTTATGAAATCTCCATCTTCTAATATGTGTCAAAAGTTTTGTTATATTTCATCAGATTTTTCTGAATTTTTCCAGATCTTACAAAGTGGGTGTTTTTATTTCAAGTTTTTAAATCATACTTCAGATACGCTGGGTCGAAAAATTCTGAAAAAAATTACGATTGCGTTTTTGGTCGTGTACTTTTATACAAAAAATTATCAAACCAGTCTGAGACATCGACGTAGAATCTTGATCGAGATGGCATGGAATGCCCCATATATAGAATTTTAATATCAATTACCATTTTCTCTTTAAAGAAAATCCATTCTGCATCAGCTTGCAATGTTTCGACTTTCATTGTGGAATGAATAAGCGTGTTTATTTTTAGATAGTGACCAGGTAGTAAGCTGGCTGCTTTTTGATTGGAATAATTTCAACGATATTTGCGTTAACGATATACCTACGATATGACGTTACAACAGCTGTGTTAATATAACTGATCGTGAGATAATGAGACACGAATCAACAAATAAAAAGAGAAAAGTAAAAAAAGACCTTGAAAATTACTTTTGAACTAAAATCAAACGAAACAACAAATAGTGGTGAAGAATCGTTGTTAATTTATTATTTGTTGAAAAGACTGTTGCTTCATACTTCAGACAGTGATATTAACTTCGCGTTGACCTGACTCCATTAATTGAGACATTAGGCACAAGGATGATGATCAAATGCAGAGAATACGATCCTACTAGGTCGTTGAAGGTTTATTAGGCCAAGTACTCTAGCCAATAATGTTTTTCAGAAGAATTTGCTGCAAATACGAATAGTATTTACATTATTGCTAGTAGATTTAAAACTAGGAAGAGAGAGCGACATTATGAGGTTGAGGTAGAAGAAAGAAACCGGGAAAAAAACAACCTTGCGGCAACGGTTATTAAGGCAACATCCCAGAACAGCCAATTTTGAAGCAAATTTAAGGGCCTCACTTAAAACAACCCTATATTTATAATATTTTTACATTTACTTCCTGAATATTTAACTAAGCATATAGACCGTATATGTATGTAACATCCATCAATTTCAACTTTACGACTCTACGCAATCTTCATTCCTGAAATTGTGACGAGTTCTTCTTTCACACTACTTAATTTTGTATCTGACAGTCTTGATCGTTGAAATTTCCAAAGCCTTTATTTAGGGAAGGTTTATGAGACAACGAATTGATGCATTGATCCCAATATCGGATATCTTCTAGATCAAGATTTTATCTATAAAATCACGTATTCAAAATATAAAAGAAAAAAAAAACTTGACAAATCAGTCCCTCTTTTAGTTGGACAGCTCGGATATCTTGTTAATTTCGGCTAGTGCAGTATTACGCGAAAACGGTTACACCTACAATATTGTGCTTTGGTATGCTTGTTCACTATCACTTTATTCATGGAATGGACTAACAATTTGTGGAATTTTTTTTTGTTTCTAAGTTTACTTTTCCACTCATCAACGAACTGACAAAAACTAGAAAAGTATGACTTGATGCCGATATTCTTAGTCCGTTACACGTTTTATTCCGGATCGCTAGCTGGTCTGCGCAACCCTGCACAAAGCACATATGCCAAGTTATTGGAGATCTGGCTAAATAACGGTTAGATTAATCGAATCGAAAATTTTGAATACATGATTTTAGAAAGAAATTGTTAACCAAAAACATACTTTATATTGAGATCAATAGACAAATTCATTCCCGCATAAATCCTTTGTAAATATAAGACCATTGAAAATTTCATTTGAATTAAGGTTTATATATATATAATCCCATAATTTGCCTTCATTCGTCCGGTTACGATCTGAATTGGACTTGAATTATTCCGGCTTACAGTACCTCGATAAAATTAGAGTAAAAGTTGGTAAAATAATTTTGTGATCGGACTATATTCGTCCGGAAGATAAATGAATACCATAATACCATCAGAAATTTGATTACCAACTTGAACCCCAACGTTCATAAAATCGTCTAGTGTCAACATTCCCGTCTCTGATTGGATTCTTATGAGATCCCCTTCACGTGGAATTTCTGGAACCCCAACCCGAGGGCGTTTTGAGGACGTCAATTGACGTAGACCATCTCGTCGACTGCCATGTCAGCGGAATAGGTAAGATGATGAAGGCGCTGAATAAGCGAACTCCAGATTCAATTTGCCGGTGAATTTTTTTTTTTCTTTTTTTCTGGCATAATCTCCTCGTACCTACAGTATACAGCTGGTGATCCCGTCCAGACCTGAGCCGTTGATAGCAGGGTGTTGCACAGCCGATGATCCGGAGAGGTCTCGCGCGCGGACAAGCCCTGGGGCTATATCAGCGGTCGACGCACGCGATCTGCACTACATCTGCACCGACGCATCTGTGGAAACAGCACTTCAGCGTTATACTAAGACTTCATGAAATTAGCATGAGAAATTTTATCCTCCGGTTGGTTGGCCAGCTCGTTTATATGCCCAGAGTGGGTACCTGCGCATATACATACATGTGTATAGATATGTTGGTTACAGGCTTACAACGGAATTTTATAACTTTTAATTACATAGCTTTACCACAGGGCGCTGTGAACGAGTATAAAACAATTTTCTATACCAAGTTGAGCCCCGTTAATCGTTAGAGTATATATAAACCTGTTGGTATCGTGGCTGTATAAGATCTATGTGCGTAATCCTAGGTCAGGAGAGTATCGCGATTATATAGAAAGATATTTGATGAGTCTTTCAATTATTTAGGAATCATGCCCTACCGTACTTGAGTTTTTCTGTTGTATAATCGATCAATGTCGACTGTAAGAACATTTATATATACATATATATATTTTTTTTGTCTCTATAGCCAGTAAGGGAACCTACACGATTTGGACGTCAGGTTCATAAACGACTATATACCACCGTCATGACTTTTCTATCGATTAGTTACACGTTCGTAGCACGTGCAATCATTTTTCAATGACGCGAACGAGGCTCTCTACATCAATGCACTTTTGATTCATCGAGAATTTTACAGATAGATATGGATTTGATTTTCGAAGAATGAAGAATTCTCTGCCAAAAAATTTGTGGATTTTCTTTTTTACGTGGAATGTGAATCTGTGATATTCATCTTGTTGAGAAAAAGTTGATGATGATAATTTGAGAATAATTTTATCGATAGTCAATGAAAGAATTTTGTTTTAAAATATGTAGACAGGTGACTAAGCCACGAAGAAAATTTGTCGAATCAATTGAAAAACGGATATGTCAAGGCTGTGCGTCTTTCGATACGCAATAATATTTCTCATCACTCATCAGTATGCGAGATCGGTACGCAGTGGGATCGGCGAGTAAGGCGAATCGTAGCTGGGTTTACTGTTTGGCTAGGTTGTATATCGCCTCTATCTACGATCTGGTCTCTCCTTTGGGTCTCTCCTTCTGGTCTCTCCTACGGACGGATGCTTGGTTAGAGAAGAGATCTAAGGAGGAGCTTTGCCTCGATGCCGAGTTAAGAAATAAAGAAGAAAAGAAAGAAAGAAAGAAAGAAATAAGAACCAGCAGTAGCTAGCGACCGGTGGAACCCGACTTTACATCAGTAGCTATAGGATTCACTTTGGAATGTGCATTGGACGATCGTATGTCCCTCTGTCCGTGTATCTATCCATTCTGTATTGCTACCATTCACTTCACTTTACTTTACTTCGTATTATTTTACTTCGCCAGATTTTCCAGCCCCGAAGTTACTTCGCGTTACAATATTTTCTACGAACTTCAATCCGTCATCAAATTCAAATGTCGACTTTGTACTTAATTAGGGATATGATCGACAGTGGTGCGGAGGTATTGTATTAACTTTTGTTTTTTCTTTTTTTTTTAAAGGAACTTGGAATTTTCGCTATTTAATGGAATGCGAATTGCTGGCTAAGATTAAGTTTCGCTTGGCGCCGGGTAACTTTTACTTCTGCAAGAATAAATACGGTTTTGTCAGGATTCTTCTTGAGGAATGAACGCGAGGCGAAAAACCAGGCGCCATTATCTTCAGGATGCGAAGCTCTGCCGCAAAGCTGCATCAGTGTACAAGAGGCTGTTAGTTTGAGGAACCAGCGTGTAACAGCTGAAGTTTCAGACGGAAGATTTACGGCATCGACCAGTGAGTATTTTGGGTGAATTCACCGGGCTTTTTTACCCTTCAAACTTGTATCAATTAGCAGTTACAAGGAACCTCTATCCCAGGGTCTTCGGGGCGCATGGTGGAACGCGTCCTCAAGCCTCAAACATATGGTGGAAAAAGTCGTCCCTCACGCAATGCTGCACTGGTGTCGTCCAGGTTTGTTGCTCTAACGGCAACGGTCATCAAAAAAGGTGGCTGTCCAAAGTACGTATTAAATATTTAGGAGCTGAGATGGTCGACAAAAATGAAAACATAATAAAAATCAAATATAAAAAGAGTCTCAAGAATTAGAAGGGTCATATTCTTGGTTGGTATAAGGTATAAAGATCATAATCGACCAATAAGAAGTCAAAATTTTTTTTTTTTTACCAACGACCTTTTGATCGCCGTTATTATTCATCAAGACCTTTTCGCCGTTCTACTGCAAGGGTCAAATTTTAAAAGTTTCTATGGTCTGCATGGTGGCCCGCAAACTGTCGTCGTAAACATTGCGTAAGCCAATCTTTATGAGAGTCTTGAATAATTTTCTCGTTTAACCTTTAGCCGAGCAATTTACGATCATGATTTCTATTCTAAGGAAGGTATAAAATTCTGTACGATTTCGAGGAACCCTAAACAGCGGTGTCATCTCCGCTCATCAATCCACCCTCGTAAGAGTATTTTAGCTTTAAAATACCATAAAAAATTTAAGTAGCAAATGAATACGTCGAAAAATGATAACTGAAAGAATTTTTACAAGATCATGATAGATATTTGCTAACTAATTTGTTAATAGAAGGAAATTAAACACAGTCGAAGAACGCGATCGTTGCACGTTTTGCCAATCGTACTAGTTTTCTTGAAAGACATTATAGCCGATAGGTATTCGTAATAGTAAGTAGGTAGGTAGGTATACTGTAAGCAAAGTATTTCAGTTTCTCGAGCAATTAGCGAGGCATTCATGGAACGCCTACGACGTGGTAGGGCCGTGGAAAGTTTCCGATCGTCTGGTACGATAGAAAATAAATTAGAACCAAGGAACTCGAAGAATGAAGAGGGACAATAAAACGGAAAAGATTAGGCGTTGAAACGGTGGAATAAAGATTAAAAACTATTTTTTACCTTGATATTACAATAACTAAAATCTGGTGATAAAGTATACTTGAACAATAAATTGGCAGAGATTCCGAGAAGGTAGACACATGGTATTTCATATCTTTGTTTTTTTTTTTTGTTTTTTTTTTTACTGAAAATGAGATAAAAAGAAAAAGAATTACAAGTTGCGGTGGCAAATCAACATCAGCAGTCGACCTGGACAGCTTCAGCCTTTTCTATACAAACTGGCCGGATCATCTTTTACGGTGATTTAAGAGAAACGTGGTTAGGTATAGAACGTAGCTAGTCGTGGTAATCAGTCCAGAGATCCGAGGATTCTGAAACGATCGACCTTGAACCGGTCTACGACCTTCATTTCTGATCACGCCGCGAGATTTTAATCGCAGGATGTTATGTATCCTTCACGTTTTTTTTTATTTTGTTGTTTTGTGTTTTTTTTTTGTTTTTTAACAAACCACGTGATATACCATCTCACGTCTTGTAAGATCAAACACCTAGGTATATACATATACGAATATTTGCTAATATATAATTTTATATCGCGAATATCTACACTTACCTAGCATCATGCTTAGGGATGATGCAGTAAAATGGTGTACTGCAGTAGTGCAACGACGTTGTTGTTCTTTCTCATCCGAGCGTAGTGTACTTACAAGGTCGTTATCAAAGAAGAAGAAGAAGAGAGGTCATTGGCACGAGTTGGCGTTGTGCAACGGTCACGCCGGATCTTGGCGTCTTCTTTATCTCATTACTTTTAAACTTTTTATTTCTATTTCTTTTATCTCGAGAAATCGATGCAACGTCGGGTCTGTAGGCGGTGGAACGAACGAGAACTTGTATCTATATGTACTCGAGGAGTTTGCGACAAGCTAAGAACTCCAGATAACCGCATTCACGAGCAAGAATAAGAAAAATAAAAAAAATAAAAATAAAAAAAAAAAGATATTTGCAAATTTCAAAATGGCTAAACCATTTCATCTTACCCGTTTGCAGATTTTAGATATCTCGTACGACCCAAGCATACCTCAGATTAAAGATGGGATGATTAGACCTTGGGATTTGACTTATATTGACTTTACAGGTAATTACAATTGTCAATATCGTCATGTACGCTGCACTACTGCTAATCATGAATCGGTTGAAACCCATTAGCGTTTATTTTATGAGAAAATCGATTCCGACGCGTGTCCAATTTCATTCGTTACACCGGGCTGTAAATATCTACATACGATTCTATCGCTTGCTTGCTTACTTCTCATAAACTCTGAAGATTAAAACGGGGATTACGTCATCGAATAATGGCGCCACTGAAGACTAGATATATCGAACCTGTAATAGATTATCGAGCCAAGCAATTGCCATAAATTTTATTCTTGATATACGTTTTTTCAAAATTATTTTCTCTTCCTTTTCTTACTTATAATTCACTTTTTTTATTATTCAAATTCAAATTTATAGACTTATAATTCAGATTTTCATCGATTTATGATCCCGATATTGCTTTAGATCATTATTATATAAGAAACTCAGAAAGTCTAAGAATTTCGAAAATTTACTTGGAGGCCACGATGCTCTATGAGTGAATTTCAAGTTTCGAAGTTTTGAACCTTCCCTGTTTTTCAATTTAAAGATTTTTACATCGACTATGCAGACTTTTGGGGGAATCCCCTTTCCAAAGACTATGATTCGCTAATTTTAAAATTCTGATAATTTTTTAACGTTTTGAACTTCCGAGATTCGGAACTTGAACCTTGCCCTATTATTATTCAATAGGTGACTCTCACACTTCTTCACAGATTTTTGCATTCCATTTTTTTCAGATCGAAAATAAATAGGACCGTGACCAAAGATCATGAGTGATTAGTTGCAGCCACAAATATAAGAAGAGGTGCTTACACCCCTTGACACGAATACTCGTCGCACATGTCCTGCAAATGTTTGAGTCAAACAGAGACTTTGCCGGACCCTGGCCCAGATGCGTTCTCAAACAACCGACGTTTGAAAGAGACGTATGCATGTACGTATATACGCCCACGAAACTCAACCCAGGCTTAACCATATCCTCGACTTCAGGACTAACGATATAAATCCTGATGAAAATAATTTCCGTCAATCTTAATTTTGACCATAACTGACGAAAAGGAACAACAACAACAACAACGAAAAAAATCGTCAATAAATAAACGACCACCAAACTGAATGGTGCCTAAAAATCCGGACGAAAGAATCTGAAGGCTGCAGTTCAATGGAGCTTGCTGCCCATTAATTGGTTCTACAAACCCCTGCAGACCATCGTCGTAAATTCCTTACTGCCTTTGGCAGTAGTGCAATTTTTGGGGTCTCACGTAACAGCTAGTGAAAGATTTAGTGTCAGGAACTGGAAGGAGAGATGAGATTTTCAGAGAAAAGTCTGAAAGGAACGCGACAATAAGAAGGAAGTCGTCGAGGTTTGCTTCGGTTAGCAAAGGAAGTTAAATGTACCGCATGGTCAACGGTGATTAGCAGAATCATTGACGTGGAACCTTACAGTCTGCTCCCTATAGGAGTAGACTTATTTATTTTATTTATTTTTCGTGTTTCTTTGCTTCTCTTTCTTTCTCTCTCTCTCTCTCTCTTTGTCTTTCTCTTTCTCTCTCAACAGATCGGTTGTGTAAGATCGATTTTTTCCGTTAGCTAACAAGATTCATATCGAAACTTAACAGACACAATGTGACTACTGTAGACAGCCGGAAGGTCGATCGATTCTCTATAATACTTATAACCATCTATCTATGCATTTTTGTGCAAAAGGACTTTCATCGTCTTACGTCATTCAATTATAAAACAATCAAGTACAACATACGCGGTACAGGATCCACGCGAGTCATCCATGGAATTAAATAACAAGAGATGATGACATACCCTCAGATATATAAGTGCCATGGTCGAATGATCCGTGAACAATAAAGTACCAAACGGTACAAATATTCATCATTGATGAACAAAAAAAATATATCAAAGAAACGGAAGTCAATTCTTGTTGACGCACTTTAAACGGGTGGATGTGGAGGGTGTAAATTGTTTTTTTTTTTTTTTTAATCATATTATCGGTTCAAGAGGTTAACGGACTGGAAGTAAGCAGTGTCTGAAGTAATTTGTCAAATGTCGTTTTGTTCCTTTCCTCTATATCCGTGGCCCTAAAAAAAGCCTCGTCATTTTTATCGGTACCCATCTATTCGTGCAATCTCACTTTCCGGCCGACGAGGCGTGTCGGGTGATATATGTATACGTACAGTAGTTGACTACTTGCCGGTAAATTTCCAATTAAAACTTTTTTGCCAACCAGTTTATCATATCCGTCTATTAATCACAGGGTTTTAGCTACCTCTTCGCTTACCGGCTACCAATTAATATCAAACGACCCGTATCTGTGTAAAAGCTCGATTAAAGTGATCCACTATACGATTTAGTATACTCAACTATATATAAACCAAAAAACCACTCAAGCGGTATCGTCAAAAAATTTCGCTACGCCATTCTGTTGCTTCGGTTAAAAATAAAAAAAAAAAAAATTAAAAAAATAAAAAAAAAAGTAAATGAAAATAAAAATCTAGCCACAAAATGAAATTTCATCGGGTTTTTAACTTCCGGCTTCCGAGACGAGCAACATATATACGGTATAAAATTTAAGATCAATCATCTAAATATCATCGCTCGCTAAATATCAAGATGGATATAATTAGGTTCTTTGACCTTTTACATCGAGCACTTAGGCGCAGGAGCATTTGGTCCATCTTTTTTTTATTTTGTTTTTTTATACGACTAAGGTTATAATGGCTATGATATTTTCCGTTGCGTGCATTCTGATGATAGATGCATGCCACAAATTACGAGGTTTAACTCCCGTGAATATTATGGTGAAACAGGCCATTGACATTAGGGTTTAGTTAAGGCGATTCACCTGTACAATGCGAGGCTCTAATCTCTCGAAAGTTGAATATACCTCGCGGGTTTCATAGTTATGTGGAAACAGCAGCCGAATAATTTTTATGTACCTAAGTTGAATTTAGGTTTACGTAAGAATAAAAATTCCCCATATCTTAGGATAATTATTAATAATTCATTACCAATCGAGAGTGAAATTCATTAGTGGTTAATATTCTGAATAAATATACTCGCGCTGCTGCAATGCGTTGGCTAATTGGAGTGCAATGTGCACATTGTGTAATTTCCTGTTTAAAATCAAGATAAAATAAATGAAATAAAATAGGATAGCTTTTAGCTCACGGTAAAGCTCACCTATATTCATACTAAGATATGCTATCTTATTGAGGAGAAAATTTAACAGTTTTCGTTGCAGTGTAATGAGATAAAAAGCTTTATTGATCTGACAAGGGCACTTAAGTAGACTTGTGTACGAGACTCGCGAGCCTACGAAGCTTGTTCGTTGTAATTACCGCTAACAATCTTCTCGTTATTCTAGGCAGAACTTTTTATTTAATTTATTTTTACTCGCCAAGGTCAACAATCCTCATAGTCACTGTGCGCACGCGGATAATCACGCTCCAAGGAACTCCGAATTAATAAAATAATTATTCTATGTATATGTTTACGTATAGATAAGTCTATGCAAAGAAGCAACACTTGCCTATGTCAGCAGAAATTTTAGAAAAAAAATATATATGTATGGGGAATTCCATCCCAAATGTATAAACCCGTGAGCCTCACTCTCTCGGATTTCGCTCATTATTTTTTCTATGATTGATCTCAGTCTAAAAGGCACCCTCAATTTTTTCAGATTTTTCAAAATAGCCCTCGTTTTTATTTTTCTTGTTTTTACCAAAACAAAAACGCCATTTTTTTAAAATCTGAAAAAATTCATAAAAATCTGTGACTATATGCTAGAATTTTTGAGCTATCACTCAAAGTGGGAAGATTTTTACTTCCTATGTTTTACACGCCTTCAATGCTGGAAAAATGTCTAAAAATTCGGGAGGAGTGTGAACTCACTTTTGGTAGATACTGGAATACTTTGGTAACCAAAACAGAATTTTAGAGAGATTGGTTACCAAAGTATTCGAGTATCTGCCCAAAGTGAGTTCATAATGCTCGGGAATTTTTAGGAATTTTTCTAGCATTGAAGGCGTGTAAAACATAGGAAATAAAAATCTGCCCACTTTGAGTGATAGCTCGAAAAATTCTAGCATATAATCACGGATTTTCGTGAATTTTTTCAGATTTTAGAAAAATGGCTTTTTTCTTTAGGTAAAAACGAATAAAATAAAAATGAGGACTGTTTTGAAAAATCTGAAAAAAATTGAGGGTGCCCTTCAGACTGAGAGCAATCATAGAAAAAATTATGAGCAAAATCCGAGAGGTTGAGGGTCACGGGTTCATACATACCTACCTATAATAATGATTCAGAAATTCATCAATTTCCTGCGTTTGAGGAAACCAGAAGTGTCTGAAATTTCGAATTATTCGATTTTCGGATATTTATAGAACTGTTATGGATATCAGCTTGAAATTTTAACGGCATTGAAAGAAGAACAAACAAATTACCTTAACGCATTATTTGAATCTTAAAGTGGACGAAAAATAAAATCTGTTTTTAATTTTCTAATAAAAACCTCAAATTTTTCTAAATTTTTGGTCTTTTTTTTTTCAACGCTACTTTATTTATTTTCTTCGACTCACGGATTATGGTCTCTAAAACGATTTTTAAAAAGTATAGGTATAAAATGTGGAGTTTAAAAATTTCTCTACCTATCATACCTACATAATAATATACAATAACGAATATATTGTGACGTGGGTAAATATTATTAGCCGTGAATCGAATCGATCAATCTAAACGTCCGAGAATAAACGCGTGGTCCAGAGACTGCACCCAGACCTCCGCGTAGAATGAAACCACTCGCTAGGTAGGAGGTCCAGAACGTATTTCTTGAATAGCGTTTGCCCTATGTCTTGGCCATGTCTCGCCACTGAATCCGCGACCCACTCGAAGTGAAGGTTAATCCACAGTTAGAAATTTTTTCGAATAAGATGATCGTGACCTATGTTAATCGAATCGATAGAAAGTGAATGATTGGTAGAATAAATGTCAATTGACAAACTGATTTTTAATCATTTATTATTCTGGGCATGTTGGACAGGGATTTGGATATCTTATATCAGTTTGTAATTACGAGACCGTGAATAGCGGTTGTTAAGCGTGAACTAAGCTTAATACTGTGTAGGAAAGCGAGAGTCGCTGTCCAACTCGGGCGACAACATTATTATTCTGGGGTGTCGGAGCTCTTGAGACTATGAAGTCGTTAAAACCGCCGGACTTCATGACCATCGCCGTTAAACCAGGTCGTTAAATGACTATATCAGAATAAGTTTACGTTTTGTTGAACAAACATGTTGTTACATACGTTATAGTGTGCATAAATGTGTAAATGGGTAAAGGTGAGGGGAACGAATCAATGTATAAATAATAAAGTAGGAGTAAGGATTTTATCTCGTTCATGTCGTACCTATGGCAGAGTTTATCGACACCTTGAAAGACGGTCGCGAAGTATGAAAATTTTTATATTTCAATTATATCAGTTTATTGTCACCAGATAACGGCTTGGCGTGCCGGAAGTGCATAAACGAACGTGGAAAATCGCAGAACTTCACCGCGTTAACAGCGTAATAATTTTAAAATAATAGGAGGTACCATAAATCCGACGTGCCGCGTCCCGACGCCAAGGAATTCCGTAACTTGATACGGATATTCCAAAGGCTAGCTGGCTGCACGATCACCACTTGTATATATTGTATACTGGTAACACCTATCTGCAGTGGGCTTGAGATTAAAATGGCATTGAGGAAACGCAGGTACCGTGTCAAAGACCGCGAGGTCATTGAAACAAATGAATCCACCTATAATCCCGATTAGAAAATAAAAATATCGTCCATCAGGATATATTAAACTGGATGACGACGACTTTCTTCCTCCACTCATATCACATATTGTACCTACATTGTATGTATGTATGTATGCATGTATGTACATACGAATCTATCGCGTCCATCAAAAGGCTAGCGAGTAATCGAGTGTCTTGTCGTTTGAACAAGTTTAAATAGATCATATATGAGGTCGAGATTTTCACTTCCGGTTACATGAAATGGTTAGTTAATAATATCCTTTCAAATAATTTCTATAACACTTTGAACAAATATTATATTTACTCAGTTCTTTCACACCTGATTATTTCTATCTCTGTACACATAATTGCAAATTATTCAAAATTTATGGACTTTGCCTTACATAGATTTAGTCTAATGAATGAAAAAAAAAAAAAAATGGTTATCCTACGGTACAGGTTTGCATAAATCATCGAAATGTTTTGAAATTTTAAGGGAGCATCTCGACATGATGTCATTCTGGAGCAAACAAATAGTAGATAGAGATGATGCTATGAACACACAACACACTTATTTAACTTCCCGCAATGAAAATTGAAAATTTTCATAAAAACAGGAAGTTATTGGTTTCGGTCCGATTTTCGAAAATCGAGCTTTCATCAGATCTCGACGTTTTGAGGTCCTAGGAAGCTATTCTGATTATTTTTGGATGGACGTCCGTATGTGTGTGTGTGTGTGTGTGTAAACAAATTTTTTGTCGTACGATATCTTTAGCACGAATCGACCGATTGGAATGGTTCTTACGGTGATCGAAAAGGTTTATCAAAATCTAGATCTGATTAGATTTTGGAGTCGATCGGTCGAGTAGTTTCAAAGTTATTTGAGAAATAAAAATCAAAAAACAATTTTTTTTTCGTGTTTTTAGCGCATAACTCCTAAACTGTCCGTGCGATTGGTCTCAAAACTTAATCAGACTTAGGTCTTGGATAGCCCTTTCGATCGCCGCAAGACTCATCAAAATCAAACGATTGGTTCAAAAGATATTGCACGACAAAAATTTCTCGTTTTGTTGTACGATATCTTTGGAACGAATTAATCGATTTGAATGATTCTTGCGGCGATCGAAAGGGTCATCAAGACTTAGATCTGATTAGATTTTGGAATCAATCGGTCGAGTAGTTTCAAAGTTATTCGAAGAATAGAAATTGAATAAAAAAAGATTTGTATAGGGAAAACTAATTATACTTATAACCTTCTTTAATTTATTATAAACACAATAGTATCAATTAATTGTAACGTATTTAACACAGCGGGAAGTTTTCGGGTTGGCCCACAGGTCAACCGGTTTCCTGATTTTTTTCTCTCAATGTTTACAAAAAAACTCTATTCAAAATCGAATATTTTTTTACACAAAAATTAGATTCATCGAACGTCACTAGTTTTCCTAAAAATTTGTTAAAGTTTTGCGACAACCGTTATTTTTTTTTTTCTCGGTGCTATAAATGACTCTAATGAGAACAACCTAATCGACAGAATATTTCTTCAAAGAATAATTATCAGGGATTTATATACAAATTGAATTACAAAATAAAAACATCATATACCGTTTACAGTTAAAAAAAAAAAAAAAATTGCGCAAGTTAATGTACACCTATGTACAGCTACGTATACAATTCCAGAGATTCTAATTACAAGTACCTATACTGCTGCAGGTACTTATGGTGGATGTCGTCGAGTCCAGATAGCAAGCAAACTATATACTGCAGTGAAAAGTTCGTTAGCTAGATGAGAAGACGGAGATCGCAAGATAAGTTGCTGAGGGCCAACCATATAAGTAAACAAAGGTAGTTCTCAGTTTCTCACACGTGTGTGACAATGAACTTGGAAGTCTCTGCCACGCGACGTTATGCGGCGAAGATCTTGACTTTGTATATACGGACGGTAAAAGTAGTCATCGCGCCCATCATCGCGTGTACCGTTTCAAATTTAATGAAGAATTTGGAGAATCGTATTGATTGGATATTAATCGACAGATCTAAGTCTGACATCGAGGCTGAAAACTTTCACACCACACCATCCAGTGATGGGTCCCCTTCAAGAGAGCGCCCTATCGATGTTGCGAAATCCGTAATGGATGCACGATATCATGAAATTGTGATACGTTTCAGAGGGTTTCATCGAGTTTCTATCATCAGTGTAGATTTTATCGATGGTGTTGATGTCGTTTTAGCAAACGCATCAACAAATCGATTACAAATCGATAGTTACCGAATAACGATATTCCGAATGCACAAGAGTTGACACCGTTAACCCATCAAGTTTCGATATTGAAATATCTGTTCACTCAACGCATTACACAAATGTCAAGACATTCGATTTAATCCGAAATAGTTAATCTTCGATCTGGATAAAACGTGTCAGATTCTTTCGCGCTTGTGTTTCAGAACCGCGTACAGATGAGACAATTCTAAGCGAGGGGTGTGTAGAAGTTAGAGGCGGCAAAGACCTTCGGAAGGTCCAGTAGCCATAGGCAAGTGTAATCTGATCTCTTGGACAACCGTTCGGTAACATTGGTTGACAGTAAAATATCAGCAGGTACTGCTCACTATAGTCTTGGTACTCGCGCTATCCTGGAGATACCATCGAGACAGGTAGGAACAGAGCTTACCGCAGGACTTACCGGGGCTTACCCGAGCTTACGCCAAGGTAGGTATACTGTTAGCCAGATGAATGATAACGGGGCTGGGCTCAACGCGATGTGAGCCGTGATACAATAGAGACTTGGTATATATAGGCGAGAGAATCTATTGGTCAGGAAGAAGTGGCCGCGGCCGGCTTCTTCTGAAATAGAACTTCTATTAAATCGATAACTCTACCGCACCCGGTCTCGTTCGCTTTTTACTTCGGTATATCGAACTTCCCTACACTCTAACTGGATACCAGAAGTCGAAACACATCCTAAGGAATTTCCTCGTTGCTATGTGAAATCAGGACTCGATCACATTGCATTCTCATCTCGAGGGCGTGCATACACCTAGCTTCGAATGGAATTTCCAATGTTCTTATTCAGAAAAGGTGTACGAGAGAATGAATTTGTGCTTTCATGAAGTACGTTCGATCAACGGTTTCTTATGCAAAATCACGTTTACAAAATTTCTGATTTGATAGATCCGACCGTTTTTTAGCCAGATTTCAAATAACTTGGTATATGTACTTTGTGTAGGGTTGCAGACCAACTAACGATCTGAAAATAAATAACGTTCCACGAAAAGAAGAATAAGTATCAGCATCATGTTGCACAACGTCATGCTTTTTCAGGTCATTACGCGATTATTAAGTTTTGTCAGTTAATTTATGAGGAGAAAATTAAACTAAAGAACGAATAAAATATTGAAATTGCTACTCCGCTCCACGAAGAAAGTCATATTTAAATGAACATGCCAAAGTACAGTATTGTAGGTGGAACCGTTTTCGGGGAATCTTGCACGAGGCGAAAATTACAAGAGATCCGTTATTCTATATCGAAATACTGGATGGTTTATCGAATTCTTAACTTTAAATATGTGATTTTACAGATAAAACCTTCTTCAAGAACATACTTCATTTTGGCATCAATGCATAAATTCATTGTTTCGTTCACCCTTCCTAAATAAGGACTTTGGAAATCTTAGTTGAAGGTGTATGTATGTACGTAATACCTTGACTTGAACCTCTTTGCATTTCATTCAAGAATTGATGTCATGTTTTTACTTTACATCACCTACGGTGGTATAAGAAAAGTATTGGTTTTGGTCGAAAAGTGACTTTTTCTAATTTAAACGAATCTTCACGTTTTCGATACTCTAGAATCCGAAAAACAAGATTTTAGAAAGATGTCGGTCTGTCTGTCGGCCTGTTCCACAAACTCGAGCGGTGATCTCGGAAACGGCTCGATGAAAAAATTTGAAATTTACAGGACTTTACAACCAAATGATGGACATGAAAAATTGCCATGTCTCGTTTAATTTGAACTTCCGGTTCTACCGGAAATGAATCGATTTTCGCTGTTTTACCGACGAACCTATACTTTTTTCTCTGTATTACCTTTCTAAATGAAAGAATATGTTCTTCTGAGTTGAGAATTTTTTTATACATAGGGCATTCCTTACCAATGACACCAAAAAAATTGTAAATATACCCAGATCGAATTAGAATAAATGTACTGTATGAAATTGTTGTTTGTCAATATATAGGTCGTTGCTTGCCAATGACAAGAAGAAATTGTAAATGTACCCAGATCGAATTGTGATGAACCGCACTATATGAAATTGTTGTTTGTCAATATATGGGACATTTTTTTTGCGAAATTTTCAATTTTAATCTTTTTTTTCTTTGGTTTCCTATTACTATTTTATACTTTTTCTTCCCCTGACAAACCAATACTTTTTTTTTTCTTTTTGATGAAAAGTATCCCGAAAAACTGTTTTTCTTGCTTGTTTTTTTTTTGTTTTTCTTTGGATAACAATTCGGGTAGACTAGATGGAATCGAGTCTTAACTTTCGATTGTTCCGCTCTAGCTCATCTTGTCTTCGCGTTTTAGCATTTAATATTAACAATTTACCACCGAGGCGTTTCTTGCATGCTTAGCTGAGCCTAAACTTAGCGAAGCTAGACGCACGCGTACCTACCTACCTACCTACCTACCTACTCGGTGGTGGTGTACAAGGTAACATTATAGTCATTATATACGAGTTCCTTGGCACGACCGACGCCTGACTAGTGGTTGTTAGTTTCTGAGCGTCGCAAAGTGATTGACGACCCAATCGCAAGTGCAACGATTCGCGATATATTACCGGAACGGTGCGGCTATACCTGGCACGTAAATAAACAATATTTACCGAGTAAACAGAATTAACTCAACTCTACAAGCCACAATAGTTACCGCCTCCTGCCTCCAGGCTTTTGATAATCTCTGTTCACTCAGGGTCACAATTTCTTATTATGACCAAAGACCCGTTCCTAACGCTCTATGGCCTAATCGTACTGCCCATGCAGATGCCATTGCCAGTGGATTTCCAAACATTGGAATGTCGTATTTCCAAATAAAATTCATAAATATAGAATTTTTAATTTGTTTCGGTACGTTGAACCGTAATTAATAACCTATTAACGTCTGAATAAGCCAAAATGATTATTTAACATTATCTCTAATTGCTGAATTAAAAAGTTGAAAAGGGCTTGTGCATTCTAATCAGTAGAGAAACCAATTTGCCGGACAAGTTCTTTATCTTTATTCAAGTGACATGATTCATGGATCGTAACATTGACAGGCAGTGGAGATAGACATGTAGATGCTTAAACCAACAACGCTATAGGTACCGTTCTTATCGCGGAAATGAAACGTGTCGGTAAATCCGTAGTGTGTATAATAGTTATACATGCATACGTATTACCCACGTACGGTGTAATAAATGCGTTTTAAAAACGCAAAAAAGTAGTTTCTGCCAGGCAGAAAAGTGTGCGTGCAGGCGTCTCCGCGGGTCGTCCTGGATTTAACATAACGGCCCGACCGGTGTCTGCTTCTGGTGGACAACGAATAGAACCGTGTCTAACGGGCCATTGAATGTCTATATGGGTCACCCAGAACCCAGAACCCAGAACCTTCACGACCTCAGTAAGAAACTGAAAAGATATGCCCGTGATGACCGATCGAGATCGATGGATTCGATCGATTTTCCATGGCACCTGATCCGCGTATTGTAGGTATCAGAGTGCCGATGCTGACTGAATGATTGTAGCTAGAGTTGTAAGGCCACAAGTGAAACTCTGCATATTTATGGTACGAGAATTCCACAGCAAACTGTTCATAAGATCCAGCAAACCAAAAGGCCTAAACATTGATCACGGATGTGCTTTTCGAGCCATTCATCAGCAAATTTAAGCGACTCGATTCACCCAAAAAATTATCGAATTTTTCAATTTAACGAAATTTCGGATATAGTTATTTTTTATATACAGATTGGTAAGTTGGATTAACTTTTCCATGGATGGCTCGATGATTAAACATGATGGGGAAAAGCTTTGCAAATTTTATGATCCTGGGTCAAGTGGATTCGAAGAAATTACATAGATTAACGATCAAAAAATTGACTACAAAGGAAACTCACATAGGCAAAATTTTCAGTTCACGATGGTTTAAAATAATAGTAAAATATGAAAAAATAACGGAACCAAAAGTCAAAATGGAGTAATTATTCAGACTTTCATAACCCTTTAACTAGAATATTCAAAACCAAATTTTAAGTTTTGCGTATAGTAAAACTGTACATATTGAAGGCGTAAGATGTATGTTCAAATACAGATTATTATGAACGGTACCTCAACTTCCGTGGTTTGCAGAAGTTCGCATTTACATAAAGATTAGTGTTACTTATTCCTACGCGTAGAGCATCCATCGTGAGTAATGAGAAAATACTGTTGTAAAAAAAAAAATATCATGTTTATTCTGACAAATATTGAGATGTATCTGTGAACCAGTCTTATACTCAAAGTAGTTGTGGATTATAATTTATATTAATTAATAATCCACCAGTTATCGCATGGGAAAAAATAAATTTAAAAGCCAATTTTTATGAAACGGGTCTAGTTACAGTATAATACACCATTTGCAATGTAGAAAAAATTTACCTACTCACAAAATTGCTAAGTTTCATTTATTTTCCATTGTATTTGCAATATCACCGCAATACAACATTGTGTAAACATTGGAATGATACTAACAACAAACAACGAAGGAACGTTTCGATTTTGAATAGGTTAAAAAATTTTTATGTTAATTTTTCTTTCTGATGACATTTATTTCTCCTTCAGCTAAATTCATTCATTCGTTTATAAATTCGTTCGAGTTCGTAAATCAAGAGTCCTGAAGAGATTAATTAAGCTGAAATTCTTTGCGACAGTCCCTTATAGTCCTTAATCCAGACTGTTCAGGCTCGTATAGACCATTCCGAAAAATTTAAACGGGCTAGAAAGCCTTTAGCTTCAGAGTAGCTAGAAATCGTGTTCGGAATTCTGAACGGCGTGTAGTTTGGTATTCACCTTAATTAAAGTTGAGATCATCACCGGAGAGGACTGCATTTTTGCTAGTCTACGTTCGCCCTGGGTTCTGGCAATCTGCGATTGAATGACCCCCGCACGTATTAAATATCTGATCTTTGTTCCACGAACTGATCTGTGGACCACAGACTTCATTCCATCTCGTAGATACTGAAGTTATACATTAACTTGATTATTCATAGTAGTAATTAACCATATTTGGTGAAGAAGATATTTGATCGTAGTAGTCAAAGGTCGTACAAGGACACGATGTCCTCTAATCTCTTTCTTTCTTTCTATTATTCCCTTTACGGTCTTTCCACGTGAGATATTCGCCTTTGTTCTTTTTGTCATTCCATGGAATTAGGTCCAGAGTTCTCCCTAACTTGTTTTATGGTTCTTATAGGTGCTACCTGAAGCTGATGATCAACAACCTGGCGGATCGGCGCACAAAGAAGCGATAGTCCGCAGTACAATTCAGCAAAATGAAGCGCCAGTTTCCAGAATATAGTGGGGAATGAATCTACGCCATTTGTTTCCATAAGTCCACATCTTGACACTGACCGGTGATATATGGTAATCATGAATAAATAATTTTTTACCTAATTCAGCGTAAAATAACACTCCTCATCTTGACCATCCGGAATGGTTCTCGAATGGGACTCGTTAAAGCACGGCTGGACACTCCGTGGGGAGAAGCTGATGTATAGAAAAAGAACGAAAGAGAGATCAGGGGCAGCAAGACAGAGAAATAGAACCAGTTTCGGGCTGGCTATGGAGGAACGGCGAGCCACCAAGCCAGAGAGATCACGTGTATGTTTTACACGCAAATACATGTACGTGGGTATGCTATCTAAATATAGCTCTTGCGAATTGCCCGCGTAAAGATCGAAGACACGAACATAGTCGCAGGGTAAGTATGAAGGAACGGCTTGGTGAAAATCTCACCTCTAAGAGTAACGCGTAGGTGTATTAAGTTGCTCGTATACCTACCGTCAACAAATCTGAACCAGAATAGGTGAATGTATGGATATAACTTGCGACTGTGTAGTTGGTGCCATAGCACAGGCATGGGGTTTGAAAATGTGCAGAATCTCCCTCCTTGAAGCTTTACAGCAACTTGTACATCTACGTGTTACGCAAAGTAAATGTCATCTCGTTGTAGGTATACCGCGCCTAATAAGACGTTGTAACTTGTAAGCAAGTCGTTGATCACCGCTTTCGATTTACGACACCTTGATCCTCCGCGGTTTACGTTTTAAATGGATTACACCGATTGAAACGATTGGCACATTGACATCGAGACCATGAATCCCCGCACCGTAGTCGTACCAACATTTTACACAAGATATGTATATACCTTCATAGAATTTAGCGAGGGCTGTTACACTTTACCACTAGATGATCTCTGTTTGTGACTCGGTGTTTATTTTCCATTAATTCCAACTTCGAAAGCGCAAATTAAGTTAAACATGCAGATACTTAATACTTTTACTGTCATTTCTCATGAAGGCTTGCAGTTATTGCGAATTCCGATATATCTACAACAGGAATTCAGAACGGCGAAGGGAACAGTTACCGAAAACAATCGAGAATTATACCGTACGAATTCGTATATGAATTTGAGACAAGTTTTGGAATGAAAAATTCAACTTTTTCCCCTCGTTATTTATTTATTTATTATATTTAACTTTTTTCTGGTCCAACCAGCTGCAGGCGGTACTATAGGCGCCCGCTTCGAGTAACGGGTTTGAGACCTCGCGATACAATTACCTGCAGCTATGTATAGATCCGCGGGGGCCAAGTACGAGTAGAAGTATCATGATTAATGGACTATGAGGCAATTACGGCATGATACCTCCTTGCGCGTGGCAGTGTCGTTAGGAGTGGAGAAAATTATTAACAGACAAGTTCTCTAGGTACCTACCTAGGTACCTCATTCCTTACCGTTAACGCAGTTTCAAAGTCGACTCGTATTTTCATCATTGGATGAAATTAAAAAAAAAAAAAGGAAAAGAATTTTCTTGCTGGGTTCAAGAATCTCCCCTATTTGAAGGACGAAAATATCGATAAACATATATCATAGTGTCAAATAAAAACAAAATTAGAAATGATCTACGGAATTCTAGAATTTTTCTTCTCATATAGTGACGCGAGTCATTCTTAGGAATATTTTTGTATAATTACAGAATTTTCTGAACGATGACTAATTCAACGGATTGAAGTAATGGGAAGACGAAAAAAAAAAAGATAGTGGTCAAATAATAAAATGTGTAATTATAAATAGCAACAGGAAACAATGATCATATAAATAATGAAATAGCAAGACAATATGTTGATGGTATTACGGATGGTGAGTGAATAAGGAACAGACACTTAATTGTTCGATAAGAATCAGTAATGACACAAAGAACCGAGAATTTCCCGTCAACTTCCTAGGTAATAACGAATATCCACTGAATCCTGATCTTAGCTTAAGCCTCAAGGTAATCCGTGCTTTGTTTTTTTCGTGATGAAAGATAACCACCAATCATCAGTGGCGTCATCAGTTCCTGAAAAAAAATAAAAAACTTATCAGTAGATTATGAATGTATGAATGAAAAAAAAAAAAATTAAACAAAAGACTATATCAACCCTTCAGAGCAGACTGACAGAGATTATGGTAGCTCTAGTGGTTTTCTATCTCTTGTGGATATCGACCTTGTAAGTTTGAACGAGTAACATCCGTAGAGCGTGATCACCGCACCGTAGCCGACTCACGTCAATAACAAACAAACTTTTTGTCGATTAGCGTCAGGCGAGAGAAAACAGAACGGACAGACTAAAAGATCGGTAGGTATGTACCCTAGTAGTAGAAAACGTTGAACTATAGAAGATCAAGAATATGATGAAGTAAAGGCAAAATCGGAATTAGCATGCCCCATTAACTTTTGACTTGGCATCAACGGCCGATTCAAAGATGGCTGATCTTCAATACAACAAGTACACAGTATAGGTATAGGACACTTAAGGTTATAGGACAAAAAGTAACGAGTCATATGATGGATCCTTAAAATCTTTAAGAGAGACCGGAACACTGATAAATACCTATGGTCAGATCGAGTTATTACACCGGTTAACTTCACAGCGGTACGTATGCAGTGTATATGTATAACTGCGATATTTAAACCCGTACAAATTATGGACAATATACAATAATGACATATCGCGATTTGTCTTATGTTGACGCGATTTACAGCGGTAGCAATTACTAATGAATAAATTAATCAGACTGTTAATTGGCCGTCGTTTAGTAAATACAAAATAACGTATGCATGGCTATACCATACCGGGTAAGGTCGTGTGCGTATCTGCTGTCCCCACATTCTACAAACAGACTACGGATATTTTTTTTATCATGACTCGATATATCCCGTCAGAATTCTTTGTCGTTATAAGAAAAGAAAATTCAAGATTGTAGTAGAGGAGAGGAGGATTGACTCGTGTTAATGGAAAGTTATTATATATACGACTATGAAGTGATTAGCTGAATAAATACCTGTAAACTGTATATGTATATAAGTATATATGTAAGGCGTACAGATGTTTCTTTGCGCATCAACACTACTACGTTTAAAATTAAATATCTTTATGGCTGTCGTGTAGTTGGTATGTTAGGTTAGGTTGATGTAGATGGTAGTATGTACATACGTACGTACATACATACGTATGTACATACATACATACAGCGGCGTACATGCCAAGCAAAACAATCATCGTTTAATTATTACGTCGGATGGTAGTAGGTTTACGACGTATGGAAATCTTGTGGCAAATCGACGAGTGAGTCAAAGACTTTCAGGTGGCGGCGACCTTCGCGATGACGAAGACGCGGCATTTCTTCTTATTATTATTCTTGTTATTCTTGTTTTACGTTTCTCCTCCTTCTTGTTCATCATCTTCTTCTTCTTCTTCTTCTTCGTCTTCTCTGTCTCCCAGTTCCTCCACCTTCTTCTTATTCTTCTTCTTTTTCCGGTTTTTTATTTTCGTAATTTTTTTTTTTTTCTGTTTTTTTTTTTAATTCTTTTTGCCTAATGACGGCACCGCAGCCACCGTTACTAAAGTCTAGTCATACCTATTTACGTCCTTTGTGCAGGATACTCGGAGGCGAATTTTTACGGGCGGTTTCATATGTTCTTAGTCACTCGCAAATATATCGTATATATATAAAGTTTCATCTTATACGCTTATAGCAATTTATTACATTAATCAATATGTCAAAATATACTTGGGATGATTTTCTAATAAAAGATCGTTAAACTTCAAATAAAAATCTGTCACACGTCGTATATAATTTAAAAAAGTCTACAAATAACCTCGATTCGTATATATAATTATAGAAAATTATAATGAAACCCAGATATACTATATCGACGATGAAAATTCGATATGCAAAGACGTCCTCGGGTTAAAAGAATTCCCAGAAAATACATAGGTGTCGTTCGACGAGATCTGGCGATACGCCAATCTGTTTAGTTCCCTAGATGTCTAGGGTACGTCGCTTAACCGATTCCAGTCACAGAGTTCCATTGAGTTTTGTTTTGTTTCGTTTTTTTTTTTTTTTTTTTGTTTTTTTTTTTTCTTTTTGAGAATCGTACTTATACGTATATACCCACGCCCGTCAAGTGCCAATTATAAATAGAACTCGCGGTATTCATTTGACGGTAAATAATTTACATACAGTACCGTTATGTTAATAACTGAATATCATTTTAATATACCTACTACACAGATGAATATTGCTAGGTTTATGTTATTCTTAGCGAGAGTGAGAACGACGCACCTTCATACTTATATATACATGCCTCAGAGGGAATTCCTATAGCAACAAAATCGAACGGTTAGTATAATCAATCTTACCCAGCGAGTGTATAATAATCGGTTTTAGAATAGAACGGGCAAGTAAAAAGAAGAGAATATAAATATACTAAACCGGAAGCTGCAGGTGAATAAAACCTGAAAGAAGATGAACGATTTACAACTAAATTCGCGTGGGTATATGTGAATCCTAGCTTCAGTGTTTCCTAATCAAGGGTTTGTCATTAGTATGTGAGACTCTATATTTGGTTTCATATACCCTGAAGCATTAAGGGTCAAACTACATTAACAACCCACGCGTATTCTGAGAACTTGAAAACATCAACGGATTCAGATGTAGGTATACGCGTGTTCATATTCATAAAGTGGATCTGAAATCCTAAAGTTTGACTATAAGAATCTGTTCATCACTCATTTTCAGACTATAGATACTTTCAAAGCTCATTTTGCAATTGATCCGAAAATTAGAAAAAAAAAAACAAAAAAAAATGCGAATTTACTTAAAGATCGTAAACATTCGTTTATTCATTTGCAAAGTGTGCGTGGGTTTCGATCGATTGAATAAAACGTGTACGAATAAATCGATTTTAACAGTTAACCAAAAAATTATCGCAACGTATCGCAAAGATCGATTGTCACGCTGGATTTAAAACACGGTCATTAATTTATCAAATGCTACGGGTCTTAGCACGTGTCGGGTCACGGATATATAGGAGAAAAATTTAACTGGTATACCCATAACTGAAAATCCATTCATACCGTTAGATTCGATTAAATGTAGGTACTCAGAATAAAATGAATTCTTGGTATACTATAATGTGAGTAGCGATTGTCTCGATCGATTTAAAACAGAGTCTAGTCATTAATTCGTCAAACTGTATACAGGTACAGGTATACAGGTGCAGGTTAGCGTAAGATGTAACCACCGATTCAATGAAATGTATACGATACTTTGGTAAACGCATCGGTATTCTGAGGTTGGATATTATTTGCTTGTACCGTATAGAGACGGGATATTTCTTACTGACAATTTCCATTGATATAGTGACGACAGTCCGTTACAAAGTAAGAGAATGCATTCAAAGTTCACGCATACTCAAGCCTAGTGGGATTGCTTTGTGATAAAAGTGATGAACTTCAGCTTCTTATAAACCTATCCGCAGGGTCAAAGTGTGGCGAATTTTCAACCCATTAGCCATAGTAAACTTTATTCAAACATAGATATATAACCCGTTAGAACGAGTAAATTATGTGGTGGTCTACGTGTAGGCTAATCGTCACGGTGCGGTAAAAGGTCTTAACGTTTTTAAATAAATATACATACCTTCTATTGCCACCCACGCTTAAAACTTCACTCGTTGTTCCTCGCCGCGGTTATTCACGCTTCTTTCATATCCCGGTGTGCTGGACTACCTATACGACGTTGTGCAGGGGATCAACGTTACAGAATTATTATTAATTTTTTTTTTTCCCATTTCTATAAGCGGGTAAAGTCACCACACTACAATCTCACCTAAGAAGTTTAAAACGTGCTCGTCCAACTGCCACGCTAACCAAAGTCCAGTTATTCGCACATAGACTAAGAGAATAGAATAAATCCACGTCGTCATAACATGTTCATTCATTTCTCGGCTTTGAAGTGTCGATACTCATACCCACTACCATAGTTACGAGCAGTTTTCATTTGCCGTTTAACACATCGGTATACAATCATTGTTCACCAGCAGGGCAAATGTCGTTCAATCTCTGCAGACTGAGCAGCAATTCTGCAGAATGAGGAGAAACGTGTGGTACTATCTCTGGGTGAGGTCCACAGGATCAGCATGCAGGGTTAGTGGAAGCAGTCTTCAAATGTCGCTAGACCTTGACTGCGTGTGTCGCGCCGCTTGGCTTTATTAGTGCTTATTCCCGTTTACGAGCACTTGAAAATGGGCGCCGAACCATCAAAGGGGTAACATGACACTGATTACTATTTTGCGAAACCAACGCAAAACACGTTAGCACACTTTCCAGCACTCGAAACAACTCTTCAAGTCCCTATCGAAGAGACCAAAGAATCTCACGTTCAAACTATGTCCATAATTTCCAAGGAAATTTATGATAGAATATACAGATTACTGTTTGACAGGGTATTGGCCATCTCAATTACAGTGGCAGAGTAACACCTGGTTCCTAAAGCCAAATAAAGAGAAGGAAGAAGAAGAAAAGGAAATTTTTGTTGTTATTGTGCTGATGAGATTTCCGACGTAGTTTCACTATCCTTTGAACGTTGGTATGGGTATGCAGTTTGATATCCCAAGGGAATATGGATCGAGACATTGTGCTGTGATGTCGATTGAAAGTATTTATATGTAGAAAGTATATCGTCCATTGATGTTGCGATATAGTGTAGCGGAAACGAAAGAAAAATGATAGAACAGATCGCAAAGAACTGGTCAGTGAGTGGTAAGAGGCTGGACTGATCGTGAGTGTATGTTGTTGACTCGTTTAGATACAACCTGATGGACATGTTCCGCCCGTTAGCGCGAGACAACGCCGACAAAATGACGTCGTTAACAGTTCTCAGGTATCTGGGTCGTAAACTCAACTAGGAGCTTGCACTCCGTACGTCATAGGCACCTGTTCAATAACTATAAAATATTATATTTACTGACTAGTGACTACTGCAGTTCGTAACTCCATGAAGAGACTTCACCATCGTACGAATACGAATTTTGCTTCTAGATTTTGGCGGAGCTTTATATGCTTTAAGAATAAGAAACTTACGATGACGAGTATTTTTTTGTTTTTTTTCCTTTTTTTTGTTTAATGGTATGAACTCGGGGTTGAAATATACCATTAAGGGACTTTTAAATCGCTTGGGCTCGTGGTAATAGCGTGTGGTTATTACTTATTACCACATAGTGAAATGCCTTCTCACCAGTAAGGTGCAGCGCGTGGCGGTCAACTCGAGTGGCGGAGATAATAGCTTTCTTATGTAGAACCATCAAGATGAGGATAAAACGGCGCGTGACTTTTTCAAGGATGTGGCAAGTTCAAGTCTCAGAAATGACTGACCGACGCGATGCGACGCGACGTTTTAATAATGTTTTTTAGACTCAATTTCTTCTCCTTAAGTTTTTCTTTCGCGTTTAATTGATATCGATTTCTCATCAGCATCTGTCACGCCGCAAAAGAACTATCGATGATTATGAGCTTCGGATTATCGCTTGGTCATTTGCATTAAAAAAAAAAACGTGTTACCTACTTTTGCCATTTCTTAAGGAAATGTTGAATTGAAATTTAATTACAAAATGAGGATAATCCCGAGCGTATAGTGTTCTCTTGGGTTTCTATTTGACGGGGCGAGGTTGTAGCCACAAGAGTGGTGACCGGCCTCTCGCAATTATCCAAGTTTCCGTTAACAGTCAGGTGGAAAGACCCGGGCTTCTTGACTCTCGACCCGTTCTTCCAGCGTTGTTAATCGTCATCATCGTCCCACGCGAAAAGACCAGGTCTTGAACCGCGGAAAATACGGTGACTATAACGTCAGACCAAGATTCTTTAAGTCAAACACTGCTGCAGTTTGCCGCCTGCAACGAGTATATGGAATTAACGATACTTCCGCACTAAGAAGAGCTAACTTGACGTCAAACAAACACTATATATGCACATACGCAACAATGTTTGCAAATTCATTGCAGTAAGAAGGAATTTTACGACAGGGCGTTGGCTAATTAGAAAAGTCAGTAACGTGTAGTTCTGAGTATCTCTAGTATTATTGTGGTCATAGGCGGTTCGTTCCATTGGCTTTTCTTTATATCTGCTACAGGTGGTCACCATTAAATGTTTCGTCTTTTAATTGCAGTATAACAGTGAAGCCCACGCATGATCATGCGGTGGTGAAACATACTGTTCCCACATTATTTAAAACGCGCATGAATTTAAACTAGACAAATACACGTACATCTGGCGTTAAAAAATTCAGTGATAAATCGTTTTTCATTCTTTATAATGAAAACCTCCAGCAGTGCAGTGCTTTTGAATACACATGTTACGCCATTGTCATGTGGTCAGATACTTCACCATATAAATCAAAGTCATCAAAGAAATTCTCTCAACAATGTTGTATTATTATGTTTTTATTTCAAACTATTTGGTTATGAAATGGCTTTAGGATCACATCAGAATATGAAGAACAAGAAACTGTAGCAAAGGTAAGACTGAAAGTCGTCTGTTATAGTTTTGAATGAATTTTTGAATGGAGGATTTCAAAGTCTCATAGCAGATTGGGTTTGTATGAACCGTTGGCGAATCCGTGTGACGTTCCAGTGTCATGTGAAATTACGAATTCTTAATCCGGAGCCAAAGCGTACCGAAGGTGGACCCGATTCCTGAAACGTCAATAGATCGATCGATCGATCGTAAAATTCATTTACCGGGGCATCGATCGTAACGGGACTTAGTTTTAGTCCCTGCAAAGACCACCAAACCCGTTCAAACTCCTTGTAACCCAACCAACGAATGAATACCTACTACGAAACAAACGCGACGTATCTTGCTTCATTCTTTCACTGGGAGAAAGGGTCACTGCTCCTGCAGGTTTATTAACTCTAGAAGCTGAAACTTACACGGCTCTTAAGAATTTCCTACAATATCCACACTCTTGGACATTTTATGCAGGCCAATAGTCATAAAGAATTCAAATTTCTTACCTGATTAAATTCTTTCATTAAATAAGCACTGTCACTTGAGATTAGATCATCCGATCGTCTCGGCAAACAACGGAGGAAGTAAATTATGAAATATTTTACATCCCACAAAGACACGTCATGATCTGGACAGTTGGGTTTCCGAATTAAAGTCTTTTTCGTGAATTATAGAGGATACAGTCCTCTCTCATGACGATCAAGGAAAATCCCAATAGCCCAGATATGGAAAGAGATGATTTAGTGTTGGACGTAATGATCGTTACAGAATTACAGTAATGTGTGAATACGTATGTTGTTTCTTTGGCCTGGTCACTCGTCCATAAATAAACGTTCATATATTAGGTGCCCAACTGAAATTATTATTTCGATATATGATATTCTCATATTCGACCTCTATTAAGACAACGGTGAAGGGAATTATGTTACAAACACGTGCGCCTATGCCCCTCGAGTGATTCTCACAAGCTAACGGATTTATTCAAGCCCTTCCACTATGCTGCACGAGTTCTTGTTAAATGAAATTCAGAAAAAGTCGAACCTCGTTAAAATCCATACTAAAATATATTTCAATCGAGTTACAGTTATATGTCTACAACATATGTACGCAGTATGATGACGAGAAAATATTTTTATTAAAGAACTTTTGTGAGTTACGAAACGTTCTTCGACATTATTCCAAAGTCAAGGACGTAGTTTATGGTCGTGTAATTTGCGATGCTTTTACATTAGGATTAATTAAGTTTTATTGTTTAAAAGGAAGCGAGTGTAGGTACCTACCGAGGTTGAATTCCTGCAGTGTTACCAACCGTTTTATAGAGGTAACGTCAATCAGCTTCCTAATTTAGTGTTTTTCATATTATTCTAATTAACTTAAAGACCTCGAAAGATTCTGAAAGCGGTTGCAGCCTTCGAAGACGGGTGAAACCTTCCTCTCTACCAATGGCTGCAGCTAAATATCTTAGCTTCTTTCTATAATAAATTACGTCTATTGATATTGCGAAATTGTATAAGCAAGGTGATATTCATGTATGATGATATGTATGCGAGTAATATTACGCTTGACAATAGTATAATCGGTTATTAATTAGCTTGGAAGTTAACCGCTTGTAAGAAATGAAGATAATATTATTTTCAGAAATCCGGTCGTACAAAAAAAAAAAAAAATAAAATAAATAAAAATAAAAAAAAATTACGCTGAAACGGCGTCCTTCCAAGATTCGCTTACTTTTTAAAACGCCGACGTCTAGTCTGTCGGATACATCTGAACCTTCTGTAAGGGCTGTTCAAACTGATACTGAATATGCCGCTGTTAAAGATGGCCTCGGAGAAGTCGTTAAACTTGCATAAATCAAAGGAATTATTTAACCGAAAGGAACAGCGGGATCCAGAACTCTACAAGATATTTAAAGACTTTTCTTTGATGAAACTTTACCGGCATTCGGACAAAACTGTCTTAATTTTTTTCATTCTTTTAAGTTTTATCACGTGCATTTTGCCTTTGGCAAATACCGAAAAATCGTGATTTTAAAAGAGAGAGAAGGAGAGAGGTGACGCAGGGCATGAAGATCGTTACTTCGAAACCCGAAACTTGACAATTATATAGCGCAACGATATTTTCCGATTTGTGAGGGATAGCAAAGGAACTCTGTAAAAGGAGCTTAAAAATACCTGCAGAAAACGAAGGTCCATACTGGACAAGTTGTTCCTCTTGAATCGTTTGTGGCAATTTCGCAATGCTGCAGTGGGTGCTATTTATTTAAGTGGCCATCCATTATCCAGAGCGCATTTTGGTTCTTGCCATTTGCCGTACCTACCGTTTGGTTCGTTCGTCCGTATCCTGCATTCGTTCGTTCGGTTCGTCCGTTCGTTCGTTCGTTCGTTCGTACGTTTGTACGTTCATTCGATTGACGATTTATGCCAGACTGGCTAAACGGAGCTGTGTGCAACTCGCCAGTTCGCGATCATTTGACTCACAAATTTAATGCCCCCTTGTTACCATTTCAAAGTTACGAGCAAATTCTTTCGCGTCGAAAAGCCACCGGTACGTCGATTAGCAAGTGCTAAACTGGTACGTACGGTTTGATGCCCAAGTTATTTTAATTTTTGGGTTAAGTAGCTGCAGCCTCGTATACTCATACTTATTCCGGCATATGTTTGACGTTTGAAATATATATATATATATATATATATATATATATATATATATATATATATATATATATAGGTATAATATATATATATAGGTATAAAGATTAAAACGTGTTAACGGTCGTTAAAAATTATTCAAATCAGGACAAACAAAGTGTTCCAAAATTTCAAGTATTTTATATACATCGAGAGGTTTCATTTATATTATATAATTAAAGATACGAATATCTGAAGGAGGATGGATCGAAATTACGGGTATTGAAGTTCAAAAACGCTAAAGATCAGAATATCAAAATTCTGAAAGACGGTAGTGCAGACAGCTATAAAAACTCAGCAGGTTCAAGAATCCGAAAATTTAATGAGAGGGCACGATACTCCATGCACGAATTTCAAGTCTTGAAGTTTTGGCCTTACGAAGCTTTAGCTTTCGAAATTTTGAATCTTCGATGTTTTTCAATTTGAAGCTTTTTAACACAAATTTCGGGGTATTCCACTTTTTAAAAATTGTGGTTTCGTTATATTGAAAATTCGGAATTTCAATCAAAGCAATGTTTGATCCAAATCCTTGCATCGAGTGATTTTACTTTAACTGCATCTAACTCTGAAATTCGATTAGTCACAACTTTTAACTTTAACTTAATTATATAGTAAAAAGATTATCGAATTGTTGTATAAAAAATTGGTTGATTGAAAAACAATTTGGACACATTGCCAGTCTTAAAAAGGTAATGCTATTCAATGAGTAGGTACGATATACATATGTAACTATAATGGTATCCCCTTAATGAAAATTGACACATTTCTCTGCCTAACTAATTAATAATTAATAAACAACTGCCAATTGTTATCCACTGTTAAAATATTGACTGACGGACATAACCTACGTCGGGAGGTAACCCCGGAATATATAGAGGAGCTTATTCTAACAGGAAGAAACGTCCTTGCCCGAGGCAATCTATTTATAGGTGATGATAGCCTAGGCCTCTTCTCCTTAGAGTTTGTACTACGCACACCGATAATGCGAATTGTGTGAATCATCTTGTTTGGCATCATTGAAGCGCCGTTTTAATATCCAGTATAATATAAAATATAATAAGAGAGTCTGTATTCGTTGTTGTCGACGATGATGAAAAACTGACTGCATATAATATAGAGATGAAAAATTATACTCTGTTTATATAAAAAAATAAAAAAATAAAAATTTATCTACGTTTCAATTCTACCAGATTTTTACACGCTGATGAGGATTTCGTTGAAAATATTTATCAGGCTGTTGATCCTGGCTGAAGTTTTGCTAGACGGCGGTACACTTTGAAAAAAAAAAAAAACGTACCGATCAGTGAGTACCTACTTTGTAAAGGCAAAAGGAATATTCAATCTTGAAATCTGATAAAGCTGGGGCGCGTAGCTTTGGGGCTTTGATCCTGAAAATTAACTTATATAGTTTATTGCATTTTTATAGCATCTTTCATCCTTGGATTTCACGCACTCAGCGCAATATTTCTCATCAATATTCAACGTGCATAGTGGAAACTTTTGATACCTACCTTTGGTGGTGGGCGCTGGGATCATGGCTTCGGTTTGCGTTGCCAAATTACCCCTAAATCATCCGCGTCGGAATATTCTTAGAAGTGACGTAATAAATTTATAATCTCTTACAGGATTTTAGTATGCATCATTTGATCGATAGTCTCGGGCGAATTACAAGTATTTTTTATCCAATGGATCGGTTGATCGTGGTGCGTCGCCACGTAAACGCAAAGAAATATGTTCCATCGATCCCTATAACGCTTAAGAATAAGTTAAAAAAAAAAAATTAAATAAATAAAAATCATCGTCATTTTTTCAAATAAATCATCTCTCTGATGTTCAAGCCGAAGAATATTTAATGTTTGCTGTATAGTTGACTAATAGCAGTAATTAAATAGCAAAATTGATTTTATCATGATCACTTTATGCGGCGTATCTTCAATCACATTAATTTTCCTCTAAACGTAATCGAGTACCTAGTACTTTGTTGAAAAAAGTAATGAAACAAGAAAGAAAATTAAAAAAAAAAAAAAAACGTTACCATCACACAATTAGCAGATGTAGCCAGGGATGAGACACTCGATGGTTATCACCAGTGATACAAGCTGCAAAACTAACCGCTTCAATTAGCGGTAATAAGTAATCAACGGAAACGTCGTAACACGCGTATATGCATTATAATTGCTACGGAATTATAATCGCAAGTAGGCACTTAATATATTACCTAGTAGGTACCTGGGTACTACGTTGACGGATATTACGATGGAATGCAGTAGCAGTGACCGCAGTCAAGCCTCACTGATTTACATACCATACCATCCTAGGAATATATGCTGTTTACAAGTATATAAGATAAACCGCAAATTATCGAATCCAATTTGTGAATGTATTAGCTGTATGTGTGTATAACTTTGTCCTGTGATTAATATAAATTTAACAAGTTATCGAACCCACGTCATGAGTCAGTCAAGTCTGAAAAATGATCAAAGTTAATAAGAAAAAGAAAAATAAATAAAAATAGTCAATTAAGTCTTTTACAACAACCGGTTGTGTGATGTTTAAGTGATGATATTTATCGTTATCACAAAAACTTCCACCTTTAAAATGATTTGTTAAATAGCCTTTAACGAAATTACTCTGCGTATAAGTTAAACTACGTACCTATACGATATCTTCAGAATCATCGGATTATATCTCCGTTCGCAACACTGCTGAGTAATATCAAGCCGGAACTGAGAATCTTGAGAGTCAACATCATCGACGGATATGTTTAATAAACTATTTTAGCATGTCTATGATTGTGAGGTCATGAGTAAATTTGAAAAATTATTACAGTTTTTAGCGAGTAATATAATATACCTACGTCGTTATTTATCGTGCAGTGATATCGAAAGTTCATTCCATTAGCCGTGCACACACTTGATGAGAATATTTATTTCCATTCCATCATGCTCCCTGCTGGCAGCATATCATAGAAACGTTGGATAATTTCCCTGCGGTCGTTTTACGTCATTAAAAAAAAATTCAATTTTCTCTAGCAGATGAGCTGTCATGAGATAGATTCACAATAAATTATACCGCAATGCCGTAAACAGAGTCATAAGATTCAAACTTAGGTCATAGACACTCCCCGGCTGTACAAAATGCAATTTATTTTTTTAGACTCGTTGAATACAGATAAGATTTTGGTAAAAAGATGACGTAGAAAAATAGAGATCAAAGGTGTCTCGTGATGAAGATGATGAAGAAGAAGATCCGGCGTATCAGTTATTGGTTGGAAAATATATAGACACTTGATACTTTTGGATATTGAAAATTATTTGGCCTTGTGATTTGTGAACTGTACGAATTAACCAAGATCAATAACTGGTTGAAAATCATATGTATGACCTTCAGGTTGTTCAAAATGAATCGTAATTTTGTTTACCTAAGATGAATTAACTGTGTAAGCTGATCGATATCAAGATTGTCATTAAATTTTAAGGAAGATGTGATCGTGAGATTTAATTATTAATTTGTATAAATAATACCAATACAGCGTTACTTTTTTTACTAAATTAAAGATAATCGTAATTTTTACAGACTATATTATATATACTTATACCAGTTCTCTGGCCACTGATCAAACGGTCGTAGTCGGTCAGTTTTTACGAATCGTTCGCGAGGTTATCTCTTGCCATCCGAATGAATCGCCTCGAGCAATACTTCTTTGAGAATTAAAACTTTACTGAGAGGTCGTGTTTATACGTGACCACGTAAAAGCTACCAAGAAAACCTGGACTACGGGGCAGAACCCGACTACCAATACCTACCTGTCGCCGGAAATGCCACGACAATTTCATCTCTCTAAGAAGTAACGTAGATACATCCAAGTGGTAATTGATAGACGTCGCACATCCTATGTGTGTTCAAATCGACTGATTCTAATTTAAAAGACAACTTCCGATAATGAATTCGACATTTATGATGTCACGGATTGTATTCATCATTCGAAATAGTCTCATCTAAACCTTGGCCAATGACGCACTATCCACAGATAACGTCATCGATAAGAGCATCGATTAGTCTTGCAGGAATCAGAGTCAATTTAGATTGATCAAATAGCTAAAGGATCAAGACAGATAATACGATTTGAAAAATTATTTTTAGTATATCTAAACAATTTTTAAAATTATTCAGAGGTTTGAAGTCTCAGTATAGAAACGCTTTTACCTTTTTGGCAAGATGGATGAATATTGGACACGGAGATTGTTGCTAGAACGATTTTTTTAATTATTTTATCCCGATGGACCAGTCCTAGAATTATTATGAGCAGACAGTTAATTTTTTTTGTCTTTCCAACACAGAAACTACCCGATCGATTGATTCGAATATTTAACCAGATTTACATTGGAGAAAATGTATATTCGTGATTAACGATCCAAAAAACCTTGCGATATATCAATTTTTATTCGTATCCGTTAATCCTTTCTCGAGATATGGTCAGATGAATTTTTGTTCACTGAATGCCTGAAAAATTACGAGACCGATCAAATCCAAAATCTGATTAGTTCTGAGTTTGGAGAAACCGCGTCGACTGAGACCAAATTCATCAAAATCTGATCATATTTCGACCTTGGGATATGGTCGGAAAACAAAATGTTATTTTCAATTTTTATTCTTTGATTAAATTTGAAACTACTACTTGACCGATTGACTTCAAAATTCAATTAGACTTAAGTCTTGGTATACCTTTTCGATTGCTGTAAGAATCATTCAAATCAGTTAATTCGTTCCAAAGATATCGTACGAGAAAAAAAGAAATTTTTGTCGTGAAATATTTTTTAAACCAATCGTTCGATTTTGATGAATCTTACGGCGATCGAAAGGGCTATCCAAGAGCTAAGTCTGATCAAGTTTTGAGACTGATCGCACGAACAGTTTAGGAGTTATGCGCTAAAAACATTTAAAAAAATTGTTTTTCAATTTTTATTTCTCAAATAACTTTGAAACTACTCGACCGATCGACTCCAAAATCTAATCAGATCTAAGTCTTGATAAACCCTTTCGATCGCCATAAGAACCATTCCAATCGGTCGATTCGTTCTAAAGATATCGTACGACAAAAATTTGTTTACACACACACACACATGTATACGGATGTCCATCCAAAAATAGTCAGAATATCTTCCTCGGACCTCAAAACGTAGAGATCTGCTGAAAACACGATTTTCGAAAATCGGACTGAAACCAATAACTTCCCTTCTTTTTGAAAATGTTCAATTTCTCATAGCGTGAAGTTAAAAAAGTCGAAAAGTCAAGTTTAATATAGATTTAAAACGTTATCAATTAAATCCTGAAGATTTTCTCATGAATCCCGTTTCTGTCTGCACCCCGGGATGAATTTCTTCGTTCTTTAGTTGTGATATACCAGTTATCGATAACGGTGTTTGTAACATGATGAACAAATCATTCTGTCGAAACGAGTAATCTAGATTTCGAATGGTGTCTTCGTATCGGTAACTTTATGTGTTTCACGAACAAGTTTAACGTAACGTATACGTATGTATGTACGTACGTAAAAAAAAAAAAAAAAAAAAAAAAAAATTAAGAAAACCTGAACATTTCATCACGGAGCTAATATAAAGCTAAGAGGCTGCAGTTCAAGATATGAACTGCGCCATTAAAATAGAGCAGGATAAATTAACCAGCAAATTTTATATCGGTAATAAACCTGATTCTAATCATTCCTAATCACCCATTACTGTAACAAGTAATTACCCTCGTCATGGACGTTGACACGATCCTTTTAATTTATGCTATAACTATATATAAACGAATAAAGTATTTGCTCGTTGAGAACCTAGACCTCGTCATTTTAGTTCCAGCTAAAAAGACGATTCGGATTATCATAAATATTTGTAAAGTGAATTTCGGCGCAGCGGGATTCTCGAGCGTGAAAGATATCACGTCAGACAGTAACACGATGTGAATGAAAAGAGAATTTTTGTATTTTTTTAAAAATTTTTTTGTTTTATGCCGGTGATGTAGGCATGTGTTCTTTTTCCATATCAGTTTAACTCCTACTCACTTCTCGAAAGAGTTTATTAATTAGATAAAGAGTATGCCGCCTAAAGTCCGCGAATTTGATCGTTGTATTTCATTTTAGTTTCTGAATAGGGAACGAAAGGTCTCAAGGAAAGAGTTCACGGGTCATATTACCAACGAAAAAAAATAACACAGTTCATTTATTGTAGTCTCATCTCAGAAAATACGATGTCTTGTTATTATTTGCTTTACACAAGTCTCGCATATATATATAGACACAGATGTCGTTAAAATGTGACCGTGCCACTGAACCGATTCACCATAAAATAAAATATCAGAACAACAGACTACTCATTCAGAAAATTTTTCGCTGATAAAAAGATGCCGATATACAAAATCGTGAGAGACTTACATATGGGCTACGATCTGGACATATGCCAAGATGAATTATTTCTTTCACTGAAATTCCGTAGACGTTTTCAGTTCCCAAAAATTCATCAATTAAAGCCACGTGTTTCCTCTTTCGTTATACCTCACAAGTTACAGTTAAAATTTTATCGTACGATTGACAGAATTTTTTTCATCTTGTTTTTTTTTCCATTTTTTTTTTTTTTTTTTTTTTCTATAAACATCCTAAACTAGTGGAGTAAATTGATTATTCATTCGAAGATGTTCACCTTGGTTTTCCACACGTTCGATTTCTCAGATTCAGAATCAAAGTGAGAGTTACGGCTCGATGATTATCGACAAAATGGAAGGGATGCCTACATTTGTACCGATTAGAACGTAGGACTAACTTGAATAGAAGGAATAGTTAATATAATGAATCGTCGCCATTAAATCAGTCTAATGAGCATCTGCCACTTATTATGGTAAAATATATGTGTAATTTAAGTCGCGATTCGCATCGCTCAGTAAAAGTATACTATATAGGATAATTACTCTAATTATAGGTAGGTATATTTAATTATCACAGAAACGTTGAACGATTCGTTTTCATTTGAATTCCTCTGATTGTAGGATAAAGAAGTAACGGCTTAAGTTTTAATTGTAACAATTTAATATTTCACTTCATTCCATTTCTATAAAAAGCGAAAGGATTATAGACAAGGAATTTAAATCGTTTAAAAACCGATTTATGAAATAAGAGAAACCGAAAAACATATTTCAGAATTACTTCTTAATAAAATTAATTTACGTTAAAAACTACCTGTGCCACTTGATGGTTCTGGTTGTTTGCCCGAAACTAGTTGACGTGTACCCAAAATCGAGTTATGAATCATAACTTTTTAATGAAATATATGTAGAATTTTAAAACAGTAAAGAAATAAAGAAAACAGAAGAAATATGTTTATTTTTTTATTTTTTTTTTTCATCAAAAAATTAAAGAAAAAATTCACTCTAGGAAAATATATCAAAATTAAATGTCTGAGGATGTATTACCAACAAAATATTTTGCCCTTATCTCTATGGTCTCGTTTATGGCAGTGAGTTTGACAGATCTGTTGTATAACGATCAAATTTCATCGTGAAATGTAGGACTTATGGGGTCAGGTCAGAGTTTTAATATTAATCCTTGAGCTGAGTGCCCCGATGCATGTTCAAAGTGCAATTTATCGTTGGAGCACGAAGCTTCGTCAATAATTCAACTCCCGATGTGCATTATCGGTTAATCGATATACCGGCACGTGCGTTAGGACCATTTTTCAATTTGTACAAAGTAGATTCATCCCGAGCACCCCTCCATACCCAGGCAATTTCCTCAGCTCTTTGATTTGTCCCCTGTCAAGTTTCGGCTAATACCTACTCCTGTAGGAGTACACCGATCGTAGACAGATGGAGTTTTCCCCTAAACCGAAAAGGATCGATCAGCTAAAGAACCCCGGGAAAATCGTAATGCATCCCTGAAGTGGAATTGAACCTTCGCAGCCCAAGGGTGTTAAAGAATAATGAACTTCGGTGTGCTAATCACTCTTACCGGATCACCCTGTAATCAGCCAAAACCTCGTACTGGGTGTGCAATAAATGATCAGCATGAGACTTGAGAGCAAAGACCTTACCGCGTAAGGAAGCGAAGATATCGGGATGAGATCTGCAGAAGCAGCGGGTAGCCTTGCAGTCACAATCTCACAAGGAATCTAGCAAATGGTTTGTTTGATACGATGTCCTAGTTAGATAAGACCGAAGCCACGAGTGTACTGGCTTTTTCCTTCAGAAGGGACCTTGCACGAGCCTCTAGGAAGTCAGTGGGACTGGGGTTTCCCCCTGTTAAAGAAGGTGAAGGAATATGTGTGTGCACAAGTACAACAGACAAATCATGCAGACAAGTTTCATGCCGGCTAAGTATATACCTACTGACATTTTGAAGAATGTAGGTAAATGGATCTAGACCATTAGACCGGCAAAAGCTGGGGCGTTTTCACTACCAACGAACGCGTTCTACGGAAATTATCATCAAATTGTGTCATGAAAACGACCTTTTAAACTCAACAGTCTAGACTAGATTGTAAAAAAGTTATACAGATCAGAATTTGAACTGTGATTATACATATACTAGATGATTTTTAAAATAAAATTCCTGATCCAAGTAGGTAGCTGTCCAACAAGTTGGCAATGGTCTATCCCATTAAGATGTAATACAGCTAGACGGTAATTTTATCTACCGTCGAGCTGCAGTTTGCTTTACAGTACGTCCAGGCTGAGACAAAGCCTGATTAATCTTCGTTGACCCTTGGAATTCTTGTGGGCGAAGGAAATTAAGGAGAAACTAAACTGCCAGAGTAACGGTTATAACTGTTGACCACGCGTGGTCTCATCGTCAGAGGATAAAATGAACAGAGGAAAAAGGATCCAGCATACAGTAGCGGAGGTCATCTCGAGCGCGCGTGCAGTCATTTCTACGGAATGCTGAGCGTTCGAAATTCTGATTAACTATGCAAGGTGCGTTTCCTACCATCTCACCTCTCCCGCGTACTTTGACTTGAATAATCTTTTCGTTCATTTCAAACATCGGCTAGCTGAAGATTCGAAAAACTCGACGTTAGATCATTCGGAGAGAAAAAGACCATCGAATCCCAAGTCGGAATAAAAAATTCTAGTTTCATTCTGTTGGTTTCTAGTTTTTAGTTTTTGTTTTTTTTTTTTCGAATTACGTCCCATGTGAGAATTCAATATTTTAGAGAATTAACACTCGCGCTTAAAATTATGATTAGCATCTCTACGTTCTACTAAATTTTCAAATTTTACTTTATAGGTACAGTCTAAAAAATCTATGAATAATGAACTCAATGATCAATTTTATTTTCGACTTAGAATTTATTTGTCAATCGGTTTACAATAAGTTTTTGAAAAATTAACGAGCTGTTATCTGGAGGTCCAAAATTAGAATTTCAAAAGTCTAGTTTACGTCTAAACTTGCCAAAAAAATAAAATGGGAAGAAATCTCACTATAATTAAGTTCAAATCGGAATTTCATAACGTGCACAATCCTATGCTGAAATTTTAATTCGTACCTCGAAGCCTACGGTGAAAAATTGCTTTATTCCAACTCTGGATGTAATCGTTTATCACACCGAAGCACCGCGATGTTAGATAATTTTTATTTTTATACAGAAGAAACGTATATCTATATTTTTTTTTTCTTTTTTTTTCGCTCTTCATGAATGCAACGATCATCCTGGCAATCTTGTCTAATTGTGACGGGCTTCCTGTGGTAGTGATATGCTCGCGACAGATGCCGCGAAGCGGCACGGCGCCTCTCGTGATTCTTACTTCTTAGAACTGGACCGAGGTACACCCCGAGAGTTGCGCGACAAGCATCGTTTGCTCCTGCGGGATCAGGTACTGAGGAGGACTTTGATATTTATAGTGGCAAGGGCTGGTACCCGCAAAAACCCAGCGAGGTTTGCAATCCTGAAATAACAGGTTACCGCAAGCACTCGCAACCGACAGGTTGACGATCCACCGCGATACGAGGACCCGGAGAAGACGGTGTAGAGCGAAGCAGAAGACTGGAGAAGGTTCTATTTATATCGTGGCAACCCATCAAAGACCTTGCGGATCGAGCCCTCAGAAATCGTCGAGTAAATGTGTGCGGAATTTAGCCGGGACCAATTGGACCCCAATTTAAAAGACGACGACGATGACGATCCCCTTTCATCAGCCAATTTATCACCGTGCAGTACAGTAACCGCTTTTCCAATTATGAAAAGATATATATCATCTATTTTTATTATTTTTTTTTTTTTTTATCCACATTTATAATCGCAAAAGGTTTACGACGTATCGAGAATACGGATATATATATATATATATATATATATATATATATATATATATATATATATATATATATATATATATATATATATATATATATATATATATATATATATATATTCATTGGCTCGGATCGGATTCGGACTTTGTATGAGAATCACCAGCCCGTAAGTAACTCCAAGTATATATGTTTGGCGAGGTAAAGTACCCGCTAAGAAATCTCAATTTCTGATCCAATCATGTAACGCAAGTTTTTGTCGTAGTTTGCATCGAGGATGGTCCTGAAACAGCAACAGCAACAGCAACAGCAGCAGCTGACCGCGGATGGCTCACCCTTCCGGGTCCTTGTTTTTCCATCTGCACTTGGCCGAATGAGACGCGCCAAAGAGGATTCAAGCCCGGTCATTTTACTCCGAAATAAGTTTTATCACCGATCAGAAAAAGGCTTTACATGATGGAATTTGCCCCGTATATCGTGGTCAATTTAAAACAATTCAAGATCAAATTTAGTCACATATTAATAACAGTATAGTTATACTTCGTATACAAACGGTTTCATTTTTTGCCTTTTCAGATATATCGTCAGTTTAAAAAATCCGTGAAAATCCGCGTTAAATTTTTGCGACAAACTCCTTTCGCACTTTGCATAATCGTTGGGTATTTTAAAACCCCGAGTTATATTGTGGCCTGCGAAAAGTTTCAACAGTTAATTGTCGGTACCTTAGGTACACTTCTTGCGAGCTGTGATATCGTCGGCTTTACATATAACCGTCCAAGATTCCGTATACTGTCCGTAAGAATCGCGTTTAAGTATGTGAGGTATAATACTCATAAAGAATAATGCCTCCTTATGTGTATAAGACCGGGTTTGTACAGGTGTTAAATTCACTCTCAACCTCATGGGTACTTGTGCAGGTGGGTTCAACGATACGGGATACCCACTGCGTTAACAATGCCCTAACTGTACACGCGGCCAAAGTACTAGCGGCAAATGGACCCGTCTCTTTCTCCTCCCTTCTTATTCCACGACCAATTTCACAGCAGATTCTTTAGAGCTCACGAATTATAACTTAAGACTTGTATAGCCCGAGGCCCTCGGTGAGAATACTTTTTCATTTTTCATTTTTATTTTACTCTACATCGTTGCGATTTAACGCTTCAAATTATTACTCCTATCCTTAACTTGAACATGAAGTTAGTACGTAATTGGCCATAATACCTACATGACCAAATGTATTGGCCGATGCTAAGACGTGTTAAATTGGTATTTGCAACCTTCGACGATGATCGAAAAGCTGTTCAATATCATATCACATTTCGAGCAATCAAAATTCTCGCATTTATACAATAAATTTTACATCGATATATCAATCTGTCTACAAGTTTGTCAGATTATTACTGCCCATCGTTGTTTTATATACATATAAATATATTGATTGTTAATTTATGGAAAAATGTGTGAGAGGACTGAGAGAATACGATGTTGAATATATTCACGGGAATTTAAAATCCAGTTACGATTCCGTATCGCGTTATATATATGTAGAGGACATAAATGAACTAATCGATGAAAAATGGCGCGATATAATTTGACATAAGAATTTTTACGACACTAACTAATCAGGCAAGGGTCTGCTTCCATAGATTAAACCAGCTTCGCCCAAGAAGTTGGAAGTGATTTTCATATGCATGGAATAAAAGGCACCACCATGACGAGCCTTATTAATTAGAATTAGTAGTAAGAAGCGGGGGAAAAGAGAGATAGCTAGAAATACAGAGAGGATGTAAAACCGAGATAAAATATTGCCTTAAATTCTATACTTTATCACTCAAAGAAATCCTCAGCGCGAGTATGAACAGGGGACAAAGCGAGCCCTTGACCGATGCAACAGGCCGAGTAGGTAGGTATGTATGAATATTTATCATTAAACTTTAGACGTCGTCTATAACACATGGAGCGTAGTTTATATTACAATGTTTACGGTATAACTAAGGGGATGAGCTGAGGATTTAAAAGTATCAAGGTGACATCGATGTTATATGAATTTTGGAAAAATTTAAGGTATTTGAAACGTGACTGTGACCATAAAAGCTATTTTTATTTATTTTTTTTTCTTTTTTTAATAAGGTGAGGTTCTGTGTCCGAGAAAAAGAATTTTGCTTACCGATGGAGGAAGTGAGACACGTAGAGTTTTGTATTTTATACTTGGTATTGAAGAAAAATAAAGAAAAAGAGAAAATCAAGTAAAAATAAAAAAAAAAAAATGAATTCAAGACCGTTAACGCCCTGGATGTTCCATTGTCAGTAAAACGCAGTAGGTATAGGTATAGTCAGAATGTCATTATGTCCAGCTAAAATTATTATCCTAACGGATGTGTGAGCCGCCTAAGGAATGCATAAAAATGCGTAAACGCGCGCGCACGAGCCGCCCATACTAATTATCGAGTGAGTGACTGACTGTACTTGCATTGCAGTTGCACTATGGGTACAGCCACGAGATATCAACCTGAGTAAAAGGAACGAGAATGAAAGAAAAGCAAAGAAAATTAAAAAAAAAAAAAAAATGAATAAATAAAATGAGAGAGAAAGAGAGAGGAAAAGCTGGTTAATTTGTTCAGGTACGTAACAAGCATATCTATATATTTATACGATCTCGTAAGTGGATAAGCCGCTTTGTCTAAAGATAATTGGAGATTAAATTTAATTAATTAACCCGATTAGGAGATGACTGACCCGCGTCAAATTGATCTCTTTGCAATCAGATATCTAATGAGATTTCCTGATAAGGCAAGACAGTGATATCGTACTAGGATTATACGTACACAGTTATAGTACGTCTAGACTGTAGGCCGATCCTGTCGAATCGGAATAGAAATTTTAGATTTATTCTTCAAGTTTTTACCGAAGACGAACTAGAAGGTGTGAACTTAAATTTTAGGGTTGGATTATGCATGTAATGAAATTCTGACTTGTACCTAAAGACATTCTAGTTATAGTTTGGACCTTCCGACTATCAGCTTTACAATTTTTGTTTAAGTTGAAAATAAAATTGATCATTGAATTGATGTTTCGTAGAGTTTCGTAAGCTGTAAGTGGAATTTAAAAATTGAGTAGGACGTAGAGAAGCTAATTAGAATTTCAAACGCAAGCGTTAATTCTGATTTAAATCTTTGATAAAATCCTCACGTAGGACGTAATTTTACACTAAAAACGAATTATATTTCTGTCCCGAAAATCCAAAATAGAAAAAGAATTTTTAGGAATTTAGAGTATCAAACATAAGAATTCTATTCCGTCTAAGACTTACTTCCGGTTTTAATTTTTCACGGAATGAAAAGGCGTGTTAAATCCTCTTAGATGAATATCTTGACAAAGGATATAATAGTCGCTTTAATATTTGATTATATTATAAATTCGAGTGATAATCTGGTAAAAATCAACTAACAGAGAGAAAGAGAAATAGTGAGTTGGAAAAGGCAGAGAGAAAAGTAGGAGTGCAACAAACTGAAAAAAAAAGAAAAAAGAATGAAAAAAAAAAAGAAAAAAAAAAGAAGAAGCTCACAAGCCAAGGAGACAACCATAGGGAGACCCCTGCTCACTGAACGGATGTCAGGGCATGGAATCTTCACCGTGGGACGTGTGGGAACGGATGAATCTCGTGTCAGAACAAACTGCGAATTTATTATAATCACGACCGTGCCTACCTGAGCGGGCCTGGGATAAAAGTTCTTCCTTTCTCGATCGAGGATTAAATTAGTCTTGTAATGTTAATTGGGTGTGACAAGTTCAAGACTCTATGTGCGGAATGAAATCGACGTAAATAGGTATATGTGGTTGAAAAAAATGATAATTTTAGGAATTATTTATACCTACTTACTAGGGTGAGCCAAAAAAACTAACTTATCGCAGTTATGGCTTTAAATAAGCCTATATACTGAGAAAAAAATTCTCCCGTTAGGAAAAATTTTTAGTTCAATTTTAAAAGGTGTCGCTGGCCATTTGAAATTTCCCATTTAAATAACACGTAAAACAAATTTTTTTCACTAAAAATATTATAACTTTTGAACCGTTTGAGATAAAAAAATTTGCGCTAGCATATTCTTGTAGGGCATTAAATTTCCTAAAAAAAAGTTCCCGGAGTCGAATTTCTAAACTCAAGAATTCGTATAGGTACTTACGGGCCATGAGAGTCTAACATAAACAGAATTTTACGGGTTTAGGGCTTTTTTCAATCAAAAATATCAATTAAAATTAGCTGAAGTAAGTAAAAAATGTAATTTACATACTAAGTTCATAAATTAAATAGAGTTTTAACTTTTTTATTTGTAATTTATTGCAATTTTAGTCATTAATTCTTTTTTTTAATCATTAATAAAAATTTCTTCATTACAATTTATTTCAGACTTTTATAGCCCGTAAGTATACGAATTATTGGGTTTAGAATTTCGACTCCCGGACTTTTTTTTAAGAAATTTAATGCCCTACAAGAATATGCTAGCGTCAATTTTTTTATCTCAAATGGTTCGAAAGTTATAACATTTTTAGTGAAAGAAAAATTTTTCACGTGTTATTTAAATGGGAAATTTCAAATGGCCAGTGACACCTTTTAAAATTGAGCTAAAAATTTTTTCTAACGGGAGAATTTTTTTTTCAGTATATAGGCTCATTTGAAGCTATAACTGCGATAGGTTAGTTTTTTTGGCTCACCCTACTACCTACCTTGATTTGATAATAAATTTATGACATAAATATATGACGCGATTTATTCAGATGAAGATGAAATGATCTGCCACGCGCAGGTAGATAAGACAATTAAGAAAAGGCGGAATTACTGACCCGAGGATGCAGACGATGGTAGATAAATTTATTTATAGTATTCACGGCGTCACGTTCTCGGTTGTATTCCTGACTTTTACGCCACTGAAAGCTGCTGGTGATGTTGCTGTTGCTGCTACTGCTATTGCTACTGCTACTTCTGCTGCACACGTAGTATAGGGAAACGTTGAGAATTTACCTCGATACAATCGACAATCGACGATCGAAGATGGACAGAGACTCTTGATGCCTTGGACTATTATGGTTAGAAGAACAAGAAGAAAACCTGCGGCCTGGTGAAGATATACGCGTTTCTCAGCCTCTTATTTAATCTTTTCCGAACTCACCATAGAGTAAAATATATTATCTTTCGTTCAAAGTTTTCGTATAAATTTCAACCGCGATCTATTCTTTTTCTTCTCTTACTTTTTTACTCTTTTATTTCTGTCTCTATTTACTAGTTTCGCATAAAAACGAAGCGATGAATTAATTACGATCACAGATCCCTCTCTCTCTCTCTCTTTCTCTCTTTCTCTCTCTCTTTATTTCTCTCTTTCTCACGTACGCTGAGACATTTTTCGCCAACCTTATTTCAAACTGTGGGTTAAATATCGTAACAGTAAATCGACACTTTTATATCTTGCAATGGTAGTCACACATATAAATATATTCGTAAAAGAGAATCTCTCTGCATAATGCATCAAGCGATCGCCCTGCGATCGGACCAAACAAAACGAGTTGACCGTGTGTGTGCCGTAACCAGAGTTGTATTTTTCTCTTTTATATATTTTTTTGTTTTCGTATTTTTTTCTTTTTTTAATTTTTCCTTTTTCGTTTATTTATTTATTTATTTTTATTGTTTTCTGTAAGCTCGAGTCTTGTTGAAAGAGTCCCCGAGTCCTCCATATTTCTTTCGGCAGGTTCAATCTTTTAGTTTCCTTTTCGACGTCGTCTTTCTCAATTTTCTGTATGTATGTATGTATGTATGTATAATACATATACATTCGGTATACGTGGAAAGGAAATACTTATATACTTATATCCGATCGGGATTCGAGAATCGAGAAATCTCATTTTTGGTCAGCGATGCGATGCGATACGATACGATACGATACGATGCGATGATTCTTTTTGTATCTCGATCTGTTTACGATGAAATTTTATCGAGGTACCGCCGCACGGCAGCTAGTAGGCCATTCTTCTACCTCCTGGCGTCCATCCTTGGCTTCGCGCCCTGTGAGTAACGGTATTACCAAAAAACATCACTTATTAGACGGAACGTTCAACTCCCACAAAAACAACCCGAGGATTGCCTCACGTAGATACCTACCGACGCCTCTTTATTTTTTTATTTTCATTTTATTTTATTTTATTTCATTTTATTTTATTTTATTTTATTTATTTTTTGTATTTTTTGTTACTTTTATTTTTTACCGCATCTCTTTTTAACACCAAATGCAACAGACGAGATTAGGTGTAGGTACATACATTTAAGTATGTATACATACGTATGTGTGTACATGCCTTAGCTAAGCAACGCGACGTAATATTTATACGAATAAATTTTATATATTTTCCTGCAATGTAACCGATTATTGAATCTTGGTGAATCTTATCTTTTCCTCAACCCGGATAATAAATCTTGGAATAATTTTATTTTTTTGTATAGCGAAGTCGACGGATACAAATAATGAAAAAAAATTAAATTTATAAACGTTTAAGATTTTTTTATTTCCGATAATTCTGATCTTTGAAATTATTCACAGGAGGATCTATGCAGATGGATGACTTGCATAAACAACAATTACGAAACAGACCTTCTTCTGATATTATACACATCGAAAAATGAACTAAAGAAGTTGAAACTGCAGAATATTAGACAAAATATATGTGACACAATTAAGAGCTTTTTTGAAACTTCAATATTTGAATCAATATTTGAAATTGTTATTAAAATGAATTTCTGGCTCATTCGTAGATGGAATTTAAATAAATTTATTTAAGTTATTTTTAAATTCGACGTTTTTTTTTTCCTGAAAAAATTTATTTAGCGATTTTTTTTATATTATTTGGATTGAAAAAAAAAAAAAAAAAAATTACTTCAATAATTCTCGAATCCTATCTTTTGTGATAAATTTTCTTCAGAAAGATTGTAAATACAAAATAAATAAATGAATGAAAAAAAAAATTAAAAAGAAAGCTTGATGAGGCTTTTTTCATCGCTTTAACGACTTGACCTAATAATACTATATGTATATGTATGTATTTGATCACATTTAAAGATATCAGATAAAGCTGATATTGTACGGTCATGATATAAAAAAAAAAAAAATTTTTACAATTAGTTACGACTGATAGCCGATCTCGTAATTGAACTCTACAGTATAGAACATTGCACCATTAATTATTACTACTTGTTATATCGTTTAGGTACGTAGAATACATACCTATAACGTACATATACATCTGTGATGCCATAACAACTACCGTTGTAACCTCATTTGTAAGTTATATTTTTTTTTTTATTTACTTTTATTTATTTATTTTTTTCAAATAAAACGAAGATGTGTTATGGAATCTAGGTAATTCTCTCGAAACAGTTAATAATAATAATAATTTTTATCCAAGCTTAAATTTGTTTTATTTTACTTCGTTTTGTTCTTTTTTTTTTTTGTTTTTACGCGTGTAAAAAACAGAATAACAATATTTAGGCCTTACGTGCGAAAAATATCTAAACTATACATACAGTATAAGAGACTACCTCGTGTGCAGGCTTGACTGGGTAGGCTTATTACAATACAAAATTTATACAGGTTTAAACGTATATACTTATGATATATATACATACATACTTATGTATATACGTTACTTTACTACAAGCGGGAAATTATCCAACTATAAGTTTATGCTAAAATTTTTTATTATATTTTATATTAAAAATGTATAAAATAGTCTGATGCGTGAAAAATTTGGTAAAATATAATAAAAAATATAAATTTATTAACCGCATATTATTTAATCGCCGTTGTAACCAGCGTGCAATATGAATCAGGAATGAAAAAAACCTGCACCGATGCGATAATATACACATCAAAGTGGTTGGGGTTTTTTTTTTTTTTCTCGATAGTAGACGGTTGTGTTTATAACCTGAAGCAGGTGTGTGCAATATAATAAAAAAATTTTTACACAATTATCTTTACTTTACGATCATTATATATGAAAAAATTTTATGTATCATTGATAAATAATTTAACCTAACTTCCCAATTTTCTACATGATTATGTTGTGACCACAAATATTCGCTTCATTTGGATCGAAGTTAATATTAAAATGAATAAACTGAAATTAGAAAGAACAAAAAAAAAAAAAAATGGTCCAAGTTTTTGATTAGGTATCTATGTTTATTATGCGAGGATTTATCATTGAAGTTTTCGATTAATCGAAAAATTGATCCAATAATTAAAATTAATAATCTAATAAAATGTATTCAGATGAAGTTCATCGCGTGACTATATCGTCTAGGCGAGGCACGCTCTTTAGACGTCATGTAACTTGAACCGTCATACGTTGGGATGATGGAAATTAGTTGTTCAGAAACTACCCGATGATGCAGTATAGAGAGCTGTTGAATAACGCGAAAGTGTCACCGTGACGGTTGCTAACAAATCGATAGTTATTAGCCTCGTACGTTCGTATCGATAAAAATGATGTTGGGAAGGTAACGTACGTAGTGTGCAATTTTCTCTGTAGGTGCAGGTAGTATTTTTTGTTTTTATCTTTCTTTCTTCTCTCTCAGATGATAGCTAGTCAGGGTTACCTAGAGTAGAGTTATATGTGGTTAAAAAGAAGAAGAAGAAGAAGAAGAAGAAGAAGAAGAAGAAGAAGAAGAAGAAGTAAATGAACAAGAACGAAGAGAAAAATGACGAAAGGAAACATTCCCTATTGACAATCTAGCTTAGACAACGAATTGACAACGTTCGAATTTTTAAATGATACTCATACATACCTACATGTGATAATTTTACTTCGCGAAGTCAACATATTCCTCTTCTACGGAATTGCGATTCCTCCTAAGTTTAAACACTTATCTTATTTTGTTTAATCAAGAAACTGCGAATTGGAAGATAAAAAATCAGGAAATCGGTTGACCTGTGGGCCAACTCGAAAATTTCCCGCTGTGTTAAATACGTTACAATTGATTGATACTATTGTGTTTATAATAAATTAAAGAAGGTTACAAGTATAATTAGTTTTCCGTATACAAACCTTTTTTTCTTCAATTTCTATTCTTCGAATAACTTTGAAACTGCTCGACCGATCGATTCCAAAATCTAATCAGATCTAAGTCTTGATGAACCCTTTCGATCGCCGCAACAATCATTCAAATCGGTTAATTCGTTCCAAAGGTATCGTACGACAAAAGAGAAATTTTAATCGTGCAATATCTTTTGAACCAATCAATTGATTTTGATGAATCTTACAGCGATCGAAAGGGCTATCCAAGACCTAAGTCTGATTAAGTTTTGAGACTAATCGCACGAACAGCTTAGGAGTTATGCGCTAAAAACATTTAAAAAAATTGTTTTCCAATTTTTATTTCTCAAATAACTTTGAAACTACTCGACCGATCGCCTTCAAAATTTAATCAGATCTAAGTCTTGATAAACCCCTTCGATCGCCGTAAGAACCATTCCAATCGGTCGATTCGTGCTAAAGATTTCGTACGACAAAAAATTTGTTTACACACACACACACACACACACACACATACGGACGTCCATCCAAAAATAGTCGGAATAGTTTCTTCGGACCCCAAAACGTCGAGATCTGATGAAACCTCGATTTTTGGAAATCGGACCGAAACCAATAACTTCCCTTTTTTATGAAAATTTTCAATTTTCATTGTGGGAAGTTAAAAAATAAAAAAATTTAGTCGATAATTGCTAATCGTGCATAGAAAAATAAATAAATAAATAAACAAAAAAAAAAAAAACGAGGTGAAACGAATTCAATGAATGAATGAATGGCGTTATACGTGAATGCGTTTCTACTTTATGTATAGATACAGATACATGGCGGGTTTGAACTTCCATAAGTTTTGCATATATACGATTTGAAGTTTGTAAATCACTCGACCACCGCGGTTGTAAAATGTCACTTTCAGTTTCAGTTTATGCACTGTGAAGGATCTCAAACGACGTAGTAGCTACTACTGAAATTGAATTCTCGCATTAGAGTCTTTACGATCTATACATACTGATGTTATACCTGCACGTATGTAAATACGTGTATGTATGTACGTACGTACACTGTACCAGTTTGAGAACAGTGTCCGTACTTCTTTATGGAAATTTCTAGCAGACGGAATTAAAAATGATTCGTATGTAAAAAGATTCTCTGAAGTAACCGGTGGCTCATTGAAAATAGAGAAATAAAAATAAAGAAAAAATCAATTTTCCTCTTTTTAGTCGATATAATGATCACAAAAAACAATTAATCCTGTTGATGAAATCCGCTATACTCTATTCGTATTCTCTGATAATTAATTGCTTTACTATTACAAAATACCATTAACACTCGATGTGAATGGACGCTTGATGTAAAGAAGATGTTGTACGGTTTTGGCAAAAAATGAGTTTGCAGTATTCTTATTATTGTTTTTTTTTTATGTAGTTTTCTTTTCTTTTATATTCTCAAGTTAAACCCCACGTTCATTCACCTTCACGTTCAATCCAATTCCAAAAATAATATTGCCAGAATAATTCATGAGCCACTTGACAAACGTGTTTATAACCGTTCGCAACTGTTTTCTGTTCCATTTTTTGTTTTTTTGTTTTTTATTATACTTAAACTCGTGATATATGTCACGGGGAAAGGAAAGATAGCAAAAAAATTGCAAAGAGATTCATGGTGTGTAATTTTTCTTTTTCTTGTAATTTGATTTTCAATGTCAATTTCAATTTTGTGTTAAATTTTAAATACATATACTTTTAAAGCCATAACTTTATCATATGGATAAAGATTTTCATTTTGAAGTTTGAACTTTGTTGTCGATGCAGTAATATTATTTTATTTCATTTTATTTACTTATATTTTTTCAGATATTTTACGAAGATTTATATTGGATTTTACAGCAGAATAAATAACAGTCAAAAAAAAAGCTGGCTGTTTAAGTCAGGTCAAAAATTAAGCTTCTTCATCTTTCTAGACTTCAGTGCTAAAACTTGGGCGATAAATATATTTGAAAAGTTGAAATTCTCTGAATGAACTTTACTCGGATGTAGGTAATAAATAATTTTCGGAATGGAAACTGCCTCCGTATATCACTGAACATATTATTCTGTCACTTACCCACCCATGGCAGGATCTGGTGACTATAATCACGTGCCTTTTCAATCCAGTAGCCATACTCAACATTGGCGCCATGAAACTCTGCAATCGTTGATCCGTGACAAAAATATGGGAAATATATACGCCAAGCTGTTACTTTTATCAGTAAATCTAATCACATGTAAATACTACAGATCTAAGATCAGACATAGATGTCATCGACGAGAAACAAGTTCGCGGTTCCACCTTATCCCCAAGGTGTAATTAATTCAGGAAAAAGGAAAATAAATTAATTAAAAGAAATAGATAAAAATTGTATGGCAAGAAAGTTAAATATGGGGCATTCATTCCATGCCATCTCGATCAAGATTCTATGTAGATGTCTCAGATTGGCTTGATAATTTTTTGTATAAAAGTACACGACGAAAAACGCAATCGTAATTTTTTTCAGAATTTTTCGACCCAGCGTATCTGAAGTATGATTTAAAAACTTGAAATAAAAACACCCACTTTCTAAGATTTGAAAAAATTCAGAAAAATCTTATGAAATATAACAAAATTTTTGACACCTATTAGAAGACGGAGATTTCATAACTTCAAAAGATAAATACGGAAAATAAGAAATTAAAGAATTATTATTTTTTCATTGCATTTTTGACATCAGAATGAACATAAAAGCTCTCTATGATATGGCCCGAAAAATGTCTATTTAAAGAGTTACAGGGAATCAAAAATATCAGGATAATATTAAAAAATATAAATTCGTGAATATAAATATTATCCTGATATTTTTGATTCCCTGTAACTCTCTAAATAGACATTCTTCGGGCCATATCATAGAGAGCTTTTATGTTCAATCTGATGTCGAAAATGCAATGGAATAATAATAATTTTTTAATTTCTTATTTTCCGTATTTATCTTTTGAAGTTATGAAATCTCCATCTTCTAATAGGTGTCAAAATTTTTGTTATATTTCATAAGATTTTTCTGAATTTTTTCAAATTTTACAAAGTAGGTGTTTTTATTTCAAGTTTTTAAATCATACTTTAGGTACGCTGGGTCGAAAAATTCTGAAAAAAATTACGATTGCGTTTTTCGTCGTGTACTTTTATACAAAAAATTATGAAACCAATCTGAGACATCGATGTAGAATCTTGATCGAAATGGCATGGAATGCCCCATATATATAAACAGCGACTCATCATGGTATCAATAAACAAGGTGAGATAATAAACAAATAAATAAATATATATATATATATATATATATATATATATATATATATATATATATATATATATATATATATATATATATATATATATATATATATATATATATATATACATAAATAACACGTGTAGGTAATTCACATCGATAAAATAAGACAGATTATTAATAAAGATGACGATAAGCTAGACGAGATTAGCAATTCGATGATCATATAACTATACCTATAATAATGTATATTCGTATGTACACATCTAATGAGGTGTCTAACTGTTTATTTGAACAACTTTTTATGACCAATAATGACTGAAAACGTGATGTTTAATAAATCCTTAACTATTTATGAATAAAGATCAACATCATACGTAGGTAATTCATAATTTACACTAAGTTTCGTAATAACACGTGGTTAGTATCATACAATTTGGAATTGATGCTAATCTTAGTTTAGTTTAACAGTTTCGTAAGTAATTTCACATTTTTCATTTTCAAGTTTAATGAATCAAGTTTAATGAATTTTATAAAATTTAATTATTTATTCCTAATTTAGATTATTACTCCATTCTTATTCATGTCGTAAAATTCAAGGTGAATATTGCATGGTCATAAAGTACACCGATCGATATCCACTCTCTCTCGTCCTAATGGACTGACTTACCCCATTATACCACCATATGGGTGTCGTATGTGTTCGAAAGTCAGTGAATGGACCTTTCGTACAATAAGATCCATTCAAAGATTCCATCTCGAAGAAAACATTCTTTAAATTCTTACCATCATCATTTTACCAAGTGCTACACTAAGTTCTCAATCAATAATTTTCATTGTGGGTTATAAGTTGAAAATTAAAGTTGAGACTGTTACACTGCAGTCTTTAAAAACAAAAAAATCGTGGTATAGTTCGATAAAATCTGCGACATTTGAACATTAAATTTTTACATAGTTAAACGAGAATACCTGGGTGAGCTTTAAGTCTTCTTTTTTCTTAGCTTTTGTGATGGGTGATGATATTTACTTTGTGCGTTTGAGATACTGTTTTGCTGAACGTACGAAGGGAAACAATAGGATGTGATGCTTAGCATATTTAAGTAGCTACAATGATTGGCCATTTCCGTTTAAAGATGACAAGATTCGGACGGGATTAGCCTTTCCCATTTATAGAAGTGTGACTAACGAAAGTTTGGCAACTACTTTCGCCCTCTATTATATTATCTATTGTCTTGCCCCCATGTTTCAGCCTACAACTGGCACAGTTTTGCTAATTGTTAGAGTTTTGTCAATACGGAATTATAGAGATCTGTCCATTCTCGGACAATACGTTATAATATATCGAAAGAATAATACCTACATTATAATTCATCAGATAATTTACATACGCCTTTTACTTTCGTTGTGAAACATCAACACAGTCTAAATTCTCGAATCTACCTTCAAGCGTTGAGAAAAAAAATTAAGAAATATCTTTGTTTTTTCAATTATTTAGGACTACAATTCCAGGTATGTTTCTAAGGATAGAATATGTCTCCAGGTGGAAAAAGAGATTCAAATTATAAGATAAGAGAAAAGTCACATCCATATAGGACGAGAGAAAAATTCATTTAGTGGAAAGAAAATGAGGTGAAAGAGAACGGCGATATCTTCGCATGAGATTTGGAGCTTTTATCATATTCTACAACATCATAGTATCACGTAGTGAAGTTGCAGTGGAGTATCAGTTCTTTTGGAAGAGTGAGTCGGTAACTTTTTAGCCTTTAAGGAGATCCTGAACTTTTTCGTATATGGTTTACTTCCGAGCATCGAAGCACAACTTACAATTAACGAAGAGGCAATAAAGAGGGTTTCTTTTTTTTTTCTTTCTTTCGTGGTTGGAACATCTGCAACTGATGAATCGAGCCATTATGCACGACCAAACTTCTTCAGGGAACGGATAACATTAGAGTCGAGACTACCGCTCGTCTCCTTCACCGTAGCACGCGTTAGGAATTAGCAATCGGTTCAAACTAACATAATTTCACGTTCTTAAATGGCTAATCCTTAAACAAAGCGACTGATTGATCCCGGAGATCGATGGGATTATTGAAAAACTCCTTAGATGATTGCCAACAACGAGTGAACCATATTCAATGGAGGGTCTCGATCTTTCTTGGGAAACTAAAAGCCTGGATAACACGTGTGCATCTAAAGTTTCGAGATCTCGTCTCGACGTCTTACTGCTCCAGAATCCAATTGCGCGTAACGAAACTTGACTTTAAAGTAAAACCGAGTCTGGGAAAGTTGTGAACAGGACTTGAAACCTGCAAAGGCTTACACAAGATGGTCGATTAGACTTTGTTCGTTTAGTAAGTCGAGTCAAAAAGGCTTCGAGACTGCTAGCTCCGCTAACAAGACGTTATTGTTGTGATTACAGAGAGTTTCGTGATGATCGGAACTTGTGAGAGATAATAAATACGTGAAGGCCTGATTACATGGTTGCTGGACCGCCTATACCGCGATAGACGGTAAAAGAAGAGGAAAGAAGTACACGATAGGTAGTTACCGAGTTGCGTAAGTAGCTGCGAGAGGTCCATTGTGACAGAGGCTTCTCTCAAACCGGCTTCTAAAAATGTCTCTTGGGCTCATTCAGAATTTGATTGGTTACCGATGGAAAAAAATTTCCTACTTTAAAGCCACCTTTCAAAGTTTCATAACTTTCCAAGGAGTCTAGAGTTAGATTCTATAGTATGAATTTGGTTACAGATGTGCCTAAACTTTTTTTTTTTTCCTCTTCTTCTTTACAACTTTCCAAAGAATATATCAGCTAATCCGAAAAGTTTTCAAATTATCGTTCGATAAATTTCTTTTCTTTCTTTCTTTCTTTAATTAAATTTACCACGATTTTTTGAATATCAAACAAAGTTAGGCTTCATATTGCAGAGTACGTCACGGTATGACTACTTCATAGAAGTTCTCACTCTCACTCTATTGCAAGGATGAATGCATCCAGCGGTGTCTAAATAAACTAACTTTGCATACCTGCATTTGAATTTATTAAGGACACGAAGGACGCATGAGGTACCAAGGCGTGAAAATATTACCCGCCTTAACTGCCTGATTCACGGCAGGCGGATGCAAAAAAAAAAAAAACAAAAAGAAAACAAAACTCTAATTAAATCTGAAACGGGAGTTGAATACATCGCGCAATACCACATCCAATTTAATCTTCTTTTATTTTTCAATACCGGAGAATCCTGTCTCCAAGGATCTTGACTGTGCGGTGTCAGACACTCGCAAAATGATTGGTCTAGATACATTTATATTTTAACAAAATATTACACATCGTATAGATTTATACTCCAGGAGACAGATGCGAGCATTAAAGACCTATCCCAACACATATACCAAATATATAACCTCTGCTAAGTATTGATTTTCAGAGCAGACCAAGAGCAACGGGGGTGAAGAAAATAAACCGTTATATAGAATTTCAAATTCAACGTAACACGTAGGTATATATATGTATATAAATTTATACGTTATTTATTTTCATAAAAATATACAGACAATTGAAACAGTTGAACTTTTTTTAAAAAGTGGATTGTGGTATCAACTTTTTTGTTAATTCACCTGGGGTATCACAGCGTAAAGTTATAGTTAGAAACTATCACAGTTTCCACTCAAATAACTAACTGTTTTACTATCTACACTCTAAACATTGTCAAAATTTTCAATCTTTGACAGTCTCATTGATAAACTTTTAAATCTACAATGAGAGCAGATTCGGCCTATGCATATCACGTTGTTGGAATAATCTCAAGTATTATGTACAAGAACGTATCCTGAATCAGCTTCATGATTTCCTAACGTATTGAAAATAAATTTTTTTATTTCTGTATAATTCTGGTATCGTCATGATGCGGAATACTTATAACTGGAAAAAAGATGACTTTGAAATATCCATAGCTGAATAAATGGTGCGCTTTTTTTCCCCCTCAATTAATAACTTACGGTTAGACGTGGTATCTGTTAGTTTAAAATTAGTAACTTATATAGTAGATTTCATATGAGAATTGTTCCCCTTATTTTTGGGACTAACTAGGAGATGATCGGAACTTCGGGTCATGGATCAAGTCCAAACTTACAGAGGTGTTTGCTTGTACCAAAATATATAAAATACCTGCTATAAAACTCTCCGGATTGTGCCTTTATCCCATCAATTCACTGAAATATACAATACAAATCGGTGTTACATGGGTTTTTCAAATTATCCTGAAATAATCTATTTTTGCTTGGTGTCATGAGATTCAACGTTGCAGTATTTTTTGAATACATATTAAAAAATTTTCAAGTGGGAAAAATTCTTCAAATTCACCAAATGAATGCTGTAAGAGTGATGAACGACGAGGAGCAATGTGTTAATACACGCGGAATAAAGTGATTCCCTATATACCTAGGATAATTAATTTCAAGGCTCTGATGTGCAATAACTACTGGATTCAATGTATAAATATTCACTGCAATGTCGAATCTCATGACGCCAAGCAAAAACAGATTATTTCAGGGCAATTTGCAAAACCCATGCAGAAACGATTTGTATTGTAAATTTTAGTAAATTAATAGGATAAAAGCACAATCCGGAGAGTTGTGTAGCAGGTAATTCTTATTTTGGTACAAGTAAACGTTCCTATAAGTTTGAGCTTGATCCATGACCCGGAGTTCCGATCATCTCTTAGTAAGTAAAGTAAAGTGCTGTAAATATAAATCCAGTCATGAGACATTGCGTGGCGTATGAAGGATCGTTTCTTGAAGTACCTAGTAGATACATGTGGAAGAACTTTTGTTGGCATTCTTCCATCATGAATTTCGAACTTGACTAGAAGAATTCTGAAAAACTGAATTGTATAAGTCGCTTAGGGAAAAAGGAAGATGAAAAAAATCGATGTTGTACATAAACTGTTTGATTAAAATATCGTGCAGACTGAAGCTCTGATACTCGACAAGTAATTCGGATCTCGATTTAATTTCTCTTAAACTTGAGACGGGCGAAGGCGTATTTGAAAAATATAAGGCTGAGTACAGGGGGTAGGTGAAGTAGCTGAGGGTAAAAATTCCATCAAATATGAACTGCGGGAGTGCCTAGAGCCCGATGGTTTCCGGACCCTTGACGCAGCACTCAATGTCAAAGGGCTTTATAACAATCTGTTCTCTCTCTTTCTATATATACCTATATATATGTATATATTTTTTTTTCTCTCTCTCATCTTGACAGTCCCATCATCCTGGCAGGCACAACGCGCCCTGTCGCTTACAAAGACAAATCAATTTCTCAAGGATCTTGCAGCTCGAACCGAGCCTGAGAGTGAGCTTCCTCTGCAAGCAGGTTATTTCAACCAAGAACTAAATTACCTGAGTCCTTACCATCCCCAGTCACTCCATCGCTACTTAACATCGAAAAATTAAACTGCCAACGTCAAGTTTGAGCCTCCTTTTATCCGTCTTAAAATTTTTTTTAATTCTCTTCTTTTTGATTTTTTTTTTACGAAATTATTCGACGCGTTTCACCCCGCAAACTTGAAGATGTGTAAAATGAATCTGATAGATAAAATTGATATAATTTTTCCTATCCTGATATCACGTAGGTACTTCTAATTTCATTAAAGCTTTGGCGGAGCGTGATCCAGCACTAAAGATGCACGTGCGTTGAAAATATTTGCGAGAACGCGTCAGATAAATTGCTCACTCATCCATCCACGGATCCCCAGGCATATAGTGAATATATGACGTCATCGGACACATGTGCACAACCAGAGTACCTCCCTCGGCTGATTCTCACCCTAGCAGTAGGCATACATAGAAGAATGCCACACGTTATCATTGTAAGCTTCCAATATGGATTAATGGAAATCAATCAACTGTACAGACAGTCCAGGGCGAACAGGCGAACAGGCGACGGGGTCAGGGATCAGAATTAAGGATTTCTACCCTGAGATATATAATTCTAACAGGCTTTTGTTAGAAGTTCAATATGTCGGCGACATCCTGCTGCACCACGACATGCTCTCGAAATAATATAATTTTCAACAATATTATCCTTCAGAAGAACAGAAAATGCTATTAGCCGGAATATTTCTTAGATTTTCTTTCATTCTCATGCAGGATTATCGGGAAATTTTGTTTAAAGAGAATGAAAAATTTCTATATTTTTACATATACGTATATTCATTCTATTTTAATTATTCCCATTATATTATTTCAGCCCCTTTCAAATAAGAGAAAAATGTTAGGGTGTTTTTGCCGTTACACTGCAGTAAGAGTATATATCTATGTACATATATGGGGTCACAGGATTTTGGGGATTTCCAACCTGCGGGTATAATAAACGTAGGAAATTATACGAAGGATTTGTGTACCTAATACTATATGAATTCGCAGAACGTAGGATTACCTCGAATTCCCTACCCTGGATATAATAATACGATTTATAGAGCAATGGGTTTAATTAAAAATAATCTCTCCCACGAACAGGGAGGGATCCGAGATTCAGTTTTCGGTATTTTCCATCGCTGTATGTATATGTATATGTCTGATATACATACATACGCGTAATACATACATTGATACGATAATTACCTTCAAATAAATATCGGACCTGAAATACTGATTTTATTTTATCATGTATAGTTATAACTACGTACGTTGATACGTAATTGTATAACCATGTCAGAATAACAATCGTTATAGGTAAATAAATAATAATTAATTGAAGAATAGATTATGAAAATTTCTGAATATTTATTATAATATAAAATCGAAATTGTAGGTACGGGATGAAGGTGTAGGACGATGTTTGAGTTGGAAAGAAATAAATAAACTAAAGATAAAACCCTTGAGAAGTTAATCAAATTATGTAAATAACAACATCTTAATTCGTTTATCGTATTTTTATTTTATTATACCATCTACGCATTTACACATTTTCATTTTCTATCTACCATACGCCCTTCTACCGTTCCTGGTTTTATACCATACCCATACTCCGCATCTAGTATATCCTAGCAACGCTATTGATTTCCTCTCGCACCCTTGCGAGAAACTATCTAACGGAATTCACGTACTTTATTCGAAGAATAAACAAGCAAACACTAGACAAAATTACATTGTTACTCAAGTCGCAAAAGGCTTTCACATACATCGTCTTAATTGCACGTTTTATATACATATATGTATACTTTTAGAATAACAAACAACTTAGCCCCACAATAAAACTATATCGTATACAATAACGTTTATTCAAAGAGAAATCTCATTCAATGCCCCGTTTAAACAGGAAAATATTTGACTCGGATTGTATTTTTTTTTTTTTGTTTCTCCACAAATGATTACTAGAATTTCTTTTTTTTTTATACATAATCCAAACTTATTCATCATTTTATGGAACTTCGCCTTAGTCATAGATTTGTTATTATTGAAGTGGAGTAATTTTCGTAAGGTACAGCACTTGCACATCGTTCATAAAAACTTCCCTAAATTGGAGGACATATTCAAAACGATATTGTCCGATGAATTTCATTTTTGGATTTCTGTTTTCTTGTAAACGTTCAATAAGAATCAAAGTGTGCTTTCGTGCTCATGACAATAAAAGACTGACCATATCGTTGTACATACATTAGGGTGAGCCAAAAAAACTAACCTATCGCAGTTATGGCTTCAAATGAGCCTATATACTGAGAAGAAAATTCTCTCGTTAGGAAACATTTTTAGGCCACTTTTAAAAGGTGTCGTTGGCTATTTGAAATTTCCCATTTAAATAACACGTGAAAAATTTTTCTTTCACTAAAAATATTATAACTTTCGAACTGTTTGAGATAAAAATTTGGCGCTAACATATTCTTGTAGGGCATGAAATTTCCTAAAAAAAAAAGTCCAGGGAGTCGAAATTCTAAACCCAATAATTCGTATACTTACGGGCTATGAAAGTCTAAAATAAATTGTAATAAAGACATTTTTATTAATGATTAAAAAAAAGAATTAATGACTGAAAATGCAATAAATTACAAATAAAAAAGTTAAAACTCTATTTAATTTATGAACTTAGTATGTAAATTACATTTTTTACTCACTTCATCTAATTTTAATTGATATTTTTGATTAAACAAAAGCCCTAAATCTGTGAAATTCTGTTTATTTTACACTTTCATGGCCCGTAAGTACCTATACGAATTATTGAGTTTAGAAATTCGACTCCGGGGACTTTTTTTTAGGAAATTTAATGCCCTACAAGAATATGCTAGCGCAAATCTTTTTATCTCAAACGGTTCAAAAGTTATAATATTTTTAGTGAAAAAAATTTGTTTTTCGTGTTATTTAAATGGAAAATTTCAAATGGCCAGCGACACCTTTTAAAATTGAGCTAAAAATTTTTCCTGACGGGAGAATTTTTTTTCTCAGTGTATAGGCTTATTTGAAGCCATAACTGCGATAGGTTAGTTTTTTTGGCTCACCCTAACATACATCTATATAATTCTCTTGCCTAAAATTACATCATTTTACAATATTGTTTAAAAATGTCACAATGTTTACTCTTTAGAAAAATATTTCTGGTAATCTGACCATGTACTGTTAAAATCAGTTGAATTTACCCCATCGTTTCAAGATCAGAAGCCATTGATAACGTTCAGGGCGTATAGATTTTCCCTTAATGAACTGCGCGGCGGTACGTGTTACATGTAATGTGATACTTTACCGAAAAGGGAAACTGCTCAGGCCAATGTGTCTATTTCTTCTGACAACGGGCTTAATTAGCCCATAACTGAAAGCCGTGAATGGACCCTAATGTAATTGGCTTTGAAACGAAGAGATAATGGGTAATTAAGACAACCAAATGTCGTGACTTAACACCTTGTTAATCAGTGAACATGTGGTACTCTAAAATCGAGTTTATTAGTCACTTATGGCCAATGAAGACTCTTGCTGATCATAGCCTCGGCTACCTTTCGCCAAGATTCTCTGCAGCCTCTGAACATATCAGCTTCTATACTAGTGTACATATACCTATAAGATTGACTCGCGAAGAGGGCGCCACTCTCTGGTTATATCGAACACCTACTAAATCGCGAATCGTAATCGGCAAGAGAACTTACGTCATGTTTAAATACCGTCCACCTCACTATCGCTGATACTTTACACAGTTTACTTAATCGGCGTAAATCTAAGCTACATGTAACCGACCACGCATCCTTTTACATAAAACCATTTTTAACACGACATCAATATCAATTGTACATCAGGTATATCCCAGCTTGACGTTCATTCTCGATTTTTTTGCGATGGATTACCGTTCCAGGATAAAAGGTACAATTTGAGGAAAGATTCTTTTGAAGAAGGTGAACGCTGCAACTCAGTCCATCGATTTGATTACTGCAATCGAATCTCGAGACATTTTTGTTGGAGTGCTTTGGTGGTGAACTTTAGTGCTCACGATTGGCTGCAGTAATTAACTCTTCGGTTCTTCAGATGGAAGGAATAAGGGTCTGTATGAAATTTTGGAATGAGAGCGTAAAGCTATTATATCGTAACTGCACTTGAGGGGTTATTGAGTTATCTTACCTAATGTAGAGTCTGGAGTGAAATGTGATAGTCGAATGATAGACGGTAAAAAGAAAGTAAAGAATTTAAAGTATGAAGAAGAACAAAAAGAAGAATAAGAGATGGAAGATGAAAGGGAAAGCAATTTCTTCTTACTGTTACGATTCACTTTCGATTTCTTAGATCCCTCGATGCTGAGTATATAGGTACATGTACTATACGAGTCTCACAGCTCGAGTAATCCTGCCTCGCCTTACAACTTACATAATCATCCTAACCTACCTCACCTCATCTTGGTTACACGGTTGATACGGTGACGGGTGGAGGCTTTCACCTTTCTCCTGCAATCCCACGATCATTCTTTCTCTCGAGTAAACATTCAGGCCAAGTTCAGTGGGACTCTACTTACGTAATTGCAAACGCCTTGCCTTGCCTTGCTTTGCCACGCTTTGCCTCGCCTCGCCTCGCCTCGCCTCGCCTCGACGCTCACAGCTGCACAGTTCCCATTTCGTAATCATTGAAATTTGCAGAGTACATACTTCGATGATGATGATGTGGTTTGTTTAAGAGAGCGTCAGATCTGATGGTGGAAATAAGGAAATAAGAAAATAATTTGATTAGCTTATACCCATATATAGATATGTATAAATATATGTGTGACTGGATACAGCCAAAACCAAGTTGGTATGGTTTTAGGTCAACGATCACAGATTAATGAATTAACATAAAAAAAAATAAAAAAAAAAAAATAGTTTAAATTTGATAATTAAAATACAAACTGATGTTCAATTTGATTCCGTATCAAATTCACGGTCGATTTTTAAGTCCAGGATGTACCGTTGCCCGACAGTTATAAAGGTATGAGTTCCGATAATTTAATGGATATATAAAAGTTAATATTCCTAACTGCTGTAGAGTCGATGGGACCAGAAATGAAGCGTATTATAGTAGTAGTAAAGTAAAGTATTAGATTTTTCGAGAGGATGTTGACCGGACATTAAATTCGAACACTAGTAAACATGCGGTTTCATCACATACCCATTATAGGTGTATATTAATATATTATCTATAAAAAATAACTGTTTAATAATACGAAACGAGATAGCTCACATAACAAAATATATACACAGAGAGTACGTATAGGTAGCTGTATATAGTATATACAGTTGCAGTCGATCCGTATAGATATGTATGTGGCAGAAACGTGTGTTCAATATTTTTATACAATACAATAATATATATGACAGAGAAATTGAACGAATATAAACGAATCGTTAAGAGTTTTACCGAAGGTTTGAAAAAAAAAAAATATATATTTATATATATATATATATTGCATAATACGATCCGGTAATCGGTTAAACTCGAAAGTTTCGCTCCACTTAACGTTTCGTTTCAAGTTTACTTCGGATCAAGTTTATAATCGTCTGATATTCTTGGCGATATATAAATTTTTTGGTCATTTGAATAGGTTTGAACTTTTTTTTATAGATCGTAAAATTCGTTATTACATTCAAATATTTTTCGTATTATATTAGGTAGATATACGAGCACAGTCATTCGTGCAGTGTCTCCAGGTACGCGTTGCTCGAGGAAATTATATTTCGCAATTTTTCTTATGAAATGTTTACCGCACGTGTTTATTATATCTATATAGGTATGTATATTGTAGTATATATATATATATATATATATATATATATATATGTATATCAATAATGACGTCAAATATCATATATATATTGCAGAAAACACGTAATTACTAAGCATTGTGACTAACTGGAATTGAGATGACTATTATATGTATGTATATGTATTTCAAAATCAATTAGTAGATACACATATATAGTATATACCAAAAGAAATCCGTTACAAAAACTTGAGCTATTACTACAAATTCTCGGAGACGAATATATGTGTAATTATACATACCTATATATATATTTTTTTTTTTCCCTCTCTTTTCTTTTCTGAACTATCAAGCAGTTTCATTTTCATAAATCAGATTTAAACATGTAACAAGAGGAAGATATATGTGTGTATAATAAAAAAAAAAAATTAAAAAAAAATTACAAGAAAAAAAAGTATATAAATGAATAAAAATTCTTTATTAATTTTCGTAATTAAAAATATTGTGCCAAAAAAAACCGTTTGATAATGATATTATACGTCTGTATATAACCGGGTACGGGTGACAGATTTACAACATCTATTGCAGCATATAAGCTGAATGAAATCGCCTACTCGAGCGTTGAACTCTCCCACACTCTCAGTAGATCGGAGGCTATAAATGTAGGTATATATGTGTACGTCATTGGTATATATATATAAGTGTCTTTGGTAAATTCTTTTTTACTTTTATCATCTTTTGGATGATTATTTTTATTATTTATTTATTTTATTTTTCATCTTTCACATATATACTTACGTTTTATTATTATTTTTATTAATAATAATATTATGATTTTTTATCTCTATAAATAATGTGCCGTTATAGACGCGTTCGCGTTGATTTAACGTATAGTATAATGAAAAAAAAAAATAAAATACAAATAAAATATGTATACAAATGTGAATAATCAGCTTGTAATATTTTCACGAGGAGATATATATTCATTCAGTTTTATTTTTTCTTTTTTGAATATATAATTTCAGAAATAATTGGAGGAAAAAAAAAGAAAATGAAATTAAAAAAATGAACGAACAAAAATAAGAAGAAATAATAATTGAAATAAACAAAATAAAAAAAAAAACTTAATTTTCAATTCTCTTTGACCTAGACCCAAGCCTTGGATATACTAAGGCTAGATATTATCTACTGAAAATCTGCAAGTGAAAGAAACGTAATGCTGAGAGTGAGGTGAACTTGAACCGGCAACTCGCACTCGGTACAGCGGCCTCAACATTCTCTTCGTTGAAGCAATGGCTCAACCTAGACCTAGGCTCGCACAACTCATCTTTTAAAGTCGAAGCAGCTAAAGGACGCGAGCGTATGGTATAAAGTATATGCCTAATACAGTAAACACCTGATGTATATATGTATGTGTATATAATATTGATTAGAAAATCCTGAAGAAATTTTCACACCATTTTTATGAGGATTAAAATAATTTAATATGGTTATAGGTATTTATAAGATGATTCAAAAAAATTAAAAATTGAAAAAAAAAAAAAACTATTCAAATTATAATGACAGTTGTCAACCGTATACGTCAACTCGCACTCACTAAATTATACGATAATTTCTAATCGAAAATTTAACACCTCAGAGATTTAGCCGTACGCGTTGATTATAGATATATGTATGAATTAATGTAAAGATTGTATATATGTATGAAAAAAAAAAAAAAAAAAAAAATTAAAAGAAACAAAAATGAAAAATGAAATGAACAAGGCTTCGATGTGAATTGATTAAAAAATAATGATAATGATGATAATGAATGAAATGAAAATGAAATTATGCTAAGCGAGTATGGAAGATGCTGTCTGATCGGTGGTCCAGTGGACAGTGGCCTCGTCCAGGAACGAGGTATGTACGCGATTCAACGTCCGGGGAAGAAATGCGCCGGTCTGAGCCGAGCGGCGTCGGCGTCGGCGTCGGCGTCGATGGCGGTGGCGTCGGTGGCTGTGGAGGTGGAGGGTGTTTCTTCTTGGATGCAGTGACGGTGACGGCAACGGCAACGGCAACAGCAACAGCAACAGCAACAGCAACAGCAACATCAACGGCAACGGCAACAGGAACAGCGACGGTGGCGGTGGTGGTGGTGGCGTCGACGACGACGTCCGCGGGACCGAGTCTTCTGTAGCCGCGGGCCATGATCGCAGACCCCCGCCAATCAGCGCGTCGCGACGGAGTAGGGGTCGGGCGCGCAAAGGTATTTAAAGTGTAGGCCCGAAGCTGCGCATGAGTTCACTTCTGTTTGGTGCGGTGGCGCGTCGAGTACGCACACCGTTTTTAAAGGGTGCTTTTTTTCGAGTAGGATCTATACACATACATATACATACATATATATACATATATGTATATATATATATAAATATATATATATATATATATATACATATATATATTTAATAAAAGTATAATATATACATATATTATATACAAGACAGTATAGTACGCGTAGGTTACAAAAAAATTGTTAGTTCTTTTATTTTATACATAACTTTTATACGCGTACACAAAAATAACGAGATATAAGATTTTTCATTGTCAATTTGCAACAGTAGTAGTAATCTTAGATAAATAATAATAATAATAATAATAATAATAACATTAATAGTCAGAAAATATTATTGATAATAATAATCGATAATTAAATCTATATATAGATATATATATATAAATATAATTAAATACGTGAAAAGATCCGGACGAAAAGACGAGTCATCGAAGAAGCTACGGATTCCTTATAGGTAAGTGCAGACGAGATGTCGCGTTATTGACGAGATATAACCATCGCGAAAAAGTAAAGAACGAGATAGAAAGAAAGAGAGAGAGAGAGAGAGAGAGAGAGAGAGAGAGAGAGAGAGAGAGAGAGAGAGAGAGAGAGAGAAAGAGAGAGAGGGAAAGAGCAAGAGAGAGAGAGAGAGAGGGAGAAAGCGAGAGAGAAAGAGAGAGAGAGAAAGAGAGAGAGAAGGAGAGAATGAAAATCGAAAAATAAAAAAACGAAAAAAAAAAAAAAATGAAAATGAAAATATAAAGAAAAATTACTGAAGTGTTACGTTTACGAGCGATTTACAATTGTGGTGCCAAGTGCTATAAAGTGACTACTGATAATTAATCATTATATAACTACGATGTTTTAAATAAGTGCTGAATTAAGGACTGTGCGTGCAGTGCACTAATCATTTTCGTATGGATACTAAGTGATGATTCATTAATAATAATATTAAAAAAGAACAAAAAAAATTGGAGAGATATTTATAACCGTTATAAAAACAAAAAAAAAACAAAAAAAAAAAAAAAAAACCAACCTGCGTCTGTGAATATCGTGGACTTATACAGGACTATCAAGTCTACGATTTACTCTGAATTAAACAAAATAAATGAATAAAGAAAAGAAAAACACATTTTTGGAGTCACGTTATATACATATACTTATATATATGTATTTAAAAAATTCGGTAATATGTATTCTTATTATTTTTTTTTTTTTTTTTTTATATATCGTGACTTATGAAGAAGTGAAATATTCACGCAGATCTTATATATACCTATAATACATACGTATACCATATCTGCAGTGAATATATATATAAATTTCGATTGCGAATTTACATACGGTGAAAACAATTAGGGGAAAGACAAAGTTAAAAATCGAAAAATCGAAAAAGAAAAAAAAATAAGATGAAAAAATCAAAAATTCGTTCAATTTTGATTATATATGTATATATTTATATTATTATTATAGACGGCAATTGACTATTGACGGTTTACTCTGACCATATACATATTATATACTTGTACACATATACCTACCCTACCTATATATGTATACGTTAAATACATGCATATAAACGTTCGTTCGTTTCAAATGATTAAAAATTCACCTACGTCTATCGGTTTAAGGATTAACGTGGTTTTCACAGAGGCCGAGACGCCGCAAGACGACGCACGGCGACGCCCGACCGACCGTTCACACTAAATAATTCAAGTCTCTAACTGGCTAGAAACCGATAGGTATGCATGTCTGATAGCGACTGGCTAAGAATAACCCTATGCGCAATCTCATCGTCGTTTTAACATTATTTTACGATAATAATAACAATAATTCTAACTAACGTTACAATTCCAGTAATTGTTAATTTTTTCGTTATTTATTTATTTTCTGTTTTTTTTTTTTCCTTCATACAAAAGTTAAAAATTTTGATGTAAAATATTCGATCATAGGCATATGTTATTCCTACCATGTGCACCTATACCAGAAAAGTAAATGTTATTTGGTGTAAAGGTGCAGCGTGTACAAAGTAAGAGAGAGAGAGAGAGAAGAAAAAAAAAGTTTTTATTTTTAGTGTTTTTTTTTTTTTTTTTACTTTTTATTTTTTTTGTAAAGGTGCAACGGGTACGGTCGTAGCTGGTATTGTAATTTTTCGAGGGAACCCATATGCACACATTTTTCTCCTGTTAGACTGTACGTGAATGTATGTATGTACCATAAAGCTATATAGATGGTATAGTAGGTCCATTGTTAAGCGTATTGTTGTCCCTATGCAGGGAACAGTCTACAATTCAACAGATCGCATAATAGACGCCCCCGAAATAGTCTGATAGACGCAAAACGTAGAAGAGACGCAAAAACGAGAGAGATAAAGAGAGAGGGACAAACGTCGACACGTTACCTCTCTTTTTTTGGGTGGGAGTGAAATAGGGCGAGCCGAGACCATGAACAGCCGCGGGTAAAAGAAGCGGTAAAAATTTCCTGGAGCAAATGTAAATTCATGGAATTTAGGCCTTTGTTGTGGTACCACGGACCAACTGCGTCAGTATGAAAAATGTGCATAACATTACGCGATAAATTCTAACACTTAGTCGTCGTCTTAGTATACTCATACAGGCGAAACCTCTCGATTCTCAGTTTTGAACTCTCCAGAAATATTGCGGAAAGAAAACAGGGAATAAATATTATCCGGATCGGTATGGTAATACTCGAGTCTTCGACATCGGTTAACATATAACTAGTCAGCTTCCAGTTCTTAAACGGGTTGGTGAGACGGGGCTGCTGATACCTTTTGAATTCCTGTGGCGTCTAGCGAATTTTTCACGCTTCTCTAAGCACGATATTCTGAAACCTTTGATACGAAATTTAATCGAATATAGCGAACGAAGTAAGTTTTGGTATTTTACCGATATCAACCGTCGGGTTAGGCTGATATTCCATCGGCGTGTTCGCTGAGATTCTTTCGACACTGTATAGACCGTGTGGATTGAATTGTGTATGAGTCTATCGCAGGTTCGGTGATAAATCGGATATCTAAGACCTTACCGATTTGTAAAATTCGGGTATCGTCGACCTTGTAACGTATCGAGAAATACCCGAAACGAGACAAGAAATTTGACGACATCGAATCGCTATAACCGAACATCGGATTTAATAAGATCAGTTCCGAAGCGGATCACGTATGCTTTCTGAGTTTATAGCCTGCGCTACAATACTATGAGGATTTGAAAACGGGGTCGGTGGGCAAAGACATGAAAAGGCGCGGTTCTCGGGGCCATGATCGGTATTAATCGTCATAAATCAGTCTGTCTTCAAGAGGTCGGTGCTTGAACGAAAGAAGTCTTGAATCTGTGATAGACGGTCGATCATTTTGATCGGTAAATTTTTTGTCTTTAGATATAAATTAAACTTCGCTCTATCAATAAATCTGCAAGTTCCGGTTCTGTGCCGAATTCTTCAATAAAAATCGCTACGCCTTATTACGCAACTACTATCTCCGATTTGAATACTACTCCCAGCCGCATGACTTGGGGTCATTTTATATTACCGATAACTGTAGATGGTGCCGATGTAACGAGTATAGGTATATAAATAAATATACCGCAAAGTATCTGGGTATAGGGTGGTTTTTTTTTTTTTCTTCCCATAAGACACTTCTTTCAAATCTTTCTTCCTTCCTTCAGTCACTAAGACCATTTGTCAACGCCGCGCACGAACGCCACGCGACCCGAATGTCCAATTGTCACCGATACCCCAATCCACGGTCTAAAGAATGGCAAAATGCCAGCTGCTCACTTATAACTATATACCTACCTACCTACCTACCTACCTACCTACCTACCTCCATTAGTTTAGTGAACCTTCCTCACTCTTGGCCCACATCGAGTTCCACTTTGGTTCCAGTTTAATTCCAGTTCGACCTGTAGGTCTTCTTTTCTCGTTCTTTGCAGACGCGACCTCGACTGACGGAGTCGTAACAGGTTGTTCCACCGTCTGACACACATCCATATGTTTACTTATTTTATGCATAATTGCGGGTGTTTTTATGTCTCATTCGTAAATTTATACAAATTTCATAGTTCAAATCGGTTCTGTAATCTGTGGTCTGTGCAGCTGCTGTTCAGTGTTCGATATAGCTGCTATTTATTTCTTTCTCTTATTCTGCAGCGCAGTGTAGGCGCGCTCATGTCGGTAACTAAATTAGCTATCGTGTCGTTGGTGGTAAAAAATGTAAACATCCTTTTATCTAAGGATATTTATCTCCATTAGCGAACCGGTTAACGGTATCATATACCTATACCTACATTTTCTGATCGAGTCGAGTAACACGCGCTGCTTCTGCTGCTGCTGCTGCTGCAGCTATAACTGCAGCAACTGCTATCACTTACACTAAAGAAGTATTTGCGACGGGTGTGAGATGCGGTATATACATACCTACCACAAGGAGGTAGTACATCCTGGGTAATTAGTAGTTAAATGCAGATTGGTTAACGAAGCGAGTTTGTACGCTGCCCGTTTGCAGTGGCGAATTACTTTTTTCCGCATTTTATTTTTCGCCATTGTACTTCCCATTCGCAAGTTGGTAATTAAACGTTCGAAATTATCTTTCGATTGGTATTAAATCGCGTGAAATGAGAATTTTTATTAAGAAAATAGCAACCATCAGTAATTCGATACCGATCCAATCCACGGCTCGCAAGTCTTAGATGATTAATTGTCAATTTGAAACTGTCACGTGTACGACAAGCCTAAGGTGATGAATTCTGGGGGATCAGTGGTACAACGAGAGAAGAAAGACATGCGAGACTTGCTAGACTAAAGTCAATGCAGGAGTCGCTGTGCATGAGATTGTATCGCGTCCTCAGGGGGAGGTATGGAGCTTCGTGTGGCCCCTGCATCCGGTTCACCATCCGCACGTTATTACCCTATGCCTTGTCTCTTGTCCAGCTGCAGTGAAGTAGATATCTGTACTTAGTACTAGTGCTGGTATCAGAGGTTGGAGACTCAAGGAGACTTCGAATAAAGCGCAATATTCTCGCGCTGCACCGTTGGCTGTAGACTGTAGCTGAGTATACTGTGGGGGGAAAACAAACTAAGGGACTACTAAGCAGGAGGGGCTGAAAGGGCCAAATAGTAGTCTGCGCTATTTATAGTACACGACAAGATACGTGCATCACCGGGTATACGTCTACAGTCTGTGTATGTTCTTCTTCTATTGCAGTTACTTTATGCAGTTCACAAATATTTGCTTTATCCATTTTTTTTTTCTTCTATTTTCTCTTTACTAACGATTTTGACTAGCTCGCAATCTTTGCTTTCATATACAGCCACAGGGAGGACTTTGTAGTTTGATTTTAACAGATTTTTACCGTTTTTACCATTTCCTGTTTCATTTTTCTTATTATTATCTTAGTTTTTTGGATATTGAGAAATTGGGAGTCACCGGCGTTTTGAACATGAAACAAAGTTGAGTGCAAGTCTCGGCTACTGCAGATCGAAGACCATATCCGTGTCAAATCTCATTTTCCATCCTTACAGAAAGTGATTTTGATGTTAGAAATGTCGTCATCGTATTTTCGTCGAGTTTATAAGATCATGCCATTTCATTTTTACTTTGTTTTTGGAATATTGCTGATACAAAAATACGGGAAAAATATACGTAGTATAAAAAAAAAAATTTTTTTCACTGTATTCAAATACCTAGAAAATTAACGATATAATAATTTTTTTATACTTGTCTTGACGATAAGATATACCTTACCTCAAAGATACCCATTTAGAAGTGAGAGAACCCGGTCACCGGTCAATAATTTCCATTTCATTATCAACGGAATGTGACAATTTAACAGACTTGCTATGTAAGGAAATCTGTTCTCGCACTTACTCCAGTTCGAAATATACGTGTTATTGAATTTTCTTGGCATCTAATGGCATTACGGAGACTCTTCGAAGCATGGGCAGGTAATATTCTTATCTTCTGGCGAACTTGTACGTTGACTTTGGAGGCCATGTGTCTTCCGCTGCACGGTAGTTTAAGCGTGAGTTTCCAGACAAATTAAAGGTAACTACTGAGTTCAAGAGGAGATATGACCGTCGTACAAGAAGACACGCTTGACTTGGCCTCAACTTTGCTCACAGTCAGTTTCTCAATGTGAACAAACGTAATTTCTTGCAGTTAGGGTTTTCCGTTGACTCATCATGCGCGCTCTTTAGAAAAGTCAAGTTTCGAACACCAAGTACATTTTTGTATTTACGTCAATCACAGTATTATATTTATTACAGTATTAGATTTATACCATTGTCCAGTTACACGGCCTTGCCGTATTTCATACTATCAATTTTTTGCATCTCAATTCGGGCCATTGTAATTTATAACGCTAGTATTTTGCGTCTTGACCTCTAGGAGGTCCAGCCTTTGTGCAAAACCCTTGATCAAACCCTCGGTCATCTTTGCGATCAATAACCAGTTTTATAGCGGACAATCTTGCGGCCACGAACGTCGACCACTATAACGATGACAAATAAAAAAAAAAGTGGAGTCTTCGATTGGCAACGGCTTTCCGCAGGGTTAGAGCCGGAGCGGCGGTCTTTCTGCACGTGAGACAACCGAAGAGAGGCCTTTTCTTGGGAACCTGTGCCTCGACCTCGTCAAGGTCCACATCTTGACCGGTCGTCATCAGTGTCATTAACTTTCTTGCGCAGATGCGAGTTAACCTTTTCTAGCTTCACTAATGGCTAGACTCTGTTCTCTTCTCCACTGGGCCATGTCTCGCACGGCACGTTCTCCAGACTCTGGTAAACCCATCCGGGCATAAATCATACTCCGCTTTCTGTTTCGGGATAAATGCATTCCGTCTAATTGTAGGTAAGTATTTGAAAAACAGTCGCGTCTTTGACCGCACTATTTGCCAGACGCGAATTCACTCGGTCATATTCACCCATCTACGTCCGGCTCGGTTCTTCGACCCGACAGAACCCTCTTCTTCGAGGCTCTTTCTGTTCAGAGATTCGCGGAACTCCGGGACGCGCTTCAGGATAATGGCCAGTGATTCATACGAGCCACGCTCATCCTGTACCTAATTTAACCTGGACGGATAGAATAATATGCTCCTCCGAAGCGTGAATTTATGAGTAAATTCATTCGTCTTTCATTCCTTGAGGCAATGTAGGTATTTTTCTGTAACTTTAGAGTGAAAGTAAGAATGTCAGTGGTTCAACGTTTCATCTTTGACCATCGTCATTTCCATTTCACTTCACCGCCGTTAAAACGAATCAAATCGCAAATATTTACCCACGAGTAGGAAAGACTGTAGGGAATATCTTTTCTTTCCTTTCCTTTAGTTGGTTTGGAGTTAGTTAGTGCGTGGGAGGGCGGACCGGCCGTCTCGTTAACTTAGTTGTTTGCCCTGACAACACGAAGAGAACCTCAGCGGCATATTTGTCCGCCGTAATACAAGGAATCTCCAAAATTTGGATTTACTTTAGCGAGCGGTGTTCTCTTGCACATAGGAACGGGTATACCGTACCTATAACGACTGCTGGCCACTTAGCGATCCCACGCTGGTAAACAAGCAAAAGAAAGGAAGAATATTTAATGTTACTCGAGTCCTTTACGCCGTGATATTAGTACGACTGCAGCAGCTCTATGCTCTGTCAAGAATCCTTTACGTTTTTGCATGAGTTTTACATGTCGTTTCTTAGCTCATGACGTAGCATATCTCTTCACCAACGCGTATGGTGAGTAGAAAGGTCGACTTCCGTCGGTCTAGGAGTCCGCGGTGCGGACGGTCAGCGACCTCGAATCCTCGTCGACGCGGTCCATTGAGCCACGCGATCCACTTTAAGATATTTCTTGGCAAGGACCACGTTAACTCATAGCGGTATCTCGTACGATACCGACTTTAACTTGATAAAGAAGGTCCATCTGCAACTCCCCATTCTATTCCATTCCATGCCATGCCATGCCATGCCATGTCGGTGAGCCACGAAGTCACGGGCTCGCACGGTCGATGATCACCGTGAAATAATGAATCAGTTCGATCTGCACGATTAGTAACTATGGGCGCGGGCCCCACAAGAAGTATTTCTTTGGCCTTATAGCCTCCACGCTTTTTTCTTCATATCTTCGTACCTGAGATAGATGGTAGTGAATCTACGGTAGAGTATGATATAAAAAAAATGAAAAAATACTTTATAAAGTTATCGAGGTTATCGAAGAGACGCGGTTTCCGGGAATCCCCGGACTTTTGTTTTTCTTATTTTCAACGATTCTTCTAGTACCTACGCAGCCTAATCTCAGCAAAACTATACGGCATTAAGTCGAACGGGGAGATCTTCTCTGCGGTAACAATTTCTACGGGTTTTAACGACGCTAATGGGACTGGTATAAGTATCGTCGATGATCACTGGTGATTTGAACCATACCACGGACCATGCATGGACGTATAGCGGCATGAAGAGCGGGGGATTCCCAACGGGGACCCACGTAACTCTAGCCCAGGTACATACGTAGGATATAAATAGATCGTGCGTGTTGCCGACCTGTTGCACGCCGCCCTCTACGCGTGTGAACGTCGAGGCCTCGGGGTAATCAGAGCTTAAGAAGCCGCAAGTATACGAGAATACACATATCTGCGCACTCGTCACACGGTCAAATATCGAAAATAACTTATAGTCAAGGGCATGCACGGTCATACGGCTATAGTTTGACCTTTGTACACCAGTCCTTGTTAGGCCCGAGATCCATGGGACGATATTTTGCGATTGAAACGTCCCTCCATCAGTTTATAATAACGCCTATTACCGCCGGCATGACTACGCGGACTGCAGTGTTGTATACCTCCTTATTCTTAATTCTATATATTCCTTTTTGCCTACATCGGATCTGGTATCATCAAGATTCCCATTCTACCCACCTTAAGGCTCTGCAGATATTCATCGAGTTTCACGCTGAATACCACGACAACTATGCACCGACAGTGCACAGTCATTGCTGGCAGCTATGTAGGTAGTATGTACACCGTTCTTATGGCCACTGGTACAAGAACTACTGTGCATTGTGACAATGAGTTCATTTGAACACGTACTTTACAGTTTCCATTGTAAGTTACAAAATTTTTCAATTTCAAACTTTTATTCCAGGGAGTATAAATATTCAGAACATGTTAGCGACCTTTAGATGTTATCTTATTGGATATATACATATGGGGCTGTCCACGTCAAAACGACACGGCTCCAGACCTCAAAAATTTCGATTTGATTTTTGATTTCCTATGTTATCATTCTATGTCTGGAGAATCTGTCAAATTTTTTTTTTTGAATTCTTTCGATCAACCATTTCGGAGCTATGAATTTTTTCAGCCCTAAAGGAAGGACCTTTTTTAAAAATTTGAAAAAATCACAAAAATTCTGTTGATGACATAGAACAACCTCCCACTTCCAGAAACGTGGGCAGGATTTTTCTTATAATTTTTGTTTTTCAATTTTTCGAAGATTTTGTTAAAAAAAAAAAAAATGATTCACTAATGACTTTCATCCTACCAGAATTCTTTCAAATCTGCACTATTCAGATTTTTTGAAGTTCTTGATCTTATATTGTGTTGTGTTGAAAAGGAGGTGAGTAAGTGATTTCATGAAACTCATTAGTGCAGCATTTTTTTGAATAAAATTTTTGAAAAATTGAAACAAGAAAAATTATAAGAAAAATTCTGCCCACGTTTCTGGAAGTGGCAGGTTGTTCTATATCAGCAACAGAATTTTTGTGATTTTTGTTCAGATTTTCTAAAAAAAAGTCCTTTATTTAAGACTGAAAAAATTCATAGGTCCGAAATGGTTGATTGAAAAAAATTCAAAAAAAAAAAAAATTTGATAGATTCTCCAGACATAGAATGATAATATAGGAAATCAAAAATCAAATCGAAAATTTGAGGTCTGGAGCCGTGTCATTTTGACGTGGACAGCTCCATATACACCCATTACTTTTCAACTTTTCATTTAAACGTGGCAAAATTCACGGCATTACCGGACTGTGATAAAATCTAGACATTGAAAAAGTTTTTAAAAACAAACATACCAAACGAATACGATATACATGCCATGCGACGAAAAATCATACAATTTACGCGTTATAATTTGGACAAAAAATCTTTTTCACACATTTTTTTTTTCAACGACCTAATTTATGCGCATACTACGATTACGTAGGTGATTTTTAAAATATCTGAATGGTATAAATCTGATTTCGATAGATATAGGTAGCGTAAATTTTTGTATTGTTTTCTTTTTGTGTTTCTTATCCGCAACGTTAATCTATATGGTAAAATAATAAATGCTATTCTTTGTCTGAACGGTTGGGTTAGGTGTACCTGGGTACATAGAAAAGGTGCGGAAGTCGTGAGTTGTTTCCTGCTCTTATCTTTCTATCGTTGTGCAAAGTAATACGCGACGGCCTAGCCGCAGTGCGGCCGGTCGACCAGCACGCGGTTGTAAACTGTTTAGAGTTTAGTTTATCTGACTGCGGTATACGCAGGTGAGTCAGCATCACAAAAGAGATCGTTGCTCTCCTCAACACGGCGTGAACGGTCATTTAGATAAGCTGCCTGGTATAGCTTACGGTGTAGTTGGATATTTGCTCACGTTGTTTCACTTGCGCAAATATATACCCATACTTATCCAAACACGGTACTGGTAGACACTTTGTCTTCACTAAATTAAACGAGTAAAAGATCATCGAGCTGTAGTCAAAGTTAAACCGTAGTAATAATTTATTAGGAACGGAACTTGGCTCTAAGATCTATGAATAATATTTAAATGTTATTTTTCATCCTCAATTTATCCGGAATCCGGACTCTGCGGATTACAAAATCTCTTAAATCATACTCAGTATAATAATAACGTGTGATCTCGGTAATTAAAACTCCGAACACTGTAATCTTCTAGCTATTAAAAGCCGTCAATTATAGCTGCGTATTTTACCTCGAGGTGTGAGGCTCCATGAAAACCACAACCAGACGATGCAGACCATAACTCACCGGGCTAGGACGTCATGGTGAACCTCATCGTGCGTAAATTCCTTTGATATGCAAGCAGACTGCGATTTGCACGTGACGCCGGAGGCGTTGAAACTCAATTTTTAATTCTTCACTTATAATGTTGTGTAATGGACATGAGTGGTTAGATAAACGCGGGAAAGCTGATGAGCAAATCGATTTTGAATACCAAAATAATAAGGGGAAATTTTTATTACGGAAATTTTATTATGGTAAATATATTCGGCGTTGGCGTTTGATTACCTCGTATTATACGTCGACGTGTAACGAGCTTTGCCATCAACCTGTCCAAAGCTTGTGCCTTCGAGGTCCAGAGGATGATGGCACGCGGAAGTCATCCGCGGGGTGACCATCTTGCCTCGGGGCAGAATAACGCGTGCGACCGCTGTGTCAGAGCGACCGAAGAACAACTAATTGTCATGATTACTCGGTGGAAAAAGTTCTCAGGGTCGACGGTGCAGGGTCCGTAGGTCATTCAGAAGAGGTAACATAATATATATTAATTTTTAACATTGTATGGGTACAGACTGCGATTTCCTTGACGGAAACGGTAGCCGAGATTGCTGGAACTTATTATGTCTGCTTTCTATATTTGCATACCTTTATACTTTATTTCGGTTTTACTTTGCCTTTCACACTCTGAAGCGGTAATTTTAACAATTCTTAGAACTATGGAAAAGAAGCTTGTGTTCCGCAATTGTTTTCTGTTTTTTTGTTTATAAATAGCTACGCACCGCGGTGACTAATAATACTTGTTTTTCCTACGTCACTTGATGACTGTCGGAAACCAATCAAGCTAAATACCGCACTAAGCACTCGGACTAGTCTGTGTAATTATCAAACGAGCATAATTGTAATTTGGAACTTTTGGTATGGGAAAAAAAAAAAGAGTTAAGTCGGAGTATAATTCGTTGTGTTGCAACTCGGCTCGTTAAGGAGATATCAGTGCACGAGCGTGAAATTGTGATTCGTTATGCCACCTCTTTCGATGATCAGTTTTAGTTACAGCCAGAGTGCTGACTACGTCGGTTAATACCTGCCCGGTGATCGTGCAGAACGGGAATAATGGTCGTGAGTTTTTTGTCACATTGGTAGTGAAAAATAATTCGATTGCAGAAAATGAAGCGTGCCAAGTACGCAAGAACTGTTCAGTCATCTTCCACGACTTGAATCGGAATAACTAGTTGTTCAGTAAAGTGAAGAACACTGTTGCTATACAACAACTCGTAATCTGCACGTATATACCTAAGTGTAACCCAACCGTGTACGCGGGGAAACGTTATTAGTCACGGAACATTAAGCGGGTTATGGCTCCCAACAAATCAATGAGATGCCAAATGAAGAGAAAAAGGACCAAAATAAAAAAAAAACAAAAAATATACAGAAATTAACAGGGGAGTATTTCCCTGAGGTGGATGGTTTCAGAGGGCAGTGTGACTGTCCGATTGACGTGATCTTCATAGATCGGGGTAAGAGTTAATTCCCAGGTAAAAGTAATCATATTCCGCGTTCCATGGTAATGGTGAAGAGCCAACCAGCCTCCGGGCAGTAACGGAATCATTCGCGCCAGCACCCTAGCCCGATCAGCGGTACTGACGCCGGTCATCCTCGGCCCTACCTTATGCCCGCACGAAACTGAATTATAATCAGGATTTAATCACTTGGCTCGTAAATTACGTTAGGATATCGTAGAAACCGCTCAACGCTTCAGGAGTTACATGTTACATGTCTTCTCAAACGATCAGATTGCCTCTGTATAGGTATGCAAAGATAACAGCTCGTCAAGGAGATGTAGTAATCGATGATTTTTTTTCTCTTGTATCAATTCCACCGATCATTTTGTCTGAGTAGTCGTTAAATTTTTCAGCATTTAGTTTAATGTGTGGAATTCTAAGAAAATAGTTTAACGTGGGTATGTATTAGTTCAACGTTGGAGACAATACCCTGAGACTTACAGAAAATTGTAAAAAAAATTTTAATGATTCCGAGATCTTGACGTTCGAAGACGATAAAAGTTACGACTAACTGAGAAAGTGCCCATCGACAAATAGGCGAACGAAAACCTGTGACAAACAGTACCTGGCAGGGCTAGTCGAGAGCGTAAGTGGAATTAGTCTCAGTCCGTTGATTCTAGCGAGTCGAGGTGCATTGATATGCGCCAGGTGTCGAGGTGGTGCTAAGTGACGGACCCAAGACGTCGTCCTGAAGAGGAAAAATGGGGGGAAAGGAAGTCGACGGAGCACACGATACTGTAGCCGTTGACCATTCACCGAATTCCGCATCGAATGGGTCGTAACGAGAATACAGAATGACGTAAGCGTCGTCGCGTCGACCTGTACCTTTACCTGTATACTGGCCTCTCATAAGAACAAGTTTTTTTCTTGAATGTCAAACCTTTCACGGTTTTGTTGTGATTAGTAAGATGTAATTTATAACTCACCGCATAAAACGGAACTAGTGTTAACGATCACGAAGCTAATAGCTGAGCACAGCTCTCGGTGCTCAAAGAGCTGGATGCAAGGGAGTCCCGATTTTCTACGCTCAAGATAAAGCGCAGTGTAAAAACAACTGTTATGAATACGATATGAACACAGCCTAAGAAGAAATGTTCTATAGAATTCTAAACGATTCCTCAATTTTCAATGCTATTTGCGATAAAATCGTATATAAGCACTTGTAAAAACACCCACGAAGTAAAATCTCTTGGTTTGAACCATAACTTAGGATAATCGAACCGTATTTACACGCAATTTGTTTGACCGCACGTGTAATGGGAAATTTCGATCCATAAAGTATTATTCCTTTGCCATTTCAAACAATACCCATAAATTGTTGGTAATAAAGTGTTCGAAGAAATATTCTCTCTCTCTCTCTCTTTCTCTTTATGCACTATTTGCACACATGGGTGTGCAGTTTTAAATTACTTTACGACTACACGTGTCTTCACACTTTGAAATTAACGAGAAGTTGTTTGTTAACTTTCAGAAGATAAAGAACCGCCGACATGTCGGCGTTGAGTGCCGGGATGAGCCGACCCGGGGAGATGATCCTATTATTGGTTGTCGTTCTGCTAGCAGCCTGCTCCACACGCGCTGGTGAGTACACGGAGAAAAATATATCGCTCTTATCACGAAAAAGTATAGTGATTATCACGATACTCGTGTGACTATACTTTGTATACGCATATGCTCAATCCACTGGATCGCAATTTTCACGATTCGGATATTGAGCATTTATATTGCTTATGTGGTTGGGATTCCGTTTCCTTATAGTGACTTTTCACTAAATCGTGCATGTGACGATGTTTTGAAAAGCTAACTTATACTAATAATTATATTGGTGAATATTATGCCTCAAAATTTGAGGTTTATAAATTAGTATTTTGTATTTAATTTGTAAACACAAATTATATTTTATGTTTTTTTTTTTTTTTTTTTTTTTTTTTTTTTTATATTATCATTCAATATTAGATACTAATTTCTCTTCAAGCGTGATTCATTTGAAATTTTTGTTTAGTTTATGACAGTCAGGAATAAAAACACACAAGTTTACGACTTCGTTATGTGTGGTGGCGCTGAAGTCGTGGATCGCAATAATCACGACTCGTTTTGCCATATTAGGAAACGTTTTCTTATGATCGCTATACGTTTCGACAAATTCACAATACACTTGGATCGGGATAATCAGTATTTGCCGTTTCGTGTATAACAGTATAATATGTATAATGATTATAACGATAACGTAAAAAGTTATTATAGGGATATAAAGCATACAGCAAATTAGGTTGTAGTATCGTGAAAATGATGAAAGTGTTTTGTACTAATCACGATACTACGTTCGCGATCCACTTGATCGTTACCACAGCGATTTTTTTTGTTCCATGTACTTGTTCCTATAAAATTTCGTCGTGTTCGAAAAAATCAAAATATGTAAGAAATAAAGACTTGAACCTTATTCTTTTTTCTCTCAAATCGATTACCTGCGACCGCCTCTACTTCGTAGCTGCAGTTGTGAACAGGTTCTCATGCCCGAGGCGCAAAACTTGCAAAGGCATAAAACGCAGGCCATATTCGTTGCCCTTACGTCCACGTCTCCCAAGTCGTTGGAAGCCCGAGTTCGCGGTATATGCGATGATCGACTTCCGTTCAAGTGAAGCCGGTTTATCAAGGGTTAAAGACCCCCTGTTAAAACGTCTGTCGATGTCTGTCTCTAAGCTCTTCAAGCTGGTAACGTGAGGTTCATTGACAGTCGTTAAGCACCTGAGATTGACGGTCACATCGACGTGTCCTCTGGGATCAGAGCTGTTCGCGTGGCTCGAACCCAGCCACACCATTGACCATCCTTAGCAACCGGCATGACCACTTTCACCGAGAGTCATAGCGCGCTCTGTACCGTACCGGGGCATCTGGCTACCCGTTGCCGAGGTCAAGTTCAAAGGAAATATAAGATCGGTTCAACAGCCCCATGAAACTTTTTCCGCTTGATAATCGGCGCTGTTTTTGAGGTGACGAGTCTTTTTATTTTTATTTTTTATTTACTTTTGTACCTTCGGTATAAAGTCCTTTTGAAATCTTTGAGGAAACAAATCGAATGTAACTTTGAGAAACAAAAAGAAAAAAAAAAAAAAACATTGATAAACCGGACTTTGGCGGATCGTAGCGGTTCCTCTGCAGCATTGAAAATGCTGTGAATTCTGGTCAAACCTGTAAACTCTTAAGAGGTGCATGAGATGTCAGTGACCGCTAGCACCCGGGCTACTTCTGAGTGCGTAAAAACTTCGCGACCCTCGGGCGTACCATATATACGATACGTGGCAGTAAAGTGTAGCTATCGGTTGAAAATGGCAGGTAATTAGGTAGCCAAGCTATTTGTGGCATCTCGATAGAGAGATCTTTTCCCTGGGATTTCTGCGGTCTTGAGTATTGGTCAGGAGAAAATAGGAATCTCTTAGAGGTATAGAGGTGAACTGAGGTCATCCGGGGAAAGGTATAACGGAACGTGTGGGTGCTACGTCAGCGCGACGTCGAGGTTAAGTAATCTTATTAGTCGACTTCGAGCGGGACGTCTTCGCAAGAAAATTTACGAGCTATGGATGGAGGGAAGAGGTACGGGGATAGGAATTCTTCTTAACGGTTACCTACCTTGCAAGTTGCTGCAGAGGTACCGAACCTGGAGATGCCTTTGAAGATGAGGAAGAAAGGCGTGGGAGTAGCGCAGACGGAACCGACAAGCCTCGTTCAATAGATTTACTAGTAATCACCATGTGATGAAGTCAGTTACTTTAAAACGCAGATCAGATCAAGCTGCAAGTTTACTGTTTTTTTTTTTTATTATACAAACTGCATTTATAGAAGTAATTCACTCCTTCGTTAATTACAACCGCTTTAACGATTCCTGTAAACACGCATCTCTTCGACAGCGAGTGCTTTACCATTATACGCATTACCCAGCGCTAAAGGTAATGAACTTTCACATCAAGGCCGAGGTATGATTTCATAAGTTACGCAAACGCTCCCACCGTATCCATCGTACAAGTTACGCCTACGTATGTTCATACGTGTATGCATGTATTTACACGTTTTCTACGGTCGTCAGCTCGTATGAAATAGATTAATCGTCAGACGGAAGAAGTATATGCTTGGGTGTATATTACGTAAGAGATCGCGATTAGAAGCTGAGATGCTAAATACGGTTAGTTAGCATCATCACAAGGAGTTCAATCTCCAGTCATTGGCACCTGTTAATTTCCGTTATTATTCGATTAAGGAAAATTATTGATTTCAATATATTCTGAGACCAGCGATCGGAGATAGACTTGCTACTATCTGTATGGATAACTAATGGCGTTCGGACCTTGTGAACGAAGTGAGTGAACAAAGTCGTTTGTCAGAGGAAGGCAGAGTATTAAATGGCAAAGTAAATTGATGGGAAGCCTTATCAGGCTTTAACTTTATCACCCTGAACAAATCTGCTGCAGTTGTTACAGGACAGAAACCGTTGGCTGGTTGTAGCCAAGGAGCCAATGCGCTGCTTCCCACACAGCGTTTTATAATTTATTACGTGTCCAGAATCCGCGTAGGCGAATCTACTTCCTTCATCAAACGCAGATGTTTTGAATGTTCCGAGACGTGTACACAGACAACTGTCAATAGTTCAAATAGTTTTAATCGGCTTGTTAACATCCCGAGGTGAACATCGCACTAATAATCATTTTGGCACCATCTAGTGTCGATTTTTTGTGCACCATCATTATGACGCCTCTTTTTAGCCCGTGACCTGAGCCTCTTCAACCTTGAGTCTAGGTATTTGGCTTACGATTAGATGATATGGTTACGTGGTCTTGGCACCTCAAGGCAAAGATACGCATTAGAGTTTTTCCGAAAGAGATCGTGTATGCCCAGTCACGAATTCTTTTGCCAAATTGCTTTAAGCAGAATTCTGACCGAACGGATTTAACCTATTGTGCCTCACACTGGACTCCAATGAGGATGATATAAACCTTCTTGATTATACTGATCAAGTGCCGTTGCGAGCCATTCTGTGCTCCCTCGTCAAAGTGAAAACATTCTACTTTTTCGTAGGGTTTAATCTTCGTTCTGAATGCTGACCCGTTACCTATTGTTGGCATTGTCACCGCGACTGCTTTTATAGATCGGTGAAAAAAAAAAAAAAAACAGATCAGACTGTACAAGATACCGAGCAAGCATTGACAGTGTAAAAAAGTTCATTGTTCACTTCTTGGACCTTAATATCGATTAGCCAAGTAAACGAGGTCTTTGGTCAGGGGCTAGTACGAGTGACTTCCGGTTGACCAGAATGATACCGCACTAAGTAATACACTCTCATCTATGTGCGCGCGGCATACCCGGCCGATTGGATTGAAGTAAGTTTGCGTGCAACTTAATACCGCAATCAAGACGTGCACAACTTTGACCGTGGAGGCATCTGCCCGCAAACGCCTCGTGGGACTCGAGTCGCATTCATGGAGCCCGGGTTCTTGGTACAAATAATTTCATTGGAAATTGTCAGCGCGTCCGGTGCAGAATGCTGATTCTCTTGTTCGCACGTGCGTGGGTAGGCGAGAGAAAAGAAGTAAAAAGAAGTGACAGAAAAGTGCGACAGCGAACGAGTTATCGATACGAAAATAGATTGTTGATGGACGTTAATTTCTTTCGAGGAAATTTTGCATCCAGAATTTATAACAGTACTCGTACCTGGTATTGCCGGCTGGGGTTCATTTATTTTGAAAATAAATACCGATGAACTTCTGCATGGGACACTTCAATCTCGAGTAATTATTACGAAGCATTGCTCGACAGCCCATAGAATAACAGAATAGGGTGTGAGGCATTCAGGACCCTAAGCTTTAGGCGTTAACGAGAATTCGCACCACCACACACCCAGCGGTCCATCTGACGCGTTGACTCATTCTCTCGCCTTCCCGGACCGCGCAGCTTCCCCTCGCAGAGACAGATGATAAATGCCTTCTCCGGATAGGGTAACATGCATGACGGGCAGACCTTTCTTCAATCTTTTAACTCCACGAGTAGTTCGTCTCTCTTTGTGTATCGCTTATACCATCTCTTTCAGAGCCTTGTTGATTATAATTACGCGCTAGTAGCGCCCTGTCAGTAGGAAGCCGCAAGCAATAAAGAACTTTTTTACTTACGTAATATGGAAATAAAACAAAGATCCTTCAAATAACAGGAATATTATTATTATTACAGCTCCTGTATACGAACACGATACGACGCACATTGCAGAATATGAAGGAGGTGAGTTTCTAATATCAATTTTTTTCTACTCATACCACTGAATCATTCGAAGCCCTATAATCAAAGCTGAGGGAATAAATTACGCCATGACTAATTACTGACGTTTCAATTAATTACATAATCGTTTTTTTTTTTTAGCTGAACCTGGATGCTACTATAACTTTCAACGCTATGAAGAAGGGGATAGAATAGTTACGAACGAACCATGCTTAAACTGCACTTGTCACAATCGAATGCTGATGTGCTACCTAAGGGTGTGCCCCCCTTTCTCGAAAGCTATTGGTCAAGATTGTACAGTAGAAAAACGACCGGATCAATGCTGTCCTATCATCACTTGTGCCGAAGTGCCCGTCCAACTTCTCACCTCGACGACGAATTCCCCAGCGACTATTGGCTCGACGGAAATTGGTGCTCACGACAACTACGGCTGTCATGTTGATGAGAAATTCTACGCTGATGGTGCTCAGCTACCAATAGATCCACGAAACCCCTGCGAACTTTGCTACTGCATAAGAAATAGAACAACATGCGTCATGCAAGAATGTACCCTGCGTGTTGCAGGATGCAATCCTGTCTATCTGTCCGGAGTTTGTTGTCCAGTCAAATATAATTGTGGTACGTTTACCGCTATTCATCTTTTTTTTTTACTGTAATTCAAATTTTCTACGCTTGAGTTAATCGCGCACTACTTTGTTATGAAGTTTTGAAATCTTATCGAAATCCTGACATGACTATTGCAGATTATGACGAAGAACAATCGACCACCGTCGGTCCTACTACTCCTGGACTTATCATGACTACGACGGTTGCTCCAGGACTAAGTTCACCTCAGTGTTTCCATCAAAGCAGGACATACAACGACGGAGAACTCATCTACTCTGCAGAAGCCTGCGAACATTGCTACTGTTTCCGCGGTGATATAGTTTGCGCTGTACAGGATTGCGCAGTACCTCTCAAAATTCATGGCAAGCATTGTAAACCGCTACCTGCTCCAGAGGGCAAGTGCTGTGCCACCACGTACCAATGTGGTAAGTACCAAATTCACGTAGAGTCCATTTAATTGAAGAATTCGAATCGAGTATCTAATAAATTGTTGCTCTTTATAGACGGCGAAAGCAGTCCAGTGGAAGTTGACGAAGAGCCCACAATTGGTGGGAATGCTTTTATTCCTAGTCAATATCCTGAGATCGATCAAGCTACTCAATCGATTATCCCAGCCTCCGGGTACACGGATGAAGATGATAGTCAGCAAGTGCAGGTACCCGATGCTTTCCCTGGAGCTGATAATGTAATTCCGGAACAACACGGCACAAGTGAAAGTGGTGTCGAAGGAACTATCGAACAAGAAACTATTACTGAGGACGGCCTCGCACCACAGACTGTGGAACCCTTAGACAAAAGTTCCCTTCCCGTGGAAACTTCTACGGAACTACCAGCTGGTACAGAGGAAAAGCCAACCGAAGCAACTGGCATAGAACAGAAACCAGAAGCTGAAGATAAACATACAATTTCTCCCGTAGGCGTGGAGCCAACCAAGATTGTTTTACCAGAACATTCTGTGGTGAGTGATGAGGAGCATCCAGCTGCTCCCGCCGTAGATGGAGAAATACCTCAGGTAACAGATGAGCAAGAAAATGTAGTACCAGATACAGTGGTCGTTGACGAAGGAAAGCCAGACGCAGCAATTAAACCTGTAGTCAATGTTGATGACGGTAAACCAAACGAGTCTGTACTACCTACCGAGGCAGTCATTTCTGATGAGGAAATCACAGGCACCAAGGAAGTACCGACTAAGGAAACCGTATTAGAAGAGGCACCAAAACCAACAGAAGTGACAGCTGATACGCAAGAGTTAGGCGAGGGATCAGGAGGTGATCAAATTCTGGAAGCACCAGAGGTTCCTTCTGTTGATGAGAAACAACCAACGGTATCTTCAATTGAAATTGAAAACCCTGACGAACCGATAAGTGAAGACCAAGAGCTTACAGGAATAACTGCCTCTGGTGAACCGCAGGGAACTATCAAACCAGTTTCTGAAACTGAATCAAAACCAGATGAAGAAGGACCACTCGTAGAAACAAAACCAGTGACAGAAGCTCAGGAGGTTGCAGTTGAAAGTTCTACTGCTTTTCCGACCGGGGCAGTAATCATCGAAGGAGAAGCTACGAAAGAACCTGCAGTCTCCATAACGGAAGCGGTTCCGCCAAAAGATGCCAAACCTGATGACAGTAGTACTCTCTTACCTGAAGAAGTTGTACCCGAAGGATCAAGCGATGCCTCTACGTTGAAACCAACATACCAAGGAGATGTATCTAAGCTACCGATTGAGGCAGTAATTGGGGAAGAAGAAGCTACGAAGGAACCTGCAGTCTTCGTGACCGAAGTGGTCCCACCAAACACAGCCATTCTTGAAGATACTAATATTTATTTCCCTGGACAACTTCCATCCGGAGGATCAATCCTTGGCGAAGATTCTGCGTTCCACGATGCCTCTACGTTGAAGCCTACGGAACACGAAAACATACCTGAGTTACCAACCACGGGAGTACCTATCACAAAAACTCCTGTAGAAGAAGCGAACAAAGTTCCTGAAAAACATGATGAAATTCTCAAAGAAAAACCACTTCCGGATACAATTCAACCCACCGAAGCCTCATTTGCTGAAGAGAAACCGACAGAAGTCGAGCCCGCTATAGTACACGAACATCCAGCAAGCGAAATTCCTACTCCTGGCGAGTTGCCAACGAATGCACCAATTGGAGAAGAAAACGTAAAGCCGGCAACTGAAGAAGGAATAAGCAATGAAGAACATCCGATAGAACCAGTTGTTACTGAAGAAGAAGAACAGCCTGAAGGTCCAAGTAATGCTGAACATCCAAGCAAGCCAACAGTTCACGGCGCCGAACACGATACTGAACATGGAATCCCCTCTCAGGGACCGACAGGTATTCCCATGTCTGAGCGTGTTCCCGTTCACAAGGCTGAAGATAAAGATGCAGTGAACGACATTCAGGTTACCGAAGTATACGACGATGTTCAGCATACACACGTCCCCGATAGTCTGATACTTGATGCCCAAGAAAAACTTCCTGCAACTTACATACCTCCAGCTGAACCGACTTCTGGTTCTGAGATCAAGCCAGAACAGGATGTCATAGTAGCAACAGAGCATGACCTAATTGCACCCGAACAGCAATCCCCACTCAATCCCATTGCTCACAATGAACGACCACTTGATACAGATATCCAAACGAAGATTCCAGTCGCTGAAAGTACAACTTCTTCTGGGTTACCAGACATAGCACAGGGACAGGCTGAACATGAAAAGCCTATCGAAACCGAACAACAGCCAATCGAAGCTACTGAAAAGGAAACGAAACCTCTCGAACACGGTGTGGACGAACAGCACAAGATCGATGAACCAATCCACGAAGAAACAGCTAAACCAACCGAAAGTACTGCCCCGGCTCCACAATCACCAGAAGTATCGACAGAGATTCATGAAGTGAAACCAGAAGCTATAGACGAATCGGTAACTGACGCCTCCGCTGAAGCAAAACCGACTGAATCGCAAAAGCCAACTGATAGTGAACATCAAATACCATTTGAGGATGAGAGTTTCCCAACCAAGACTACACCTGAAACTGAGGAATCTCCGTCAGAGTCACCCGTTGGCAGTGATATTGTTAACAAAGAAGGAGAAAATCAAACTCAGGAGCCAATTGTAAGTGTAGAGATACCGGTCGAAAATGTTAGTGGAGAAGAAAAACCGCTCGGAATCCCCACTCACGACGAGAAGGTTACTGAAATTTCTACAGTAGAAGAGCACAGACCTACTGAGGCCTCAGTGGTCGAAGAAGGGTCCAGCGAAAGCTCTATCTCCGAGGAGGAACCAACCGCAACCTCTACAATTGAAGGTCAACCTGCCAAAGAGTCTGATACAAAGCAAGGAGAAACAGAAATTTCCGTTCCTGCCGCAGAACCAGCCACGCCTTTAAAAACAGAAGAAAACCCAATCGAACCAATTATTGCTGATGAAAAATCAACGGAGGCCTCAATTCCCCAAGAACATCTAACTGAAGGTACCATTCTAAACGAAGTACCTGTTGAAGCTGGTGTTGTTGCCGAAGAAAAGCCAACTGATGGTCCCGTTATCGAAGAAAAGCCAACTGATGGTTCTGTTATCGAAGAAAAACCAACCGATGGGTCTGTTATTGAAGAAAAGCCATCCGATGGTTCAGTTTTTGAAGAAAAACCAACTGATGGTTCGGATATTGAAGAAAAGCCAATCGATGGTTCTGTTATTGAAGAAAAGCCGACTGAAGCTCCAATTGTGCAAGAGCAAGTACCTGAAGTTTTCGTTCATGATGAAAAGCCAATCAGACCGGTTGGTAGTACTGAGGAAAAGCCATCTGATGTTCCAGTTACGGAGCAGCAGTCAACAGAAAGTTTCGTTAATCAAGAGGAACCAACGGAAGGCTCTATCACCGATCACAAACCTATCGAGGACTCTGTAACCGAAGAGAAGCCAATCGAAACATCCGGTCCTGGAACAGTACCAACTCAAGCTTCAATCGACGAACAAAAAATAATTGAACCGTCTAATGATGATCAAAAACCATTGGATACTTCCGTCACTGAAGAGAAGCCGACAGAAACGTCAATCACCGGTCTCGAACCAACTATCCCGTCTGTTGTTGAAGAGGAACCAGCAAAGACCTCGACTGGTGAAGGATTCCCAACTCAGGCTTCTATTTCAGAAGATGAAATAATTGAGCATGCTGGCGCTGATGAAAAACCAACTATTACTTCAGTTGGAGGAGAAAAACCAACGGACGCTTCCGTCACTGAAGAAGAAATAACCAGTGCCCCTATCTCCGAGGAAAAACCAACAGAGGCTTCTGTCGCTGATCACGAACCTACTGTAATTTCTGTTGTCGAAGAAAAGCCGACGGATACCGCTATTGTTGGAGAAATACCAACGCAGACGTCGATCACAAATGAAGAGACCAGTGAGTCCTCCGGTATTGATAAAAAACCAACTGATGCATCTGTTGTCGACGAAAAACCGACGGAGATCTCTACCGAAGAAAAAGTAACTGATGTGCCAACTATCGAAGAAAAACCATCTCAGGGTCCTGTCACGGAACATGAAATAACTGGGGGCTCTACTGTTGATGAAAATCCAACGGAGGTTTCTGTGACAGAAGAAAAAACACCTGATATTTCTACTGATGAACAGAAGCCAATAGACGCTTTTCTTGCCGAAGGTGAACCAACAAATGCTCCGGCTGCTGAAGAAAAACCAACCACTGGCTCCGTTCTCACTGAAGAAATTCCTCAGCCTGCTATAGTTAATCCGACTAAAACATCAGTAGCAGAAGATGAACCAGTTGAATCATCGATTCCCGCAGAGAAACCAGATGAGTCGCCAATTTCTACGGATACACCAACCAAAAATATTGTCACCGAAGAAGAGCCTACCAAAGTACCCATTTCCGGAGATCAGCTTACCGCCATCCCTGAACATGAGCCAACGATAATTTCGATTATAGACAATCAACATACAGAAACTTCAAGCACAGATAAAGCAATCGAAACTTCTGTTACTGACGAAGAACCAGCTGAGCCAATTGCTGTTGAGGAGAATATAAGTGTTACATCTCCTGCGGAAGAAAAACCAACAGAAGTTTCTCTTACAGACCAAAAAGTAACCGATGCTTCAATTACCGAAGAAAAGCCAACGGAAGTTTCTATCACGGAAGAAGCAGGCCCTACTGATACTTCTGCAATAGAAGAGAAACCAGTTGATGTTGGTATTACCGAAGAGAAGCCAACAGACACCTCGCTTCCGGATCAGAAAATAGCTGATGTCCCTGATGTCCAAACGCACATTACTGATATTTCTGTGACTGAAGAAAAACCAACTGACACTACCGTTACTATCATAACAGAATCTGGAGTTCCTGAAGAAGAAGCATCCGGTGTATCTGATGCCCATAAAGAACCAACTGAACCCTTGCTTGGTGAAGAGAAGCCTACTGGAGGCCTTGCCATTGATGAAAAGCCAACGGAGTCTTCCATTGCTGAAGAACATCTCACTGAAAACTCTGAAATCAGCGAAAAACCAACTGAACCATCGCTATCTGAACAGAAGCCGACTGGAATTCCAATCACTGATGATAAGGTAGTTGAATCTTCTGCTCCTCAAGAAGAGCCATCCGAACCATCTGAATTCGATGAGAAACCAGCTGGACTACCGGTAACTGATGATAAGCCCATCGAAATTCCTGCCGGTGGTGATGAGGCAACTGAGTCTTCAGTCTCTGAAGAGGAGCCATCCAAACCATCTATCAACGAAACGCCAATTGAACCATCAGTTGTTGAAGAAAAACCTACAGAAGGTCCTGTTATTGACGATAAACTAACGGAGTCTTCAGTTTTCGAAGAGCAGCCGACCGAAGCTGCTACAGCCGAAGAAAAACCTACACAGACTTATCTTCCTGAAGAAAAGCCGACCATACTTTCTGAAATTCCTGTAAATGAAGAAAAGGTCACTGTGAGTTCTGTATCTGAAGAAAAACCAACTGAATCATCGGTTGCTGGAGAACTTCCAACTAAAATTATCACGGAGAAAGAGGAATCAGGCAAACCATCTACCCATGAAGATGAACCGATTCTTGAAAACAAGCCATCAGAACCGTCTCTTTTCGACGAAAAACCGACTGAATCTACAATTACTCCAGAAATACCAACACAGGCGGTAGAGGAAGTACAATTCCCAATTCATCTATCTACTGAAGAACACCAACCAATCGAACCGGGCAAACCTACATCGTCTTCTGAAGTTTCCAATGAAGACGACGAAGGAGAATCGACTAAGAAAAGACCTGAACTGTTCGGTGATAACTTCCCTTCAAGCATTCCCGGCGAAGGTAACTGTCTCGTGGATGGACAATCTTTCGCGAATAATTCGGCTATCCCACCAGCAAATCTTTGCCAGCTTCGGTGCCATTGCGTCAGTAGTATCGTTCATTGCGATCTTGTTGAATGTGCACCGCCACCCACTCACTTGTCCAATTGCATGCCTGTCCACACGAGCTCAGATTCTTGCTGTCCAATCTACTCATGTGATTCTGCGCCGACTGCTGAGTTGGAATCAGATAGTCAAATAGCTGAACATGCTCCAGGATATGAAGGGATTACAAAACCTGCTTCTACCATCGAAGACAAAACACCTGCTCATATTCATCCCGCCGACGAGCACGTGAAACAGCCTAGCACGTCTAGTGATGAACATCCGGTAGAGCCATCAAGTGAAGTAACGCCGATCGCTGAATTACAGACAGATCTACCCGTCGATGTTGATGTAACGACAAGTGTTGATTCTGATGATAAAAAGACTGTTGGACCTATCGAGCAGGAAGTCATCAAACCTACTGCTTCTGCAGGAGGAGAACCTGCATCGGTAGATACAAATGAAATTCCTGAACAGCCTGTTCCTGGAGATCAGGAACAAAATGTCAAGCCTGAAGTAGTCACTGAGGCTATTAGTCCAATCGAGCCACAAACTGATAAAGTAATTACACCATCAGAAGTACAGCAGATTGTCCCAGTAGAACAGAAGCCAACATCGCCGATTGAAGCTTCTGAAACTCCTGAAAAAGCTATCACAACCGATGAAGAGCCAACAACAATTCCCACTCTGGCTGCAGTGCCAGTTACTACCGGTACTGCCGATGAACATGCTGCAGAAACACCAGTCTCCATTGACGAACAATCAGTTGCACCAATCAGTCCAGTCACAGACATAAATGTACCACTTATATCTGTAGACGAACACAATACTGAAACCATTGCAACCAATGATGAATACCCCGTTGAACCATCTACGGCTGATCAGGACGAACATACCGATATTACAAAACCACAGAAACCTACGATAGAAGTTGAAACGGAAACTGTTCAACCATCACTCCCTGTGAGTGAAAATGACATACCTGAAGAACCTGCAAGACCTTCTGAGACACCTTTGGACAATGAAACTGCCAGACCTTATGAAGAAGCAGCTACTGTAATACCTGTTACAGTTTCACAAGACGAAGAACAAATAGCCGATAAATTCAAGCCTGGCGAAAAAGATGCTACTCGGCCAGTAGCTCCTAGCGGTGAAAGTAGTACCGAACAATCAGGCAATTCTGCCCAAGGTGGTAGCACTGTGATAGTTGAAGATCAAACAGAGCGTGGAGAATTACCTGTGACAGATGAACATCAACAGACTCCTGGGTCCATCGAACCTACTGAAATCAGTACCGGAATCCAAACCGATGAGTCGATTGTAAAGGGTACAGATGACATTATTCCATCAATTGAGCAGCATCCTGAAACACATGTACCTGAAACTCAACCTGAATCGGGTGGACAGTCAACCGTGCCTACTGAGCCTATCGAAGTGCCAGTTCAACCAATAGACCAATCAGACGTGCAACAGCAACTTGAAACGGATGAACCTGTCGTACTTGTTGATAGTTCGACAGTTGGAAATCTTCCTGAAATCGAAGCACCTGCTTCTACTATCAGCGCCGAAGATCATTCAGAATCAGCAGTACCAGCGGGTGAATCTCATTTACCCGATCATGTCGAATCATCGCCACCATCTCTTGCTGGACAAGAAGAAAGTGTAAAACCAGAAGACTCCACAGTTACTCTTGTTCACGCCGACGAAGAAGCTTCTGCTCCTACTACAAGCACTGACAATGACGCTGCTCTAACTGAAGGCTCAACGTCTGGGCCTGCTACTCAAACCGATACTAAACCATCTGATTCAACACCAAGTAGTGTCATTGATGAACTCTTGCCAACTAAATCCAACGCACATGATGATAGCGAGACACTTGTCTCTGGCGAAAATACACAGGAAACTACTGCACCGACAAATCAACAGACACCCGCTTCAGCAATAAACGAAGACGTTCAAATTGTTGTAGCAGAGCCAACGGTTGAATCTGGTTTACCTGACTCCACCAAGGAACTTACACCTGGTGAAAGTGTCGGAGAACAAACTACTCTGGCTAATGAAGACGCGGCTGTGCCAAGTTTATCTGAATCACCAGCAACACCTGTGAGTGGAGAACATGACACCATACCCGTTGAACCAGCAACCGCTGGTCCAGTGTCACATGACGAAGCCGAAACCGCTGCACCAGCTGTAAGTAATGAAGGACAAGTCATAGACGTTGAAGCAACAGCTGAACCTGTTACACCTGAGCACGTCGAATCACCTGAACTAACCACAAGCGTCGAAGGTGAGCCTATTGGAGTAGAAGGACCAACAATACAGCCAGCGTTGCCTGAGGTAGGCATCGTATCAACTGTTCCTGTGGAAAATGCTCCAGATCATGAAGTACCTATTCTGGAGCCGACGGCTGGACCCGTCGGGCCTGAAACCATTGAAACGCCAGCGCCAACTGTAAGCCAGGAAGATGAAATCGTAGCAGCTGAGAATCCAACTAGTGGCCCAGTATTGATTGACAGCACTGAGACAACTGTATCAACTGTAAGTGTGGAAGGACAAACTGTTGCTGATGTTGACAAAGTCTCCGAGACCCCTTCACCTGACCATGCCGAATCCCCTGAATCGACTGTAAGTGCAACTGGTGAACCTGTGGTAGCCGAAGGGCCGAATACTGAACCCGCTTTATCAGGTGACGGCATCAGGATAACTGAGCCTGAGGTAAGTGTCGAAGATCAATCTACATATAACCTGGAGCCCTCAGCCAAACCTGCACTACCTGAGAGCGGTCAGCCATCTGTCCCTGCTGTAAGCGAAGAAGGTGAAAATGCACCAATTGAACACCCAAGTACTGGAGAAACTCCACAAGGCAATGCTGAAACACTTGCACCAACTATTAATGTAGAGGACCAAACGGTTACAGTTCAAGAACCTGAATCTGTTTCGCCGGATCACGCCGTAACACATGCATTACCTGCAGGTGAAGATGAAACTACTGCAGTACAACAACCAGCAGCTCAACCTTCGGAACATGACGATAGTAAAGCGCCTGTCCCAACTATGGATGATGAAGAGCAGACTAAACCTATTCAAGAATCTCACCCCAGCCCTGTTATACCCGATCTTACCGAAACATCTGCACCAGTGGTCAGTGAAGAAGGAGAATCTGTTATCGATCAACAACACGATATTGTACCCATATCACATCACAAAACAGAATCACCTGCTCCTACGGAGAGCGTAGAGACGGAGACCATTCCTACTGGTCAACCAGGAGTAGAACAAGTTTCAGGTAATGAGGCCGAGACGGCAGTACCAACTGTAAGTGGGGAGAGTGAAATTATTTCGGTTGAAGGCCCACAAACAAGTCGACCCGTATCAGATGATCAAATAAAATTGGCTACTACAAATGCAACTCCTGAAGACCATGGTGATGTAACTCCATCTACATCTATTCCATCTGAAGGTGCAGAAGCGTCTGCTCCGACCACGAACGCAAATGATAACGCTTCTCCAGTCGATGACTCCACGGCTGGACCTGTAGCTTTAGAAGACCATACCGAGTTAACAGCGTCAACCGTAGATACAAATCAGCAAACGATTGAGGTCCAACCCCCAACGTCTAGACCTATTTCAACTACTGGTGCCGAAACACCTTTATCCACTTCGAGCGAAGAAGGTCAAATTATTGTAGTCGAAACGGAAGCACCAGCACCAACGGCAGGAACACCTGATCAAACCATCACGGATGAAGTACCCACTGCTGGAACTATTTCAACAGATCACGCTAAAGAACCTCTACCGACTTTGAGCGAAGATGGTGAACATATCGGAATTGAACAACAGACTGCTGGACCAGTTTCACATGATGATGGTACTGAAGTACCAACGCAGACAGTAGGATCTCCTGAGGAACCGATCACAGCAGAAATACCCACCGCCGGACCTGTTTCAACTTATCACGCCGAACCATCTCTGCCGACTTCAAGCGCAGAAGGTGAAATTACCACAGTTGAACAAGCGACAGCTGGACCAGTCTTACACGATGATAACGAAGCGCCAGCACAGACGGCAGGAACGCCTGATCAATCAATTACAGTAGAAGTACCTACTGCTGGACCTGTTTTGACAGATCACGCTAAAGAACCTCTACCGACTTTAGGCGAAGATGGTGAACATAGCGGAGTTGAACAACCGACAGTCGGACCAGTTTCACATGATGATACCGAAACACCAGCACCGTTAGCAGGTACATCTGATCAATCGATCACAGCAGGAGTACCCACTGCTGGACCCGTTTCAACCGATGCCGAAGAACCACTGCCAACTCCGAATACAGAAGGTGAAGTTATTGCAGTTGAAGAACCGACAATTAAACCAGTTTCACACGATGATGATACGGAAGCACCAGCACCGACTGCAGGAATACTTGATCAATCGATCACAGCAGAAGCACCCACTGTTGGACCCGTTTCAACCGATGCCGAAGAACCGATGCCAACTCCAAGCACAGAAGGTGAAATAGTTGCAGTTGATCAACCAACTGCTGAACCAGTTGCACATGACGATACTGAAACGCCAACAGAAAATACTAGCGATGAAATTGCTACAGTCAAAGAGCCAACTGTGAGTCCCACCATAGTCGAACACGCCGAGACACCAATGCCAACTGTTATTGCTGGAGTGGAAGCTGTTGAAGCAGAAGAACACACGGATGAATCTGATCATTCTGAAAGCTCTGTAACATCAGGTCCCAACGTGGGACCATTAGATGATACACTTACGATCACGGACTTGAATACCGAGTCACCCAAGCAAAATACAACTACTAATCTCTTACCGGAGGAACCAACTGTTCATCAAGAAGTAGAAGGAATACCAACTGCGGAGACCATCACAGAGGAAGCTCTGACACAATCTTCTGTCGATGAAAGTGTTAAGCCAGATTCTGAGATACCAGCCACTGACGAGCCGAAACAAGAAGTACCAATTGAAGTTACATCGATTGAGCAGAAACCAGAGGTAGAACCAGTCGTTTCCGAAGAGGAACATCCAGTACCCGTTTCAGAATCTGATATTGCACCTACGACCGACGCCTCTGAAGAACCTGCTTCGAAAAAACCATCAGTCTCTGAAGAGAGCCCTGTTGAGTCAACACCACCCGCTGCAGTCGAAGGAGAAGTAACGGAAAGCGGAATCAAGAATGTTCCTGCTGAAGAGAAGCCTGTCGCAGCAGTACCTTCAGTTACAGTAGGTGAGAAGCCAGTTGTAAGCGATCAGACGGAGCTACCGATAAACGAAAATATCGCTGACAATCAAGCGACTGATATATCTGCTCCGGCTCAACCAGCACCTAGCGTAGCACCGGAAGAACAGACTGACAAAGATGAACAGCAACATATTCAGACTCCAGATCAGTTTGGAGAAGTCCCAGAACACCCTGCGATTGATGATACGGAAGGACAACTAACAATTGGACCGGACGATCATCCAGTATTGCCAATAGAACATCAGACCAACGACACTAAACATCCAACGAAACCTGGTTACTTCGGGCATCCAATAACTAGTACTTTAGCTCCACAGGGAAGCTTAGCGTATCCAGATCAAATGGTGTCTGGTGAGGACAACAGCCACTTCCCAGTAAACAATGGAAGCCCCTTAACCCCCGAAGGCGAGGATGGTGACGGCAATGATGACTACGACGAAGACGATCCTGCTATCTATGGACCTGGAACTTGCAGATATAGTGGAAAGGTCTACGTATCTGCCCAACAGATACCGAGAGATGATCCTTGCGATTTCTGCTTCTGTTTCCGAAGCGATATCATCTGCCTACAGCAAAGCTGTCCGCCACCAATTCCTGGCTGTCACGAGGAACCGATTAATGGATTCTGTTGCCCGAGGTACGAGTGTCCTGTGTCAATGGCAACGTCACTAAATGTAACTACGACCACTACTACAACGACCACAACCTTGCCACCTCACTTCTTGACACACGCCTACAAGGGCGCAGCTAGAAGAAGTGGCTGTCAAATTCGCGGACAGGCATACCGGGTTGGAGAAGTCATTCCATCTTCATCTGGTCCTTGCCTTCAATGCACGTAAGTACAATCAAAATTATCCGTCATTTCAACGGAATAATTAAACTGTGATTAAAGAGGCAGTTGGCATAAAGATACTTTTATTTATTTCACAGTTGCGGTGGAGACGGTAACATGAAATGCGAACCACGAGTTTGTAGCCCGGAACCGATGCTGAGGCAAATGATCGCCGCTGCAACAGCCAAGAGGAGGAGATGAGCTCTCATGTAAGACCGGCGCACTCCTCGTATCATGGATACGAAAGAGATTGGAAACAGTGTTGTAAAAAAGTGAATTAAAATTATTCTAATAATTTCTCGGATCACAGACAATAATGTGCCCGACGAAGACGAACTGATAAGTGGCCAAACGTAAAAGTTTTTTAGTTTTTTTTTTATATATATATATACACACACACACATACATATACATATATATAAAAGTATATATATTGAAAAGTAAATTTGATTAATCGTAAGGCACGTTTATGGTGCCAAAATGAAAAGCAAAAATAGAAAAAAATAATGAAAAGAAAAGTAAAAAACAAAAAAAAAAAAACAAAAAAAAAAAAACAAAAAAAAAATCCAATAAAAATATGTAACCTTGTGGTAACGTTGCTCTTATATATGTGCTGTACGAAATACTTCATCGAAAACGATGGAAACTGCGAAACGAACGAGACTTATGACTGTGCCTTCGTCAGTGCCAAGAAAAAAGGCACTTTCGCTTAGCGACAACAACTTAGCCATATCACTGTCACCAATGTCATCGATATAGAGATCGCGGATAAATGAGAATAAAAGAAATTGCGAATGAAGTAAAAAATAAATAAAAAATGATAATGAGAGCGGGAATAGTATACGGATAAAAGGGTAGAGTTGAGGCGCAATAAGACGAGTTATAGTTAGTAATTAGATAGCTTAAGCCACGGTAAATAACAGCCGCTCAAAAAAATCTTCATATATGATTTAAAAAAATGAGTACGCATGGTTCGGGGTTTTGATGAGCGTTAATATATACGAATAATCGCCATCGACGCTCAAATATACCTCAGATTATCCGTAATTGCGGTTATATATCGTGGCTAACGAGGATTTTAAAATATAAACTCGCACTCACTATATGATAATAAAACGTACACACAATTTCAAAGCTCAAACAGCGGCTCGCACGGAGGACCGGGAAGTTCATATACATAAGAATGCTTCTCCGGCGAGCTGGCATCATATAATATACATTTATATGATTCTTATACAATATACTCTCAATAATAATAATTGATTAATTAATTATACATTAATATACAGCCGTATGAAATTTTTCTTTGTTCTATAGCTTCAAAGTGTCGCGATGACGATTAATATATTCGTTAGAAGAAGGAAAGAAAATTAAATTTCGAATTTTTTTCTTCATTTTTCGTAAACAAAGTAACGCGATTTTTATTTTCTTCATTATCTTAAATGCTCGAAAATGAATAAATAAATAAATAAATAAATAGATACCACGCAACCATAAGCGTCATACTTTGAGGCTTTATTGAACAAAGTGACATAGGTGATAATACTATATACATAAAGGCCCGTGTCATCGTACGAGACATAGCATATCTACTGTCTGTATTTATATTAGAAATCGAAGATTGAATGTCAAGAGATCGTCACCGTAAATCTTTGAGCCTATTTACAGTCTTTGTATTCGATTTATAAATTATATAATATTATCGTAGAATTCCGCCTAGCTGTGCGGTCCGGCTACGATCCGGATCGTTCGATCGAGAGAAGCTTGCCATTTTTACTCCCGTACATATATATATTTTTTATTTTTTAATTTTTAATTTTTTAATTTTTTTTTTTTATTTTTATTTTTTTATATATATATGATATTATATTATAGTTTAATTAATTGTGAAGGGTGGCTTCTAACCCTTGAACGTTCGGACTAGCAATCCCTGTGTATATTTCGCATAGCTAGACAGCTCTCCTGCGTATTGAAAATGACTAGGCGTTACGAAACGGGGGTTTTCAATCCAAAACGACTTACGCGAACGTTACGAATAGTTAACACGTTTATATTATACCTATATCTATATGCGTAAAAGAAAAACAAAGGATTTTTTAAAAATAATTTTTTATACCATTGAATAAAAAAATAAATAAAATAATAAATAAAAAGTATACAGGATTTCCCCGACATCGAGTCATTCTCATAACGCCACCATTAGAGATTAGTCAAACTTAGTATTTATCTTTTATATATCCATATGTATATATATATTACATATATGTATATATATGCGATAGTATATAATAATATTAATTAAAAATTAATTGATATTAAATATTACGATTTAATAATAACAATCATATAAATATTATACGTACAGTAAATATGTAATTATTAGAAAAAAAGCAAAGAAAAGAAAAGGGGAAAAAAAAAAAAAAATACGGCTGAAATTTCATAGAATATATATACATTATATAAACTGCGTGTGAATTGATTAATATACTATGAAAATTCGGCGACTGATTATACCCAGTGTAGCAGCGATTTGGAGTGGACATTTTTATACTCGACGATAACTAGCATATGTTTTACATTAAATCCCTATCGATTACTGCATATTAAGTATGTGATAAAAATATTTAGGCATGGAGCATAATCACGATTTGAAAGAGCCTACGGTAGGTTTAGGGCGGTACGTGCTAGTATATAAAGTGTCCTTTTATATGAATAAATGATTTTGTATGTCAAATATCGTATTTATTTCGATTATTAAATCCTTAAAGAGATGTTACCAATAATCCTGCACCCATAACCTGTCAAACAATCGGAACACCTATTTCAATTATTGAATCTACGATTTATTCTCCAATCTGCATCATCACAATTCGCATTTTCAAACCGTCACAAATAACACATGAAATAAATTTCTGTAGGTACTTGAAAGACGGAATCGAAACTTATATGATTATTTGAATCAAAGAGTAAAGAAAGAAATGAAAAATTGAATGGCGATAATATTCAAGAAGTAACAACTAATGGGTACCTTCATCGGGTTCAAAAAATCGAATCTTTTTTTTTATTCCATAGAAAAGTATAACATGTCAAGAATGTAAATGCAAATTCCTCAAACAAAATTTGAAATCCTTCTAATATGTCAATTGTCAAGTCGATAGCCGGAGCACGACGCGAGTATATTCGAGCGCTCTGCTCCTTTTTTCAAACAAATGAAGTAAATCAAATTTTTGAAGACGCTTAAGGAATATTATATGACGCAGGAATCGCAGATTAGCTGGTAATTATAGTCTTGATTTTTCACTTATCGAAACTTAAAATGCGTTTTTCTCTAAACTACATTTTCAAAACTGGTGTGATAGGTCAATAACTAATCGACCGATTTCAATGAAGTTTAATATACATGTTTCTAATATTATTTTTTTCTATATGAATTGAAACGTTCCGAAACATTAAAAAATGAAAGTAGATAGTAGTTTTTTTATTACAAAATATAGTACATTTTCTGCGAAAAATTCAACGTTTTTGTTAAAAGCGTGCCATATCATCCATTTTTAATATTTATCATTTTCTCTTACTAGGAGATGATCGGAACGCCGGGTCATGGATCAAGCCCAAACTTACAGAGGTGTTTGCTTGTACCAAAATATAAAATACCTGCTATAAAACTCTTCGGATTGTGCCTTTATCCCATCAATTTACTGAAATATACAATACAAATCGGTGTTACATCTGTTTTTCAAATTATCCTGAAATAATCTGTTCTTGCTTGGCGTCATGGGATTCAACGTTGCGGTATTTTTTGAATACATATTAAAAAATTTTCAAGTGGGAAAAATTCTTCAAATTCACCAAATGAATGCTGTACGAGTGATGAACGACGAGGAGCAATGTGTTAATACACGCGGAATAAAGTGATTCCCTATATACCTAGGATAATTAATTTCAAGGCTCTGATGTGCAATAACTACTGGATTCAATGTATAAATATTCACTGCAATGTCGAATCTCATGACGCCAAGCAAAAACAGATTATTTCAGGGCAATTTGCAAAAGCCATGCAGAAATGATTTGTATTGTAAATTTTAGTAAATTGATGGGATAAAAGCACAATCCGAAGAGTTGTGTAGCAGGTAATTCTTATTTTGGTACAAGTAAACGTTCCTATAAGTTTGAGCTTGATCCATGACCCGGAGTTCCGATCATCTCCTAGTTAGTTCATATTCTGAGTATGAGTGTTATTCAAATAAAAATCTTGTCTTGATGAATTGTCAGTGGGGCACTTATGTTTAGCTATGTCGGTAATCTGCCTCGTCGTGCTCGAGATCTTAAACTCCTCACTAATGCACTTTGTCTTTCCCGTTATTTGGAAAATGGCGCTCATTCATCCTGTCAATAAGATTAAGAACCCCTCTGCTCCAGGTGATTTCCGGCCCATCTGCATCCTGTGCACGATGTCTAAAGACCTCGAAAGGATTGTACACCGGGAGTTCTCCAAATACTCAACCTCTAAGAACTTGCTGAACCCATTGCAGTCCGGCTTCTGCATAGGATGCAATATGCAAATTGTCCTCATCAAACTTACGGCCTACCTCAAACATGCCATCGATGACCGTATGATCTCGTGGTCATACTGTTTGATTTCAGTTAGACCTTCGATATAGTCTCCCACCCAATCTTGCTTAGCAAACTGAAGTCACTTGAATGGGATGAAGACGTTCTCGCCGATGACTTCAATTCCCGAAGGATTGTTATTCTTGCGGATATAATGCGGGAATAATTACCTTGTGCTTTTGTAGGACCAGGAAAAATCCAGGAACTTACACTAGTAGAAAACCCGCAGATTGTCGATGACCTTTCCGCGCCTGAATGCTAAATAAATGCTCAAGACCACCATGAATATTGCTACGGCAAAGCAATGTATGAACTTCATGCTCCAACTATAATATTCTGCAAATACCAAAAATGGGATTTCAATTTACAGACTCCGGATTCTGGTTTCACTATAACTCTTACACTTGATCTTTTTCGTCAAAGTTTTTCATCATTTTGGAACAAATAATCAAAAACTTGAGGGATACTCCATACTTCGAAAAATTGTAAACTTGATTTACGGAGAAATGATCGCGTCTATTTCTTCATTCAAATGTAACCCTACTGAAAATGTTCATGTGATAAATCACATAATATTATGAACGAATTCTGAATGCAATTTATCACATAATTTGTCTTGTGAATTTCATAAAACATATAAGAAATCACAGAATAAATCATATAAGCACAAATCATCGGATATAATATAAAACAAATTACATGATAAACTATACCGTTGACCGGATGATTTTTAATATAGGGGCATTCCACGCCAAATCGACTACTTTCGAACCTGACCTCTTTCGATTTGGCTGAAATTTTTATATATTATACTGCCCCACTAAAAACGCTTATATGAATATTTTTAAATTTTTTCACCCGACCGAAAACAAGTTAGTTATTTTTTTCAAACGCTCATAACTTTTTCAAAAGCTGACTTGTCGAAGATGTCGAAGAAGTTTTTTTTTCAAATTTCTTGTTTTTAAACGTGCTTTTTAGAAAATTTTACAAAAAAAATATTCGAAATCATGTTCTACGAAATTTTTCAGTTTTTCGGAAAAAACCATTTATTTTTCAAGTTCGCCATTTGTGATTTTTTTTTTTTTTGACCTTTAGAAAAAACTTTAATCTATAATGCTTTTAATGCCGCTAATTTCATCGTGGGCCAACTTTTTTTTCTATTTTTTTTTTTACTGAAAAATTTTTTTTATACGTTTTTGCAAACTGACTTCGTTTTTATGATACAGTAAATCTAAATGTATTTATATTATGAATGGATATGTATAAAAACTTTATAGAAGATTATAAAAACCTGATTTGTATAAAATATTAATAAAAACAAAGTTTGATTACGGAAAAATATTTTTAAAAATTTTCAAATTGAAAATAAAAATAGAGAGAAAAGTCGGCCCAAGATGGGATTTGCGGCATTAAACGCAGAATAAATCAAAGTTTTTTCTAAAGAAAAAATAAAAGAAAAAAATAAAAAATGGCAAACTTGAAAAATGAATGGTTTTTCTCCAAAAAACTGAAAAATTTCGTTGAACATGACTTGGAATATTTTTTTTCCGTAATTTTTTCTGAAAAGCACGTTCAGAAACAAGAAATTCAAAAAAATAACGTCTTGATTCGTCAGCTTTTGAAAAAAAAGTTATGAGCGTTTGAAAAAAAAAAGCTAACTTGTTTTCGGTCAGGTGAAAAAATTTGAAAAAATTCACAGAAACGTTTTTAGTGGGGCAGTATAACATATAAAAATTTCAGCCAAATCGAAAGAGGTCAGATTCGAAAGTGGTCGATTTGGCGTGGAATGCCCCTATAGTATATATGACGATTCGTGCTTATATGATTCATTGTGTAATTCTTTAAATATTTTACCAAATTTGCAAGATAAATTATATGATAAGTCACATACGAAATTCTTTCATAATATTATATGATTTAACACACGAACATTTTCAGTAGGGAACGGACATAACGTAATGTACCAAAGGGCGTCATTCATCGATACACCGGGTCTACTTTGAATAAGAGACCATCCATAAATTACGTCACACTCAGTTTTTATATGTCACAGTTCCTATTCCGAAGCATAGGTGTCAGCTTATATAGATTTCCAACGTTGTAAGAGAATTTGAGAAGAACCTTTTTTTTTTTATTTTCGCAAAACTAATTGTTCGATGATAACTAAAATTCGTTGTGAGCTAGCGCTCCCTCAGTAATTCTGGTGGCGCAGTGAGCAACTGAATAGAAAATATTAAAATTCGGTAGATATGTGTTGCAATTACCGACTAGAATATACCGTTTCCGTGATGATACGTCAGATTAGGTAGTTGCAGGAATCGCAAATACCCCCTAGCTTGTATACATGTTTTTTCCAACCCCTATATGACATTGTAGTTTACAGAAATTACGGAAATAAAATAAGCATGATTGGCGATGACATAATTAATAAATCATGCGAGATTAGAACACGTTCACGCATTTTTGCGTTCTGCTACTTGGACAGCATGGCCCCATGCAGCATTGGCCCCAAAACGATTTACGAGGGGTAAATATACGTTACATTGAAATCGTAAAACTTGATATAGGTACTGGCAATTGAATATCATGACAAAAAGAAATGTGTTAGTTTGAATAAATATGTTCTGCACTACGTGTATAAAACATATTTGGAGTAAATCACAATTACATACGTGAATCATTAACTGATGGAGTATATGACACTGAAGTTACCCTGCAGAGCGTGTGAAACCAGGGACGATAGGCACCAGGTGCCTCCGACCTTGAAATTTCCATCTGTAATTCGTTTTTGAATCGCAATTGCAAGTTTGTATGCTATGTTAGGGGTTACAGAGACTCTTGAAATTAATTCTATACACTTTGAAAGCGGAAATGGCTCATTTTATAACTTCCCGCAATAAAAATTGAAAATTTTCATAAAAAAGGGAAGTTATTGGTTTTGGTCTCATTTCAGATCAGATCAGATCTCGACGTTTTGGGGTCCTAGGAAGCTATTCTGACTATTTTTGGATGGACGTCCGTATGTGTGTGTGTGTGTGTAAACAAATTTTTGTCGTACGATATCTTTAGAACAAATCGACCGATTGGAATGGTTCTTATGGCGATCGAAAGGGTTCATCAAGACTTAGATCTGATTAGATTTTGGTGTCGGGCGATCGAGTAGTTTCAAAATTATTTGAGAAATAAAAATTGAAAAACAATTTTTTTTCGTGTTTTTAGCGCATATCTCCTAAACTGTTCGTGCGATTAGTCTCAAAACTTGATCAGACTTAGCTCTTGGATAGCCATTTCGATCGCCGTACGATTCATCAAAATCGAACGATTGGTTTAAAAGATATTGCACGACAAAAATTTCTCTTTTTGTCGTACGATACCTTTGGAACGAATTAACCGATTTGAATGATTCTTGCAGCGATCGAAAGGGTTCATCAAGACTTAGATCTGATTAGATTTTGGAATCGATCGGTCGAGTAGTTTCAAAGTTATTCGAAGAATAGAAATTGAAGAAAAAAAGATTTGTATACAGAAAACTAATTACACTTATAAACTTCTTTAATTTATTGTAAACAAAATTGTATCAATTGATTGTAACGTATTCAACACAGCGGGAAGTTTTCGGGTTGGCCCACAGGTCAACCGGTTTCCTGATGTTCTTGTCACTTTTTCTGACGCTAGAAGAGAACTGAGTTCAGGTAATTCGGGTTTGAATCGTAATCACGAGCTTAGTCTAATTCTATTCCCTTCAAAAGCAAAAATGCCTCGGCTTTTCACTTATATTCGCCGTTATAAGAGAACTGTCAAACGTCAACCATTCGACTGTCTGAACGTCAAGACTCTCATCCTTAGACCCTGTTATCAGTTCATCTTTTTCAAGGGATGATATTGATTTCAAGGGACATTCCCATCATCCAACCGTCCAACCTCGACAGAATTGTAATATCAATATATTATTGCATGACAAAATATTATATTTTATATTTTTTATTTCCTAATGTTTGAGGGGGCCATACATTACCCCACATTCTCTCATTTTTTAAAGGGACTATATTACTCCGCTTTCCTCTGTATGAAATGAATAGTTTTACAACTGAAATGCTATAGGAGCGTGGTATTAGCAGAAACAAAAATGTCGTATCGTCATCTGATTTTTGTGAACGCAAATGTTGTAATACCGTTTTCCGTAAAAAGTAATAGTGAAATTTTCTGTATGATATAAAATACAAAAGTAATTGTTCATTTATAGTTTGCTTGAATAATTTATCATTAATAACTGGTTCAATATAATAATTCTTCATTTTAAATGGTTTTTATTGGTCTATATTTATTGTGCCAGACCGTTGACTGAATATATATTATTCAATCAGCGCGCAGAGTAATAGATCACCTCATATTGAATCGAAAAAATGTTTTGAGAAAATTTCAATACTTAGGAATAATGGGACTGACAATGTATGCGACTCGTATGACCAAAACATTTTCCAAATAAATTAGAACTGGAAGGTGCACATTGTCAACATAGTCGATAATGTGGGAAGAAACAGTGCGATTTGCGTGTATATCAGATTTCTATAACTATCAACCTACACTTACCCCCGGAGTCAGATCGCAGGTTTACGCGAATCTGCAAATTTTAGTCGGTATTACAGATACCGCTTGCAATACCAGACCCATTTTAGGCTAACCTGGTCGGCTGACAAATTAACCCAAGGTGAGCTGTCTCTATATTATTCCGTATTCAATCAACACTCGATATATGTATACGAAAAAATCATTTTTTTTCTTCTGGAAATTCAGTTTTCATACGTCACAGTTCTTATTCCGAGACATAGAAGTCGGCCTCCATAGATTTCCAACGTTGGAAGAAAATTTGAAAATGAATTTTTTTTTCTCTTTCCATTTTTGCAAAACTAATGGCTCGATATATACGAAAAAATTATTTTTTTCTGGAAACCACTAAAAATCGAAATCGCGCTTTCCTTCGAACGTTAAGGGGATGGTCTAGTCGATTTTGACCGGCATTTTTATTCTTTCAAATATCTCGGAAACGGAGTTCTCAATCGGATTATCCTTTTGGCAGGGGATGAATGACGAGCAATGAGTTCGACTTAGCACGAAAATTTTAGGAAATAAAATTATTTTTTTTTTTTTGTCGTAAAATTTGGGCGTGTCATTTATGTCGACTTATATCAGAGTCTACGCATCATTTTCGCAAAAACGAGGGTCAGAGCCCCATTCTATACGGAATTACGAACACACCCATTAAAAAACATTTCTGTATTATGTAAAAATGAGGTCTGATTCTGAAAACTCGCAGTTCGTTGTAATTAGGGATTGCAAATTGTTGGGAAACCATGATAATTCTTAGTTCCCGCATTGCCCGAGAAGGAGAGCTCAGCTCGCGAATTGTGACAACTTTGTTTTTTTCTTCTGATCCTTGGTTCAGACGAAAATGCAAAAAAAAAAAATAATAATAATTCAGAATGGTGTTATGAGAAATAAGGCTAGTTGAAAAGAATTTTTTATTTCAATTGGAAAAAAAAAAATAGAAATCAAAAGAATACCTGTCTGAAAAAATTTGAAGATTCGCAGAAGATGTCAAAGTTTGATACAATAAAAAGAAAAAAAAAATCAAAAATGATAAACATCAAGAAATTTTCGTTTCTTACCAAAATCTAGAAAAAAATCGATGAAAATAGGTTTGAACAATTTTTTTCGAAAAGTACATTTAATACCGGAAATTACAAAAAAAAAACGTTTTGATAAGTCAAATTTTAAAAAAGTTGTAGCCATTTTTTCAAAAAATTCATAACATTTTTTTGTTGGGTAAAAAAATTTGAAACAAATTCTGAGAAACGTTTTTCATGGGGTGGTAAAGGATAAAAAACTTTCAGCCATGTCAGAAGGGGTCGGGTTCAAAAGTGGTCGATTTGGCGTGGAATGCCGCATTATAGTAGAGTAGGGTAACTTGAATCACCAGGTAAATTGGACCGTTTTTCGGCTTTTCATTACTTTTTTATACTTTTTCTTTCCCTAACAAACGGATCCTTTTTTTCCTTTCTTGATGAAAAGTACTCCGAAAAACTCTTTTTCCGGCTTGTTTTTTTTTTCTTTTTGATCAAGTTATCTTCACTTGAACAAATTTTTACTTATCGTCACTCTAGTGAATGAGAAGTAGGTATATATAGTATTCGGTCGAAAAATCATTTTGCCTACGGATGGTGTAACCGACTTTCTAAAACCACCATGATCCTAGACTCACTCGTTTGAAAAAATGTCTTTTTGTATGTGCGGTTGTCTGCCCGTCTGTCTGTCTTTCTGTCATTGAAAATTATACCGGCTGGGTAATCTCAAGAACGACTCGACGGACTAATTTGAAATTTTACCGGGTTGTAGGGTATTCCTTGACGATGAAAATAGCCGCGTCATATCCAGATTGCACGATCGGTTCGGCAGAAATTAACTCATTTTGTGAATTTCCTACTCTGCAACCGAATCGAAACTATAGCTTATACAATGACATAATGTGAAATCATTACAATCACTATTGTAGCGAAAAATGGTGCGGTCATTTATTTGGTCGATTTTTGAATTTTATTTCCTTTTGTGCTGATTTTTCTTGCATGCAGGATTGCCCTATTTTCATTTCAATTTCTTCACCATATGAGTAATGGAAATATCAACGTCATGTGGCTGGACATTAGACTGTGCCAAATGAAGCGACTACTTTTTTCGGTCCCATACAAAAATTAGGTTGTCTCTCGCAAAAAAAAAAAAAAATGGTAAATTTTCATCTCGATATGTCCATTTTTCAGTTAGCGCTCGCGTAAATAAGAATTTCCCGGAAAAAAATTTTTTGTCCCAACTTTATGTTCTATAACTCGTTAAATATGATCGATCAAAACACGACCAATATGTCGTCAAATTGATGACGATGATTGACGTTCTTAGTGTCTGGCGCCCAATAAAATCTGTCTACGGATTACGGTGAGTTAACGTTAAAATAAGAAGGGCGAAGGGCGCGGTGTTAGCCTAGTAAAAACATCGTTGCAATATGTGTATATATATATATATATATATATATATATATATATATATATATATATATATATATATATATATATATATATATATATATATATGTATATATATATATATATATATATATATATATATATATATATATATATATATAATTACATGACTCTAACCTAAGATTGTCACGTGTATGGTTAATTAACAACATTTATAATTTATTACTTTGCGAATATGGTATATGTATAAGAAAACTATTACATTTGATTTTGACAACACAATAATAGTGGACTAATAATAACTGGTATAAAAGACTGATCAAAAAAATGATACGTATATATCTAAGAGTAACACTGTCAACAAATGGACAGATATACAAAACCTAAGTCACCTCTTCTCAGATATTATTCAACGTATTAATTCAAATTCAAACTCTAGTCGACTTCCGATATCAATATAACCTCAACTATATATCGATCTATTGATCGTCCATTTTGTATATAATATGAGATCTCACTTCCTCATAAATCGCTCATCAATCGCTTCCTCATAAATCCTTCCGATGAAGAAATCTCACCACGACAACAATTATTATTTAAAATCCTATGGATCCGTATCTAATGGCGCTGAAGATTATCGTTTCCAATCTAATCTGCGTCGTGTCTTTCAACTTGGCGGGCTCCAGTGGACTGCGGCATACCGGAAGCAATTATTTACCATGAGTGAATCGAGTATGCAAAGTTCGTGGCCCTCTTGTCGTACGCATCTGCGTACCGAATCGCGCGGATTTGTCCTCTAGCTGCGATTGGAAGAGGCCAATCATCACGAGTAGCAGCTTTTATTGTGAAGTGTGACTGTCTGTGCAGAGCAAGTAAATGAAAAATGTTGGCAGCGCCAATTAATAAAACCCCTAAAGTATTTTCAGTATTTGTAATATCAGCGTCTCTCGTCTTTCTTGGTCAGAAACCACAAGCTGCCCACACATTTCCATTTAATCTCTGGGACCGTTTCACCCAGCTGATAATAAGTATGACTATCAAAGGTCTGAGCACGAATACTGCACATGCAGTTTATTGCAGTCCACGGTATAAAGAAGGATAGATCCTCTCTATACTTTTTGCAATTTCAATTCATGTATCTGGAGAGCATTTAGCTTGTGTACAGCTGTGGCAGAAGCCTTGTGAGTGGGATAGTGATCTTTTCAGATTCTTCAGAACTTGCTACACGGTGTTGACTTGTCTAGAATTCGCATATTGTAACAGGGTGTCCAATACCTAGAGCCTGAATATGGCAGCAAGATTCAGTGACAAATATCGCAATGCATACATCGATATAAGTCGTGCAGTTTCTATGGATGATCAGGACGTGTATAAATCGTGTAATTCTGTGTGAAAAGATCGAGGTGGGCTCTGATTGAGGTTGTGGAGCATGGGTTACGAATGAAGTGTGACAAAACATGACTGACTAATGTTCAACTACCTAACGCGTGTCGACGTTCCGCATACACTTGTTCGTATACCACATTGTGATAAAATTGAATAGTGGTGAACCAGAAGTGCAATTTAGTCCACAAACTTCATATCCTCGGAACTCTTATTTCTTGGATTTTAGAATACAGTCGGGCTGTTGCAGGTTGGTTGGAGAAATTTTCAGAATTCTGTTTCAAAAAGTGTATTCGGAAAGAAAGGTTTCGCGTTATTCAGAGTTCTGTTCCGAAAAGTACACTTGAAGATAATTAAACATCAGAGTAACTTAACTATTCTCATTCCATTCCATTCGGGAATCATAGCCTATTGAAAATCTACTGATTGGCGGATCATCGTCGATATCAAAAAATTTATATCACGGAAGACATTTGTCATACGATAGTTTGTCACGCAACTAGTACGTAAAATAGGTCATTCCCGCACGAGTTGAGTTTGTCGCCCGAGCGTAGCGAGGGCAATTAAAAAGACGAGTGAGGGAGACACCTGTTTTGTCTGAAATTCTTCAGAATGTGAATGAAACTGGTTTTTCGATGGGTGTTGAAGAAAAATGGCGATTATAAAACTACAGCATTTATAAAATGTGCTAGATGCCGAGGAAATTTTTATTTTCCATGGTACTTATGACTCGTATCATCCTGGCTCGTCAAATGAATAAGGCGTAAATAAAAAAGTATTCAATTTACTACCAGACAATTTTCATTTTAGTCTCAAAAATTGGATTCATTTTGAAGATTGTTGACCAAAAGTTGATATTTACAATGAAAATGCGATTTTTTTGCGCGAGGAGTAATAAAAACTGCGAAAATGTGCGTTTGTAATTGAAAATTTTATGGAATTGATAAATAACTGACGTAAGGTATTCTAATTCAACAAAAACACAAGAAAAATGAAAGAAACAAAAAAAAAAAATCTCGCCAATACTAATATTAGTCACTTGAAAAACTTCAAAATCGATTTTCTCATTAATTTTTGAATATTTCGTCAAACTGTTTCAGGAAATTTATCGATAAATTCTGGACTACATGTACTATACGAATAAAAAATTACAAAAATTATAAAAATGTGACCATCGTGTGATTTCCTCCTCAAAGCGTAGTTATAGATTGGACCGGATTAATAACAGAGATTATACAATTTTTCTGAATAAATGAATTTTATATTTAAATAAGCTTGAAGACACTCATTTCAGATCCGTATAATGGTTATCCCGTCGCAGCTTATAATTAGGTACAGATTATGTGGTTTGACTAATTATCTTGTTTTGAAAACGAGTTAAACAAATGAGTAATAGAGTTTAATTAAATTCGTATTTTTGCGCGGAGCAAATGTGGTATGAGAGCGACAATCAGCTTACCGATAAGCCCCGTGTTTACGAGTCGTGACGATAATTGGTGGTTTTCCTGTTATTCTTTCTGAAAATGATAATATCAAGCAAGGTCTTGATGATAATTTTTATTTTACTTATTTTCCTCAAATTGCGTATATTATCTGTGCGGAGGAGTCAACCCGCTTTCATGTGACCAATAAATTTTTTTTTAGTTCGCTGAACAGCGAATCAGAGAGAGTACGAATTTCGTTTGTACGAAACAATTCATACATCGGTGGTGAACGTTTTACAATCAGTATGAAATGAATAGACGTGTGTACCTATAAGAATCTTCAATAAACTTGAGAATTTTATCGCCGCTCTAAAAACTTCGTAATTTTTTATTCTTCGCTCGTTCGGTAAGTATTTCGGAAAATTACGGAATCGGTCGACTTCGGATTCCTGAATTCCCTTATGGTCAGCGTTAAGTGATACCCGTCGCCAATTTGATAAGAATAAACCTAGCGACTTATGTGCGGTTATATCAAATGAATATAATGCTTGAAAAAAAATCTCCTCAAAGCAAAACAATTTTCTCAGCACAATGGGCTTAAAATTCGTTTTTGTAACACGTGTACGATTTTCGCGTTTTTTTATTACCTAAAAATTAGGCGTAAAATCGACGTCAAAAGAAGCGGGCGCGAAAAGTCGGTAGCGGGCGATAAAAGTCGGTTATTTTTTATTTTTTTATATTTTCATTTTTTTTCAATTTATTTTCTTTATTATAAATTAAAGGAGCGCTGTGACGGTTCTAAACTCACTTTCGTTCAGCATTTATGTATGCTCGTCTCGTCCGTCGAGTGTCTGTAGTGTTATTCAAAATCAATTTGACTGTCTTTGATTTTTTTTTTAGTTGAGGAGCTTTGCCTCCCCAAACCCCCTACCGGGGGCTTCACCCCTTAGACCCCCGGTCGACAATTTCGCCCATTGAATCCTGACATTCACTATGCTATATAAACTAGCCTAACCTGATAATAAGTATTCCGTCATTTTCTTCCCTAGATGCGTAATACATTAATTATTGTTAAATTTGTTGTTGATTTTTTATGTCGCAAAACGTCTCAGTTTGATCTCGATTAATAGAAACGTAAAATCGATATATGTACGTGTCACAGAAAATATGGTGTATGCCACGGGCAAGGGCTTTTTTGCCCTCGTGTGCTTGCATTACTCATTTTCGGCTCGCAATGCGCACTCGCCTTCGGCTCGTACTGCAAACTCCACTCGCGGGAAAAAAGACCCACTTCTCGCCCTTGGTACACAATATACTATTTCGCGTCCTAATTCCAGAGCCTAGATGCACTGTGCCAAAAATACTGAGAAACACGCGTTTGAAAAATGGAATAAAGATTTTTTGGATTTTCAAATGCCAAACGAAAGATTTAGTCTTCTTATTTCGAGAGTAAAAAAGTTTCTGAAAATTGGTCGATGTGTTCGGATTTTATTCACATTTTCAATCGTTCCGTTTTCTTAGTCCACTCTGTATGATACGTTTAATAATGTTATCATAGTTTGAAGTCTTTTTTTCACGAAAACTTGATTTTGTTCGGTGGTCTATTATAGGTGTCCACATACCATTTATATATCATAGGTAATTATGGTAACAATCAATATTGTGTTGTACACTTACAATACCGTGAAGTTATGAGGAAAGGAAACATAGGATGCAGGCAACCCAACAGTCAAATTTCCGAAGATTTCCGAAGTTATTGTATTCGTAAATAATAACATGGGACGGGAACCCCCACCATGTGGTTGAAATGACAAATACAATGTCTTCGAAAATCTTCGGGAGTTTGACTGTTGGGTTGCCTGGATCCTGTGTTTCCTTTCCCCATAACCTCGCGGTATACATCATAATTTTTAATTTTTTATATACTTTTTGACTTATGTCAAAAATTGGTTTATTTCCAATAAAGTTTCTTTGTATACTTACAATATATGGGGCATTCTACGCCAAACCACCACTTTTGAACCCGACCCCTTTCGATGTAGCTGAAAGTTTTTTATCCTTCTCTACCCTATGAAAAACGTTTCCCAGAATTTTTTCAAATTTTTATATTCAACCAAAAAAAAGTTATGAATTTTTGAAAAAATAGCTATAACTTTTTCAAAATTTGAATTAGACATTTTAGTTTTTTTTTTTTAATTTTTGTTTTCAAATGTACTTTTCGAAAAAAAAAAGACAAAAATCATTCAAACCTATCTTCATCGTTATTTTTTAGATTTTTGGAATAAATCGAAAATTTTTTGATGATTACCATTTTTGATTTTTTTTTTTCGAATTGGTGTTTTTTCGATTTCTATTTTTTTTTGTTTTTATTGGAAATTTTTTTTTTTCAATTAGCCTTATTCCTCATAACATCATTCTGACGATTTTTCGAGGGTGTCCAGAGAACTTGCAAATTTGAAAAAAAAATAAATAAAAACGAAAATTGAAAGTGGTAATCATCTAATTGGAAACAATTGTTTTTTTTCAATTCGAAAAAAAAATAAATAAAAATCAAAAAAACACCACTTTGAAAAAATTTGAGGATTTGTAGAAAATGTCAAAGTTTAATATGAAAAAAAGAAAAAGAAAAATCAAAAATGGTAATCATCGAAAGATTTTCGATTTGTTCCAAAGATCTAAAAAATACCGATGAAGATAGGTTCGAATAATTTTTTTGTATTTTTCTTTAAAAAGTACATTTGAAGACAAAAATTTGAAAAGAAAACGTCCCGGTAAGTCAAATTTTGAAAAAGTTATAGCTATTTTTTCAAAAATTCATAACTTTTTTTTGGTTAAATGAAAAAATTTGAAAATATTCTGAGAAACGTTTTTCATAGAATACAAGAGGATAATAAACTTTCAGCCGAATCGAAATGGGTTGGGTTCAAAAGTGGTCGATTTGGCGTAGAATGCCCCATATATATTTTTTAATTTGTGTGAACTCAAAAGCTTGGACGGAGCACATTTTGAATCAACTTACCAACGGCTGCAGCTTACTTTGAAGTTTTCAAACAACGGTTTAGAAATTGCCATTTGGTATTCTACGGATGTAGAAGTCGATACTGCCTATACCGGAGAGCTGAGACGGACCATTGGATGATTTCCATTCCACGAATCCAACCGGCCTTAATGATGAAGATATCGGTGCAGTTCACGTGTTTCGTCGTTATATACGCCAATTTTCATCACTATGGTAAGTCATGAACCATATGAGAAACGCTGCGTGTTTCCTTGTCTCATTTTTTCCCAATTTGAACCATGATAATGTGACACATCAGCAGTTTATTTCAAATAAAACTGAATGGATTACGTCTTGTATTGCAATTATATGTTGTAACGTTTCCGATACCTCACCACGGTGAGGTATCGTACGATCATCATTAGCCAATCAGAAGACACCTATAACCCTGATTGACGTTACGATAAGCGAGATCAGCCGCCAAGTAAGGGTATATAAGGCGCGTAATCGCTGCTCTCGGCAGCTATTCAAGGCAAAGCACCCAATAGGCTCACACTCGTTAACTCGAGCGAGTAACCCAAAGCAGGCTCTTGACTCACACTCACTCTGATCATATTAAGAATATCTAAAGCTGTGTTCTTACCCTTATTCTCTCAACTCACATTAACTTAAGAATATCTAAAGCAGTGTTCTTAGCTTAATTTAATATGTCGCCAAATTGTGCAAAGCTCATGATTTTCGATATTCAATTTTCTAATCTACTTTGATTTATGCAATTCACTATTTCAGATTATAATCACACGCACTTAGAATCTACTACGGTTAGAAAATTCAAAGTCTTAAACGTAACAGTCACGCAGATCAGTGAGTCTGACGTGTACCAAAACAAACAGTCGACAGACTAAACAACACATCCTCACAACCAAACTCAGCATTATATAGAGTCGAACTCAAATCCAAGATTTATCATTATATTCATTTATTTTTGTATCTCGAGCTGCAACTCTAAATTCAAACGTAAATTCATTTATCTGATAAAATTCATTTAGCAATTAAGACAAGTGAATCGTGTCATAGACAGCACTGGTGGAGGTGTAATCCCCATCTGTGTCTGTTGCGGCTAATCAAACCCCAAGTCTGATACGGCAGCGGTAGAGGTATAATACCTACCCGAGTCCGTAGCTTAGGAGGTGGCAACGTCGGAGGTTTAATTCCCGACCGAGTCCACGAAATAGGGACAATATAAGGTTTTTTCACTTTTCCCTGAAAAGGAGCTCCAACAAACCGTCCTAAGGGACAAAGATAACTGACCGATCGCGAGGCTGTTACACGATCTACGATCTCAGTAACCCTCGTAACGTTACAATGTATGTTCAACTGTTATTTCAAAATCTGCTGCTATGGAGTCTACACGACGCTAACAGCAGATTTTCAAATAACAGGTAAATGGCGCGGTTTCCATAATGACCTGAGCCTTTGCCTAGTGCTACCAGAGGCACGTCGTATGATAGGCTATGATAGCTATGTGTTGGCTGGCGACAGAACTTAGCATGCTTCCGTGTTACAGAGATCGGTCTCTTCATAGGTGAAACCCTACAATGATCTCATTATTCTTGTGCTGTTGTGTACAGGAGTTGTAGCACAGAAACCGAAGATGACTCCAGCCGTGGAGGAGCAGCTCATTCAGGCAGGGGATGAGCTGAGAATATCATGTCATGGTGAAGGCAGGCTTCAGTTTTCGGTACCGAGATATATACAACGAGTATGTATTATACTTCTTACACTTATACTTCCTTCTCCCAGTCTATGCGGCTGCATGATAACCTGTAGATAATGTTGGATAATCGCCAACTCTGATAACTTACAGGACTTGGAGCAATCGAACTTCACGGGCTCATTCGATGAGAGTTCTAACACGTATACCTTCATTCGTCCCAAGACGATTAGAGGGGACAGCGGATGGTACGCTTGCGCGAAAGAAGATGTCTTGATCGTTAATAACGAGCAAACTGTCGATCATCCCCGAGAAGAAATCAGCTGGATCTACGTCTACGTGAATTGTGAGTACAAGTTTCGATACAAGTACATGACGTGCAGGGTGTCCCATTTCAACTTGATCAGTTGAATATCTTGAGAACGAAGTGATTCCTAAGAAAACGTTTCGGATAAAAGTGAAAAGATTTCGAAGGGGACATTTGATAGTGCTATGGGGTTTGGATTTTCATGGGATTTTATAAGGTTTTTATGCGATTACTTTTGTTTTTCGAATCAGGAGCCCCAATTTGTCGGTGCGGTGTCATAATCTACAAGAAAAATATAATACTTTGATAGACCACTATTTTTTCAAAACTTCAATATCTCATCTTTTTATGATTGAAAGATTTTTCTTCACAATGAAAAAAAAAACTTTTCTTCTCAAAAAATGCGGTCAAGAAAAAAAATGTGAAAAGTGAAGAGTTCTTTTATTTTTATTGAATAATCATGGCACGTCATTTTCTGAATTTATAAATCAGTTCAGGAATGGTATTACATTATTAGCTCCATAATGTTATTATTACCATCATTGTTTCACGATGAAAAATCGAATTTTTAGAACAAAAAGTTTCGTACAAAAATTTTGTTTGTTTCTCTGTAGATTACTAATCTGCTCTGAAAAATAAGGGGTCTTGTTCAGAAAACCAAAGTTACCCTATAAAAACCCCATAGGACCCGATGAAAATTTAAAACCTATAGTATTATTAAATGTCTCTCTCACAATGCTATAACTTTTGTCTAGAACATTTTCTTGGAAATCACTCCGTTTTCAAGATATTCAGCTGACCAAGTTAAAATGGGATACCCATAATATCAACATTGACTTTTGGCGGGTTTCGTAGAAAGTCTCTGATCTGAAACTCTTTGATCTCACGTGTGATCTACCACTGCCCCATCTCAAAACGTTTTCATATTGTATTCGATATCCGACAAAAATAATGTGTACTGTTCGTTCAGCTTCGATACCATTTATTGCTGAGGAAACCTGGATTGTCGATATTTATGTACGGAGTAGGAGCCGTATAGTCATACCATGTCGAACATCGTCACCTAACCTACCAGTGACACTTCTTCTCGAGTTCGATGTAAGTTCATAAGTATAATACCCATCAAATTCAATCTAAGCTCTGTTCCACTTATCAGCTGAATATAAAATCCTTGGAATTAACAGTCGCTTGCTACTACAGGCATTTTAAGCTGAACATATTCGTTGACTGCATGAATTATCTACAGAATATCTGGCAACCGGAAGAAGCATATTATGACCCAAAAATTGGATTCATTATAAAAGACGTTCGTAATAGAGAAGTCTCGTCGTATTATCAATGCGTAATTAATGGAACCGATAAGATGTATGATGATCATGAGATGAACTTTTCGCCAAAATATCGGTTATCCGTCACAAGAATAAGTAATAATTTTAGTACATAATGCCAAAGTCGCGGTCGGTACACTTACGACTACTTCAATACACTTTGAACCGTAAATTATTTGTATGATGAAAGTTAAAGCTCAGAATTGTCTAATCTGAACCTCAGAATTGCGAGTTGCCTTATTGTGTTTTATTAATTCTGCTCTCAGTATCCGTGATTATATCGTCGATTGGGAGTACTTTAAGAGATCAGAGCTCATGTCGTCCATTTTGTTCCTTACAGTCCTACAGGATCCTATCATCGAAGACGATACAATTGGACATGTGGTCTGGGGAGAGGATCTAATGTTAAATTGCACTGTGAGATCGCCTAGGAGAACGAAGATTCTTATGAATTGGACAGTACCGAATTCAGTCCAAGTAAGTTTCACCAATACCGGTACAGTAGAACCTGCATTGTTTCTGGTGAAAACGAGTAAATAGAGGTTTTAACTTTAAACGGGCTCATGGTTACCTCCACACTCAGAGTGGCCGGTATGGGTAAGGTCGACCATGCGACTGTTGTAAAATTCACACAGGCGATATCGCAGGCCGAAATGACACAGGTCCCATACTGTATTGCATGGCACATAATCATTGGTTTCCAGCTCAACCACCTCGACCTGGACGTTTTCATGATACAAAATATAACGTAGTTTTATATGCTTTTTGCAAAAGCAGAACTTGGATTTTTCGAAAATTGAAGCTCACTTTGATGTCAATCTGAATTTTCTACTTACATGACATAATAACTCATCGTGTCTAGCGGATCTGATTTTCATCTGAAACATTGATTAAACGCATCAATGAAGATGTATTACGGTCTTATAATCAATATGAATGATTTAATTGCAAGAATTCGTTCAAATATCTCATATTGGCGAGAGATATTTCGACACTCTGAAAATTTACTGTAATCGGTTAAACAATGAATCTGTATTTTAATGGCTTGTTGGAAATTCGGAACGATGAGAATCGAAACTCAGTCCGATATGTCCCCCAAATCTTCGGTAACATAATACAGCTACATATCATGGCTAAGCACGCCAGAAACATCAAATATCTTCATTTGTCTAAGTCTTAATTATTCAAAACGAATATATAAAATTGTATGATTCTTAATTTCGATACTGTAATTGAAAGAATGCGATTGATAAACTAATTCCAGCAGGAAAGATTGCACCACTCTGTGCTCTCAAAGCAGTTCGTTCCCCAAAAGTTGAGTGGCCCGTTTGATACTTGGAAGGCAGCGTTGACAATTACCAATGTTTCAAAAATCGATAGCGGTGAATATATTTGCGTCGCGATAGATGAAGATGGTAATAGAACTGAGTCATCTGTGGATATTGAATTTTGGGGTAAGCACAATATCATCCTTGTTCCAACGTGTGCAAGTCATTTTGTTATTTCAAGCTCAAGTTCTGTTCAGTTGGTTAAATGAGAGCGGTGTATACCGTGAGGTTATGAGGAAACAATACACAGGATGCAGGCAACCCAACAGTCAAATTCCCAAAGATTTCCGAAGACATTGTATCTGTCATTTCAACCACATGGTCAGAGTTCCCGTCCCATGTTATTATTTGTGAATACAATGACTTCGGAAATCTTCGGGAATTCGTCTGTTGGGTTGCCTGCATCCTGTGCATGGTTTTCTCATAATCTCACGGTATATCGAGTTTAAATACACGCTTGAGGAAACCTATAATTTATATTTGGAGGCGTTTGATATTTTGACAGATCCCAATTACACGTTTATCAATGTGGACGTGGCTAGTAAGAGAGAGATCGTAGAATTCGAGGACCTATCTGCTTGGTGGTCTATTATAATCGACACGTATCCTCACATAAACGAATCGTACTGGTAAGCTCATCTTTAATTCCATATATCCTCCTAGCGTGCCAATGTCAACTGGATACGTAATCAGTAATTGTCCATAGTCGATTCTTATGAGATCGCGGCGCCATATTTTTAATATCTTCGTCTGACGTTTTAGAATTCCTATTTCGAATTTTTCCGACACAATCGTAATCGATCCGCCCAGAATAGCCTTGAAAATGCCGTTTCATCAAGATTATTCCATTCAAATGGGTATCGTCGAGGTTCCTGAAGCCAAACTATAAATATTTTTCGCTTATAAGGAAACTTGATGATGATTTTCTTCTCTCAATTTGTCACAATTTTTAAGAAATTTTTAAGAAAAATTTTCAAAGTGGACCACACTACTACATTAGACGATACTTGCACTGTTGCCAAGTCGAATAATAATGACATTTCACTGTCCCTCTTAGGCTTTCCTTCTTGGAACACCTTCAAACCTCCTCACATAATTGTCACGCGAAATTTATAGGTGCAACCCGGAAGGAATTCGAATAAACGATATTGGATACGAATCGAAATACTCATATAGGCGAATGCAAATGCATCATTTCTTCTTGATACAAAATTTATCTACTGAGGATAGCGGTAATTACACATTCCACGTTTCTACTTCACACAATGAGACAAGCATCACACTCCCACTGATAGTCTTAAGTAAGATATTTTTTTCACTTTTTACTTCGATGAATTGATAATTAATGTACTTGTTATATTGATTTCTTCTAATTTATTTCCAATACTTCACAGAAAGGAGACCTGACGTTGCAATAGAAGATAGTTGGTCTCATCTCACTCCAGGCCAATTGGCCGAAGTTGTATGTTCTACAGATAGTAAATTCCTGCCTAATGTGACATGGAGTTATAAGGAATACCCTAACTTTCCGTCTAAAGAATATATTGTATACAGATCTCTTTCGGCAAGTACTGATGAATGTTCACAGTTAATCGCTATTATTTCATCCACAAGTCTGATATGATAAACAATCCGTTCCTCGGAGCTAGTTGGAGGTTTCCTAATTTGATCATTTTCGTATTTAGAATATTCCCAGTGAAGAGATGTACAATGATACATTCGGATTTTCTTTACTCAGCCGTCTAAACATAACAATCAATATGACAGGTGATGTGGTATGTAACTGCTGTGACGCAAATGGTTGTACTGAAGCTACGAAACAAATCTTAATTTCTGGTGAGTTCCTATAACGAGCCATATTTCTAAAGATCTTTCCACTACACTTATCGAGCGATAAACTGTCAGTGGGCATCGAAGTTACGAGACGTGTTTTCTACAAATTAATGTTGATTTAGATGTAGCTGGACGTTTTCGTGTAGTTGGACCTGACACAGTTACGGAAGGTGATGATGTTGATCTGACGTGTGGTGCTTCTGTTTATGACTTCACCAACATAATGACTTGGACAAAATCTGACACTTTGCTGCCAAGTGAGATTTTTCACGTATTTTCCGGCTCTCGTAAATCTGGTTCTCTGAACGGCGAGGCGTGTAGTTTTACAATAGAACGTATACTTAGAAGGTGCATTCAACAATTAATTTCTAAATTAATGAAATTATTTTTTAGTTTTCAATCGGGAAAGAATACACGTTACAAAAAGCCAGACGCAATTTACATCACAATTGGTACTTCGAATACGCAATGTAAGAACATCCGACGATGGAATCTACGAATGCAAAGCCATGAACGGGACTCACGACGTCGAAATGACTTCATATAAATTGACAGTAAAGGGTAGGTAGATAAAAATGCTAGCAACCCGTCGCAGCTCTGCCCGCAGACTATCATTATCGTTACTTGCTGTGCTCGCTCGTTATCACATATGCGCGACGTATGGAATTCACAGAGCTTACAGATGTTTTTTATCAAGAAAAAATGGAATCATACAACTTCTGGTGATTTTTTATTATTATTTTTTTTTCTTACTATATGAATGAATATGAAACTGACTATGCCATACTAAAAAATAGTCTTGACTCGCTACCCCACCCCATAGTCAGCGGCGCTGTAATAATTTTCTAATGACTGAAAAATGAAAACAGTAAATTTTTATTCAAGAAAACGCTATTAAATTTTGAGATTCAAATGCTTTTTGAGACCGAATTATTATAGACATAGCCATATACTCTCGCAGACTTTTTTGTTGGAGCTCATCGAGACCTTGAAGACTCTGGAAAATAACTTTCCTCTATCTGTAAGGGTTTGGTCATCGTTCGCATAAGTGTGTGATTCCGTTCTGAGTTGGCTTATAAATATCTTCATATCTCCAAAACTATTGATCTAATCAAAACTAAATGTAGCCTAAAACCTGGGCAAAGGTTGTAGCTAGCCACAGAAAAAAAAACAAATCAAAATCGGTTCGACAAGTCTCGAGTTATAAGCGAACATACGAACAAACAGACAAACGTACAGACAGAGAGACGTTGTGTTTTATTTATGCAGAGATAGAAAAGATATAGTCAGCTGTTTAACAAAAGTTCGCTATTCTACACGCTTCCAATAATTGTTCGTGCTTACTCGCTGTTGCAGAAGCGATACCGCCACAGTTTACTGGCCTTCGTAAAAATACCTCAGCGATACTTGTAGATCTAAAAACAGATGAAACCGAAACTGTGTTACTAGAATGCTTGGCTGATGGAAGGCCAACACCTAAAGTAACCTGGAGGAAGGTAAACCGGCATACGATGCATGAGAAATTGTCCAGCTTTGATACTCGGAATACCATTTTTTCATATCCCTGCTGAAAATGTTCATCTGATGAATCAAAAAACGTTAAAACAAAAATCGGAATAGAATTTATTGACGGATTGAGCTTGTGATATTATGAGAATATAACAAATCCGATAATTATTATAGCCTGATACATCAGATGTGATACAAATCAACCAGTCGAACTATTTTTCATTGCAAATGTAAGATTTGATATAAATTTTCATTTAAATTTGCATGAAAACATGGTTCGATGTATTGATTCGTATCGTATCTGTTCAATCATGCTATGATTTATCATGCGACTCGTTATATTATTATCATAGCTAAGTTAAAATCAACAAATTGCATACAGAATTTGTTCGCAGCGTTTTCTAATGTATCAGATGATCATTTTCAGTAGGGACGAAAATTGTGACAAACTTGAATCGACTCTCACTACGAAATTAGGAACACGTTTAATAATCGGTTTGAATTTAGAACGACGAAATACTCATTGAAGGCGACCGGTACAAACTATTAAAAAACAATTCCGTACTTGAGATCAAAAACGTTTCCGAATCAGACGGTGGAAGGTACACCTGTAACGCCACAAACCGTGCGGGCAAGGTTCAGAAATACACTGATATCAAAATGGCAGGTAATTATGTTCGATTACCTTATGTACTCGATTCTGATGCACGTTACTCATTGCGGACCTTTAGCGCAATTCATCACTTCGCAATTGAAAATAAAATCGTAAATTGTCACAATGCTCAGAAGCTGATAATCGTTATATTATTTGTAAAAGCCAAGACGCATATTCTGATGTGGCCGATTGTAACCGTTGCTGTTGTTTCATCCCTCATTATGGTTGTCTGGATGAGGTTCCGAAAGCGACGCGAAATGGTATGCGAAAATTCATTGTTAGGCTTGACACCACCGTAAGATTGTCGATTTTGGGATATGAAGAAGACTCTTTTTCAGGCTTCACGGCGAAGATTCATGGAAGCGACCCTCCAGCGTTTCAACGCCGGGGCTCTGGATTGTCTGGATCCAGAATTGAACATGGCTGAACAGGCCGAGCTTCTGCCTTACAACAAGAAGTGGGAATTCCCACGGGAGCTACTGAAGCTTGGTATCGACCCTAATATCGCCTTTGTCACGCTTACTCGATAAAATTCCTTCGGTGACATGACACCACGTGACAAACAATTACAATATATACCTAATTGTCGTTTTCACTGGTTGAAATTCGCACTCCTCTGCTGGATTATTTTTTCCCATTTTTAAAAGTTTGACAATAAATATTGAGAGCCATTTCGTCATTCAAAGTCCTCTTTCATATACACGACGACTCTTTGACGGTGTTTAACGATTAACTGATGAGTATTGGAAATAACCGCCGCATACGTGAGAAACGAGAATCATGGGTCATCAATGGAGGTCGGTTTCCAGATATTTTTATACCTTCTTGCAGGTAAGGAGCTGGGAAGCGGTGCCTTTGGCGTCGTGAAAATAGCAGAGGCAAAATCGATTCATCGATCCGAGGCTGTAACAACAGTCGCGGTGAAGGTGGTCCGATCGACAGCAAACTTGAACCACATGACTGCCCTTCAACGCGAGCTGAAGATTCTGGCATATCTTGGCGAGCATCTCAACGTTGTCAACCTCTTAGGCGCTTGTACGAAACGCGTCTCTTTCGGTGAGTGCTATGCTTTATCATTGATATCAGCCAACTGCGGTTATGCAAAATCTTTCTGAACTTTACACTGCTGGATCTGAACAGGTCAACTCTTGGTCATCGTGGAGTTCTGCCGCTTCGGCAACCTACGCGACTATTTAGTGCGGCGCAGAGCTGATTTCATCAGCCAAAGTACCAAGGTTACTGAAAATATCGATACAGATTTCAGCAATGCCGAGGATCGTGACGCCACGGATGATAATGGGTAAGTGATCATAACATAATGATCGGTGGATCATTCATCTCCTCAATTTATAAGGCTTTATTTTTGTTCGTGGTAGGTAAAACAAAACCCACCTGATGGCTGCAAACAGTGTGACTGTGTAGAAAAATTTTAAATATTATTTTATCCACAATGCTTGTCAGTTTCTTACTTTAACCCGCAACGTTGGCAGAATGAGCTGTGATGTGAGTACTGCGAGTGCAGTCTTCCACCGTGGCACGGATTCTATGGAACGAAGCTCCGCAGTGGATGACCGTCTACCTGAACCAGATCCACTGGAACAATCTCAACGAATCAATTACCAGGGAGATTATGCAGATGAGAACTTGGAGCCCATATCTACGCGAGACTTGTTGTCTTGGGCTTGGCAGGTCGCGCGCGGCATGAAGTTCCTTGGCCTCAGAAGGGTGGGTAGCATTCTGTCATTATAATTTTCTCGTTAAGTAATCTTATTGTGAATGCAAATCTTATGCATTTGATCGATTTCGAAGTCCAACGTCTATTTTACACGCGCACCGTGACATGTACTCCAGTTGAAAGATTAAGGATTCGTAGTTCAAATCTAACGATATAATCAACCGTGACCATGGTGTTTCAGATATTGCACGGTGACTTGGCGGCTAGAAACATCCTTCTCGCCGATCACGGAGTCGTTAAGATATGCGATTTTGGATTGGCAAAGACTCTCTTTACCGACGATAATTATCAACAGAAAGGGAACGACCCTCTTCCTTATAAATGGATGGCGATCGAGTCTCTAAAAGATCGCATCTTCTCGGTACATTCCGATGTCTGGTCCTACGGAGTGGTGTTATGGGAATTCCACAGCCTTGCCAAGACTCCCTATTCTGGAATAAGATCCGAAACTCTTCACGAGAAACTGGTAGAGGGTTTCCGTATGGCAAAACCTGAGCACGCAACCCTGAAAATGTGGGTATAGGTATACATACCGTTATGGGGAAGCCGTTCACTAGATGTAGGTAACCCAACAGTCAAATCTCGAAGACTTCCGAAGACATTGTATCAAGTTTCCGTTCCATGTTCTTTATGGCGAATACAATGACTTTGGACGTCATCGGGATTTGACTGTTGGGTTGCCTGCATTTAGTGAACGTCTTTTCCGAAACCTTAAGGTATACTGTGAGATTATCAGGAAAGGAAACACAGGATGCAGGCAACCCAACAATTCAATTCCCGAAGATTTTTGTAGTCATTATATTCGCAAATAATAACATGGGACGGCAACCCCCACCATGTGGTTGAAATAACAAATACAATTCTTCGGTCTTCGGAAATCGTCGGGAATCTGATTGTTGGGTTGCCTGCATCCTGTGTTTCCTTTCCTCATAACCTCATGGTATAGAGTAGACTGGCTGCTATTCAGGTTATCTTTGAATTTTTTTCACATCATGCTCAAAACATAATCCAAAATGTGTAAAAAAAATCTGAATAAAGTTTTTAAGCGCTTTAGGATAATGTTAATACGTACCGGTCAGCGATTGAAATTTCAAATGCAAATTACATTCGATCTTTCACATATATCTCTTTATATTTCTTTTTTCATCGGTGAATATACTTTTGAAAAATTAATTTGTTGCTTAATTATAAATGTTCTACTAAACATACTCAAATAGACCATATGTTGCCGGAGCATGCATTAAGCAGTTTCTCAATCTGCTCTGAATCAAATCTTAAAAATAATGTTTTTTAAAAATGCATGGCAAACACTACAATAATTTTATTAAGTACAGTCAGGGAAACGGTATCTGTCGCCGCCTAACTTGATGCAACTGAACGTGCGAGTGGTTTTAATTTCCTTCATATAGTGTAAAAATTATGCATCGTATTTATTATAACAAATATTACTGAATGGCACAATAAATTTTACAAATATTTTCAAGTTTGAAACTCCTAGGTATATAAAAGAGTTAAAATTCTTAGTAGTAATTAATTGCCTCGTATTTGTCAATTACAGAATTTTCAAGATTTCATTGAAAGCAGTACACTGCTTAACACCTGTTCTATATAATTGATCTGTTTTGGTACGTTTGGTATAAAGTATAAGCTTCATATCGAACAATAAATTAAATTTTCAGGGGAAATATTTATTGATGAAAAAAAAATTATAAAGATATATATTAAAAAACCAGTGTAATATTTTGCATTCCAAATTCCAATCGCTCTTAACTTTACTCTAATTTTTTTTTTATACATTTTGATTATGTTTTTGATGTAATATAAACGAATTTCGGCCATCCCAATACATATACAGTGTGAATTTCATCCAGTTCACCTTGTCAACAATTATGACATTCGTTCCAGATACCAAATGATGCTACATTGTTGGAATGCCGAACCGATCCAGCGGCCATCCTTCGCCAAGCTAGTTGAGGACATTAGTCATTTACTGGAGGACAGTGTCAAGATGGTAAGCCGCATCCTTGTGTAACATATTCGTTACTTTCAGATTTTGATTTATATGAAAGTATGAATTTTTAAACATTGAATCCCATCGAATCCATTGCAATTCGGATTCGTAATCGTTTGCTATCGTACAGTCGTGCAACTTACGGATCAACTGTTCAAATAAATTCTACCATGTTTCTCATGATACCATATATTTCAGCATTATTTCGATTTGAGCACGTCGTATGTCCGAATGATGACCAAGACTTCGGAACAGGAAGAACCAGATTTTTTGACAATGAATACATCAGAAGTCATACTAAATACGAATGAACAAACCCTGGCATGAAGACGATGATCTTATGAGCGGAAACACTGCCCACCTCGTCAATCGAAATCATAGGAATATCCATTGCCCGAATCAATCAAATACTATCAAGTTCCCTGTTTCACTTAGGGTTTGGATTTGCAATTGCAAGTAATTAGCTCCACGTCCCTGGATTCATTTCCATTCCAAGACTGATAATCTTGAACATACGTACATACCTCACATTTTCTCTGATGCATACCGCCCAGGATTACTTCCCGTTCCAATGTGACTAGCGGAGGTTGAAATATTGATTAATAATTTTGGTACCAGGAATAATTTAGAAAATTATTGGTGTGCAAGAATTAATGTTTTCAGAAATGTCAAGATATGAAAACATCGAGATCATTAAAAAATACGGATGCTCCCAAAATCGTAAGTCTTTAATTATCATCATCGATTCGTCAGGATTCGATGATGAAAGATCTCGTGCAGAGAAATTTAATTATGTCAAAAATTGCACTGATTAGAAAAAAGTGTATATTTCGCAAATTTTATTACTGCGATAATCCTGATAATTTTCGATATCAAAGGGTCAATGGGTCACATGATATCTCAACGATCTCCAAGATTTTTATTCGGGTTCTGAATAGTCTACCTAGTTATGTTTATGAATATATAAGTAATGTAAGTAATTGTAGACCTAGTTATAAGTTTTTTTGTGAATTCCATGTAAAAGAAAAAAAAAATAAAATAAAATGAAACGTGGATATAACCCGGAACTTCGCGGCGTTCGATTAATTTTTTACCTCAGAGCGAACAAAACACATAAAAAATGCACGTGGTAAGACAATCGTACGTCTTCATCGATGTACCAAGTGATTACGCTGTTTCTGATCATCAACCGGTCGTTACTTACAAACTGTGGGTCAAGAAGTTTTTTTAAATCAACTGACTATAGTAACTCGTATGATAATCAATAAATGAAGGAAATCAAAAACTCTTCATACCGACGTGAATAACAGTTCAAGTATCGTTGAGTATGCTGCGACTGATGCAATAGCGGAGGGACTTCTACAAAGCTCCTTCGGTACAGTAGGGAGTTCTCAAATAGCGAAATTCGATAGTTATTGCACAAATAGCCGCAGAACTTGAAACCTAATTATCTGAAAACTGCATCTGATCAAAACTGCAGTTTTCGGTGGATTTGCCACGATATTTCAAGGACCGTTCAATATATCGATTTCGATTTTCGACGACGTTTACAAAACATTGTTCTGTATTAACTGTACCCGAAATTAGACCGTGGAAAATTCTTGTTTTCATTTTGTGATAGCTGCAAATACATTCCATGTTGCAGAATTTTTAGTTTTTTTGACACTATTTTGCTATTTTTTTTTCAGAATTTTTCAGGTATAGTCAGTACAGAAAGATCCAATTGACCTAAAAATACGAGCCACAAAGGACCGTATACGTGAAAATCAAACGAAACGAAGCTGCAGAGTCAAAGTTTTAGCGTGGGGGCTGAATGGGTGTTCCAGGGGTGGAGACCTGACCAATACGAAGGAGATTTCTTTCAATTTTGAGTAATTCCTAACTTGGACAAAGTTTAAAAATCGGCCTCCATAGATTTCCGACAATGTAAGAGAATTTGAAACAGAATTATTATTTTTTTATTTTTTATTTTTTTTTTTTTATTTGCAACGAACTAATAACTCGATAAATACGAAAAAATTATTTCTTTCTAGAAATTCAGTCTTTATATGGTCGATTTCTATAGATTTTTGACGTTGTAAGAGAATGTGAAAAAGAATTCTTGTTTTTTTTTTCGCCAAACTCGATAAATACGAAAAGATTATCCACGTAGAAAATAACCCTAGCGAAAGCATGGTGTAAACTAGTTTTCACAGTTTTCATCACGGTGCGGGATTGTCACGCTAGATTACCGCGAGGACGATCTGTAACGCTTGTCCAAACTCATGGCAAGCTAGCCAGCCCATGTTGCCACGAACCTTACGATTTAGTTAACGATAATGTAGTTCTCATGGTTCGTCGCTAGCTTAGGATTCTTGGCTGAATAGTTTCCGATTAGAATAAAATCAAATATTCAATAATTATATAAAGCAATTTTTATTTATCTTAGAAATACAGGTATGGATACGTTCGGTACAATAACATATAAATATTAATATTATCCGGAACATACTGACTTATTAGGCACTCACTACAGCAGGACTCATTTTATAATTGTATATTATATATTTCTAAACAGTTGTTCATCTCCGTAGTTTGATTTGTTTATAATTTACTCATTTTTGTTCTTCTTTGTAATGTACCATAGATGTATTCATGTATGAAATAATATCGTACATGACAAATATAAACTATGGAAAACAAAAATAATCAGCTTATAAATATTGCTACATACAGGGATCCTATAATAGCAAACAGAAACATAATAATCATAATAATATTATATAAAATGAGAATGAAGGTTTAAAAATAAAAAATATGCGCGTGAGAGTCTCTATTCAGTTTTCACTCGTTACGTGATCGTTTTTTAATACGGATCGGTTTGTGGCTATTCCAATCTTTAGAATTTTTGAAAGTCATGCTCATTGCTGCATGGACTTTCGCCTCAGTAGGGTAAAAGCTGGATAGTTGCCTCAGTGGGATACATGCCCTGGTTTTGAATACACTATGTTAGGGATGTTGGTGGCGTTAGCCCTTTACTATGATTAGAAGTGCCCCTTCCGCAGGCCTCAGTGCCATGTAAGCCGACGGAATAGGCGTCCGCGTTTTGTCCGTGTGAGCAAAAATCTTCCGCGGTGAAACTTTGACGGGCGTCAAAATTATATTTGTCAGTAATTTCTATTGAATATTTTTATTACTAACTGTGGTTTCAGTCAACTTTTTGTTTCTTTACATGCATTAGAGTTGAAATTACACAGTTTATTGCGTTTTATAGTTGAAAATAGTTTTTATTTATTCCGCAAATAAAAAGGGCAAGTATCCGTATCAAAAAGGATAGTTGCCCTATTTACTTTTGCGGATTGCCATATTGTGCTATCATTAAAATAAATAATCAAATTTTACTAATAACTTACCTAACTCAAGGTTTGGATGCTATTTTTGTTGTATTTCTATAATTTGAGACATTAAAACTCAATACTATTTTATAATGTTGATTAATATTTTGATTAGTACTTACTAAAGGATCTCAGTAAATAATACAGACTGATTACTTAAATTGATATAAATTTGTTTCCATTTGGAAAAATCATAGTTTCGCATGAGGAAATAGTATCCCCCAAAGCATTTTTAACGTTAGGCTACCATCCGCTACCGTAGGCAACTATCCCTCTTTTGAGTGGTCAAATAAAACAGGATTTACTCAAAACCAATATCAATTATGTTTACAAAAATAGGCTACTATGAAAGATCAAAGACCTATGTTTTGATATACATGTTGCATTATCCTTAGTAAGTACATATTTTTTAATAATAGAGTTTTTTTGAAAAGTGGGGCAACTATCCGGCTTTTATCGTAATGCTTATAATTGAATAATTGTGTGTGTGTGTGTGTGGGTGAATCAATGGGGTGGCCTAACCCATTCGAACCCTTCCAGTGCCAAAGCCACCTTCTCGGTTGTTAGCACGCCTGTGTGTGTGCGTGTGTGTGTGTGTGAGTGGATGAATGATGCTTATAAACGAATAATCATGACGCGACGTTGGTTATCTTCGTTTTAATTCACGTTATTTTTGTTTAATCGACATTGTCTAATGATGTAAACCCTTTATTAGAAAGACGCGCCAAAGATCTACTTTCTGACCGTTTCGTATTTGATTTTTGTTGATTTTCAAATAATTGTAATTTCTGAACTAAGAGTCTTGCCATCTGCCGCGATCAGGTCTTAAAATTTACGTCATTTTCTCTAGGATATCGTGTAAGAATTTCAATAAGATCGAAGATGGCTTGTTTCTCAAAAACAGTTCTGTGACAATCATTTGAAAAAAAATGCCTGATACGAGGGTTGCTGATTGTCGAAAAAATTATGTTCGAATAGTAGGTACTAATTTACTAATAATTCACATAAGTTCTAGCATAAATTCGGACATGAAATTCTATCAAGCTCAAACCGCTACAATCTGATTCCCCGCTACAAAGTAGGCAAGAACATGAGCAGCGGTCGTGCGTTCGGCCCACTCCATACCAGTAGAGGAGAGCCATACGTGCGTGACATGGCGACGTAAATTGAACCCCTGGATCGTAGAAGGCTGGGATATAAAATTATTTTGTCGTCTCGCGGTGGCCAGGGGCCACCTCTAAAGAACATGACAAATTTTGATTTTTAAAACGCGTATCCTTATAAGGAATCTGATTGCGTACCTATCTTCTTTTCCGCTTAAAAACTATTCTATTTTTTTCGTTTTCGGAATAATGGGAAAATAAAAGAGTTTTTAAAGACGAAAAATATTTCTCTGTTTTCACTTCAACTCGCTCGAAATCCAAAAATATTTCGAATATTTATTTCAAATTTGGAGCAATTACGTGTCAAACTATTCTCAAGCTGGTAGAGCAGCTGAAATTTTTCATTTTTGTAATCAACAAAAGTCACTCAATTGTTTTTGAGTAAATACTTAATCGCGTTTGAATATTTTCAACTTTAAAAAAGCGCAAACTTCCAGCGGATGAAGTCACTAGGATATGTAGTAGTCTTCTGTAAGGTTTTTCCCCGATTAAACTAGGCATTAATAAATAATGAACGCTTAATTATTATCTTGAGCCGCACGGCGTTGCGAGCAGAGAATTTAGCCCTGGCTCCGCACTGAGTATGCACGGCCCCACCTTTCTGGAAGACCACTACACTTTAGAAAATATGTTCCACTAATGTTTTCCTGCATGAATTTATGTAAATTTGTTTTATAATATCAAAAAGAATAATTTTTCACGTTATGATACGGTAAAAGAAAAAAACAATTATTGTTTGATGTAGTTCCTAGTTTCCGAAGAATAACAATTAGAAATAATAATTATTCTTCGAAAACTGGAAACTACATCAAAAAATATTTCGTTCTAAACGTTACGTGAAAAATTATTCTTTTTCGTGTTATAAAACAAATTTTCATAAATTCATGGAGATAAATATTATTGGAAAATATTATTTTCTACGTCTAGTGGCCGTTCAGAAAGGTGGTCGTGCCGTGCCCGCCCAGCGCGGAGCCGTTGCTGAGTTCGCTACTGATCGCAACGCCGCATGGATCAAGATAATAATTAAACACTCGTTACTTAATAATGGCTACCTCAACTGGGGAAAAACTTCATAGAAGACTTGTACATATCCTAATGGTCAGTTTATCCGCTGGAAGTTTGCGAATTCGTAAACTTAGTTTGATAGGCCGAGCGATTGAAAATATTCGAACGCAATTTGAGTAATTGCTCATGAAAAATTAAGTAACTATTGTTGATTACAAAATCAAAAAATTTAAGCTGGTCTGCCAGCTTCAGAATAGTTTGACACATAATTGCTCCAAATTTGAAGTGAAGACTCGAAATATTTTAGGATTTAGAGTAAGTTAAAGTGAAAAAGAGAAATATTCTTCGTTTTCGAAAAATCGTGATTCTCCTATTATTTTGAAGACGAAAAAAGCTAGAACTCTTTTCAAAAGGAAAAAAAGTTACACAAGCAAATTCCTTATAAGAGTACGTGTTTCAAAATTCAACATTTTACATTTTCCTTAGTCGGAGGCGGCAAAATAATTTAATTTATATCCCTTTCTGCTATTCAGCGTATCAATTATTGAATAATCAAATTCCGTTCAGACCATGAAAATTATTCATAGTAGAAATTTATAATATTCGATATCAATATCATTGATAATATTGATAAAAAAATGAATTCTAGACATGAAAAAAAATAAAAATACCAATAGAAAGCAATAATGAAATTTTAATTATACAATGTCCAAGTGGCAGAACGCGAAAATGCGCGAACGTGTTCTAATTTCACATGATTAATTAATTATGTCATCACCAATCAAGCTTATTTTATTTCCGTGATTTCTGTAAACTATAATGCTAGGAGCCGCAAAAACACGTATATGAGGTAGGGGATATCTGCGAGGCTAGAAACGGTATATTCCAGTCGGTGCCGTCAGAATTACTGAGGGGTGCTAGCTCACGACGAATTTTAGTCGGCTCTCGAAGGTCCATGAGGGGGAGCTGTCTTTACATTATTCAGTCAACGCTTAAACATACGTTCTCATGAATTTTCCTAGATTTGTTGGTGGGATAATGCACCTGAGAAAGAATAAAGTCATGAAAATATGTTTTTAGCCCACGGAACCCTAGGGAGTTTGCTAGGGTCTGAAATTTTGGCTAGTGGGATCTTTTGGGATGACCTTCCGATGCCCTCAGGTGCTATAGCGATCCGACCGGAGGCAGATTGCAAATGCTTGTTCCGCTTCACCCTAACTTTGGAAAATTATAAAAAATAACCGTGCATTTTCTCACATAGTTTCCCGATTAAATTTGATGGTAAATCTTGCATGCTTCAAGTTGCAGGTGATTTCATTTTTTTGACTAAGGCCTGGTTCTGCAACTTGAGTTTAAACCAAATTTTCCGGATAAACTTAATTTAACACAAGAGTTAACTATACACTGATTGGTAGAGCCCGAATTGAACCCGAGATTAACGTTAACCAAGTCTTTGTGAAACTGGGTCTAAGTGAGTAAGATCAAAAAAATTGAGGGCTAATATCAGTGACGCAAATCTTCGAAATTAATATGTTCATAAGGAGACGTTCAGCTATCGGTGGGTGTAACTTTCATACCCTGAATTTGATCTTGTTATGTGAAATCTAAATCGACTGGACTAAATTCTATAAACAGTTAATTTACACGTTTAATATCGGGCTCATTTCAATTTTATGTATAAGAAATGAATGAGATCCATATACGTTTCATGAATTCGTGTGGGAAATTGAAATAAATTCTTACGGAATGCCTATAATATATTTCGACAGGGTTATGGAATCTCAAGTTCTATGATGACCTATAGATCATGAATTTCATATACCCAATCTATTTTAATCACGGGTTCTAGTACTTCTAGTTACCAAATGCAATCACATGGAGTAGTTGATTTTTTAATTTACGCATACTGATCCAAAAGCTTCATTTGAACAGGCAATAAATTGAAGCTGACACCCAAAGATGTAGCTCCTCTCTAATCCGTCGTTCCGTGCACTTTTGCTACATGGGGCTAAAGGGTTCAACGACACACGGGGCGGACCATGATTACATCCTGTACTGTGATATGGGACCATTGAATGAATACGTTCGCAAGTTATGACTAAAAATACTTTGCCATGAAAAGGCACATCATGTGAACTTGAAACTTACAGGGTAGTAATAGTTGATATATCTCGCAATTCGAATATGATAGAGGGCCTAAAAACGACCTGAATCAACTTAGGTTCTTCTTGCAAAAAGATATTCATTTCAGAAGTCGGGAATTTCAGTTGGTATGAAAGAAATGTAACGTCTTTATTCGCAATTATAGTTTAATGTATACAACACATCTTGATTTTCAATGTGTTTCGGGCGGATCCACGCCGACGTCCTCTCTAATTTTCGTTAAATTAATTTTTACTGTGGGAGCGTAGGTTTGGACTGGCTTGATTTTTCTGAACGAGAATGAGAAAGATGCGAATTCAATCCAACTGAAGTTCAGTGTGAAATACCTCAACAGTGTGGACACATGGGCGGAGTAAGTAGGACAAATAGATACAGCACAATAGAATATTTAATTTTATGACAATGATGAAAAATATCACAAATTTGAATTACATACAGAATATATATAACGGAATATACAATTCTGCACATGGCATGGCAACTCATCAATCTCTCTCACCAATCAAGGTATCAACAACTGAGCTATAAGTGGCCAAATTTACGCCTCGCCGAGCAAACAATTGATTAATTAGACTGATACTTTGCTCTATCATGACTAAAGTAGCAATTAAATAAAAGTACTGTGTATGTATAGTTTCGGAAAACAAAAGATTATTTGTTCCCATGAAGATCGGATGAAAAAGGTTTACTTATGCTTATATTGAAATTTCTAGCTGATTCTTGAATTGAGGTGATGTCAAATCGTCCTAAATCCTCTTGTAAACAACACTGGTTGTGATGTTGCCAGCCTTCGAACTGCTTACATTCTGAAATCAGAAAATTCATTTTTCAAATTGAACATCGACACGACAGGTGGCTTTTTTGATAGTATCGATATGGGACAATGATCCGGAGCGACTCTTTAATAATTGAAGCACCCGAATGAGGACGTGCACATAAGAGTCCAAAAGTTTACAGTCCAGAATGCAGAAGCAATAGTGCATGCGAATCATTCAGGAGTATTTCACAAGGGTGTATACTAGGGTGCTTTTATTTTTTTGACTATTTTTATTTTTTCGCTCCCCACTCAAAATCTTGTTGGAAAGGTCCAAAAAAAAATTCCTTGAAAATTTGAGCCCTTAATAATAACTCTAAGTACTCGACCGAAGCGCCTAAAGATTTCCCATTTAAAATACACGTAAATTTTGATTTTTTTTTTTTTTAAATATCTATATCTCAGCCGCATTTTATGCTATTGGATTGTTCCAAAGTGGGATTTACTCGGAATTAAAAGTTCTACAAAAATGCTTACTGTGCCGTAGCTGTAATCTGTACCTGTACGATGGTACGGGTCACTAAATCTGATTTTGGGAAAAATTCTCAATTTTTTGAAGATATTTCAAAAGTGACCGGATTTATCGAAAAAATGTGAAGGACAAACTTGTAGAAATCTTAATTTCCATCAAAAAAGGTTTCATCAGTTGAATCGCTAAGATTGATATTTGTTGAGATATAAAGCGTTAACATTGTCATTTTATGAAATTTTTCAGAATTTTCGGACCAAACGTGTTGTTTGTTGACAATGTTAACGCTTTATATCTCAACAAATATCAATCTTAGCGATTCAACTGATCAGACCTTTTTTGGAGGAAATTAAAAAATCTACAAGTTTGTCCTCTACATTTTTTCGATAAATTCAGTCACTTTTGAAATATCTTCAAAAAATTGAGAATTTTTCCCAAAAGCAGATTTAGTGACCCGTACCATCGTACAGGTACAGATTACAGCTACGGCACAGTAAGCATTTTTGTAGAACTTTCAATTCCGAGTAAATCCCACTTTGGAACAATCCAATAGCATAAAATGCGGCTGAGATATAGATATTTAAACAAAAAAAAATCAAAATTTACGTGTATTTTAAATGGGAAATCTTTAGGCGCTTCGGTCGAGTACTTAGAGTTATTATTAAGGGCTACAATTTTCAAGGAATTTTTTTTGGACCTTTCCAACAAGATTTTGAGTGGGGAGCGAAAAAATAAAAATAGTCAAAAAAATAAAAGCACCCTAGTGTATACGTTATAACTTTTGAAGTCTCGTGGGCTTCCTACTTAATACCGATCGCACTGAAACCAGTTGCAAAGACGAATTCCACGGTAGCGATTTGGTGGTGTCCGCGTGACGCGCGGCGCGGCGTTGCGAAACGGAAATATAAGGAACTTCGTAAATCAGGGACTTGCCAATAGGCCGAAAATAATCTTTTTCGATAGAAAAAAATGTTGCAACTATTCTTCCTACGAATACAGGCAGCGATTTGGCGAGTACCTTATAAATGGGGAATTTACCTATAGGCTCCTGGCAGAAAATTAGGATCTATGTATCTAACGTGTCAACGTCGAACGATTCATATCCAGTCTTGAGCCTTTGTAATAACTTCACTAAATATTGATACGGTTTTAGCATTGCTACTCACCATAGTGAATCCGGCGTCAGTGAATTCGTAGACTTTCTTGTCCGTTGAATCCTGCCCTGTCGATTCGATAACGATCTTGTCACCATCGCGTTTTGCCACGCTCTATAACAAGATAAATATAGCTTAGTTCTGAGAGCACAAAGAATTTCTTTAGGTAGAAGTGTTCAGGTAAACTGTAAGAAATTCTCTTCATATACCTGGAGAAATGTGAGCTTTAATTCTATCGATTTTAAAAACAATTTTGACATGACTTTTTTTTACTTCAGCCTTGCAAGATTTGATATAGTAGGTCTGCACTGTAGGGCGCAAGGCGTACAGCTAAGGACAGTGAATCTGCCGCAACTAACATACGCAACCGAAGCTACACCAGGTTTTAAGCTGACATTGCTCAACTTGCGGGCCGCACGAGCTTCATTCGCTCAACTCATCTTGATGGCCCTCAAGTTGAGAATTGCCAACTTAAAATGTATAGTTGAACTTTGGTTGCATATTTTAGGTGTGAGAGATTCGTTGCTCTTGGCTGCCCTTACCTACCTTCAATTCAGTTCCAGTAAACATGACTTCATCATAGGGTTCTCCGAATTTGAAAGTCGAGGACCACTCCTTGTCACCAACGGCGTTGTGGAACGTCCACTGGCCACCATTCTCAGTAATTGTTACGACTGGTTTCTGGCCAGAAATGTTCGTTATCAGCCCTTCTGGGATTTTCAGTGCGTTCAGGTAATTCACGAAATTAGGGGCAAAGCTGACATGCTGATACTTTCCAACGATTTGAACCATTTTGCTATGAATTGCGAACTTTCTTACGGACTTGGAGGTCTGAGCTGACTGCCTGGCCCCAGAAATTGTCTTCTTTTATATAAAACCACTTGCCGTTTCGTGAATCTTGTTTATATCAGCACAACTGATTAGTTCAGAGATTAAGTAATCGTAAGTCCCTGCTGTATCTCGAATAGCAAGATCAATTGGTTGCGGGTTTGAACTAACGGAATTTGAAATGATTGGACTGGTTAGTTGATATCTAACACCAATATCAGGTGGTTGTTCAACCCGTTAATTTTCCAAATTTCTTGACTTCTAGATTTACCAAAGCGCAAGCAATTATACATTAAAACGTTTGTTTCACACTATGGATTGATAAGCCTTATTTTTAACGAAACATACAAATGCTTATAGAGTGCGTTTGCATTTCGATAGAACGTCTGTAAATGCATGAAATGCATAAAATCAATATTGGTTGGACGTCATCCACCGATGTTGTGTCAGAGCTGATTCGATTAAAACTGCCAATAGTAAATCATTGAATAAATTCGATCCTGGCTCGTTTCTCAAAAATGGTTATCGTCCTGCAAGTTTAACAAGGATATTATGCATGACCAGCATATTACTGTTTTTATGCTGACTAATGCCGACGAATGCTGACTAACAGTGACTACCATTTCTTAACGAATGATATCTTTCGTCTGTCAAAATGAAGATTTTATATCGATAAAGAACTGAAATTTAATGAAATTATATTAGCACATTTGTTTGAACCATGAAACTGCACATGGCATTGCTGCAGCGATAGAGACAAAGCCACATGCATCCAGAATTTCGCAAGAGTATGCGAATCGAATTTTATTCTGCACTGATATTCCTCAGACGATGAAACTTTTCGTTTTTTGAAAGAACAACTGCTTTCCAAAAAGTTGCAGTAGTTCACAAGAACTTGACTTCAACGTTTGGAGTTCAAGAAATTGCGAATGAATAATGAGAGATTAACATTGACTTGAATCAGTCTACTTGATATTGTAGTCATCCTAACTTATCTTTTTAATCTTATATGATTGAATCTAAAGATATAGATGTGATAAGTTATTCACTAATCACTGGATGATTTTCAGGTATATATCAATATCAATCTGGCTGTTCAGATATGATACTACAACTAATTCAGACGAATTTGCGTGAACTATAGTAGATCATTAATACCTATTGCTAATAGAGAACATTTACTACTTAAGTTGGTTTTCTCCCTATGCAATGTTTCATATTGTAGATATATCGTTGTAATTATGAAACGTGATGATTCAGACTAGGCGTGATTTGCAAAAATAATTAGATAATCTGAACATTGATTAATCGAACAAACTTACTTATCAATGAAATCTGACTGAAATTTCGTGAGCTGTTTCGTTCGAATAAGTCAATCCGAATAAAAAATATGTGAAATGAAAAAAAATAAAAACCACCAAGGTCCCAGAACGCAAATCATCTCACAATGAGAATTCACGAGGAATTTATCGCTAGTCTCTGTCGTGATATCAGGAAAGCCTGCAAAGCACTACCATATTAGTCCATTCGGATTGGACATGACTTCTATTGTGGAAAGGGGTAGGTTAGCCGCTTTTTCCACAAATTCATTACACCCCAATAAACGTAGCCTTGGTGTTTTCTACAAAAGTTAGGTCTGGGTCTGGCCGTAAAAAATTGTTAAACAATTGAAAACCGGCCTTTTCCACTGAATCTTTCTTCCTGTGCATTATCCGAAAAAAATTTTCACCAAAAGTTGTTCGCCTCATTGCACTCGAGAAAACAAACTCCTCAGAAGTAATTCATCATTGTTATTTTGGCCCCAAAATACAAAAATCCACAAGATTCCATGTTTTCGAAAAACGCATGCCATTTGCTGAATTTTCACCATACGACTTAGAGATTTATTCTGTATTTCATTCAAACTATTCCATAAAGAAATCCGTTAACTCGCTCCGGTTATGTCTTATAGTTGCGTAGTAATGAACAATCTGCGAAAATCCGTAGATTCGTTGTACTTTTTGGACAGGTCGGATGACATAGGACGGAAAAATCTAGGTAGTAGTTTTCAGTATATACTTTCAATATGCAGAAAAAAAAATTTTCTTTCACCTCAAAAATAGCATTTATTTTGGGAAAATAAGATTTCAGCTTATAAACAAATAGAAATAACTTCGACTGCTGAAAAGTTATCGAAAATTTTTTTTACCAATCTTGTTCGTCTTGTTGAGCTGAAGAATCAAAAAAAAAAAAAAAACTCTGTCGTCTTTATAGCTATAATATATCTATGATTCAAGCAATAAGTATTTTTCAAGTATTCGACTAGAGTAAGTTAGTTTTTCGAATAAAATTTGCTCACTGTATGTGTTACAAATAAAAAATTTGTCATTCGTCAAAACAATTTTCTGAGTGTTCCGAAAATCTTCAGAGTCTTCAAGGATTTTCCATGTGAACTGAAATTTTATGAGAATTCCAGTTTTTTTCGAGTAATCGACACCCTGTTCATTTAATTAATTGACCAGGCAAACCTTCGATAATGAAAGTAAGGGGAATCCTACCTGGGGGATTTTGGGGGTTTTTGACCTAATATCATTACCATAGATAATTATCGCTATGTCGCCACTTGAAACTAAAACCGAAATATAAAAAATTTGAGTGTCATTCGAAAACCGTGAGGTATTATACAAATGTAGGGAAAGCGTCCGAGACAGAGAAAATTATGCATTGAATAAGTGAAGTTTATCATTTTTTTATTTTCAATAGAATGTTATACTAAATGTATGGTATTACTAATCTATAACATTTTTTGTCCAATTCTAAAGACCGAGAGCAGGACGCTTCGCACCATGTGAACTTAAATCACCATCGACTGTGCTCACTACACTTTACAGCGGAAGCTTCTTAACACCTCAGCGTGACAAGTTGACTAGGCGGGCCATTCCGGTGGACTATCGCACCACTTTGAGCCACTGTGATATGCAGTCGTTCGATAGGACGCAGGTGGGTGATTCTACAAAAAGTGGAATTTTTTTGCGTGAAAAATGTTAATATACTTTTTTTTATAAAAATTAAACAAAAATTTGCTTTTCTAATGGCAGATAATGAATTATTACTGCTGCGGAAAGGGCCAGTAAATTCAATAAGTATTTTAGCCTTTATTAACGTTTTTCGAAAAAATGGTTCCAGGGGATTGATACGATGTACAGGGGACTGAGAAATCAATATAAAGTCCGAATAGAACGAATATTTCATTGATATCAAAACCTAATGGATTAACGAAATATTACAGTTATCAATATAAAAACGAAAATAACATTTTTATTAATCGAAAAATTAAAAATTATTATCATATACTAATTTATGTAGTACTTTTTTTTTTTAAACGCTTTCTTGTAGTATAGTACTTCTTATGTATTAGGAAAGGTTTGAATTAATCCAGTCGAGTCAATGGTTCAAATTTCGCCTGACGTTTCGGCAGTTATGTGCTGCCCTCATCAGAGGCTAATTTATTAAAAGGAACGTATACAAGAATTAGTCAAATGACATTATGAAAATAAACATACACAAAGAAACAGTGCTTAGACACAAGTCAATTACAAATGAAAAAGTTTTTTACATAGTCAACAAAAAATAGTGAAAATCCAATTTTATAATTAGTCAAAAACAAAACAATGAGTACAAAAAAGTAAATGTCGATTCAAAGAAATGAGTAAATACAGGTGGATATACTACAGAAAATTAAAATACCTTAGGCTATTGATGCCGTGTGAGGCCTTGATGTTGTTAGGTGGTACATTGTCACTTAAGGGCAATCCCTAGTCGCCCACCTCCTTTTTGTCGAAAAAGGGGTGCGGTTGACACATGTCGATTATTATCCGAACCCAGGCGTCGAAAACGCAAAAACAAAATGCATAGCGTTAATTCTATTTCAATTCCCAACATATACGTACAAAAACATATTCGTTTCATGCGAAAATAGAGCTTTCAGATCGCATTTAGATTTGTCAAGTGTAAATTTCCTCGGCGGCCATGATTATGCAGCTGTCCGCCGATCTTCGCTGACCCGGCAGGTAGGCGGCACCACGAATACGTCGCTCCGACGCAAGGATAGTGCACTAAAGTATAACGAATTGCCTGATTTTAGGCGCCCAGTTTCCCCATAATCGCTCTGTATAAAGAATCGTGAAATTCGCGTCGAAGCGATAAATTCGTGGCGCCACCTACCTCCCGGGCCAGCTAAGCTCGGCGGGCAGCTGCATAATAATGGCCGCCGAGAAAATTCACACTTGACAAATCTAAATGCGGTCTGAAAGCTCTATTTTCGCATGAAACGAATATGTTTTTGTACGTATATGTTAGGAATTGAAATAGAATTAACGCTATGCATTTTGTTTTTGCGTTTTCGACGCCTGGGTTCGGATAATAATCGACATGTGTCAACCCTATCCCTTTTTCGACAAAAAGGAGGTGGGCGACTACGAATTGCCCAGGTGAAATGAAACGTTTCAAGGCCTCGAAAACGGGAATGGTGAATTCTCCGAAACTACTTGATGAATCGCAATGAAATTTTGGGGGATTACGCATATTCTAGTAGAAAGGACCTAATTATTTTACTTTTTCGAAATTTTTCAAAAACTTAGAAAAAAAAAGTTTTTGTGAAATTTCGAAAAAATAAAATAATCAGGCTCTTTCTACGAGAGTAATGCGTAATCCCCCAAAATTTCATTGCGATTCATCCAGTAGTTTCGGAGAATTCACCATTCCCGTTTTCGAGGCCTTGAAACGTTACATTTCACCTTAAGAGGATAGGACTACTGTCCTCACAAGATTAAGCACGTTAATGAGGAAAGCTGTGACAAATCCCGTTTATATTCGATTATCAGTGTTGACAAATGTCACGGTTTATTATTGTCAAAACCTACCTCAAAAACGATTGACGTCAAGGGATGCCGTGAAGCAGTGTTTATATTCGTTAACGTAACAATGACACACATCATCAAGCTTACTCAAAACAACACCATTATATACAGACCATCTTAGAATCTATGAGCAACTTTTAGATCGTAACCGCTGCAACATATTAGAGCAAGGAACGTGTAATTTTTTCGTGTCTCCTTTTTTATTAAGACTTATTAGCTTGTAGATTGATACGAAGCATTTCTGAGGTGATCCTCTTGGACCACACGGGTTCCCTATCTAATACTGAAGCATTATCCCAATCAAAAGAATGATTAAATTGTAGTTGATGTCGGAAAACGACCGAAAGTGTCTCAGCATCTTTTTTTATATTATCTTTGTGTTCTTTTATTTTAGTTTTGAGTTCCTCACTCATACAAATTCGAACTCTTTTGATATAAACATAATACTTTGTCTCATACATAACATAATTATCAGATATACATCTTTTGTTTTTGCTTATACTAAAGATAATCGTTTTTCGAACAACTGTACATGTAGCACTTTTTTTTTCAACACATTTTTCACTTTTTCTTTCACTTTGCAGTAATTATCTGCGTTCGGAGGAATATCGGTAAGGGTGTCGTCGTTGTCGTTGCGATCTTCGATTCATAGAAGTTCTCTCGTTCAGGTCATTTTCAGGTCGGATTCTGGTAGTCGTAATTGTTTCAGCTGCTTCGTCGTTTGGAGTTTCGGATTCACTCTCAATCTCTTTTATATCATCGTCTTCCGGAGGGGCTTTCCATATTTTTAACTGACTGACATGAGCGGTACTCGCGTATCTTCTTCCGGGGGTATTTGCGCGCTCAATTGCGTTACTCGATAGGTATCGCTAGTTAGGACTTCGGTGATTACGAGAGGTCCTCGATACGGTGTTCGGACTTTTGTGCTTTCTCCTGTGTTGATTGCAGCGGTAGTCATGAACACGATGTCTCCCTCGTGAAATTTAGCATTTACATTTCGTCCCGTATCACAGCGGGTTTTGTATTTGGCTTGTTCGGTGAGGATTCTCTCGCGCGCTCCGGTTTGTAAGTCTGCAGGAGGGTTGTATCGAATTTCGCTCTCGTTCGTCAGATGGCGTATTGTACCTTCGTCGAAACGGGGTATGTAACCATAGAGCAATTCAAATAGACTCTTTCCGGTGGTTTGATTGGGGGCTACGTTGAAGTTCCGTTGCACTTCTTTGAGATGAGCATCCCAGTCTTTTGCATCGCCACGTTGCAGACTGGCTTGAATTACTGGTAACATCGTAGCGTTTACGCGTTCTACAATGCCGTTGGCTTGAGGGTGTCTCGGGGAATTCACGACGTGTTTAATTCCATGAGTAGTGCAAAACTCGCTGAATTGTTTCGAAGTGAAGCACGTTCCGCGATCTGATATTATCCGCAGGGGCGCCCCGTATTGGAGCACGAAATTATTAAGAGCCATGATGACCTCAAGCGTCTTGGTATCTCTTGTTGCGTGAAGCGTTACAAAGCGGGTTAGATTATCGATGATGACCAACACGAATTTATTTCTCCGCGGGCTGGTTACGTAGGATCCTAAATGATTGATATGGATAGTCTCAAACGGTCTTTTACCGGGAGGAATCGGGTACAATTGTCCGGCTTGTTTCCCAGGTTTTGTCTTTATCAGAGCATAGTGAATGCATGCGTTGATGTGTTGACGCAGATAACGTTTCATTGCAGGGAAATAATAATACTCACTCATCTGTTTCAAACATCGGTTCAGTCCGGGCCGGGGTGGCCACGGAGGTCGTGAAATCGAATCACTAAACTTTTACGTAATGCACTCGGCACCGCGTACGTTCGTTTATTGTCTATGGTTTTGTATACAATCCCATTATACATATAGTTCATAATCGCGCACTTCGTCTTTCTCCGATTGTAATCGTTCTCTTTCGGGCTTTTCAAGAATCACATGTTTACGTTTAAGTGTCTTGTCACTGCACTGATACATTGCCATTTCATCGTCTTCGTTAATCAAAATAAACACTGATCGGGTGGGCTCGCAGCCGACTTCGGTATTTTCTTCGCTCGCGATGGTTCCGTTCGCCGGTGCACGACTTAGTGCATCAACATGCATCATTTCCGTTCCGGGGCGGTGACGAATTTCGACGTCGTATTCGGTTGTGTAAACGACGACTGGATGGCCCGCACTTTGTTCGAGGTCTTCCGGGACCGATTCGCGAAAGAAGGTCAAACGATCACCGTGTATCTCGTATCCTACTCCCGGCGCGTCAGTGAAGGTCGGCCAATTAACGCGGTACTACCCTCAACGGTACGTTCTCGACGGTGACGTCGTCGATCGTGATCGCTATTGAGACTATTCCTAGCGACTGAATTTGGTGTTGATCAGGTCCAAAACATCGAAATGTTACCGACTGTGGTTCGAAACGCAAACCATAGCGAAGTACTGTCGATGCCTTGATGGTACAATCAGAATTACCGGTATCGACGAATCCTTTGATTGTGTTATGATTTACCAGTACGTATTTCAAGTAGGCTTGGCCGGAGTTCGTGCGGGTGGTTACCATATTTATCCGGGGTGTTTGAGCCGGCGTCGTTGTTGCGGTCGTGGTGTTTGTTGTTGTAGGTGTAGCTCCAGATGTAGGGCAGTATAGTTGTGTGTGTCCGGTCTGTCTACATTTGACGCAGAACTTCTCTCGTCTAGGAGAGGGACAATCTCGTGACAGGTGTCCGTATTGGTTGCAATTGTAACACATGGGCTCTCCCCGTTCGTTGCGTAGTGGTGGACGAGTATCTCGAGACGTCGTAGATGTTGTTGGCGGAGCTGCATTACTCGCTAGGGCGATATTCGGGTGATATTCGACGTTCCTCGAGCTCGTTCGTATGGGGTTTTTCGTTGCATTGGGAAACGATCCACGCGTTGGGTTTCCAGTCTTTCATACGCTTGCATGTCTCGTAGTAGGGTGATCAGATCTGCATGTGTTTGAGCTGACATGGTGTTGCACAAGTCTCGTGACCAGAGTCCAACGAGAATCTGTTCTTTCGTTTCTGTCACATTGAGATGAACAGTTGAACACACCCGTGATTTGGCGTGGAAAAACGTTGTTAGCGGTTCGGCTTTTCCTTGCACGCGTTCCACCATTCGTTTCCGTTTGAGGGCATAGCTTTCCGATGTAACAAAGGTTGCATGGAAACGATCCTAAATTTCTGTCCAGTTTGGCATGTCTCCTCGGTAGCAACGATGCCAATCCAGTGCGCCGCCACACGGAGAGAATTTTATAGGAGTCTTTCAGTAAAAATTATAGAAACAGATGCCATACAGTATTTTACTCGTGGGACATACTTGCAATATAATAGTTTCTACAATACCGCATGTTAAATTTTACTGAGTACGTCTTACTATATACGGTATAGCAAAAATTGCCATACTGACACAGCAGCAGGCACTAGGGTGGTATATTCGGTTCAACTAAACTACAATATAGCAAATATCACTATAGGGTATTGATCAAGTATCACAAGGGAGTGTAGTAATTTATGGGCAATTATGACGTTAAAAATTTGATCACACAGCATAGCCAACACTCGCACACTGTATGGTAATTTGTATCCAAGCACGATATTAAAAATTTTCTCATACAGCAGAGCTAATACTCAAATACTTGTGTGGTAATTTGTATTCAGATCTAATACTGAGAATCTCCTGTCCCGTATAACCCAAATCTAAATACTACAAGGTTATTTTTCCTTGACAAGGTACAGAGATAGCGCTCTACTCTAAATTTTAATCAGCGGCATTAGTCACTGATTTTCAGTTATAAGAACATCAGTGAACCTAATCAATGATTATACTTACAACTGCAATCAGGTACTTTTGCCTGATCCAAATTTAGAGAATACAGCACCGTGGAATATTATGAAATTATAAAAACATCACAAATCATAGTAAAATTATTCTTTATTTATCCAATACAACAGGCGAAAAAACTTATGGCAACTAATGATAAAGATGTGAAATCATTATATTATTTCTAAATTTTTTAATTATTTAAATTATTTTTAAATTACATCCACTGTTTTATTATGTAGAAAAAGCCGTCGCTACTATTGTTCTTATATGTAATAACTGCATTTTGCAGATCTTCGTACGTCAAGTATGTGGTATGAAAACAATTTGGATCCATTATTTTATACGATTGGCTGTGTGGGTGGAAACAACAGTCTAGCAATTCTGGAATTATTACTATAATCTTATAATGATCATCTAAAATGATATACTGGACATCGTGAAACACCGGGCCTTCTTCGGAAGGAATCATCATAATAGTATTTTTTTTTATCATGTCATTTTGGTATCTGACCCACCCGGCAAGCTGCACATTTTCTGCGAAATCCGATGGCAGTACGTCACGAAACACAGCGGTTCGAAACATGTCATCTACATTAATTGGCAACTTTTTAAAATTCACTTCCACCGAAAATTACGAATAAAAAACTTTAACTTCCTACTCGTGGCAATGCTATCATAAAACTGGCCTTCTGTCAAAGTGCCGCGGTGCGCAACGGCACGAAAATCGCACAAGATTTCAAATTTACTTCGCTAAACATCTGCAACTCCTATGAGGTATAGGGATCCTGCCATACAACTCCCATGAATTACTATACACATAGGTAACGATACAATGTTGTCAAGGCACCAGTTTATTTACTGAGTATGGTAGAATATACGTATATTCTGTATGGTAATAATTACAATACTATGGACACGCAGTGCTATATAGTAGAAATAAAGATTGCTATACAGTAGGAAGAAAGTGCTACATTTATGACGAGGTATGCAATAACTTGGAACTCAATAAATTCATGTACGATACTCTCCTAAAAATTGATGTCCCTTTCAAGGCGAATATTATAAAACTATACTGGTGAATGTGATGAACAACTCGAACATATACACAGAGAAAAAAAATCGTTTGGAGTAACCGAATATATTTAGTTGGGGCAAATTTAGTTGTTTCAATGTCTGTGCATTACGTTCAAATAATAATTAGTTATCCGAAATATTCCAGTTCACTTAAATCAATCGAATTATTTATTTGTTTTGATCAATTATTGAACTACATATTTAATTACTTGAATCGAAAAATGGTTGAGTCAATCCACGATACAGTTCAGTCAACAGTTCAGTCACGAATATTGAACGTTTCATATATGATGGCATCAAACAAATGCTTTTTTGCGTGAAGTAAATGGTCAGTTTGTAACAAGGAAATATTCAGTCGTTATGCGGATGGTGCATCCAGTTAACAGAGTAGCACATCACACTGATTGAGACAAGCAAATAGTATTTCTCAAGTATTCTACATTTAGTCAAACAAATTATCAAATCGATTTGTTGAACCACCGCTTGTTATCAATACACAGGGTCACCATAACAATATATTTAGTTGAGGCAAATTGCATTTCAAATGGACTAAAGTAAGCTCTCATCAGCACAATGAAACCGATTCAGTTCGAACAACTAACAATAGGTTACTTTTCAGAATCAGTTAATTAATTCATCTGCTGTATCTTCTGCAATAAATTTTATAGCTACTATTCAATTTTGTTAACTGAACAAACCATGTCAGTCGGTTCAGACTTCTCTGTTACAAGAAACTAAATTATCGTTTAACGCAAATGGCAGAGTTGCTTAAAAATTAGCAGTATTTCGTAAGTATTAAATTTACGTTTATTAACAGTGCCCAACTTGCATTTCTTAATTAGGTGTCCAAGTATCACGTAGGAAGTAAAAAAAAAGTAGCAGTATCTTTGCACCTGGTAGCTTTGATGACGTATATAGGAAAAAGTTGCATTCAGTATTGTGCGATAGAATAGCGTAGTGGTTAGAGCGTGCGACTCGTAATACAAGCGTCCCCGGATCGAATCCCGGTTAGTGAATAAGAAAATGCGTTTTAATTTATATGGGGTAAATTGTAATTTGTTAGCGTCGCGATCACAGCATATAAGTGTGAAATGTATGAATCAAATAGATTTATACTTAAAAAATTAATTTTGTCCTCTGTAGTTTTGATAATAATATCGTCAATCATGCCAGAACGAAATCATTCTTTTAACAGAATGCACCATTGTCCCAATTGAATATTTAGAAACTAGATTGATAATACGTGGTTGCATCTACCTGGCATGCAGTTAACTTGAACACATAACCATTCCAAAATACCAGAATAGCTATTTAGTTGAACATATTTATATTGCACTCAACCAAATATGTAATTGGAAGAATATTTGACTATTTGGTTGAAATGAATATTTAGTTGTTGGTAGTGTTTTTGAAAATTTGGTTCAATCAAATAATTTTGTTCAGTCAAAGAAGCGTTCACTTCGCGGCCCGCGATCGCCGTTTTCATTTCACCCAACTGAATTTCGTTTAATCCAAACGATTTTTTTTCTCGGTGTAACATTCGAGTATAGCAGGCATTATATCTTTGTACAGGAGAAGTAAGAATTTTAATTTTTTCAAGACGTATAGTAATTAGTAATTTACTTTACAACTAGTTCGTTGCCATATTTATAGTACCGATATACATAAGTATAGGATCGATCGCCATAATGCAAGTATGTCCCACGAGTACTAGACGAAGTATGGGAACATTTACCATAAAATTTTCTCCGTGCAAAGACCTAATCTACATGTAAAAACATAAAAACCACAATATTTTCAGATATTTCGGGAAGTACATAAATATAACTACAAATATCGAAAAATTTTTCTCTGTCTGATGAGTTTTGAAGAGAAATTGACTTTTGCCTGCACTTTATTTCTCAGAGGGATGAAATGTAGCATTCTTTTGTTTTACAATAACAGTACGTATAAATCTTCACCAACGTAAGAATATGGATATAATAATCTTTAATAACAAGTAAAACTATTTTACTGTATATAAAATCAGATACACAATTATATTATATTAAAAATGCAATGCGACACACTAGAATCTGACCAAGTATGAATGTGACCAGCTGCAGGGTAACGATTAATCGTGTCTATAATGTGTGAAAATATTGGTTCTAATAACATTATTATATTATCAAATAATTCTTCAGCTTTTATAATACGTACAAAAAATTGTACGGTATATTATAGTTGGTTGAATTTGTGCACGTTATTAATATCCTCTAGTATTGTATCATAAGGTAGTATTCCCACCTCTTTGAGTGCTTCCGGAAATTAAATCACGAAGTTTATCATTTATGAAATGCATATGTCTCAATGTATCCTTCGGTGTATGTTCATCTTTTCAATATTGCTTGCGTTCTTCACATTCAGAAACATCTTTCTAAATTTATAGTACTTTTTGTGATAATTTTTTCTCTGGAACGGTTCAAGATGTCGAGTCTTGAACTTTATCAGTCATGAGAATCATACTTGCAGACTTCATACCTAGAGCAAGGCATGATTGAAGGGAAAATAGGGTACTTTTATTTGAAAAATAGGGGGCTTTTAGGGGGATAATAAATGAGTGTTTCCCGTCATTTTATGTACAAAATTGAGAATATTATATATTTAAGGCACGTATAGTATTTTACTTTTGTACAAACCATGTTTGACAGTATTAAAATAGTTATATTCATTTATTAAAAACGTAACAAAACTACATACCCAGGAATAATATATGAACGGAAAGCTAATTTTTTCAGGATTTTACTATACTTTTTGCACACATATGTATGTATAAATTGATTCAATATTTAAGAATTTAGAAATATTTCTGATGTATGCTTTGAAAGTTGTAACAGGGGGTTATAGAGTATACCAGGGATGATTTTAGAGAGTATTTAGGGGCATGAGTCGAAAATGGGACACTTTAGGGAAAAATAGGGAGAGTATGAAGCCTATTACCCTATTTACACGAAAATTAGCCTCTACTTTTTTTTTCACTTTTTGAACATTCCAAACTTTCACGGTATCTTTTTATCTCGCGAAAAATTTGATCAATCACGTCAAAGATATTCCTGGCTTTTTTTAAGTTTTCGACTGCTACTGCTGGTTTTTTTGATTTCCAATAATCACTGATCTTTTCATATGCGGATGCAATAGCACGGAGAATTTCCAAAACATGGTCCAATTCCTCATTGCGAAGTATCAATCTTTCCTTCAATTCGATGGATAATTCTAATTTACCAAGTTTATCACTTATGAATAAAATACTACCTGTTATATCGTTTGAAGTATATTCAATTCCCAATTTAGAAGCCGCTTCGTTAAAGATGTTTAGTGCCTTGTCAACCTGTTCTTTGTCATGCTTCAATTTTTCTTCTTGTAATTCATTAGTCAAAAAATCTATACTCTGCAAAATATATCTATGCTCGAAGAATTTATAACTTATGGTGTTCATGTTTATTGACATTTGCCAATTATTTAGCTTTATATGTATCATTTCGAGTAATTCTATCGTCCTCAAAGTACGTCTTAAAGTTTCATGCTGATATAGTAATAATACTGTCTGTAAATTATTTGATAATTTCAATTGAGCAAGCTTGTTGAATATAATATCAATAGTACCTGTTATATCCTTTGAATTTTGTCCATGTCCTTTATCTTGCTCGCTTTTTCCAAGTTGAGAATACGCCTTTTTATAAATATCTAGTACTGCTTCGTATTGTTGTGGTTCTTCTTCAAGTAATTTCGAGGCTTGAACTTCATCAGTCATAGAAATTATAGTATTCAGTATATATTCATGTTCCGAAAATTTGTAAATTGCGGTCCAGATTTCTAATGCTATTTCGAAGACTTTAGTTGCTAGTACTTGGTCAGCAGAGTTCGACTCACCCAGTTCAACATTTTTGCCTGCAATATATGATAGAATCTTCAAAACAGGATATGTTGTTCCAGTATGAAATAGTAATTGTGCTTTCAGTTTGTATGGTAATTCCAAAGCACGAAGCTTATTAATTATAAATACCATGCTATTTGCTATATCCTTCGAAGCATGCTCATCTATATGGTCCTTATTGCATATTTTTAATTTATAAGCCTCTTTATAAATATCTAGTGCCTGTTTATGATGTTGCAATTCCTTTTTTGGTAATTTCAAATCTTGAAGTTCAAAAGTAATCAAATCGATACTGTTTAAAATATACTCATGTTCTTCATATGTATAAACCACCGTCAAAATTTCTAGTGCTTCTCTGTATGATGTCTGATTGTACGATAATTGCAAAAGTGTCTGTGTAATAGATTGTATTGTCCGTTTACTATTTTCTGCATTCACCTCATAATAAACATCACCATATATGCGTTTTTGATTTTCTAAATATTGAACACTTAGTGCAAGTGCCTCTCGAAACTGCTCCAACGCATTTGTATATTGTTTTCCATCGATAAATGCGTAGCCTATCCTTTGATGTGCAATCGCATATATTTGCATATATTTTTGAAAATAGCCAACACGTGTTCCAAAATATTTTTTGTAATTTTTTGTTACGTCTTTGTACATTTTAAGTGTTTCTATACAGGTTTCAATATCTCCACTCCCAATTTTGCACATGCCTATACTAATCCAAATGTTTTCGATACTAAGCTTTTCTCGGTATTCATCAGATAACATAAGTTCTTTGTATTTTACTGATTTCTTAATATCACCGTAGATTTTTCGAAAATTCTCAATGTTTGGCGTCGTCATAGCGTCAAGTGCGTATTGTACAATTTTTTTATACAAGTCTTCAAGATCTTTACAAGATTCAACATGTTTTTTGAGCATAAATTTTAATGATGCTTTCTGATATAGAGCTAACAACAATTGTGGGCTGCATTGATTGTCAGTATTGGTTAGTATTTCTTCTAAAACTCCTAGCACTTCGTTAAACATCTTCTCTGCTTTATGCTGATCCCGCATGTAAATTTTTTCTCCTTGAACAATCATGACTTCAGCCCAATTTAATTTGTACTCTAGAATAATTACATCGGTTTCTTGTTCATGTGACAATATTTTTCTTGACTCGCTAATAGAATCCAATATAGCAGACGCATCCTCACATTTACCGCCGTTTACAAGTTTCCGGACGACATCATTAAGGAATGTTAAAACCTCAGTTCTTAATCCATCCCAAATCGTCATTTCTGGCAATTCCTCATCTCTCGACTTAATTTTACGATCTAATACAGCTAAAATTTCTTTCACGTGCTCAGGGTTTTCAAATATGCAACGCATGGTTTCAATGTCAACACTATCTTTACAAAATATTATGCAAATTTCTTCATACAGATTTAAGTTAACGAATGTGATTTTCAATAGCTCATTAAGATGTTTAATGTAAAAGCCATCGGTTTCCTTCAACAAAATATTCACTAACGATTTTAAATCTTTCACTTTGATCGGTGTATAATTTTGTTTCCGAGTTAATAATTTCGCGATATACGGTGCTGTATAATTTAAATTTAGTAATTTTTTAATTATCGTATGGACAGATTTATCGCTCTTTTTCTCAACTAAACATTCTAAAAATATTTCATATGCAAATATATCTTCTATTTCAAACTCAATTCGGTATGCGTTAAACGCATTGTACAGGGTTCTGATTATATTACTGACAACTTCCCGACGACGTATAGAAAATTCTTCATCCGCGATTGACAAAATTATGAATTCATCCAAAGAATTCATGGGGAGCACATCCTTGAGACTCTTAAGATTTTCGAATACCACCGAATTTTTGGAAGAATCTATACCGCTTGTCTTTACAACTTGGTGATATAAAGTGATAACTTCCCGATTAGTGAGGTTGTGATCAGTTTGAAATTTTTTAAGAATGTTCATGATGTTAATGATAGCAGACCCATCGCCTTGAACGTATTCGTCGTCTTCCTTATCGTCGTCCTTCTTATCGTCGTCCTTCTTATCGTCGTCTTCCTTATCGTCGTCCTTCTTATCGTCGTCCTTCTTATCGTCGTCTTTCTTATCGTCGTCTTTCTTATCACCCGTATAAAACGCCCATGCTTTACGAAAACGATCTATTTGTACTCCACAATCATTGATTACAAGTTCCTTAAACTTATCCTCCGCATTATTATATTTTTCGTCAAAATAATTTTGACCCTTACCAGATTTTTTGATTCTTTCCAGTTTGTAAAGTTCTTCAGCTATCCGTCTTCTATTCACGTCGCTCAATGGTACATCTAGTTCCATCTCATCATCAATTAAATTCTCGTTTTGTCTTCGTTTACTATCTAGAAAAATCTGAAACTTAAAGTATTGATTTACTAATTTTTCAACACTACTTTCATCTTTCGGAAATAATGACTTCGATGATTTACACGCAATGAAACCTTCCTCCTCATCTACACTTGAAGCAGTCTCGATTTTAAACCATTTGTTTAACGCGTCTAATTTTGTAGTCAAATTTTTATTAATTTCTTCGCGACTCTCCCATTTCTTTAGATTCTGTATTGTTTCATGTACTTCTTGAGTATAATAATATATGAATAATTCGTGTCTCAACTGAAAAATTTCAAGTCCGAATTCTGAATCTCTGTATCTATGAAATTCATGCATTAAATTGTTTCTTAAAGCCCTCAATCGTTTGAGTGCCCCTTTTGATTCTTGATCAAATGCTGAGTAAAAATTTACCAGAAAATTAAACAGTATTTGTGGGGTTATGTCTTTTGGCCTGTATGCTATTTTTATCAATTTTTCAAATTTTTCTTGTAAGAAAGATTTAGTATTGCCCATTTTCTTACCAAGTTTATTGTCTAGACTATTCGAAAGCTTTAAAACAAGATTTTCTTTCGGCACTTTGGATTCGTTTGTACTTTCTGTTGAATGTTGTTTTTCCAATTTACTTTGTACGTATTGTACATAATTTTGTAACTCTTGAAAAAAATTATCCGGATTCTCATTGTTAAACTTATTTATATCCTCGAGTCCAAGCTCTAAGGCTTGATGTTGTGACTTTGGAGACCGCTCTTTAAGCAGGCGACCGCGTACTTTCCTAATTAGTTCTCTATCTTGCTCAGTATAAAACTCAGAAAAATATTCATTCATCTTATTATTTATTTCCCGATTACCGGATCCTTGTAAGGCAAAGGCTTCTACAAAGTAAATCAAGACGTTAGCCTGTTTATAAGAATGTTGCACAAAGTTTTGTAATTTACTGAAAAAAAAGTCTACATTGCGAATAATTTCCCTGACACACTCGGATTCACCTGACAAAATACGATTGAAATAATTCTTTATCTTATCCTTGATTTTATTAATATCAAAACCCTCTGATGAAAACACTTCTATATAGTAAATCAAGACATCAATCTGTTTGTAACTAGGCTTCTCAATATTGCTTCCAGAATCATTTGATTTTTTACCGGATTCAATAAATTTACGAATCTTATCAGCTAAAAGTTTCCCAGCTTGATTATCACGTGTTTTTTCGGAATCTTCATTCATCCTATCAATCTTTCCATCTTTTAGAATCCTATTTTTCATTTCTTCCACACTTTCTTCATTCAACACAAAATCATGTATAGCGTCAATCCAAATTTCGGCCTCTTCAGGGAAGACCTTTTCAACTTTGACGTTCTCCTCATTCAACTTTTTAAGAGATTTCAAACAGTATTTAATCTTATTTTTTGTTAGTTCTATCGCTTTTTCTACCGGTGTTAACACTCGGCTAGTTTCTACAACCTTTGATATACTCTGATTCGATAGAGTTTTCAACACCTCAAGCGAACGATCAACTAGCTCTTTCACTAATTCGTCTATAATTTTCTGCGCTTTTTTTTCTCGGGCAATATCCAATGGAGTCTTATCCTCATTATTCACACTCATTATATCGACTTCCTTGTTCTGTAAAAGCTGTAGAACACTTTCCAAATCATCGTTGTAAACCGCGCGATGCAAATCTGTATTGCCATCTTGATCTTTAGAATTACTACCCATTTTTCCGGTCCTATCAATGAGAACTTTCACCTTATTTAAATTATTATCATCATCTGCCGCAATAGCGATATATAGATTAGATACAATAGCGATAGATAGCGTATATAGATAGACATATAATGGTGATAGATAGATTTAGATAGCGCTATACGCTGGCTTTTCACATTAATATCACAACTAGATTCTTGTGAACTTTGATGTCCTGCTACATGTGAATCCTGTATGGTATCTGTGGAGTTCTCACCATTCATTAGTTTCGACGGTACGTTATTGTCCAATACTTTGAGATCTTGAAAATTGCTCTCCGCTGAAGTAAAAGGATCAGACTCTGTATTTTCAGTTATTCCCGGTCCACCACCTATGATCATTATGATAGAATTGAAATTTGATTGAAAAATTTAGAATTTCGTTAACATTTTAATACTGTTCGAAACACATTCAGGGTGTCGAGTTATTCGTCATTTCCGAATCCCCTGAGAATTCCAGGTTTTCCAGACAAAAATTGTTATTCTTCCAGGTGAAGTTGGAGTACGAAATTTTGTTGAAAATTACTAGAAAAGAATTGATCCAATGCAAATATCATCAGGAACTTTAAAGTTTTAAAGAAATGAATAGAAGAAGTTCAAACCAAAAATTTTGAAAATGAACTATGCTGACATCTTTTGAGAAATTCCACTCAAACAAAGAAATTGGTCTTTGATGGATCAAAAAACTGCAAAGATTGCAAAATTAGAAAAAAAAAATAAAAAAAAAAATAGCCTCCCAAAGCCAGAAGCATTCGCTTATGCAGACAAATTTTGAAATCCCACTAAATTTTCAAAAATTTTGGGTCAAGTTTTAGAAAATTTCAGATTCAACATCAAATTCTCTGAGATTTCTAGGTTTTTTCTACATGGTATCAAATCCCATGAGAATTCCATGATTCAAGAATTTCCATGATGACTGGACACCCTGATTTTAAATTACAATACTGTTCTAGGTATATAATGACTGAAAATTATAACTAGTACTCGTAAGATTCGTAGGCTATTTTCGTTACATACTTGTTGTTGCGCTTTCTGTTGGCTTGATACTGGGTACGCTGTATCCAGCCAGTGAACAGCGAGGATATCGTTTCCGAATAAACTTTGGATCGAAGTGATCGATGCAGATAAAGAAATTAGTCCCTGATTCAACAGCACCAGCAAAAAATATCCATTGAGCGAGTCTGTAATACACAAATATATTGAAATACGTTAAGGTATTAGTCTCGTGAAAGTTTAGTCCAAAAGTTAAAACTCGTATTCATCATCATGAAGTTAGCACTCGGACTGATGGTATTTGGGAAGAAATTCAATCAATCCAGTCGAGTCAATTATTCTCTAATTTTGCCTGACGTTTCGGCAGTCATGTGCTGCCCTCATCAGAGGCTATTTATTGAAGGACAATACAGTCGAGTACCCGTCATAAGCCCAGCCTAGGGGACGGAGGAGAAATTTTTCGTGGAATTTCAGCATCCCCACTTCCGCGCGGTTAGTTTTGTCGCTCGACGTCCCGTGTAAGCCTATTTCATTACTTTGTGTCGTCTTAACGTAATCAAATGTTTTTGTTATGCGTTTATACATGCAGTGCTAAACTAAATTTTTAAGAAAACGTTAAGCGTTCCATGGTAAGTCTATGTAATTAATTATCATAATAATTATCAAATAAAATTTGTTTATGATGTTCTGCAGTTTTTCCCGTTTTTTAAATATAATTTTACTGGTCCATTTATATTTGCACATAACGCCAAAATTATTTAAACACTCGATTGTTGTGTTTCTTTTAATCGTTGTTCAATAATTAATTTTCATATTTTTAGCAGTGAAATATGGCTGCAGTTCCAAACTCTTCTAAAGACTGTTCGGTAGGAACATTTAATGATTATTTCGAATTGCCTGATCAATTAACTAATCAAGATAGTAAAAAGAAAGAAGAAAGTACAGTTAAAAGAAGTAGTTTTTCATTCGAAGAAAAATTAAAGGCTATTAATTTGTTGAATACACAATCAAAAGATGATGTCTGCACCCAATTCAATTTGGATAGAAGCACTTTAAATAAATGGATCAAACAGTCGGAAAAAATTAAAGAGATTTGTAAGAATAACCACGGTAAAAAGTTAAAAAAAACAAAAAACAACTAACATTAGTGAACTTGATGACAAGCTGTACGCTTGGTTTCTTAATCAACGAGCCAGAGGTGCTCCTTTATCTGGACCCATCTTAAAAGCACAAGCTTTAGTTATGACTCAAAGCTTAGGAATAAAAAATTTTAAAGCAAGTAATCACTGGTTTGATGGATGGAAGAAACGTAAAAATGTGCGACTATTGCGGATCCAAGGGGAGAAATTATCTGCTGATGAGCCTGCATCAATTAGCTTCAAAGATAATTTTCAAGGGATTATTAATAAAAATGAATTGACAAGAGCCCAGGTTTTCAATTTTGATGAATCTATGCTTAATTTTAAAATGCTGCCAGCTTATACATTTGTATCAAACAGTGAACAACGAGCGTCCGGCTTCAAAAAAGACAAGAGCCGTGTTACATTTGCGGCGTGTTCGAATGCTGATGGCTCGCTTAAAATCCCTATACTTATTATTGGTCGTTCTGCAAAACCCAGGGTTTTCAAAAGTCGTTCTGCTGAGACATTACCTGTGTTTTATACTCATTCTAAAAGCTCGTGGATGACCTCCGCTATTTTTCAGAATTGGTTTGAGACAGAGTTTGTCCCTAAAGTTCAAATATTCTTGCGACAAAAAGGATTGCCGATAAAAGCTATTCTTTCAGTTGATAATTGTAAAGCACACGTAATGTTGAGTGTTGGAGACATTAAAACCGAATTTTTCCCACCTAATATAACTTCTATCGTGCAGCCTATGGACCAGGGAATTTTGGAAACATTAAAAAAAAAGTACAGAGCTCGACTTGTAGCATCTCTTGTTGATGCTGCAAAAATAGGAACCTCTATTCCTGAGCATTTGAAAAGTATCACTTTAGATAACGTCGTTAATTGGATTAGTGAAGCTTGGGATGAAATGTCTTCATCAACAATCTATCGGTGTTGGAGAAAAATTTGGCCAGTGAAAACCAGTGATGCTGAAACACAAACTGAGCCAACATCAGAAGTCTTGACTCCGTTAGATTTGATGGTAGAAAACGAGTCTGATGAAACAATGTTTAATAAGTCAGTAAATGCTGATGAAGTTCTTCAATCATTGAGATCATTTAAAGAATTTGCATGTATAGAAAAAGTAGCTGTCGACTCGTGGATGAAGAAAACCGAGAATTGGGGTATAAAACCTTTATTTTATTAAATACTTAGTTAATAATTTATCATTATTATTTATATAGCTATCAAACATTTTGACCAGAAATACGGATAATTAAAATAAAATGGATTTGTTAAGTTAGCTAGCAAATCTTAACTCATTCATTTGGCTATAAAATTTTTTCCTTTTCACTGAAAATGTAATGTTGTTATCCATAAACTACAGGTGAAGCTGATGTGGAGGAGCACGAGAAGACTATAAACTTAGATATGATGGCTTCTAATACTTTAAATAATTGTAATGAAAATTCTTATGTTGATACTCTATCAGATTTTTCAGTTGTAAGAGATGCTCTAAGTGTAATGTATGACTGTAATTATGAAGTGTGAATTATATTTTATTTAATTCACTTGTTTATTTTTTTAATATTCCTAATCAATAAAAATTATGATAACAAATTTGATCTTATTGCAAAATCATATGGAGTATCGTTAGTCTGCTTATTTATATCAATGAAAAGACAGTTGCTTTTCAATACTTTTAACGGAGGCTTATACGGGGTAGTCCGGCACAAAACGACAAAGAGTGGTTAAGTGGGGGAAGCTGTTTCGTCTCAGTTACTACTGAGTGAGGGGAAGAGGCTTATTAGGGGGACGCTTATGACGGGTACTCGACTGTATACAAAAATATATAATCGCATATTCCAACGCAATACTAAATAAATGATATAAATATTAAAACGATATTAACGAAATAAATAAATAAATAGTCAAATCAGTCATTCCGTTAACAATACAAATTGTATTGTACATGTGGGCAGCACGTGACTGTCGAAACGTCAGGCAAAATTATAGAATAATTGACTCGACTGGATTGATTGAATTTCTTCCCAAATTAAAACTCGTATATTTGCATCTAGTTTGCACTAGCCAACGATAATGTATGACTTTTCTGAAGTGAGAGCCACGAGAAGTCCACGCGAGACCAGGAGAGACGCGCGCCACTTCATGTAGCTATGAATCGTAAACGAAACGGTGAAAGACGATGAATGATGAATGAAATGATGCAGGAAACGGGAATTCATTATATAATAGTTTCCTGTAGAAATCTATAAATACATTTTCGTACTGGCTTACGTTTTAAACAGATTTTTCCACACTTCCTGCACTGGCCTGTGCATCAGACTCTAGTCGATTTTTACCGGCATGATTATTTTTTCGAATATCTCCGAAACGAAGGTCTCAATTGGATTGTCTTTTGGCAGCGGATGATTGACGAAGAATGAGTTCGAGTTAGTATAAAAATTGAAGAAAAATTAAAAGGAAGGTTGATGTTTGAGTTCTTATAAGAATATTGAAATAGTTCAATCTATACTTTTTACAAAAATGTCCGCCAAGTACCACTACCTCCAAATTTTTTTTCTTCTTTTTTGTTTTATTTTTTCGCAATTTTAATCTTAATCGATCTTTCCTTATTAGTACGTAACGTATGTTGCATGCTACTACGTGCTACGCGTGTTATATATATATGGGCAATTTCACCAATTATCAACGAATGTTTGGGCCCTAATAAATCGATTTACCTCAATTTTCTTTCTTCGCATTCTGTGAACCAAGATTGGTAGATTCACCAAGTTTCAGCCCAATAGGACGTACCGTTCACGAGGAATACGATATTTAATTTTTAGGACAAAATTTTTATGCGCATTTTTAACGTATTTCTATCGTTGCAACTAAAATTCGGAAAAATACGTTTCTTTTGTGTAAAACTCTCAGCTTTTCGAATCCATTTTTTTTTTTTTTTTTTCTCTCAACTTTGCTAAAACCCCCTCAAAAGCACGTTTTTTGTCAAAAAAAAAAAAAAAACAGCGATTTCTGATTGTGCTCAATGTTTTATCATTCTCTTAAATTTTTATTCTGAAAGCTGAGATTTTTTCAGTAAGAAACCCAAATTTGTGGAGTGGGACGGCTGCGGGATCACGCGTGAGCTAAATTTAATCGATGAAAAGTGTATTATTTACACGCTTATAATTGTCAAAAGTCTGTCTTCGCTTGGCGTCATGAGATTTCACATTGCATGCACATTGCATGAGATTGCACATTATTAAAATTTTGTTGTTTTCGTTGACACGAAGATTTCAGACGTATGTAACTTGAAATCTTTCAGTCCTATCGAAAAAGTCAATATTACAAAAGTTCTGTTTTTTTAATGTTCTATTTGAAAATAATTTTTTCAGAATTCTTCAACCCTTGCGTCAGTTGTTATTCGTGGTTAAGAATTTGAATGCTGTTTTTCGAAGAATAGGCCACCTTCAATCTCATTGAAATTTTTGCACGATATTCTACAAAAAATTAAGTAAATTTCAAGACCTTGTCTGAAATGGCACGGTTTTTGGTTCAAAAGTTACAATCATTTGAAAATCTGTGAAAGCCTATAACGGAACGAAGCCACTTGAAAATGAAACGATGGAAGGATTGGAAATCAAAATACTCATTGTGATTCAAATGAATTCTGCATTTTATTTTTGAATACAGTATAGCTTGCTTGTATTGCTTATTTATTGAACTATGGATTTCGTTCTCGGTTGCGAAGAGACATTTCGTCATTGAGACGTTTCCTTTCGCAACGGGCAATTTTTTTGTTTTTTTTTTTTTTTTGGTTGAAACCGCCATCAGCTTTATTGAAACCGCCATCACCTTCTGATAACAAATTTTTTGCTTGTCCATAATTCGCATAACAACTCCATCTCATTGTAATACCAGGTATATTGTGGTGGGCCCACTCGTAAAACTGTCGAGACGTCATAATTTGTTTTTCTGACGGAAGTTGGAGACTAGCCCCGAACAAAATAAATAATCAGTCTTTTCACCCCATCAAGTTATTACGCAAACTATGACTGTTTCAATTTCTAATCCTTCGATCGTTCCATTTCCAAGCGGTTTCGTTCCGTTATAAGCTTTTACAAATTTTCAAATGATTGTAACTTCTGAACCAAAAATCGTGCTATTTCAGAGAAGGTCTTGAAATTTGCCTAATTTTTCGTAGAATATCGTGTAAGAATTTCAATGAAATCGAAGGTGGCCTATTTTCCGAAAAACAACATTCAAATTTTCAACCACGAATAACAACTGACCCAAGGGTTGATGAATTCCGAAAAAATTATTTTCAAATAAAACATTCAAAAAACAAGAACCTTAGTTATCTTGACTTTTTCGATAGGATTGAAAGATTTCAAGTTACATACGTTTGAAATCTTCCTGTCAACGAAAACAGCGAAATTTCAATATCCTGCCCCATCAAGACGATGAGACAAATCGCCAAAAGCTTGGGTGTGAGTAGTTGCATCTTATGGTGTAATATGCACAAAAAAATTAGCGATATCGAAATTGTAAAGGTTTGGAGACACGTCAAGTTGAGGTGGAATACCCCATATAGATACTGGTATCATTCACAACTAAACGTAGGATTTTTTCAATTGGACCTTTTCTACACCTTTGAAAAATGAAAAACTATTTTTCGTCGAAATTTCAGTATAGGCCCCCCTTAAGACTCAGGACCCAGGACTTAGGACTTAGGACTTAAGACCTGAGACTCAAGACTTAAGACTTACATGTGGGGAATTCCATGCCAACCCATCCTACCGTCAACTTTTGCAACTCCGATTTAAATGATATTTGGCTATCTTTCTATCTTTGTTGCAAAAGGTATTCCTGATTTTTTTTCAAATTTTTTCGTCCAGCAATTCACGAGACCCGAATTTTTGAAAATTTTGTGGATTTTTTTTTCAACTAGCCATAACTTGGTGAAACTTACTCCGATTTCGAAGTTTTTTTTTTTCAAAATGTGTGTTTTTCAATGAGTTTTTCGAAAATTTTGTGTAAAAAATTAATCGTAGCTAATTTGACTGATTTTTTTTCATTTTAAAGCTAAAACACGATTTTCTAAATTGTTTGTGTTAAAATTTGTGTTTTAAGAACTAGTATTTTTGAGAATTTTTTGAAAAAAATCGAAGGACACAAACAATTTGGAAAATCGTGTTTTTGGTTTAAAATGAAACAAAATTAGTCGAATTAGGCACGAATAATTTTTTACATAAAGTTTTCGGAAAATTCATTGAAAAACACACAATTTGAAGAAAAAAAACTTCGAAATCGGAGTAATTTTCACCAAGTTATGGCTATTTGAAAATAAAATCAACAAAATTTTCAAAAATTCGTGTCTCGTGATTGGCTGGACGGAAAAATTTGAAAAAAATCAGGAATACCTTTTGCAACAAAGATAGAAAGATAGCCAAATATCATTTAAATCGGAGTTGTAGAAGTTGACGGTAGGATGGGTTGGCATGGAATTCCCCATGTATATTAGAGTGATAGAAAAAAAAAAAATTTCATTTCTTGCAAACAGGCTGAAAATTTTCTTTTGGTCATAAAAAAAAGATTTGTGGAGTATGAGCTCTTAATAATAATATTAACATTGTCCTCATTGCACTTTTTGATTTTCCATAAGAATAACATGGATAAAATTATTTTTACTTTTGATTTTTATAACTAGCAAACCATTTATCATGTGGAAAATCTACTGATATATTTTTGTAGAGAATTAAACGTTCTACAGAAAAGGTCCTTAGCTACTTTTTGATAAGTCCACTTGTTTAAAAGTTATACAATGTCACAGATTGATTTTTCGGATATTTGGCTGATTTTTGGATTTTATACTGGAACTATTAGTTTTATTGACAAAATAAGAATAAAATTTTACATCAAACGTGAATTGAACTTTCGTAAAATGTTAGCCAATATTTTTTTCTTTCTTTGAATAGTTGAGAAATAAAATGCTCTGTAGGCTGAAAAATTTTAGTTTTTTTTTTTATTACAGAGGTAAAAAAATAGTTATTTAATAGTTTTAATAACTTGAAATAATATTTTGCGTAAGTTATTAAAACTATTAAATAACTATTTTTTACCATTGTAATAAAAAAAAAAAATAATAAAATTCTTAAGCTTACTTCTGCTGAAAAAATTTTTCAGGGCATTTTATTTCTTAACTATACAAAAACAAAAAAATATTGGTCAACATTTTTCGAAAGTTTAATTTACATTTGATGTGAAAGTTTATCCTTATTTTGTCGATAAAACTAATAGTTCCCGTGTAAAATCCAAAAATTAGCCTAGTATCCGAAAAATCAAACTTTGCCATTGAATAACTTTTAAACAAGTGGACTTATGAAAAAGTAGCCAAGGACCTTTTTTGTAGAACGTTTAATTCTCTACAAAAATATATCAGTAGATTGTCCATATAATGAATGGCTTGCTAGTTAAAAAAATCAAAAATCGTAAAAATAAATTTCCCCATGTTATTCTTATGGAAAATCGAAAAGTGCGACGAGGACAATGTTAATATTATTATTAAGAACTCACACTCTCCGAATCTTTTTTTTATATTCAAAAGAAACTGTTTGCATTCTTTTTATTTTTTGAATCACCCTAATGTATACGTATATTTTATACCGGCATATGTCAATCTCACACTTTTCGTTGCACTTGAAAATTTTCGGTACCCTGCCAAAAGAAGTTTCACTTCAAAACTATTTGATCATTTGATGTTTCGCGAGGATAAAAGAAAATATTTTCTTTTGCCAAATGTATTTGCATAAGCTTCATCTAAGTACTTTTAATATGTGTTATGAAGTTTTTCTCATTTCTTTCACACCCTGCTGCAGAGCGTTTTGAATTGAAGCGAATCGAATTCGTTTTAATATTTAGAAATTCAATAATCGGGTCCGACAAGATATGGAGTTTCGTTATCAGCAAAGCAACGTACGATCTTTTTCGCATCAGATGTATCCAAAAGATGGTCCGCATGGCTTGAATTATGTCTTGACCGAGTTATGATTTTTCATTTTTTAATACGAAAGTATTGCGAATAACGTTTGTCAAAATTTCTAACAATCGGCCCCATAATTCTGCAGAAACATTCAACTTCATCAAACTGGATAATCGATCGAGAATCTTCAAGATTTCTAATTTTTTTTGACCCCTCCTAATGAATCTCGAGGTCAGAATTCGGTAACTTACTTTCTTCTAAAAATATTCGATTCATAATTTTTCAGCATTTTCTGTCGAAATTTTAGACATTGTTAACTGTACACGAACTGAAAAAATGATATTCCACAATCTATATTGCAGCAACAAGAAACCGAAACAATGATTTTTCCCAAATTTATCGTCGATGTTTGAAAAACTAAATGAGTAATCGCGCGTCTTATTATTATTCCAAAAAAACTTCCTACCTTTCGAAGATTCGAGAATCCCTGTTCGGCTTTGAAGTTGATCGGCACGACTTAACTCACAACTAGTCAGCGACAAAGGAACGAGTGGTATGAAAATCTGCACGACGAAACTGCCTCATATCACTTGAAATTCAACCGGAGGCTGTCCGCTGATAATAATCAGCAATGAAAGAAATGTCTGGAAATGTTCAGATCCGAGTCGCCAAACGCCCCGGAAATTCTGCTTCCTTTTTTACGCGGCTAAGATATGGACTGTGGTCAAGCACAACGCTAATTACGAACTAATCAAGAGACTCGGTAGAGTCTCACGCCAAGTACATTAAAAAAATTTTTGTTCGTAGCGACTCTACAGAGTCTATACAACAGCTGCGGTAATTTTCCGCGGAGTGGGGGGATAGGGTTTTCCCAATTCTACTGTATTTGATGGCATTATGGGGGTGTACGAGTTGTTTGTGAGAATGAGGGTAGAAAAAGCTTTCATTCAAGCCTATTATCAATAGAATCTGTACACGTATAGCTGAGATATGATAATTTGTAATTTCGAGGTGCTCGTTTCACGTTGTCCGTTTTTCTCAGTCTTAAGCCAAACTGATTTTAGACTACTGCGCAACGCGTTGATCTGTCAAACTGACAGTTAAAGCCAGCCGGCATGTGAAAGACTCAATTGCACAAAACTCCACAAAGTAATGTTTGATTCAAAACTATTCAAGGAGTAGGAGGTAAACATGTTCGAATATGGACCCGATATCTTATAAACAACAATGAATATTAACCTATGTAATTGATCGTTTACTTACGAGCTCGAGTCTTTGAGGTTATGTGCATACCTGTAATAATAACGATAATAACGCTTTTGATAAGTCCGGCTTGCATTGTAGACACTTTTCGTCAACTTGCTTTTAATTTTAATTTTAATTCCAATTATTATATCTAATTCTTCGATAAGTGTCAACAATCGCATCGTGTACAGCACAAGACATCATGCTTCGTGGAGTGCATGATGTATTTTAGTTCACAAAAAATAATACCAGAGGATGTATGAATACTGTGTACAGGGTCAGAACCGAGGAAATGGCACCAGTATAAATTATGATTACCTAACCGAGTTTCATAACAAAGACATAAAAGATGACCAAACTCTTATATTTATATATATTTATTCAAATACTGCAAATATATTTTTTTTTAACTGCAGAATTTCTTCAAAATTTCATTGAGCTGTGACAAAAATATTATATTCTTCAAATTAAAGCAACATTATTTTCAGACCCTTCATATAGCGTTAGTATTGCGTGTAGTATGTTTAGGCTCAGCCATGCTCAATCTGGAATAAATTCACTTTTCTTTGGATTTATTTTGATCGTTGACTCGTTTTCTCTGTATGTTTTCTCTGACTTTTCATTAAGTGTGCATTCTGTAGCCTTCGTAGTCTAATTTACTTGACAACCAATCGGATAATCGATGAACACATCACACTTGTAAAATGCTAATTTTCCAAAGTATTGTTACCGCTCACTATCACAAGTAAATGAGGAAACAGAAGATAATATTACTAGATCATATTTCACTAGCATTACTTTATACTGCTATTAAAACATTACCGTTCTAGACAGATTATTCATGTCCAGTGACAAAAACAGTTTATGAGAATCTGCAAATAATTTAACTTTTAATGGATCAGTGAGACTAGATGTTAGGTTTTAGAAGCGTACTAAGAGCTACCTAATTCCATTTAAGGAGATATGCCCACTTTAAACATAATTCTTTTCAAATCATTGCTACGCTCTGAGGAAACATTTTATTGACTCAGTTTTTTTTACAGTTCATTAGTGCTATTTTAATAGATAATTCATGATTGTTTAAGATTTTGTGTCCTTCGCTGAACATAGACTTTGTTCATCGAAACAATAATAGTTGTCGAAGGGTACAGCTTGCTGCGTTGCATGAAATTTCTTCAAATTTGAAGATGTTTCTGAAGATGAGGCTGATGTTTGAATTATTATAAGAAAATTAAAATATTTCAATTTAAATTTTTTTGTAATTTGTACAAAAATGCCCGCCAAGTACCACTACCTCCAAATTTTTTTTCCTTTTTTTTTCAATTTTAATTTGGATTATTCTTTTCTTACGTGTACATATGTCGCATGTCATTACGTGTCACGCATGTTATGTATATTCAGATATGAGTACCAACCATATCTAATACTAGGTCATATTCAAAAATAAATTGTGAAAAAATTTAATTGTACTTGGCGACATCCATTGATTTCAATTTCAATACTTTTGTAGATCGAGTGCTACTTCTTCGAATATTTTATTAATGAATTTTTGTTGATAGTTACTACGTTTTAATGTCCTTGGCGCAAGGTTTTTACACCTGAGGTGTTTTTGGGGCTTATATTTTCTGGCTCGTGGTTTGAAAAAAATTTACATCGGTTGAGAAATACATAGAATAAGAAACATATAAGCACTCGTTTTACTTATTTTAGATTCATTATCAATGTATATATTTTGAAAACGGTCTGGTAATATGGACTGGCTGCAGGGGTGGTGAATTCCGACAAGTACAAAAATCAACTATACTGTAAATCAAACACATTACGCGATAATTATTTGCAAAAAATCGTCAATTATTGAAGAAAAATCAATTGCAAACTACTCTTTTTTATCGTCGAAGCAGACGTTTAAATTGAACGACATAATTATAGGCAATTTTCAATGCCTATCATCTAGATGTTGCAACGATATATTTAATTACCTATTCTAAAAGGTTTATTATATAAAATTTTATCAACACAAAAATAAAACTCAACACAAATAATATTCATTTTCATCGTAATAAAGACAATTTATTTTTATGGCAACAATATCATTATTTTATAAAAACAGAATGTAATTTGAATAATCATTGATATGAACAATATTTAGTATGTACGTAGAAACATTTCTTGAAGATAAAAAGAAAATATCAATGATTTCGTCGTGTAAATCTTTTATAGATAAAATTCTGTCTCAATTAAAATTTCATTAATCCAACATTGACAAAGACCTAATCTACATATAAAAACGTATAAAAACCTCCGCGAAACAAAATGGTCAAAGACAATATTGTCAAATATTTCCGAAAGTACATAAATATAACTACAAATATCGCATGAAAAATATGATTTTTAACTATCTGATGAGTTTTGAGGAAAAATTGACTCATGTCTGCACTTTATTTCTCAGAGGGATGAAACGTAGCAATTAGTTTTCATAATAATACCGAATATAATATTAACGTATACGTAACGTACGTGTAAATCTTCACTAACGTAAGAATATGGATATAATAATCTTTGATATCGAGTAAAACTATTTTACGGCATAGAAAATCTAATACATCAATTACATTATGTTACAAATGTTATGCGACACACTAGAATCTGACCAAGTATGACTGTGACCAGCTGGGTAACGATTAATCGTGTCTATAATGTGTCAAAATATTGGTTATAATAACATTATTATATTATCGAATAATTCTGCAGCTTTTATAATACGTACAAAAAATTGTACAGTTTATTATAGTTATTTAAATTTGTGCACTTTATTATTATTCTCTATAGTATTGTATCATATGGTAGTATTCCCACATCTTAAGTGCTTCCGGGAATTAAATCCCGCGGTTTATCATTTATGGAAAGCATGTGTTTCATTGTATCTTTCGTTGTATGTTCATTTTGTCTATATTACTTGCCTTCTTCACATTCAGAAGCATCTTTCTAAATTTATAGTACTTTTTGTGATAATTTTTTCTCTGGAACGGTTCAAGATGTGGATTCTTGAAGTTTATCAGTCATGAAAACCATACTGTTCAAAAATTTGTATACGTTGTTTCAATTTTATTAATCAAGAAATAGATTTCTGTTTTTTTTTCTTCATATTTGAGCGCTGTTACTGGATTTTCTGATTTCCAATAATCACCAATCTTTTTATGTGCAGATGCAATATCACGCAGAATTTTCAAAACATTTTCTACTACCTCATTGTGATGTAGCAATTTTATCTTCAAATCGTCGGATAATTCTAATTCACTTAATTCATTAATTATGAATAAAAAACTACCTAATATATCGTAAGTATATTCATATTTTTCACCTTGTTTTTTTTCGCCTAATCTAAAAGCCGCTTCATTAAAGATGTTCAGTGCCTTGTCGATCTGTTGGTTGTAAGGTCTCGATTTTTCTTCATGAAATTCAGGAATTTGAAGTTTATTAGTCAAAAACATTATACTATTTAAAATATATTCATACTCGTAGAATTTGTAAATCGTGCTGTCGATATTTATAGATATTTGCCAATTATTTAGTGCGGCTTCATGTTTATTGAATTCCCAAGCTTGATTAGCAAGTTTTCTATGTTCCGTTGCGATGAAATCTAATTTCGTCAACATATATTCTGAATCTTTATACTTAGATATTAATACTGTTTTCAGATTATTTGATAATTTCAATTGAGCAAGGTTATTGATAATGAATTCAATACTACCCGTTATATCCTTTGCCGTATGTCCATGTTTTTTATCTTGCTTGCTTTTTTCAAGTCGAGAATACGCCTCTTTATAGATATTTAGTGCTGCTTCGTATTGTCGTGATTCTTCTTCAGGTAATTTCGAGGTTTGAAGTTCATCAGTCATGAAAACTATGCTATCCATAATATATCTGGTTTCTTCACATATATAACGCACTGTAGAAATTTTTAATCCTCCTTCGTAGTCACCAAGTTTGTATTTTGCGCGCCCAATATTAAATAATGTATATTTGATTGTTTTAATATTTCTTGATTTAATGAAATGATAATTATCATTATACATTCGTTTTTTATTTTCTAAACATTGAACACTTTGTGCAAGTGCATCTTCGTAGTGCTTCAATGCATTTGTATATCGTTTGTTAATAAAAAATGCTTTTCCCACCCTATTATGTGCATATGCAATGCGCAGTACACTTTGTTTAGGACGGCTAACACATGTTCCAAAATTTTTTTCGTCAATTTCTTTAATTTCTTTATACATGTTCAATGCTTCTATACAGGTTCGAATATCTATACTTTCAATTTTGCATCGGCTTATATCATTCCAAATATCTAGGATATTAAGATATTGTTCATATTCATTAGATAAGCTTAGCAGTTTTCGATATTTTTCTGATTTATTAATATTAACGTAGATTTCTCGAAAAGTCTTTGTATTTGGCATCGTCATATCGCTAAGTGCATATTTTACAATTTTTTCGTACAAGTTTTCATATTCTTGACGAGAGTCATCGTATTCTCGAAGTAAATATTTTGCAAATGCTTTCCGACATAAAGCTAACAAATATTGCGGGCTGGATTCTTTGACAGTATCGGCTAGTATTTTTTCCAATATTCTCAGCGCTTCTTTCAACATCTTCTCTGCTTTCTTCTTATCCTGCAGCTTGTAAATGTTTCTTCCTCGAACAATTCTTACTTTAGCCCTATTTAATTCGGATGCTAGAATAATCTCATCGGTTTTTGGTTCATACGACGATATTTTGTTTGACTCGCTAATAGAATTCGATATAACAAACGCCTCCTCACATTTATGGCCACGTACAAGTTTCGGGACGACATCATTAAGGAATATTAAAACTTTAGTTCTTAATCCATCCCCAATTCTCATTTCCAGCAATTCCTCATCTTTCGACTTAATTTTGCGATCTAATATAGCTAAAATTTCTTTCACGTGCTCAGGTTTTTCAAATACGCAACGCATGGTTTCAATATCAAAAGTACCTTCACTAAGTATTTTGCAAGCTTCTTCATACAGATTTAAGTTATCGGTTTGGATTTTCAATAGCTCATTAAGATGTTTAATGTACAAGCCATTTTTTTCCGTCAATAAAATCTTTACTAACGATTTTAAATCGTCCACCTCGATCGTTTCATCACTATTTTTCTTAGTTAATAACTTCACGATATACGGTGCCGTATAATCTAATTTTAGTAATTTTCTAATTATCATATAGTCAGAATTATTCATCATTTTCCTAACCATAGATTCTAAAAATATTTCATCATCAAATATATCTTCGATTTCAAACTCTATCCGGTAGGCATTGAACGCATTGTACAGGGTTTTGATTATATTACTGACAACTTCCCGACGATGTATAGAAAATTCTTCATCCAAAATTATGGATTCATCCGGAGAATGCCTGCTGAGCCCTTCCTTGATAATTTCAAGATTTTCAAATACCAACGTATTTGGGGGCCCACAAATACCGCTTGTCTTTACAGCTTGGTCATATAAAGAGATAACTTCTCGATTAGTGAGGTTGTGATTAGTTTGAAATTTTTTAAGAATGTTCATGATTTTAATGATAGTAAACTTATCGCTTTGAACAGATTCGGTGTTTCCATTATTGTTCTCATACAACGCCCATGCTTTATAGAAACGATCTTCTCGTACTCCACAATCGTTGATTACAAATTTCTTAAACTCAATCTTAGATTCAGAATACTTTTCGTCGAAATAATCTTCATCCTTATCGCGTTCTATGGTTCTTTCCAGTTTATCAAACTCTTCAGCTATCAGTCTTCTCTTCAAGTCACTCAATGGTAAATCTGGTCCTCTCTCATCGTCAATTGAATTATCGTCTTGTATTATTTTGCTATCAATAAAAATGAGAAACTTGAAGTACTGATTTACTAATTTTTGAATACCACTTTCATCTTTCGGAAATAACGACTTCGAGGATTTATACGCATTAAAACCTTTGTTCTCATCTACACTTGAAGCGCTAGACATTTTTATCATATCCTCAGTTTCAAAAAATTTGTTTAACTTGTCTAATTTTGTGATAAAACATTTATTAACTTCTTCGGGACTTTCTCTTCCCTTCAGTTTATTAATTGTTATTCTTACTTCTTCAGTATAATAATATATGAATAATTCGTGTCTCAACTGAGAGATCTCGGCACCAAATTCCGAGCACCCATAGCTATGAAATTGATGCATTAGCATGTTTCTCAGATTTCTAATTTTTTTGAATGCCCCATTTGATTCATGATCAAATGCTGAGTAAAAATTTACCATGAAATTAAACAGCATTTGTGGGGTTATCTCTTTTGGCCTATAAGCTATTTTTATTAACTTTTCAAATTCTTCTTGTAAGAAAGATTTAGTATCGTCTATTTCCTTACCAAGTTTATTTTCTGGACCTTCTAAAAGCTTCAAGACAAGATTTACCTTTGGCACTTTGAATTCTTCTATACCTTCTGTTGCACGTTGTTCTTCTATATTCTTAAAAAGAGACTTCTGTTCCAATTTAGTTTGTACGTATTGTACATAGTTGTGTAATTCTTGAAAAAAATAATCCGGATCCTCATTAGTAAACTTATTGATATCCTCAAGTCCAAGCTCTAAGGCTTGATGTTGTGACCTTGGCGACCGCTCTTTAAGCAGGCGAACACGTACTTTACCAATCAGTTTCCTATCTTGCTCAGTATAAAACTGAGAAAAGAATTGTTTTATGTCCTTATTTATTTTCGAATCACAGGAACCTTCTAAGGCAAAGGCTTCTACAAAGTAAATCAAGACGTTAGCCTGTTTATAAGAATGTTGCACAAAGTTTTGTAATTTAACGAAAAAAGAGTCTACATTGCGAATAATAAATTCCCTGACACACTCGGATTTACCTGACCAAATATGATTAAAATAATTCTTTATCAGATCCCTGATCTCATCAATATCGAAACCCTCTGATGAAAATACTTCTGTATAGTGAATCAAGACATCAATCTGTTTGTAACTAGGCTTCTCAATATTGTTTCCAGATCCAGTTAATTTTTTACTAGGTTCAATAAATTGACGGATCTTATCAGCTAAAAGTTTCCCAGCTTGATTATCACGTGTTTCTTCGAAATACTCATTCGTCTTATCAATCTTTTTATCTTTTAGAATCCTATCTCTAATTTTTCCCACACTGTTTTCATTTATCACAAAATCATGTATAGCGTTAATCCAAATCTCGGCCTCTTTAGGGAACACCTTTTCAACTTTGACGTTCTCTTCATTCAACTTTTTAAGTGATTTCAAACAGTATTTAATCTTATTTTTTGTTAGTTCTATCACTTTTTCTACCGGTGTTAATACTCGGCTAGTTTCAACTTTTGATATACTCTGATTCGATAGAGTCTTCGACACCTCAAGCGAACGATCAACTAGCTCTTTCACTAATTCGTCTATAATTTTCTGCGCTTTTTTTTCTCCGGCAATATCCAATGGAGTCTGATGCTTATCATTTTCACTCATCATATCGACTTCCTTTTTCTTTAAAAGCTTTTGAACAAGTTCCAAATTATCGCTGTAAGCCGCGCGATGCAAGTCTGTATTGCCATCTTGATCTTTAGAATTACTACCCATTTCTCCGGTCCTATTAATGAGACCATTCACCTTATTTAAGTTATTATCATTATCTGCCGCAATAGCGTTAGGTAATTTCTTACAGTCATCACTAGTTCGCGCTATAAGCTGGCTTTTCATGTTAATATCACCACTACACTCGTGTGAACGTTGATGCCCTGCTACTTGTGAATTCTGTATAGCATCTGTGGAGTCCTCACATTTCATTAGTTTCGGCAGCATATTATTGTCCGACGCTTTGAGAACTTGAAAATCGCCCTCTGCTGAAGTAGAAGGCTCTGGCGCTGTATTCGATTATTACCCACTGACCATCTGTAATCATTATGACAGAATTGAAATTTAATTGAAAAATGTATAATTTCATTAACAATACTGTTCGAAATACACTCAGGTTGTCCAATTATTCGTCAATTCCAAATTCCTTGAGAATTCCAGGTTTTCCAGACAAAAATTATTATTTCTCCAGGTGAAGTTGGAGTACGAAATTTTGTTTAAAATTACTAGAAACGAATTGATCCAATGAAAAAAACGTTGAAATCAAAAATTTTGAAAATGAACTAAGCAGACATCTTTCGATTAATACCACCAAAGATTAAATTGGTCGTCAATGGATCAAAAAACTAGAAGAATTGCAAAAATTAAAAAAAAAATATAGCCTCCTTAAGCCAGAAGCATTCGCCTGTGCATCAAAATTTTGATATCCCACTAAATTTTCAACAATTTAGGGTCAAGTTTTAAAAAATTCCAGATTGGTCGTTAGATTCTCTGAGATTTGCAGGTTTTTTCTAGAGGGTATCAAATTTCGAGAATTTTCCAGAATTTCCCTGATGACTGGACGACCTGATTTCAAATTACAGTACTGTTCTATGATTACTGAAATAACTAGTAGTTAAGAAACACGTAGGCTATTCTTGTTACGGGGATGTCGTTTCCGAATATACTTTATATCAAAGTTATCGATTCAAATATAGAAATTAGCCTCTGGTTCAACTACACCAGCGAAAAATATCCATTGAGCGCGTCTGTGATACACAAATATAAAATTTATAATTACAGTGCTCATGGCTATTTTTTTTTTACAACCTTTTACGCTACACTTTATAACCATTTTACAAGAAAATTTGGCCACACAACGGCACAACTCAAAGTGAGACCAACAATTTTCAAACCGGCACCAACCTGCACGTACTTACTGTGTAACTGTGTGTGTACTCGAACATCTTGAGTGCAAGTGACTCACTACAGCATGGGAGCCAACTCAACAAGTGGCGTTTCTTTTGTTTATCCTGTGACTTATCTCCGTTAGGAATGTAGCCAACCTCGAATTATAAGTTTATGGTTTCTATGATAATTCATTGAGATTTATATCAATTTTATCATATTTATAACCTTATGTACGGGAAGGATAGGCCAGCGCACCAGGTCGAGGACCAGGCCAATGCCACCGAACAAGTGGCACTCGCCGTGGTAGCTACGCATAGTAACCCTGTAGAGAATGATAAAATTAGGATCAGGTGATGATTTCTGATTGATCAGGAGAATGTAAGTCTAAAGCGGAAGTAGATGGAGCTAGAAAGACATGTATGTTTGTATGTATGTATGTATGTATGTATCTACATCTACCTATATCTATATCTATATCTATATATATATGTATAGATATAGATATGTAGGTATATGGGTATTCAGATATATAGGTATATGCATATATAGATATAGCTATATAGGTATATGCATTGTAACGTGCTAATTTTGATAACATGGCCGCTAAAGTCGGCACGCCGTTAGCCGCGTAGACCGAGGGGTTAACCAGTCTTGTAATCTGGTGTACGTGGAGATTGTAATCTATTGTAATCTCAAGTAATCTCTGAAGTCTATGTAATCGTCTGTAATCGTCGGTAATCGTCGGTAATCGTCAGTAATCGTCGGTAATCTTCAGTAATCACGCGTAATTTTTCATAACTTTTGTAATCGAAGAAACCTCTAGAATCATGTAATCCATAGTAATCTGTAGTATTCATTTGTAGTCGCTTGTAATCTATCAATATCTATAGTAATCAGTTGTAATCATATTCAACGTTGTGTAATTCGCGCCACACCCGCTGGGCGCTAGCGCAGTGCACAATACGAGCGCCCTCCATTATTGCAATATTGTATGTCAACCGCAAGCCGCTACAATTATCTTCGCCAAAATTTATGAAACGTTATATAAAACGAGTGAGTAAAGAACGAGGTAAAAAAAGAGTTGTAAACTTGGGGTGAAATGGCTGTCAATACGGTAAATACGATATTGTAGTACATGTATATTTAGTATATTTAATGAATCAAATAACGGGAATTTCAACGGTGCATCGCTTCGTTTTGAGGTTAGGGGTTCGCACTATGTAATACGAACTCTAATATTATACGAACGTGCGTTTCCAGTGATCTAGAATATGGATTACGCGCGAGATTACGAGAGATGGCGGGATATTTCTGTTCTTCTTTATCTTTATCACGTATACGCATTGGCAACTTGGTACAGTTTAGGTAATAAGTGTTAGTCTAAACTGAATCAACGTGATCAAATCCCTCTGCTTTCCTTATGACAACAAAGAAACTTTCTTACCGAACTGTACAGTAAGGGTGACAACTCTTTGACCTTATATTTTGAATTTTTGGCCTCACCGTAAAATTCAAAATTGCGCTCAGAGTATTTGAGTAAGCCTCCCAAAATATTTGTGCGATCGATCAGTTCTTAGAGCCCCTAAAGAATTTAAAAAATAATACATTCTGAACAAAATCGCTGGTTTTTTATTTTTTAACCGTGATTCTCACCGATTCTAACCGATTCTCACCCCCTGAATTTGTTCATTATGCTTACTTATGCTCCAAACAAATAAAAAAATATTGTGCTGTTTCACAGATTTTTGTTTATTTATTTGGAGTTGATCTAGGGCGCATCCCGGTTAAAATTCATCCGACCCCTAAATAAGGGTCACCTTACTGTACAGGGTGTATAAAAATTATGTCAACGTTTCACTAAGTGATTCTCCAGCTAGAAATCAGTGAATATCCCCAAGAAAATACCTCCGCAAAATTGATCTTGACTTTGAAAGTCGAGGTCGAATTTTTTACGGGTCCCAAAAAATTCTACTTATTAATAGAAACAAAAGTCTCAGAACCACCATGTGTCGCCAATGACCCTCATTTCGTCGCTCATTTCCTAATTTTTTCCAACATCATGATTTCATTTTTTGGTCTGAAGGGTTTATTTATGACCCATGGTGCCTTCGAGACTTTTGTGCCTCTTGATGAGTAGATTTTTTCAAGCCAATAAAACAATTTGACATGCGTTTCAACAAGGTCAAGATCAATTTCGCGGAGGCAGATTTTGACGATCTTTACCAAACTGGAGCTGAAAAAACACCTGGTGAAATGGCGACGAAATATTTTCTATCCACTCTGTACCGAGAGAGAGAGAGAGAAACAACTACCATTTGAAGCTACAGCTCTCTCGGCTCGACGCGGAAGCTTTAGCGCACGTTCTCAGTATTATTAGAGTACAGTGTGCGAGGTTCTGCAGGTAAAACTGATACTCTCACTCGCACCCAGGTATTCCGTATTCTCGATATACAGAATCCGAATCCACCACTGATATATGTATGTATATGATATATGATATATTTGTGTGTGTGTGTGTGTGTGTGTGTGTGTGTAACGACACACACAACGAGTAAAGTTAACCCTGTATATCAAAAACGGTGGGTGCCACTTGGTACCAAGAACAAGTTTAAAATTGGAACACTTAATTAACATGGTTCCGGTAATGTACAAATCGTAGGAAGTTCCGGAATGCCAGGGTCTCAAGCAAAGGCAAATTATAAGTCAAGGGGAAGAGAGAAACGCAGATGTTGCAAGCTTTTGGGACAAAATCGAGACGGCTCTCGAATGCAAGGTTCCGCTTATTTTGAAAAACATATTAGGCTTCATGGGTTTCGACAATGAATTAGCCCTGCGGGCTTTTAAAACACAACATTTTGAGGAGATGGAAAGAATTGCTCGCACAACAATGGCCGCCATTATTCCAGAGAACGAGAGAGCGAGGTACTTCGGAGTTTTTCTCAAAGATCCAACAAAATTCGAGTTTTTACCCGGACATAAAGCACTTCTAACAGGAATTGCAGATTATCTCCAATCGCAAAAATCCGATAATCGAAGACATGAAAAAACAACGTCGCTAACGAGAACGTCAACAACTTCACCTCGAACTTCACAAAAACGAACGATTGCTTGTGATGATCGAGGTGATGTTACGAATAGAACAAACCAAAAATCGTGTATGGCTGAGGAGACGCAATACCTCACTAGAATTCTGTTGAAATGGTTGAAGAATGATTCCGGTGATAGTAGCTGTATGAACATTGACAGCTTAGAGGTCAAAGTCATGATTAGTGAAGACAATTTGTATAAAGCCGATGTGAAGTGCAATTATGGAACACCACCGTGCAATGCTACAGTCAAGCTGCTTAAAGTAAAAAATAGATGGTCTACTTCAAATTTCCACAGGCACGTCAAAAATCATATAAAAAAGAGGGCGGAACTCAAATTCTCGCAAAAACCAAAAAGTAGCCAGCAACGTTTGGACAATATGTATCGTGTTCAACGTCGTACTGATGATGAGAATATATCAGAAGAAATTGAAGCAGATCTCGTAGACGATTCAGACGATGTGATTTTGAAGCCCTACACATCTCGTCAAAAGCTGCCTGTGTCTTCCAGTGATCGGGAACATAGCGAGACTAGAACCGAGTTGGCATATGATAATGAACAAGACGATGAATCGAGCGGAGACATTCCTGTTATAACTAAAAAGGCCAAACGAAGATTATCGGGTGATTCAACAATTTTGGATGATAATACCACACAAGCCTCTTCTAGTAGCAGCCAAAATCAAAATTTTTAGATAAGGAGGTGCCATCGGGGTCTGGAGGTACTGTCCGCAAGAAACATAGACCCAATTCAAATGAGAAATGGAAGCTAAAGAAATATTGTAGAGTAGAGAGAAAAAGAAGGGAGTTGAATAGATCTTCCGTAGACGTACAAAAAATTACTGATTATTTCCCGATTCTTAACAAAATCGAAGTGTTGATCAACGAAAATTCTCTGCTCAGAGAAAATTTGAATGCATGTATGGAAACGAAAATAAGTACAGCCAATGATACTGAGAGCCATCCGGTAAGTCATTTTCTTCAAGCACTTTATAAAACTGCTAAATCTAATGCAGGAAGAAAAAAGGGGGGAGAGCGATATACTCAAGATTGTGATGATACCTCAGCTGATACGCTTAAGAAATTTGCAGCTTATCTATTCCTAATGGGTGGGCGGCAGATGTATCAGATTTTGCAGAGCAACCTAAGTCGCGCGTTGCCTTCTATAACGTCAGTTCAGCGAATCATAGACACGTCTACTAAACCTGTGACGGAAGGTGAATTTCGATTCTCTGAACTCAAAGAATTTTTAGTAAATCGGCAATATCCACTAAAAATTTGGATATCAGAAGATGCCACAAGAATTACAGGAAAACTGCAATATGATCCTAGAACCAATTTAATTGTCGGTTTTGTGTTACCTTTGAACTGCAACGGGATTCCTCGCTTATGCGCTTTTCCAGCCACGTCTTCTCGAACAATACAGGACTATTTCGATCAACAAACTGTAGCCAGTAATGCATATTGTACTATGGCCCAACCTCTCGTTAACAACGCCCCCGCATTTTGTTTATCTTTGTACGGTACTGATAACAGATTTACACATAAAGACGTTTTGAATAAATGGACTTGGATGAAAGCGGAAGCTGGAAAGGTCGGAATCGAAATTGTTGGCTTTTCTTCAGATGGGGATAGTCGATTACTCAAAGCAATGCGTTGTCTTGCATTCAGCACTGTAACGGATACGAATACAAAAGATATGCTGCAGTGGAAAGATTGGTTTCTAGGTGATCCGGAAACACCTATCGGTTATGTTCAAGACCATATACATGTAGCCACAAAGCTGAGAGCCCGATTTTTGAAACCATCTATTGTGCTACCGATGGGACAGTTTTTGGTATCACCAAGTCATATGAGGGTCCTCATAGAAGAAGTCAGTAAAGATCAGCATATGTTGACGGCCTCTGATCTCGAGCCTAATGATAAAATGAATTATCGAGCTATGGAGAAGATATGGGATCGAAGGGTGACAGATTTGTTAAAAGAAAAAGTAGCTGAAAGTAACGCCACTGTTTCTTACCTAAATATGGCCCGATTAGCTGTGACATCATTTACAGATCCTCAATTGATTCCAATAGAGAGAATACAAAATATCTGGCACTGTGTTTTTTTCCTGCGATTATGGATGAGATGGTTAAAAAATTCTGGCTATTCAATTACTGATAACTGCATCACCAAAAATGCATACACCTGCATCGAGCTGAACGCCCATGCTCTCGTCCGACTCATCCGTCAGCTAAGAAGTACAGATAACCAAGATTTGTTTATGCCATGGTTATGGAGCAGCCAACCATGCGAATCCTTTTTTTGCGCGGCACGCTCTATGACATCGACTTTTTCGACCGTGATTAATTTCAGTCAGTTGGAACTTATGCACCGCGTCCGTCGTATAGACTTGCAGAATGACGTATCACAAAAGCTAAGCAAGACCTACAGTTTTCCCCGTAATACGAGGGCCTCACTTTCAAAAAATAACGAGAATTCAGCCGACGTCGGATCTTCCTATCTGCCATCTGATAGTGAAATCAGACAGGCTATTGAAATCGCACGAGAGCGAGCTGTCCAAGAAGCTAAAGCGCTCAATATGCAGGTATCCGAAATTCCGTGTGCCTCCTTTTTCACAACATTTAATCACGAAGAAACATCATCAGCATTACCTGAAGAATCTAACGGCAGTGATATCGAGTCTGAAGACGTCGCCAGAGACTCGAACAACGGGGAAATATCGGATGAAGCTGAAACTCACTCCGAAAATGAAAATGACATAGATAATAATGTACAAGAAGATTTATGTATTATTTCCTCGGACAAAATAGCACTCAAGACATTCGACAAGAGATTTGATACAATTGAACTTAATCCAAATAGTCCATTTGTCCAAGTAGCTGATGGAAATGGTAAAATTTCTATAATTAAAAAATCAACCTTGTGCTGGATGCTCAGCACTGGTAAAAATCATCTTAGTAATGACCGTTTACACAGGGTGAAGGCACCAGCAGTGGTACCCTTGACCACACATAAGCACACACGACAGACCACTTCAACGTCTAGCGAAGCCACAAAGGAGAACACGGTGTGGATAGGCGACTGGTGCGCCTTTCAGTCGCCGGAAGGGAATGTGCTAGTAGGTAGAATTTTGGCATTCTCTTATTTATCAGGGAAAGGATGTAGCAGGGATTACTCAGCTTTGAGCGCTCCTGTGGAACGACCCAATCGGAAAAGTAAGGGCAGAGGTTTGGGCTGCTTGTGCTCATGGTTTTCGATTGATTCAACGGGAAGACTAAAACAATCTGCCATGGAACGGCATGGGTATTACGAAATTGAAAATTATATTTGTACAATACCAAAGCCTATGATAAAAAATAGTTGTCTATATATAGATAGGAAAACCTTAATCTTTGTCGGACTGTAGCGTACATGTGTGCCTTAATTTCAATAAATGATGTGATATTCAAAGGAGTATTGTTGTATAAATATGAAAAAGATAGATCTCGTCGGACTCTAGTATACATGTATGTCTTGATTTCAATATATAATGTGACATTTGAATTTTGAAGAGGTGTTGTTGGATTATTCAACTACCCTACAAATAACTAAAATATGGCCACCGCAACTTTAGTTTAAGAGGAAACACCGTTGTCTTACATTTTTGAGAGTAAGTATTCGTAATCTGCTGTAATCGCTCATAATCTTCTGTAATCATTTTTTATATACTGTAATTACCCGTAAACTGTAATCAGTTGTAATCCTTGTAATCACTCGTAATCTGCTGTAATCATTCGTTAGTCAGTTGTAATCCGGTGTAGTCAGCCTGTAATCTGTCATCTTCTGTAATCTTTGTAATCAGTGACTACCGGTAATCAGGTGTACGCGAAATCTGGAAGTGGTTAACCCCTCGGCGTAGACGCTGGACAGCTGTTCGTCGTGCTCGGTCGTCGCTTTGTCCCTCAGACTCAGTGCCAACCGAGTTCTGCCTTACCGGCCGTAGAGTTGGGCGCCAGGCGAGTGCACTCGCCGATTTCAGTGTGACGACTGCCGAGATACTCGGCCGTCTCCGGTCAATTCCGCACGGCTCCGGCTAACCAGTACCGCGGAGAGGGATCGGGGAGCGTTGGCTCGGGGAACAGGGAAACCAGGCTGAAAATGACGTACTCGGAGGCCAATGGTTCGTTTCAAACAATAATAACAATTTATTCGGCACTTCGGCCGTTGACGATTTTCCGAATACAAAGTACGGTTCGCCGTTCCACGGAAGGCTAGCCGCAGCTACCGTGACTCGATACAATGCAAAAAAAAAAATGAAAGAAATACAATATTACGCGGAATGCCCAACGCGAACCGAATTCCGTGACAACAAATCAATCTTAGATCTAACCTCACCTCCTCGCTAATTTATGAACAATATTTTCTGAACGGTTCTCTCTTAATCGATCGGTCTATTACCGCACAATCCGGCCGGCCTAGTATACCGCGCTAACGGCCACCGAACTATAACCCCGGAGCTACGACTTAAATTTTTCTAGACTAATTCGTCGTTAGCCGGCTAGGCCGAACGGATTCGGACTCGTATTAGTGCTGGTACTTAATTCAACGGCCGCCGGACAATTAATAAGTAATACAATTGTTTCTAGCCAACCTACACTAGTTTAGGCGGGTAACCGCCTGTACCGTCGCCCTGTCTCACTCGCACTTCCGTGACTTGAGGTGATGTCCGATGTCTGGGCCTCGCGAGGTGTCGACACCCGGTTCTAGCCGTTTAATTACTCGGCGTACTGATCTTTGACTGAAAAGGTACCGCGTAGACCCTGGCTACGGTCTACCACAGGGAAATCGGCCACACAAGTGCCGCTAACCGGACTAATTATCGGGTTCTATCCCGTAACAAAGCTAGCAAAGACCGTAAAATGGCCGATGCACGTGGCTACTTGCGCTGCGAGCGGAAAAGTCTCACGTACCCTGACACAGGAACTCTACGAAGGCCTTGGCCTGGTCCATAGTACCCCGGTCACTGGGTCCGGAACAATATCCCGTCTCGCGAAGATTCCTCCAGCACAAAAACAGCACACTGGCAGCACACACACCCAGCACGCTCTAGCTCTATTCTCTTCCACTCTCTCACGCTCTATCGCCTAATTTCCGTCAATCTACGTCTTTCTACTAGCTCAGTCTAAGTACGAGTGCCGCACCGGCAGCCTGTTGCTAACCGGCGCGATTTGCATGCGCAAGGGGTGATCGACTATCGACCGCCCGTAACTTAGATCTAGGGCGAACGTCAGGGAGTTCCCCGACGGGCTCGCAGCGAGCCGTGGCGTCATCAGGAGTGCGTATCGATCCGTCAGTGACTCTCCATCGTAGCCTCCGAGTACCGGACTTCCGTAGGCACGGGTGGTGAGCTTGTGACGTCGGAACGGTCGTTCGTGGCCAAAACCAGTCTAACTATTAAGGTTAACTATGTGAACAACTTAGACGTTCACTCAGTAGTTAGGGGGGTTACCAAATATCGACTAAGTACTAAAGTACAATGGGAGGCGTTGATCAGGTGCGTTTGCTTAGGGGAGAGGATTGCGCGAGGATTGCCCGACTCACGCCTAACTGTAATAGCTCAAGCCTAAGTATATTAAATCATAGGAATCGATGACTTTTGTTTGAATCAAATTAAATCAGTAAAATTATTTTATGCTAATGAAAAATTTACGTGGGTTGATTTTAGTATCACATTCGTTACCTTCGCCACATTGAGATGGAGGGTGAATTCTTGGAAAATGACTGGAGACAGAGAAAGGATTATTGGTTCTATAATAAAAGATTGAAATTTTCCTTACCTTGTTGCTGTTGTTATTCTGGTTGTTAAAACTGTTGTTGATCTGGTGGTTTAGGCGCTGCTACAGGCGATTCTAAAAATAGATATAGGTGGCTTTTATTCAAAATTCTTTAGGTATTACTGATTAAATGTTTTTTATTCTTAATATTGAAAAACTAACGCGGAGTTCACAAATGACGACCTACTCTCACTGATTTGAAAGTAAGAATCAAATCAGAATTATTCAAACCTAAAATAACGACGAACTGTCTCAAATACAAAATTTTCTGTCTTATAACGAGGAATGGTTTCTAGATAGAGTGAGAATTTTCCTAAACGGAATAATTATATTAACTAGAACGAATTCTTTTGTAATGGCGAAGTGAGACCGAATTCCAGATGGTGGGGCGTCATATAGGGCACTTAGGGGTACGGGGGTCCCGAGGAACATCAGGTGCCATGGTGGGGCTCATCTCCTCAGCCTATGATCGGATGGGGTCTTGTTGATGTTGAAAGACTTTAGGTTGTGTGAGTGATCTAGGGGCCGCCCTCCTTTGCATACGTGGTAGGCCACGGGTGTGTTCCTTGTCGCCGCATCCGTCCTTTTCTTGAATGATCGTTTCTTTGTTTTTTGATTGGTCTGGATGAATGGGTTTCCCTTTTGAACCCTTGACCCTTTTGGGTAAAATATATTATTTATTGTCGTAAAGATAAAAAGGGAATCTGGTTCGGTATCACTAGGCCTTTGGACTTCCTCAGTTCTTGCGAGATTTACAAGGCTATTCCTTGTGCATTTTATTACCTCTTTATTTTTGGATTTTGATTTCAGTGAGAGTTTGTTTGGAATACAGGTATATGGATATAAATGTGATTACGGGGTTTTTTGTCTGACCATTAAGATTATACATAGAATGATAAGATTGATTACAGAAGCCTATGTTCGATTCTTTTAATCGTCAGCATGGTGGGTCGTAAATTGTGACGGTTGTGTTTGAGAGTTTTGATACTCATAAGGATGTTTACTTTTTAGAACGTGCCTCTATTAGTTGTTGAGTGATTGTTTTCCTTTGACCTCGGCTGCGTGATTGAGGTCGAACCATGGCTTATTTAATCAATCCTGGCACCGTGATATTTAATACCTTAGTAGTTTTGAGATATTTATAAATGTTTTGAAGTCTGTGATTGTAAGGTTTTTGTAAGGTATTTTATCTCATGGTGGTTCGTTATTATAAAAAATAAATCATAGTATTAAAATCTAGGTTGATATATGAATTGATTACAAATGTGTTGGTAGTAAATTTTCTTGATCAATTAGCACTAAAGATTAACAAAGGTAGCTATTAGTATATATATAAAAGAATAATTATAGTATAAATTCTTCTGATAAATATAAGGGTGTAATATTTGATATATCGAAGTTACAAGAGTTTTCCTGAGGCATTGCTGTGGTCATATACGAATGCATGAGCATTCGGGGGGGGGGGGGGGGGGGGGGGCCGTACGGTGTATATGTATGTTGAGTACAACTTTTTTATATAAAGATTTATAAAATATTTTAAAGATGAAACATGATCATATCAGTTTGTGTGTGTACGAACATCGAAGTAATTGTATATTGGTACAGTAAGGGATATATGGTGTATTATAATATTGAGTAGGAATTTGTTATTATATAATTAATACATAGATTCGTTATTGTAATGCAATTATAAGGTTTTTGTAACATGGAATCTGTAAAGTATTACCTACATACGCGGTGTTGGTGTAGGTGAGAGTGTGTATGTGTATATATTTCTAGAGAGAGCATTTTAATTAATGGTATAAATATAAATGGTATAATCAAAATGATAACTTCATAAGTGATTATTTAGAAAGCGGTGATTAATAGTAAATAATATCCTAGTTATTAAATCTCTCTTCAATAAGAGTGAATAATATTGTAGAACTGTTGATACGGTAAGTGCCATATGGTAAGATTGATCTTAATGGTTCTTAAGGGTAATATCCGTTTAGGATAAGAGGATTCCGCCAGGTACCGTCGGTAAGGTCTGAGTTTCCTAGTGTAGGTAAGGTAGGGAATTCTGGTCGGACAATTCTTAGTGAATTGGACGAAGGTACTCAGAGTTCAGTATCTTAGCGGAGTTCCCCCATTCTATGGAGTTACAGTTAGCTCTAGTAATATTATATGGTTATAAGCAAAAATAGGGTATATGCGTCCGGTCGGACGTTACAAGCTCTTGCTGGCGGCGGGACTCACTTCCACCGCCGTATCCATCGTTGTAGAGCGTCGTCGCCACTCCCAGTGCCTCTGGCCTTTCTGTGTCCGTGTCCGGTCTCTGGGAACGGAGCACTCCTATCCGGGTATCGCCTAGTCTGTCGTCGTGCGATCCAGCCATCTGCTCCTCCGGCGCGTAGTTCGAACTCGTCGTCGGGTACCTTAGAGAGAAACGGCCCCTCAGGCGGAAAAAATAAACAAAACAAATCAGTCGCCAGGTCTAGATTCGCAGGTTGCGGCCACCAGACGGAGTCGGTTCGGGTCTCAAGTCACGTTCATATGCACTCTCGCAGTCATACCTGCTTCGCACTTGCTCTGCTCACCCTCGATCTCATTCATACGTTTTACTAAATATACAGTCCAGGGGCAGGGAGTCCTCTGTAATGGCAGAAGTAAAGCTGCAACGTTACAGCATATATAGATATAGCTATATAGGTATATGCATATAGTATAGATATATGAATATAGGCATACATGGATACAGATATATAGGTATATGGGTATATATATATATATATATATATATATATATATATATATATATATATATATATATATATATATATATATATATATATATATATATATATATATATATGTATATATATATGTATATGTATATGTATATGTATATGTATATGCGTATGCGTATGCGTATGCGTATGCGTATGCGTATGCGTATGCGTATGCGTATGCGTATGCGTATGCGTATGCGTATGCGTATGCGTATGCGTATGCGTATGCGTATGCGTATGCGTATGCGTATGCGTATGCGTATGCGTATGCGTATGCGTATGCGTATGCGTATGCGTATGTATATATATATATGTATATATACATATATATATGTATATATACATATATATGTATATATATATATATATATATATGTATATATATATATATATATATGTATATATATATATATATATATATATGTATATATATATATATATATATATATATATATGTAAATATATATATATATATATATATGTATATATATATATATATATATATATATATATATATATATATATATATATATATATATATATATATATATATATATATATATATATATATATATATATATATATATATATATATATATATATATATATATATATATATATATATATATATATATATAAATATATATATATATATATATATATATATATATATATGTATGTATATATATATGTATATGTATATATACAGGGTGTAACAGAACTCGAGACGAGCAATCTACAGGGTCAATCTCGGTCAAAAATGGGATCGAAATTTCCTTTGCCGATTTATTCTAAAATGCCTTGATTTATTGTTATCATCAATTGAATATTAGCCAATAAGGCACGATATATGAACGAGTGCCTGTCGGTGTGACGCGCCTGCTTGTGTGCGTATGTGCCCCCTCGGCTCCGTGATCCCTGCAACAATCCGATCTCAGCCTCAAACATCTGAAATATGAACGAGCGTCGGGATCGCGGAGCCGAAGTTATACGCACAGACGCAAACAAACGCGCCACACCGACTGGATCCCGTTCATATATCGTGCCTCATTGGCTAATATTCACTTATTAATTACAAAAAATTGAGGCATTTTGGAAAAAATCGGCAGAGGAAATTTCTATCCCATTTTCGACCGAGATTGACTCTGTAAAATACTCGTCTCGAGTTCTGTTACACCCTGTATATGTTGGGGAAAGTGGGCGCCTAAAATTAGGCAATTCGTTTTTTTCGCCAAACTCGCAACATCATTGGTCGACCATATCTACCCGACCAATGATGTTGCGCGTTTAGTTGAAAAAACGAATTGCCTAATTTTAGGCGCCCACTTTCCCCAAAATCGCTCTGTATATATATATATATATATATATATATATATATATATATATATATATATATATATATATATATATATATATATATATATATATATATATATATATATATATATATATATATATATATATATATATATATATGTATATATATATATATATATATGTATGTATATATATATGTGTATGTATATATATATATGTGTATGTATATATATATGTGTATGTATATATATATATATATATATATGTGTATATATATATGTGTATGTATATATATGTATACATGTATGCATGTGTGTATACATGTATGCATGTGTGTATACATGTATGCATGTGTGTATACATGTATGCATGTGTGTATACATGTATGCATGTGTGTATGTATGCATGTGTGTATGTATGCATGTGTGTATGTATGTGTGTGTATATATGTGTGTATATATGTGTGTGTATATATGTGTGTGTATATATGTGTGTGTATATATGTGTGTGTATATATGTGTGTGTATATATGTGTATGTATATATGTGTATGTATATATGTGTATGTATATATGTGTATGTATATATGTGTATGTATATATATATATATATATATATATATATATATATATATATATATATATATATATATATATATATATATATATATATATATACGTATGTAGGTACACGATAAAACAATATGTCTGTAATCCTGTATAAAATACAAATAATCACCTGTAAAAAAGTGGAATTTGTTTTGTTTTCATCATTTTATTCAAAACAAAATGTAAAGTGTTCCTCGATCTTTTCATCAACTTTAGACGATATATTTCAAACAGCGCCGAGTGTGCCAAGTCGGTGTTTGTACCGTGAAAACCAATGCGATAGATCTGACTCTCACTGCCGGCCGCGACCGTAGCGAAATTGAATGATCTATAAGTTCTGAACGGAAGGCCGGCCTATATTCGGCAGGGTCTTAAAATTTTCGTCTTTCACTAAGGAATTTTATGTATTTTTTTCAGGAAAATCAATCGGGTCCAAAGGTCCGTTAGGAAGATTTTTCACCTTCTAAGTGGACGTTTATGCCGTTCCGAAGGGGCAACAATTTCGTGAAAATTTTTCCTTGAAAGTTCGCCTCGAAATACGTGAATTCTGTCCCATAATAGTTTTCGATACAAAAACGGGTTTCGGAGTTACAGTCTTCGGAAAAAACATGAAATTTGAAAAACGCAAAATTCACCAAATTCGTAACCGCGACAGGTTTATCCGGAAAATTCTGAAAAAAATCATGGAGTGCTAGTTTAACTAACACTATATATAGATAAAAAACAAAATATATCGAAACCTATGAGGTTCCGAGCCTAGTCGAGTTGAGCTGGAATTCCCCAGGGTGATTCAGAGCAACCAGGTCATATTTTCAGGGTGGGTTCGCCGTGAAAATCTAAATCGAAAAGTCCTTTACCAAAAATTCGTGCGTCCAACAGTGACCGAGTTATCGTGGACTCAAGTTGATCTATCACAGGGCATCAGTCAGGGCTGTGGCACGAGAGTAAATAATGAACGTTGCCCGCGAAATGAAAATTTTTTCTGTTTGTTGCTGGACTATACATTCTCAGATTTAGTTTCGATTTGAATGCCCGTCCGAATGGCCTTCGTTGTCCAGGTCCTGACCTCCGTAGTTTTTGTCATCTAGGTCTTTACCTCCGTAGTTCTTGTCGTCCAGGTCCTCACCTCCATAGTTTTCGTCATCCAGGGCCTGACCTTCGTAGTTTCCATCGTCTAGGACTGTAGTCCTTAACGTCCGTAGTTCTTAACGTCCAGGTTCTCACTTCCGTAGTTTTTGTCATCCAGGTCCTGACCTCCGTAGTTTCCGTCGTCTAGGTCTGTACCTCCGTAGTTCTTGCCATCCAGGTCATTACCTTCGTAGTTTTCGTCGTCTAGGTCCTTGACTCCGTAGCTATCGTCGTCCTGGTCCTTACTTCCGTAGTTTTCGTCGTCTAGAAAACGGAGGTAAGGACCGGGGTGACAAGAACTACAGAGGCAAGGACCTAGACGACGAAATTTACGGAACTGAGGACCAGGATGACGATAGCTACGGAAGTGATGATCTAGACGACGAAAACTATGGGGGTAAGGACTTCGACAACGAGAACTACGAAGGTAAAGACCTAGACGACGAAAACTACGGAGATCAGGACCTGGATGACGAAAACTATGGAGGTCAGGACCTAGACAACGAAGGCCACTCGGACCTCCAAATGAAAACTAAATCTGAGAATTATAGATTAGCAAGAAACAAAAAAAAAAAACTTTATTTGTGGGCAACATTTATTAATTACAGCCGTGCCGCGGCCCTGACTAAAGCACTGTGATAGGTCAACTTAAATCCACAATAACTCGGTTACTGTTGGACGCAAAAATTTTTAGTAGAGCACTTTTCGGTTTAGATTTTCACGACGAACCCACCCTTAAAATATGACCCGGTTGCTCTGAATCACCCATACATATATATATATATATATATATATATATATATATATATATATATATATATATATATATATATATATATATATATATATATATATATATATATATATATATATATATATATATATATATATATATATATATATATATATATATATATATATATATATAATATATATATATATATATATATATATATATATATATATATATAGATAAAAATATATAGGTATATATAGATGGTATATAGGTATATGCATATATAGATATAAATATATAGGTATATGCATATTTGGATATAGATATACAGGTATATGCATATTTGGATATAGATATATAGGTATGTGCATATATAGATACAGTAATACAGGTATATATGTATAAAGATATATTGATATGGGTATATAAATATAGATGTATAGGCATACAGATATATGGATATAGATATGTAGGTATATACAGGTATAGATATGTAGGTATACAGGCATATAGATACAGCGATATAGATATATAAGTATATAAATAAGTAACGATAATAATTATAATAATAAATTTTTCGAGTCGAGATTTGTCAAATCCAAAACCCGTGACGTTGCAACTCACGCTTCGGATATTGATTAGAGTCAATCTTTGGATTGCGTGATCGATTTCTAGCCAAAATGAATAGGGAGCGAGATTTCGATAGAGAGAATCTTCCTTTCAAATTGCAAGATGATCGGTGTATCGGTTCGAGAGATATTGGTGTTCACAGAAAACGTCTGCGAAAAACTTGTGCGGAGAAGACGGAGAAGAAGAAGATTGTGAAATTTCACCAACTTTAGATGTCTATAACTTTGGAAATACTCGGTCGATTTGCTCCAAAGTTTTTTCTGAAACTCATTTTGACTCGGACAATCAGCCCTATGAATTTTAGAGCAAAATATAGTCTGGTTCCGAAGATATGACGCAATGTTTACAGGTACGAAAGTTGGCTAGCGTTAATGATTCGCAGCTGGCGCTCGCCGATAAGTACTTGGCGGCGTTTCGCTGCCGCGAATCTTGATACACCTTGATTCCATGAATTTAGAAATAAATACGGGACGTCCCCTGGATACCTTGCAAATATACCAAAAAAATCCACCTAAAATTTTAGCTCTCAATTTTAACATTAACACGGGGCTCAAAATTCATAAAGTTACATTCGGAAAATGAATGTAATTTTTTTAACCAGTTATTTTTTGTTGTTGTAACTCCGATAAAACTCGATGAAATAATTTGAAATTTAGCACAGACGATGCCTGTACTGTTAGGAAGAAACCCAGAAAATTACAAATTTATATATTAATTATTTCCTTACATATCACAGGTCAATAAATATTTTCGTAATATTACTCTGAATATTTGAAATATGAACTAATTGTTTTTTTTTCTACAAGTTCTATCAAAAAATTTTCTTCGTCAGGTAATTGAAAATTAAGTAAAAAATGATGTTTTAATTTTCCTAATTAATGAAAATCTGAAGAGTTTCTGATTTACAAATTTCCTCAATTACCTGGAAAATCACATTTTTCGATAGAACTTGTATAAAGAAAATAATTGGTTCACAATTCAAATATTTAGAGTAATATTACGAAGATATTAATTGATCGGATGTGTAAGGAAATAATGAATACAAAAACTTACAATTTTCAGGGTTTTTTCCTAACAGTATAAGCAACAAATGTGCCAGATTTCAAATTATTTCATCGAGTTTTGTCGGAGTTACAACAACAACAAAAAGTAACTGGTCGAAAAAAATTACATTGATTTGCCAAATTAAACTTTCGGACTTTTGGACCACGTGTTAATGTTAAAATGAGGAGTTTAAATTTTAGGGGATTTTTTTTCGATACACTTGCAAGGTATCCAGGGGGCGTCCCGTATTTATTTCGAAATTCATCGAAACAAGGGCCACCCTAATATATATGTATATGTTGTATATATGTGGAATTCCACGCCAACTTTACCAATGAATTACCCCCACCATTTCGATTTGTTGAAAAAATTTTTTACAATTGTCCCAGTACTAAAACAGATCCCTGAATTTTTTCAGATTTTTTAATCGACCTATAATAGATATAAGTTATTGTTAATTCATTGGCTGCTTCATTGTATGTAGAATTATTGACTTGTGAACGATGTAGATGAATTAATATTCGATGGTGAATCATACTTTTATGCTGTACGTTCATAGAAGGTGAAATAAATATTATAATACATACCTCTGCGTGATTCGGTGTCGAATTATTCAAAGAACTGTAACACAGGGAAAAGCATATGCGGGATAACAATTCATCAAAGATAAAATCGAACTTACCCGCTTCGTATTTAGGGAGACGTTAAATATATTCAATCGGTCGGAGAAAATTATCATCGAGAGCATACGAGTCAAAAGTTGTCATTAAGTTCATAATATTATACAAGCAGTTTCACTGCAGTCCAATATTTTGATTCAATTATTCGTATTATTTATTTCTTTTCATCTCCTCGGTTTAGTATCAAGTGTGGCCTCGCGTTTGTTACGACTAGCGGCCGGGCAGAGCCCACAGCGCCACCTACCGACTGTACCGACTTACTCGAAGCGTGCCACCTTCATCTGATGTTCGCCAAACCGTAGACCTGCAAATACAAACATTATTTGTTTCTACAATGTATCAGGATAAATTTTCACATCAGGGCAAAGAAAGAAATTTAAAAAAAAAAATAATAATTAAAGCATTTCAGTATAAAGATAATTATGGCATCTTGCATACCGCAGAGCGGTATCGTAATACGTGTCTATGTATGTACTGATAATGAAACGGACAACTCAAGCAAAAATAATCATATATAATTATATATAATTATACCGAGAGGTTTTCTTGAAACTAAACAGTCGACAGCGCAAGCGCGAGTTTCGGCTTTTGTCACAGGCTCACAGGCTCAAATAGCGTCACAAGACGGACTCGCCGGCCAATGAAATTAAATTTTTTGACGCATGCGCTGTCGACTGTTTAGTTTCAAGAAAACCTCTCGGTATATGAAAAATGGCCCGATATAATTATATACAATTATAAATGATTATATATAATTTCATAGAAGTGCAATGCGATTTTCATTGAAACTAACGATTGAATATCTGTTAACCATTATCGGTTGGTCAAGTTTTACATGTAAATGATGTAGGTCATGAAAGAAATTAAAAAAAAAAAAGATCCGACAGCGAGATCTGAACCACGGATCTCATGTTTACTAGACTAGATAGTCCGTCAGCCCGCTGCCGAAATAATATAACTTATGCTCTTTAGGGTTTCAGAAATTATGCATATGCTGATCAATGAACGAGCAAATTTAGCGCGTCCTTGTGGAACTTGCGCTAGAGACGTTAATTATTTACTGCAAAAAAAAATCACGCTTTGCAACGATAGTATAACGTATGCCGAGCATACCAAACCATAATTCATAAAATAAAAATCTAACGGAAAACGATGGACTTACATGTAGCGTGGAACCTAAGGGTCGGTATACGCCCTTAATTGTGTTAAAGAATACGACATTGTCAAATGATAGTATAACGTATGCTCTTTTGAAATTCAGTAGCTTTTAGCATAAAATTCATAATTACCAAGGAACATACCGTTCGCGTGGGTCTAGCTTCCTTTACGTATACCTGTGTATAAAAATTGAGGTAATTGTGATGATAGTATAGCATATGCCCTTGTAATACATGATTCATTGCTGATGAGATTTATTTTAAACGTCAGAGGCATACGATTCGTAAGGGTCCTACCCGGTGGTATACGTGAAAAAAGGATGCAAAGTTTCAGGTCGATTTGCAACGATAATATAGCGTATGCCAGTGCGATTTTTGTTAAATACGCATCTAATTATAGAAGTTTGTTGAACGGCATACGAATCGGTTGGACAAGATTTATTTTTATCTGATAAGAGAATCGAGCAAATTTTTTTTATATTTGTAATGATAGTATGACGTATGCTATTGTGATTTTGGTTAAATATTCATTTAATTATACAAGTTTGTCGAATGGCATACGAATCTGTCGGGACAAACCGAGTTTATTTTGGGCTGGAAGACGTATTTTAGGGTATGTGGCGTCATATTAAGGATGTGTGACGTTTCTAAAATGTTCCTTAAGATCTTTCTGGAGTTATAAATCGAAGATTATTCTGAGAACTAATTATCTGAAAATCATTAGGCTAATCATATTTTTGCATTCCATGGGCAAAGTAACTCGATTTCATTCGAAACTTCTCAAATCTCACAAGGTGCCGAATAATTCCAGGAACTGTTTGTTTGCCCAAAATTCCGAGAGTTGCGAATGCTTTCAGAATGGCCTTGAGGAAGATTCTCGAAGAGACATTGGGCACTCAAGACCCTGATGCAGGGGTTAGAATTTTATTTCGGGGTGCGTGACGTTAATTTGAGGGTGTGTGACGCCATTTTGCGGGTTCGTGACGTCATCACAAGAGGTTGAGGGTCGGTAATAGGGATCTGCGAGCATGACGTCATCCTAAGATGCGTGACATCATTGCCAAACCCCCCTCTCACGCATGTGTGTGTGCGTGTGCACTCACACGCATTGGTCCAGAACCGGCCTTGCTGCTCTACTCCTAAATTGATATTCTTATTTCAGAAGTATCACGCCTCAGTATTTAGTAATCCAGAATCTGTGTAAGCAGATGTCTGATCAGCAGTATAGTCTGTGATTCTCATTTCATATGTGTTAAAAGACCCAGATCTTACACATAAAAGAGACGTGATAACAGGAGCCGTGTTGACTATCCCAAATGTTGACGCGTAACGATCATTTTATCAAGTTTCTTGCATACATTCTTCAGGTCCAAAGAGCCATGATCCCGTGATAATGTTATCTCCATTTTTTATATCATAGAACTAAATATTATTTAATCGTATGAAAATTAGTTCTTCTACTTACAAGCAAAATTTGTTAAACGAAAAAACATTGATTCAGTTTAATACGAAAAATTAAAGCAAAAAGCTATTTATTTTGATGTGCGAATATGAATTTTAAGTTTTCCATTTGTTTACATTCTCCAGATAGCCGAATCAATCAAGCAAGTGTAGTTATTTTGACGAATTTTTTGTTTGTCTTGAGTTCAATTGTTTCAATAATATATTTAGCTGATGAATAAATGATATACACTTCGGTTCAAACAATCTAATGATATAGTCGCTTCAATTAACCGAGTAGATCAGAGTAATTGAATATCATTTGTTGAAAAACCAAAATTTTTCGTATTAACTAAATAATTTATTGGGGTGACGAATGTATGAGATAACTGTGAATTTGTTTAAAATTCAAATGCATAATCTGGTACGGTAATCAGCTACTTGGTACTACTTATAATCATCAGTAATTGACGCCGGAGTTCTGTAATGTATATAGGGGACCTCAATCGTCAATTCAAATGTAATCACAAAAAGTGTAAATTATTCAGTGAGCTTGGTGCTCTGCTTAAGACCAGCTATAACACCCGCTAGTCTATATCGCGATCAGGCATGGAGCACTTGTACTACATCTTCGCTCTCGTAATTGTGGCATTTTCACTATTATATTACCATCTGACCCGCAATTATGGATATTGGGATAAGAAATCAATACCGTGCTTGAAAGGGGTCTTACCAGGGTTTGGGAATGTTTACCCCATGTTTTTTATGACGAAAAATATAGTGGACATGTATCGGGATTTCTATAATCAGATGCCAGAGCATAGTATGATTGGCTTATACGATTTGCGTAAACCATCTTTACTAGTCCGCGAGCCTGAATTAGCAAAGACTGTGCTATCGACGAACTTCCAGAATTTCGAAGCCAACATCCTCAAGGTTGATCCGGAGCTCGATCCTTTGCTAGCGTCCAGTCCTTTCTTTTCCGAGGGAGATCAGTGGAAGGAGTCCAAACAGCACCTGGTCTCATCCTTCACTTCGGCAAAGGTCAAATACATGTTCACGTCTGTAATTGAAGCATGCGACGATCTAAATCGATATTTAAACGAACTGATAAAACGCGGTAATGGAAAAATGGAATTAGAGTTGAAGGATTTATTCTCGAGGTACACCGCTGACGTTGTAGCCAGTGCAGCGTTTGGTGTAAAGGGAGGAAGTTTCAAAAGTCATGAGAAGCATGGACCGTTCAGAGAAATCGGAATACTTGTGACAGAGCCTTCATTATTGAAAGGATTTTTTCAACTCGTGATGTACTTCTTTCCATTTGTCGGTAAGATTTTCAAGTTAGCTATCCTACCGGCGGAGGCAGATAATTTCTTTAGAAAAGTGGTGAGAGACGTATTGAAGCAGCGAGAGGAGCAGGGTATCTACCGTCCAGACTTTCTGCAGCTGATGATCCAATACAAAAATGCCAGTAAAGATGATCAGGCCTCAGACCAGGAATTCGACGATGATATCATTACTTGCCGCACAACTACATTTTTCGATGAGAGCTACGAGACCACGAGTATCACTTTAAGTTTTCTTGTTTATCAATTAGCTGTACATCCCGAGGTTCAGGATTGTCTTCGCGAGGAAGCGACCAACGCTGTCGCCAAGCATGGTGGCTTGACCTATGATGCGATTCAGGAAATGACATACATGGATCAGGTACTGAACGAGTCAATGAGATTGTTCCCTGCTTTTGGAGTATTCATCAAAGTGTGCACCAAGGAAACTGAGCTGGTTGGTTCAGATGGAATTACCTGTCAAGTGACTCCTGGAATGCATGTTGTAATCCCTGCATTAGCGTTGCAAAGAGACCCTAAATACTGGACGAATCCTGAAAAATTTGACCCTGAACGTTTCTCAAATGAAGACAACAACTCACGGCACAAATTCTTACATCTTCCTTTCGGCGCTGGTCCTCGCTCTTGCCCTGGTAGGAGAATCGCCGTGTTACAGATGAAGGCTGCCATTGCAATAGCAATTCAAAGCTACAGCTGGGAGGCATCGCCGCGTACCAAAACACCAATTCAACTGGACCCAAGGTATTTGATGTCTGCTGCTATAGGAGGACTCTGGGTGAACGTGAAAAGCTTATAGTCAATTTGTGATTCATGGATGTCGGTATTTTTTGGACTCAAATATTTTCAATAAGAAATACAGAATATTCACTGCTGTAAAATTTAAGATCTCCGTATGAAGTTTCTTTGATTTCTTGTCTACTGTTAAAGAACAAAAATGGGACATTTCATAGTGCGATACAACCCTTTGTTTTGGCCCAAGCAGTGCCTACAGTTTTGTCTGAAATCTTCAGTCGTGATCTAGCTGGGGATCAGCACACTCGTTTTACCTGTTTCTGTTCTCTAGCCTCGCGAATTTCTTGTCATGATTTTTCATTCCTAGTTGTAACCCCCAATAAATAAATACAGTCCAACCTATCAACAGTGCCTCTCTTAATAGTTCCACTTTCCCAGTTTCATGTGCGAAGTGTTTCCCCGACTTCTCAGAGGATTAGCTGCAGGCTCGAATTTCGTATACCTACCGCTCAATTCTTTTGCCAGCCGGAACTTCTTTTCATGCGTATTTCGAAGTTAGGCGCAATTATAATAGTCTGCATACATCCAATACGTATATAAGTATCTCAGTGCACGTTCTAGAAGATAAATTATGTGAATATTGTAACGAATTTCTTAATTCTGGATCTAGAGGGAATTTGAATGGTACAGAAATCAAGATTCGCGGCAGCGAATCGCTACCAAGTACTTTTCAGCCGGCGAGCACTAGCTGAGATTCATTTATGCTAGCCAACTTTTATACCTGTAAATATTGCATCATATCTTCGGAACCAGACTGAATTTTGGACTGTAATTTACAGGGCTAATTGTTCGAATCCAAATGAGTTTTCAAAGAAAATTTGGACGAAATCAGCCGAGTATTTCCGAAGTTATAGATTTCTAAACTTGATGAAATTTTACAATCTTCTTCTTCTTTTCCTTCCTCTCCGCATAAGTTTTTCGCAGACGTTTCCTGTGAACACTGATATCTCTCAGATCGATGCACCGATCAAGTTGCAATTTGAAAGAGAGATTCCCTCTATCAAAATCCGGCTTCCTACTTATTTTGGCTAGAATTCGATCACGCAATGCAGAGATTTACGCCAATCAATGTCCGAAGCGCAAGTTGATGACATCATGGGTTTTCGATCGGACAAATCTCGACTCGAAAAATCAGTATATTATTATTATTACTATTATTACCATTATTGTTATTATTGTTATTGTTATCATTATCATTATCATTATCATTATCATTATCATTATCATTATCATTATCATTATCATTATCATCATCATTATCATTATCATTATTATCATTATTATTATTATTATTATGGTTTTTGTTGTTGTTGTTATTATTATTATTATTATTATTTTTGGGGTTATTGTTGTTATTATTATTATTATTGATAATATATCTATATATCTATACACTGTAATGTTCCGCGGTTTTGGTAGGCTAGGAAGCTGTAACCAAAAATGCCCGTTATTGTGAATTCTTTTTCTCTAAATTAAATGTGTTAGTTCTAGTTGACTTTTGATATTATTTGTTATTTGAATTTGATACACGAATGTCGGCAGATAATGTGTTGTTGTTTATTGAACTATAAAATTTCAAAAAAATTAATGTGAATGTACGAAATGACCAAGGTTTTACAATTTCGATTCCTCTTGATCCTCTTGCTGCACAATGTTCTTGTATCGTAACCTTTGGTCGAGAAATAATGTCAAATAATCAGGGTAAATAATATTACAGAAATATCGTTACTCAGACAGCAATTAGGACTCCGGTGCCTAATGACGTATATGGCGAGAACACGAATATATATGAATAAATTAAGATATGGACACGCTTATAAAGCAGTGAACAACAATATCAAATTATAGGATACAGATTACAATTTAACAAAGGAAAAAGATAAAGATAGCTATTGTGTATGTGTTATACAGCTCAATCCGTCACGATTACTTATATTGAGGTGAGATATAATTACTTATCTTAAATCGTCGTGCGACACCGTCGAGGCCTCGGGCAGAAGAGATGCAGATTCCCTTGACCACCCGATCACCTGTCGGGATCTCTCGCTCATCTCCGCCTAATATCGTTTTGACGAAGACCTAGTCACATAACTAAATTGTGTGTATACTTGCGCAGTGCGCTCACATACATCATAACCATAATCAACTATTTGCACTCTCTTGATTTTCATACAGAACAGCTTTACGTATCTTCTTTTTTATTCACTAGCTCAACTCGCGCGCGTCAATGATCGCTTTTCGGGACTTGCTCATAGTATTAGTATATTGATTGTCCGATCATCGATTCTACTATCCAAAACCGCAGGTGTCTGTAAAGATGTCGGTTTGTCTGTCTGTGTGCTGCCTAAAAAGTTCGCTGAATAAAACTAAAATAAAATAAAAATAGATATTCTAAAATTGTAATTATGAATATTTCAACGCGCTATTCACCACCACATGAGTCCTACGATCAATTAGTACTTTTCCGCATGGGTACCAATTAATCCTAATTTTTTTAATAGTTGTCAGTTGGAATTATATCTTGTAATGAGCAGATGTGAAATTTGTCGAAATGTAGACGAAAGAGTTTCAATGTTTACGTCGCGCGAAAAATAATGAGTACCAGCGCAGATATCGTCTCAAGATGTGAAATAAAGCATGTTCAAGTCATACGGTTGTGACGAAATACCAGATGATAAATGTCAAAGATGATATCAAACTCAACGAACAGCACAATCCAGTATTCTCGATTTTGACTCAGATCATGTCAATGAGGTACCTTCTTCTCAATTTCTGGCCACTTCGGGTTGCACGTAATTGTCAAAAACAGATCTGGCTCGCCATATTTCCGAAGTATGGCCATCGCATCCTGATAATTTTGCCAACTCGGCCATTCACATCATTCGATGAACTTCGTAGGTGATCAATAAGCCCTTGATATGTAGTAGCGCGTAATTGTTCTGCAAATCTTTTTCAATTTCAACAAAGTTGTCCACTATCCAATTGAAAGAACCTACAACCCATCAAAAAGACAATGAAGCCATCTCGCACGGCCATTCGATACTTGACGTATGAATCTCGGAATACATGTTTACTGCTATTTTGCTTCATCAAATTGCGATGCCATCCTTGCGAACCATATTGCTAGAATAATGGATAAGCCTTCGGTTCAGCATTCGGATCCATTGTGTTGACACTTTGCAATATCTTAGTATTTCGATTGCGTACAGTGACATAGGATTCCAGAATTTCTCCATCAGCTTTCGTAAAGAAAGTAGCAGCATCTTCGTTGGTTCTTTGTAAATTAAATCGACGGCGATCCAGTCCAGGCTTCAACGTAAAAAGCAATTGCATTTCTTGTATAGACTCATTTTTTGTGAATCGACGGCGATTTTCGATTTCTTCGCCCATCATTTGATAAGAGTGTGCAAAAATGTTCATTTGACACATTATTTGATCAAATAATTGAACAATATCACTGTCGAAATTTGAATTTTGGCCTAAACGATGTTCCGTTGCTTCGCTAGAGTCCACAATAAATAGTTGACCATAACTTTGAATTTCGTTTTGGGCAGAGTAAAGAGCTGTATTAATTTGATAATAAATTGGCCCCTACATCTTGAAACAATCATGACCTGGTATTTCGTCAACAACAGTATTATTTGAAAATGCTTCATTCCGCATCTTGAGACGATATCTGCGCTGGTACTCATTATTTTTCGCGCGACGTAAACGTTGAAACTCCTCTTCTTCGTCTGCATTTTGGCAAATTTCACGTCTGAAATCATATAACTTATGTAACTCATATAACTGAATAGTGCATTGAAATATTTCTCATAAGGTACTTGGTACTCATGCAGAAAGAATACTCATCATTTTCATCCTGACTCATATCTTAGGTTCAATTGGTACTCATATAAATCATATAACTCATGTAACTCATATAACTGAATAGTGCATTGAAGTACGCATATAAATCATATAATTCATGTGACTCATATAACTGAATAGTGCATTGAAATATTTCTCATATCTTATAACTCGTGTAACGAAAGCTTGCAGGTTATATTGTAACGAAAGCTTGCAGGTTATATCACTTTAAAGTCAGACGAATTTCAATGTACAGGTTACTGATTACGCGAATACAAATAACGCGCGCTTGACAACACGACCGATCGAAACAGCGCCGCGATTATCTCGAACCTCGCAAACAAACGCCCAATCAGAACACGAATAAAATGCTTACGGAATTTCGATTCCTTCTCCTTTTTAATTACGGATTGTCGTTGTCATTGTTACAGTTAATATTTCAGTCATCGATAACTACACAACCTAATCAGTAAAACTTTACACTTTCAATGCAACTCCTAACAGTTCGATTGATAGGAATAAATCATTTTTCGAAAAATAACATTCAACAGAAACAGTTAGGAAAATCAAAACACGTGCAAGCACTTTGGGTGCAAAAGCCTTGCGCCCATTTCATTAAGGGCAATCCCTAGTCGCCCACCTCGTTTTTGTCGAAAAAGGGGCGGGGTTGACACATGTCGATTATTATCCGAATCCAGGCGTCGAAAACGCAAGGTGTCAAAGGCCAGGTGTCAACTCCGCCCCTTTTTCGACAAAAAGGAGGTGGGCGACTAGGGATTGCCCTTAATACGCAGTAACTATAAAAAAATATCTGTTGAAAAAATATTCGGAGAAGATGCATTTAAGACGCTGTCAAGTACAATTAAATTTGCTTCCGATTGAATTCTGAATGTGACCTAGTCTTGGTTTACTTACATTTCAATGCACGTAACATACGTGATATGTCATAACATGCAACATACATACTCATAAAAAGAAGGTCGAATACCATCGAAATACAAAGAAGAAAAATTTTTGGAGGTAGTGGTACTTTGCAGGCATAAATATTTTTATAATAATTTGAACATCAGCCGGTCAAACACCACGTACTCCAAATTTTGTTTCGTTTCTTTGTATTTCCTAATTTCAATTTTAATTCAATTGACGTGTTACGTATGTTATGTGCTTTGAAATGTAAATACCTAGCGAAGACCAAGACTAGGTCATATTCAGAAATTGATTGGGAGAAAATTAAATAGTACTTGGCAACGTCCATTAATTTCAATACTTCTGTAGATTCAATACTTCTTCTTCGAATATTGTTCGAGCTAATTTTTGTAAATAGGTACTGCATTTCAATGTGGGGGAGACTGGGGCTAGTTGTCACACGGATAGGTTGTCAAAAGGCTCATATCTCCGCCGCTAAATGTTGCAAAGAGTGACACTATATGTAGATTGAAGTTTTAGTTCAATGTTTAAAGAACATGAATGCTTAACTAAAATATGGCATCATATGTGGCCTCGCAGTGATTGAAAAATTGATATTGGACCTGTTATATAATTATTTTCCATCTTCTAATATGTTTTTTCTCATTTTCTTGGTTGCCTTGGGGTACTTCGTGATATGATATTCGGAAAGGTAATTCTTATCGTTTTCATTTGATATATATGTCTTTGATATTTGAATATCTGGTTAGCTTGCATATCTTGATATGCACATGGGGTGGGGCAAGTTGTCACATGTGATAACTTGCCCTATTTCTACTTTTCCGTAGTTTTCCGAGTCTGGGTCGAATTTTCCATGGTTTTCAGGCTCTTCGGAATCTAGGTCGACTGTTTCGTGGTTTCCAGGAAAAAACAATGAAAAAAAAAAAATATTGCTCAAAACTATACATTGAAAATCTGATTTGCTGGCATCCTGATAAAAACCAAGAGAACAAAGATGCAAATAAAATTTCTTAAACACGAATTTAATAATCGCACAAAAACAAAAATTATTCATTATTTTTTACCTATTTTCGCCCGTCAAAATACTTGGGACAACTTACCCCGGAGTAGTCTGTGACAACTGACTCCGCCCCGGGGTATAAGTTGTCACACTCCGTAACTTTTTTTAAAAATTCGAAAGGCCCTATTCAAACTTGCTTTGGAACAATCACGAATTTTTCTCTAGATTTGCAAAGCATGCATCTACAATGCACCTCTAAATTTCAAAAAATTGAAAAAATTAACCTTCCCTACTTGGTGCAAGGTTTTTGTACCTTAGGAGCTTTTGGGGGATAGAGTCTACCGAATCCAGTTTTCTTTCCTCCTGCTCAACCACTCCCACCCAAATCCTGATCTTCTGGAAACGTCTCTTTGCCTGTCTGTCGTAAATCTGACAATCATTTCGTCATGCAAAGCAATTTGCAGGCATGATTCAGTAAGGCAATGCACTGCACGATCATGCCATGTTAACGAATCTGCAAATCCAGCATTAACCTCCTCTAGTCAATAAAAGACGGAAAGTCAAGGTACTTGGCGTTAGAAAATCCAGATCTATCGTAAAAGGCGTGAAAATCAAGAATAGATCAATAGCCTGGATTCCATATTTTTGTGTCCACATTATATAAACTTTATTCAACCAGTACGATTGTATTCTAATGCTTGAACGCTACATTGTCCAACTCCTATCCCAGATCGTATACCCAGATAGCGTATAAAAAATTGACACACAATATAAATATTTTGTGATTGTTTATTGATTTACTGGAAAATGATGGAACGAAAAAAACTATAATAGAAGAAATAGAATTATCCCGCATCATAATTTGTTGCTAATTGTATTGGCTAAACTCTCGAATCTTGTTAGTGCTTATCCTAATATCTTGATTATTTATCAAGTCGGCAATGTATGTATGTATGTATGTATGTTATAAAAGCACGCAACTGCAATTCAATGGGGCTTTCTAATTGTACGAGAGTTTAGTTATACGAAGCCATAGTCCGTTCGCAGGAATAAGGGTTAAGTATGATGGGTCAAACTTCGGGTAGATTTCCGATGTCTCACAAAGGGAAACTTTAAACTTCCCGAGCAGCTTGATAAGTGCCACCTTAACCTGATGTTCACCAAACCGCAGACCTGAAAATAGTATCGTCAATTATTTTTATGTGACACGATAAACGCTGACATAAAAAAAGCTGAGAATATCGAATCAGTACGACCATGGGTTCCAAGTTTGGTTTCTATACATTAGCCGCCAAATCGAGCCATGACGACGGAAATCGATTCTCACTATCATCGGCAATAATAAAAGAGGTTATTTTTGATTGTTGGCTGGATACATCACCTATGCAATTTCTCGGACCAGCTCCAAAAGGAAGAAACGTGAAAGCCGGTCGCTGACTTTTGGCTTCATGAGTGAACCTTTCCGGATCGAACTTTTCCGGATCAGGGTAGTAGTCCGGATCATGATGGATAGCATAGGTAGGGATAAAGCACATCGTTCCGGTGGGCAGCTCTATGTCCGTGTCTGGGATCCGGTAAGGTTTACTGGACTCTCGAAAATGCAGTGCAGTCATAGGATATTTTCTTAGAGTTTCTGAAAATATATTCAAGTTTGAAGACGTTCCGCCTTCGCTGGCCTAGATTAGATGGGTTCGGAGTGGAGCGTTTCTACAGAGATCGTTTCTACAGATGATCGTTTCTACAAAAGATGGTTTTACAGAATCATATTGAGGTTGTTTCTACAGCGTGTTGCCAAAAATACATCACGTACTCGTTTTTACAGAAGCTGCTTTCTACAGAGCTGGCGTGAAATTATGCAAAGTGTTCGTTTCTACCGTTCTTCGTTTCTACAGAAGCTCGTTTCTACAGAATTGGCGTAAAATTGTGGCAGAATGTTCGTTTCTACAAAGTCGGTGTGAGACGTGTCAAGTATACTATTGTATGTACATACAATAGAATACTTGACACGTGTTACACCGACTCTGTAGAAACGAATATCGGTAGAAACGGATACTGCGCAATTTTACGCCAGCTCTGTAGGAAGGAGCTTCTGTAGAAGCAAGTACGTGAAGTATTTTTAGCAACACACTGTAGAAGCAACCATAATATGATTCTGTAGAAACGCCTTCCATAGAAACGTACATCTGTATAAACGATCCCTGTAGAAATGAACATGTAGAAACGACCATCTGTAGAAACGATCTCTGTAAAAACGATGCCCTCTCAACCCTTTTCACCTTGAACCACCATATCGAGGTACTTCATATTATTCAGGTCATCCCACGTGATTTCTCCATTGCCTGCGACTTTGGTTTGGTGAATCTCTTCCCGAAGATGATCCTGAATATCCTGGTGAATCGCTAACTCGTGGAAGCAGTAACTGATTGTCCCGGAGGTAGACTCGAAAGCACCAAAAAAGAAATCGAAGGCTTGCGCGGCCAGAAGCTTGTCCTCGAACTCTTAAAGTGAGAAATTATGGATTCAACATCTTGCTATTAGGATTTATGACTTCCGATGGAGTCAAACCGAAGCCTTGACTTACCCACTTCGTCTTCACCTAGCGGTTCACCTGTATTCTTCAGACTCCTCAGAAGATCTACGAAATCGTTCCTCTGTATGTTATTCTTTTCTCGGTACTCGAAGTTCTGCTTCACGATGTTCAAAAAAAACTCAGTCAGCCTCCGCGATTGCAGAGGTAGCTTTAAAATTTTGAACAAAAATGGGCAAGTTATTTGCAGAAGTGCTGCAATCTTTTGCTGAAGCGATGGTTCTTGGTACTCCTCGCTCAATCTCTGGAAAAGCAGGTTGTCGGTAGTGAAAGAGTTCGTCTGAATCCCGAGGGCACACAAGCCATTCACGTCAGTAGTAAACCTGGTGTTCAAATTGTAGGCTTCAACGAGCCCCCCAGCGTCCGCCACAGTGTCCAGGTACTTTTCGAAGTCCTTGCCGCACTCTAGCAGGAGGATGTACATCTGTTTCAGTTTTCCCGGAGTAAATGCAGGCGATAATTTTGACCTCACCGATTTCCACTTTTTGCCGTTCAGATGGACGAGAGTTGCAGAGAGCGGATCGTGATCTGGATTGAAGGGCAGCCCGCGCTCAGACCACGTCTCAGAGTCCGTTACCATGATGTGGCCGATCAGCTTTGGGTCAATGACAAATAAGGTTGGTGAGAGGAATCGCCAAACTCCGCAGAATCTTTCGCTTTTGAATTCTTTGTAGATTTTCACGAGTTGCTCAGCCATGGAAATCTTGCCTTTTATGTAACCACCAAAGTTTCCAAATAGCCAGTGTGGTTTGCTGAACTGAACGCCTCGTTTGGCCCAAAACGAAAATTGGTCTCGAATATACCAATAAGTTAACGTGATCAACACACCTGCCAGCAGCATCCATACTTGCAGAGCTACGTTGATCCACATGTTGGCGTTTTGATATTCGACACACGGCTGAAAAAAATAATTCCAAACGTAAGGGTGCCAATTAATTCTAATGCTAATTTAATTTTAGCACTTCTGAAAGAATAGCGTATGTAACGTAGCAATCTCGGTTTCAGCTGATTGTGAGGAATTCTGGTTTTTCCAAAGGGAACTCACGTATAAATATTCTGCGACAGTCCATTGATCAGAACTTTCAATTTTGATAAATACCGCAAAAATATTGCCAATTGAGGCTTAACAATTACACTGATTTACCATTGTATAAAAAAAAGTTTTACAACATATTATATGTATCACATACAATGTATGAAGATTCCACGCCAACTCGACCAATAGGCATTTCGGAAAAATCACTGTGGAAAAATTAGTCAGGTCGGCGTAATTTTCTTTTCTCATAAGTTTTGCAAGTTAATCATATGCTGTATTAAGGTAGATTTTTGTACAGAAGCACGAACAGCAGAATTCATCGAGTTTATGAAATTAAATATTTGGACCAGCCTTTCTTTAAAAATAAATAACTGATCGGTAATTACTACAGAGACATCGCATTCGCTATATTATAATAAGACTAATGCAGGCACCATGACTAATAACCATTTTTTGATCTGTTTCATAATTTTTACATGTTTGTCCTCACTCGCAAAAGCGCCCTTGCAATATTTCAAATTTTTTTGAAAAACTGTTTATAATCTACGCATCTTCAAAACTCCAAACAGATGGGCACTCTTGAACATACTGAAAAAATTCTCAAAAATCCTTTGTTCAAACATGATTATATCAGACCCAATTCAGAAGTGCATATTTAAAAAAAATATAAGGAAAATTGTTACCACATTTTAATTAGTCCTAAAATAAACGTGTTCGAACAAATGATATTTGAGAATTTTTTCAGAATTTCAAACAATGCTTACCTGTTAAAATAATTAATGATTTAAACAACAAGAAAATGTGGAAAAATTCGAAAGCGCGTGTGAGACTGAGGACAATCATTAAAAATTATGAAACAGATCAAAAATCAAGGTGAGGGAAAAAATCCTCGGTCGAATTGGCGTGCAATTCTTATATTATACAATCAATCGAGGGTATAACTATTTCAAACATCTATACTATTCAGTACTTCTACGGCTAAAAAATGACATAAATATCCGAGATTTTCTCCCAAATGTTCAGAATAACCGGGAATTATCCGGGTATGTTTTATTCCCATAGCGCTAGACACCCTGTTACACTCCGGCTGTAATAGCATCAAGAAATCCGGCCGCTTTTTTCGAACAAATATAACCCCTTTCGTGTCATTTGATTATGATTCAATATATTGTAGTGAAGTAATTCGGAGTAATTCGTATCTATTTATGGGGTATTCCACGCCAACTCACTAGCCTGTGACTTTGACCATTTTATATATTGTCTATCTTTTCTTATTGTCAGCTCTCGATTTATCCCCATTGCTTTAATGTATGTACGATGAATTAGCTGCGGGTTGATTGATGTTAATAGTTGGTCTCATTGTCAAGCTATTTTAGAGGTTTAAATAGTGATGATTTCATGTATAATAATAGGTCACAAAATTCTGAACTACGGACAGTCCTGAGGAGACCATCTACGCTGAGAGAATTTTTATTGAGAGGTAGACAATCAAGATCTATAGAAATCGTACCGTGGAAATAAGTGTCATTGGACGAAGATCGAAGAAAGTGCATCATAAAATGCCCAAAACCTCCATACTCTGCAGAGATATTGAAAGAAATTCAAATATTGGCGGAAAACCTTCGTGAAGCTCCACACGATTGACCAACGTTTAATGCTCACCTCAGGGGTACTGCAAGTGAGTGTGACAATGATTGTTTAAGTGAATACTTTTTTTTCACGTAATTATCTATTATCCCAGACACATATTCTGAGGCGCTAGAAAAACTACAGATATTTGAAAGGTACAAACATGCTTTTACTTCAGACGACTCAGCTTCAGAAAAGGAGAAAAAACTTTACAAGTTATTGCGCCAGAAGAAATTGAAGAAGGATGAAACAAAATTGAGGAAAATACTCGAAGGTGCCTCATTAGGACTTTATGTTGATCCTCTTTTCAACAGCAGTTCCAATAAACTATCAAAAATATCGACCATAAATTCGCCACTCAGCGGAAACTCAAAGAAACGAGCGAGAGTAGTAACCAAAGATGTGGCCAAACCGAAAATAATACCGACCAACAGCAGCTTCGAAAAACGAGCGAAAGTGCTAGAGGATTCGACTGAAGCTGAGCTAAACAAAATACTTGATGTTCTAAATTAGGAACCTATTGCTCAATTTCCTTTGAATAGCACTCTAAACAGGGAATTTGATTCAGCAAAAAAGAAGTTGATAGATACCATGTTACACGAAGACAGTAAGTCGCTTGGAAGCTGTGTGACATGTTTGTTGTTCAATCCTTTTTTCTTCTTCTTCATTTCGGAAATTGATTCAAATTATAGAACTATACATGTATGTATATTTAAATTATCATAATCTTCATGATCTAATTATAAGTATCATTGAAAGTAACAGAGTGCTCAAAAATCCCGGAAATCAAACTTGCATAACTATTATTTTATTGCATTTAGCTCAGTTGCAGTACAATTTTGTGATTGGATGAGAAAAGTTGACTTTCTCGTGAAAATAGTCCCTATTTCATGCAAATGCGAATTACTTGTGGATTTTTCGTTTTGCGTACAGCGTGACTTAAGTTTTTATATCAAAATTATGAATTATAGCTTATTTTTGATGTTTCAACTACAACAAAGTCAAGAGCTCAAATGTCATCTGTACCATCGATTAGTAACGCAAAAGATAATCGTGGGGAATTTATTAAGTCCACGCCAAAGCCTATGCAGCAAACTACACCTACTAGGGGTATAGTTCCCTGCGTTGAAATAAAACCTTCTGTCTATGCATAAATTTTACTCCGATGAGATATTTGTTAATGTTTCTCTGCAGGGTCATCAAATTCTGATCAATTTGCGAAACCTTTTAGCAATCAGTTCCCAAGCATTACAAAAACTCCAAAATCAAGTAATGGTATGATAAGAGATAAGAGTGCATCAAATGTAAAAGAATGTGCAGCTTGAGTTGCAGGTATGGTTTTTCTATAAATCAATTAGTTGCTGAGGAAAAAACTTGTAAATGACAAGTCAACAAAAAATTTAATAGTAATAGTACTCCATACAATCTGTAGGTTGTTCCAAAATAAAATTCATTTCATTATTAACATGATACATAATTACTTTTGTAGGTGATGCGTACGAAAATTTAGTGAACAGAGTAGACGTACTCAAAAACAGGAAGCGACTAATGAAAGTAAGTATCTATTATTCAGATTTAAATGTAAAATCGTTCGATATGTCAATGTTTTTTATTTACAGTTGCTACAGTCTTGACGCTTTCTAAATTTATTATATTGATGGTTAATGATGCGAGAGAGGATGTGCGAGTTATCAAGCGAAATCAAAAAATCGCTATTGGTGTCGCAGCTCCTAATTATGATGTAGCAAGACATATTGGATTTTGCGAAGAATTTGGAGTAGCTTTACCGTTCAAAATAATGAAATAATTATCAAAGTTTGATGAACGCCTTAGATGCGATGAATTGCTACACAATGGCCTTCTGTGCATATTACATATACCTATATCGTATCAATTATTGAAAATTCAATGTAAGTTCATGACCTGAGTATGTATTAATATTTACTCATTTTCTTGAATTATGATCTGACAATATTTTTGTTCATCTAGCTCCAATATTTATCACTACAAATTGTAGTTGATCATGATCTCGATAAAAATATCATCACAATTTTGAAAATAATGTTCAGTAGAGATGTGGCGATGCAATTCACAGCAGTGACAAAAATGAAAATAAAAACAAGCGAATTCTAAAAGAAGCTGTATTTTCACTGTACCTCTATAGTAAGTCTTCTATCAATTCTGAAATATGTTCACATTCGTCACTTTTTATGTAACTTTAATGTCTTTTTGGGCTTCGTTTTACAGATAAAATATGCAAGCGAAGAAAGGAGCATAATATAAATACGACGACCAAAGAATTCTATTCTTCACTGGGGGCCGAATTAACTAATTCTAAAGATTGGGGTGGTTACCGCAGTCAGTGACGAGTAACTGCTACTCCTTGTATCGATTCACAATGTGGGGATAAACTTGACGAAGACACTGAAATATTGGATACTAGCGGTACGGATAACGAAGACATTGAGGATCATAGTGATCATGCAGAGGATGGATACGACGGAGGTGATGGAGTTGATGAAAATGATGTAAACAAGAAACATGAAAAGATAGCAGACGTAGAGCTGGACTTGTATGACATTAGAGAGGAATCTTTCTAATTCTACAATACAAATATAAAAAAATGTTATTCATTTATTCATACAATAATAAGTCGTCAAACATATTATGTATAAATATATGTGTAAGGTGTAAAAAAGTTGGTAAAAAAAATATATGTTTGAAAGCTGCATAATGAAAAAGAATATGCGCTGATATAATTCTAATCACTTCAAAGAAATCTAGCGGCGCTGTTTTTTACATTTCGGTCCGGAGTCTGTATAGTTTTACTAGGCAGGCCTAGTTGTCAGTCCTGCGGATCTATTGATGCTTAGATAGGATACGGGAAAAATTTCTACCAGGGTTATTTCCAATATTAGGTATATCGCTCAAGCGGACCACCTTTCTGCGCATTGGTCAGCGATTTTGATACCCTTAGAAATTTTTGTTCGTGAGTAATCCCCAACAATGAATCCAGAAGGATAGGCCTAATTTCGAAATGATTTGGAAGATATCACTTACTTCACTTTTCAAAATTTGATTAATACTGCTCTGGGGCGCGCGGAGCCATCCTCACATGCATGGACTATGTGTCCCTTTGGCTGAAAAAAGATTTTGGTATAAGGATTTTTAACCGTGAGACAGTCACATTTCAAGCTGTGATGACGAAGAAACAATTCAAAAGTTTTTCCGCTCCGCCATTTTGAATTTAGACCATTTTTCATTTTTCGACCTAGAGGAAGTAAAATTTATTGATGAAAGAAGTTCTAAAATTTAGGGTTTACCATAACGAAGAATCCCTGAAATTTATTGGATGGGGTATTCGGCTTTACTGTGTTTTTATTAATGTATTGGTTCATGAGAAAATCGATTTTACGTGAAAATTCACTCGCGCGGGTGAAATTACTGTTTTTTTTTTTTTTTTTTTTTTTTTAAGAGGGCATAATATTTTCATAGAAAAAAAATTACTGAAGCGTAGGGTTCGTACAAAATTGGTTATTATAAGTTCACAAAAAATGTCTTGAACAAAGAACAGAAAGGAGAAACAGCATCTATGCATAATTCCGATAATGCATGGGTAATTCTCAGAATATCGATTAGATTCAATTACACCGGTCAACACGATTTTTGGGTCTGGCTTCTGAGTGTTAAATTTTGGTTTCATATACATCATTAATGAAGGGAATAATGGTTAATTTGATCAAAGTTTGCTTCTGTAGAAACCAGAGCAATTTTTCGAAATTTAAACGAAATTACCGATTTTTTCAGAATTTTATGATAATTGAAATCAGAAAAATTTTTACTGGGTAACTAAGTCCTTTTTTATTTCAGAAAAATGTTTAATAATAGAATACGAATGCAAATTCAATGAAAATTTAGTTCGAAAATGAATATTTTTAGTCATTTTTTTATGTTTGCGTTAAGCAAACAAAACGTTAGATTAGTTGCTAAAGAGAATTTTTTACTTCGTACTTTAATAAATTCATCGCAAATATAACAAAATGAATGAATATCGTGTCTGCACTGTCTTGATGCTATTTTTATACTCAATGATACACAAAAACCGTTTTCACAGCTGTGATAAACAAGTAAACATTCACTATTGCGCCTTACCAGAGTAATGTGCAAGTTGCTACCGTTTTGAATGACGGTGCTACTGCCTGTTGTTCATAAAATTGATTAAAATCTTCCAAACTTACAGTGTTTTTCGATGCATAGAATAAGAATTTATGCATCAAAACAGAAACCCAAAAACAAAAAAATAATTTGTCGACCTGTGTTATAAATGTGGATATGTGTATGATACAAATATAAATTAATGTTAATTGCGATTTAGTCAACTCACGGGGATGGTACAGCCAACCTTTCAGCTAGCAATTGATTCGGTAAAAGTTATCAATTAAATTTATAATTAGTTATTGATTCGAAAAACGGTGTCAATTACATTTGCAATTTATAATTGATTTGAAAAAGATTTCAATTAGATTGGTAATTTGTAATTGGTATTGACCATGAGTTAATCTCAGTGCTAGTGGCAACGTGTTGTTCTAATGAATAACGACATATAAATCAAAGCATCTCTAACTGAGATGCTAAACCAAAAATGATATTTCAACGTTAACGTACCACTAAATATACGCAAATCTTAACGTCCAACTCGAGTACGAAGAATCACACTTATCCGGCTATTAGCTACTGAACTGACACCGAACTAGCTATTTCGGCGACCTTTTTATCTAGGCCCGCTATTGGCGATAACATATGGCATCTTGCGTACCGCTGAGCGGTATCGTGATACATATCTATGTATGTACTGATTATGAAACGGACAACTCAAATGAAAATAATCATCTATAATTATATATAATTATAAATGAAAAATGGCCCGATATAGCTATATACAATTATACACAACAATATATAATTATATATAATTCTATAGAAGAGCAATGCGATTTTCATTGAAACTAATGATTGAATATCTGTTAATCATTATCGGTTTGTTAAGTTTTACATGTAAATGATGTAGGTAATGGAAAAAGTTAAAAAAAAAAAACAAAGATCCGACAGCGAGATCTAAACCACGGATCTCACATTTGCTAGACTAGATAGTCCGTCACCCCGCTGCCGAAATAAGTGCGATAATAGTATAACATATCCTCTTTAGAGTTTCGGAAATTATGCATATGCTGATCAATGAACATGCAAAATTAGCGCGTCCTTGTGGAACTTGCGCTGGAGACGTTAATTGTTTATTGCAAAAAAAATCACGTTTTGCAACGATAGCAGGCTACATACTTTCTCCCCTTCTCCTCTTTTTCCCGCTTTTTTCAAAGTTCTCTCTATTTTCACACTAAACTAACATTTTCCCGATTTTTACACTAAAACCAACATTTTCCCTTTTTGCCCTATAATTGCAGAATCGGGCGAAATTTGTTAAAGGCAATCCCTAGTCCCCCACCTCCTTTTTTTCGAAAAAGGGGCGGAGTTGACACATGTCGATTATTATCCGAACTCAGGCGTCGAAAACGCAAAAGCAAAATGCATAGCGTTGATTCTATTCCAATTCCGAACATATACGTCCGCAAACATTAGGGTGTCCGTTATTTCCCGAATTGGGTTTTGTCCTGCAAACGCCCCTCAAATTTTTAGTTTATGACCTAAAAAAAAATATCAGACCCAGACCAGCCCTTAATATTCACATTAACCCGTGCCTAAACCATAATACATTTCCCATTTAAATAACATGGAATTTTTGGACTTTTTGCAGTTAATTTTTTTCCACTGAAACAAATGTAGCTAAAAATACTTGAACAGCTATTTCTTGTAGGAAATTTAACGTTCTACAAAAATGATGTGATTACTTTTTTCGATAAACTTTACCGTTTGAAAGTTATTCAACGATAAAGTTGTATTCATAGATAAATTCATCGTTTTTTCTAATGTCCAGCGTAATTTCCATTTATATCAAACTAAACGCATACAGATAGGTGATAAAATAAATATATACAAATATTAGATACAAAATGAAGTATATTATTGCTTATAAATAATAGTATCAAAATATTTATTTTACTTTTTTCATTTCTACACTTTTTTTGTCAAACATTCTTTAGTACTGCAACTAAAGAATGTTTGACAAAAAAAGTGTAGAAATGAAAAAAGTAAAATAAATATTTTGATACTATTATTTATAAGCAATAATATACTTCATTTTGTATCTAATATTTGTATATATTTATTTTATCACCTATCTGTATGCGTTTAGTTTGATATAAATGGAAATTACGCTGGACATTAGAAAAAACGATGAATTTATCTATGAATACAACTTTATCGTTGAATAACTTTCAAACGGTAAAGTTTATCGAAAAAAGTAATCACATCATTTTTGTAGAACGTTAAATTTCCTACAAGAAATAGCTGTTCAAGTATTTTTAGCTACATTTGTTTCAGTGGAAAAAAATTAACTGCAAAAAGTCCAAAAATTCCATGTTATTTAAATGGGAAATGTATTATGGTTTAGGCACGGGTTAATGTGAATATTAAGGGCTGGTCTGGGGCTGATATTTTTTTTTAGGTCATAAACTAAAAATTTGAGGGGCGTTTGCAGGACAAAACCCAATTCGGGAAATAACGGACACCCTAACAAACATATTCGTTTCATACGAAAATAGAGCTGGTAGACCGCATTTACATTTGTCAAGTGTGAATTTCCTCGGCGGCCATTATTATGCAGCTGTCCGCCGAGCTTAGCTGGCCCGGGAGATAGGTGGCGCCACGAATATATCGCTCCGACGCAAGGATAGTACACTAAAGCGTTGACTGAATAATATAAAGACAGCTCACCTTATGGACCTTCGAGAGCCGATTAAAAATCGTCGCGAGCTAGCGCCCCCTCAGTAATTCTGGCGGCGGGTTCAGCAACTGAGTAAAAAATATTGAAACTCGCTAGATATGTGTCGCGATTACCGACTGGAATATACCGTTTCCGTGATGCTACGTCAGAGTAGGTAATTGCAGATATCCCAGAGCCCACCGCATGTTTTTACCGAATCCGAGAATTGTAGTTAACAAAAATTACATAAATTCAAAAAGGATTATTGGTGATGACGTGAATACTAAACGTCGCGAAATTAAAACACGTAGTCTAGTCAACAAGTGCCATTTGGTCGAATTCGGGTCTGAATTCGCCTAAAATTATGAACAGGGTGTCATTCGATTCGTAATGACAACTAGAAAATTTTCGGGAAAAAACCATGTGGGGCTGGTGAAAATTACTAAAGTTATAAATAATTTAGTACAAAAAAAGGGGGTTTCGTTTTTGGCAAATATCTCAAAAACTATTTCAAATATCGGAAATCAAAAAAAAGATTCTTAAAGAGCAGGAAATTTCCTAAAAAAAAGTACGACCTCCCGGAACTGTACCACTAATATTTATAATTTTAATTGAGAGACGAAAATCGGGCTTGAAAACGGGTGATTAGGCTTCCGCACGTGCCGCTTGATTTCGAAGCTTAAACAAAAAAAATCTTTTTAACCATCAAATATGAATATTAAGGAAAGAAAAAATTCAGCTACTTACTGAATACTTAAACAAACAATAATCCGTCGGCAAAAAATTTTTATCACGATCTTTCCATTAACTGTGCTTTTATTAATTAAAAAAATTTTCCAATCTGGAAAACAACAAAAAAAAACCCGATAATTTTTAGAATAAAAGTCTGAATTTTTTTTTTCTTCTTGGAGCTATTCTTTGAAGAATTTAAAAAAGATCCTCGTTGGAAAATCTAAAATATTCTGATGTTCAATTTTTTTATTAACAAACAAAGATACGAAAAAATTCAAAACATAAACAAAGTAATGACAAAAATTTTTATTCGTTAATCTCCCGATTGTTTTGTTTTTGTATTGCTAAAAGCTATATGAAAATAATTGTTTGTAATTTTTATCCCTATTTGATTAAAAAATTGTTATAAACAAATGCATTGTTTATAAGATAATCAAAAAATTTTTTTTGGCAATCCAATCTTTGATGCAAATAATGATTTTTAAGAAAAAAATCGTTTCTTATAAGAATTTTTGTATTGCTTAAGAACCCATTTCTTAATTAACTATTGTTTTTTGTAGGTAAATGTGAATATTAAGGAACCGTTTTTTTTTCTAAAAATCATTATTTGTATCAAAGATTAGATTGCCAGAAAAAACGTTTTGATTATCTTATAAACAATGCATTTGTTTATAACAATTTTTTAAACAAATAGGTTTAAAAAGTACAAAAAATTATTTTCATATAGCTTTTAGCAATACAAAAACAAAACAATCGAGGGATTAACGAATAAAAATTTTGGTCATTACTTTATTTATGTTTTGAATTTTTTCGTATCTTTGTTTGTTAATAAAAAAAGGGAAAATCAAAATATTTTAAATTTTCCAACGGAGATCTTTTTTAAATCCTTCAAAGAATAGCTCCAAGAAGTAAAAAAAATTTCAGACTTTTATTTTTAAAATTATCGGGTTTTTTTTTTGTTGTTTTCCAGATTGGAAAAATTTTTTACTTACCAAAGCACAGGTAATGGAAAAATTGTGATAAAAATTTTTTGCCGACGGATTATTGTTTGTTTAAGTATCCAGTAAGTAGGTACCTGAATTTTTTCTTTGCTTAATATTCATATTCGATGGGTTAAAAAGATTTTTTTGTTCAAGCTGCGAAATCAAGCCGCACGCGCGGAAGCCTAATCAGCCGGTTTCAAGACGTATTTTCATCTCTCAATTCAAATTATAAGTATTAGTGGTACAGTTCCGGGAGGCAAAACTTTTTTCAGGAAATTCCCTATTCTTTAAGAATCTTTTTTTTAATTTGCGATATTTGAAATAGTTTTTGAGATATTTGCAAAAAACGAAACCCCCTTTTTTTTATTAAGTTGTTTATAACTTTTGTAATTTTTACCAGCCCCACATGGTTTTTTTCCGAAAATATTCTAGTTGTTATTACGAATCGAATGACACCCTGTTCATAATTTTAGGTGAATTCAGACCCGAATTCGACCAAATGGCACTTGTTGACTAGACTAACGTTCACACATTCATGGCAATATGCAGACTTAGCCCCAAAACGAGTCAGTGAGGAGTAAATATACGTTACATCGAATTCGTAAAATTCAATATAAGTACCGGCAATTGTATATGATGGCAAGAAGAAATACGTTGGTTTGAATAAATATGTTTTGCACTGTATACAACATCTTTGTAGCAAATCACGATTATGTCAATTATTGAGTGAAAAAATTATCTAGCTGTCTTTGTAATCGAAGAATTTTCATACCTTTGGCATCACTAAATAAGCGATTTAGCAATAGAATCAGCTGACTCGAGGAAAAATAATATCAGGAATAACCACGCTCTGTGCCTTTCCAAGAAAATATCAATTGTCAATCAATTATCAGAACATTGCGGATGGGAGGTCGATATGAAAAGTGTGAAGTTTTCGAGTGTTTGTTTGATGACAACGGGAAATTCTGTGTCAAATAATTTGATGTAAGGCTTTAAGCCCTACCTAGGAGTGCACGATTATTGGTTTCGAAGTTACAGACTTAATTCCAACTTCCTACAAAATATTATTCATTTCTCGTTTATATCTTCTTTTACGCCATCCTTATAGTTGTAGTGTGAAGATATCAGTTCACGTGAATATGAGTATGAGTACCTATCTTCTAACGACACAAGCCGCCGGATTGTAAAATTTCATATAAAATTCTGCCGGCCGACTGTGGTGGCTGATCCTAATACCTTAGAAAATATGTTTGGGGAGTTAAATTTTCAAACCCACAATCTTAAATCAAAATTGTAACTTTCGCCGAAGATGACATACTACTCAATATTAATAATTTTTCCAATAGAAATAGTGCATATGAGTTTTGTCGTCAAGTATTATCGAGATAGGGTTAAACAATTTTGGATCGCTTCGTCTATCCAGGTAATATTAAGTAAGCACAAACTTTAAGCGGAAGAAATGTTCATTAGGATATAGTCAAGTTTTCTGGAAAGCAATAATTCAATTGAACCAACTATTAAAGAAGTACGAGCATTCAATTTTCTTCGATCAAGCGCGCAGGTGCATGGACTGAGGGGCCTCGGCGCAACGGCTTGCTGTTAATAAATAAATTTTATATATTCGCTACTTTTTTATCTTCAAATATTTATTACTTTTTCATTAATCTATTCGTATGCATCTATTATTTTATTCACTATTATTTTATTTTTTGTTTACTATATATACATATATGTATATAAATATAGATTTAAATTTAAGTATAATTTATCACGTGTCATGGGTGCGAGATATCCTACCCCGCGCTATAGTCTAGTCAAGAAGTGCTTTTTAGGTCAAACTTTTTTCTCCGCCTCCGAAAAATATGAACGAGGTGTCATTCGATTCGGAATAGCGTGTAGATGATTTTTGAAAAAATTCAAGAGCCGCTTGCAAAAATTGTAAAAGTTATAAACAATTAACTGAAAAAAAATGGGGTTTGATTTTGTGCTAATATCTCAAAAACTATTTGACATTTTTCAAATTTGAAAAAAGATTCAAAAGGAGGAGGAAATTTCCCAAAAAAAAGTTCTGCCTCCCGGAACTGTAGGACCAATATTTATAATTTGCCCAGAGGGTTGAAAATACGGCCGAAAACGGGGACTCTGGCTTGCATAACCCCCGCCCACTTTGGACCTTTAATGAATAAATATTATTTAAACTTATTAAATATGAAAATTAAGAATTGAAAAAATTCAGGTATCTACTGGATAGATAAATGAACAATATTCCGCGGTCAAAAAATTTTTACCGCGATTTTTCTATTAATTATGCATTAATTAATTAACAATTTTTGATAATTGTTAAATAACAAATCTGAAATTTGTTTCCTTTTTTGGAGCTGTTTTTGGAAGGTCTCAGAAGAGATTCCCGTTGGAAAAATTAAAAAATTGTTATTTTTCATATTGTTATCAACAATTTACTTAGGTTGAAAATTAAAAAGCTTGATTAATCATTGAAATAATTTTTTTTTTTTATATTACTATTGATCCGTTTATTTACGATCAGAACCCACATGAAAATGATTTTTTTAAATTTTTATTTCCTATTGTTTAAAAAATTCTTATAAACAAATGCGTTGTTTATAAGATAATTTAAAATTTTTGTTGGAATCATAATCTTTGATGCAAATTATGATTAAAAAAAAAAAAATCGTTCCTAAAAAATTTTTTTTCATCGCTTAAAAACGGATTTGTTAATTAACAATTTTTTTCTACCACCTGTAATTATTATTAAGGAACCATTTTTTTTTTGTAAATCATAATTTATCTTGCTCTTTGATAACTAAAAAAAAAATTGTTCCTATCTACGCTTTCATTGTTTATTTAATAAACAATTTGTGATAAACAATTAAATTTTTTCTATATATTTTTTTTCTTTTTCTACATAATGATTCTTCAATTTACATAATAATTCTTCAATTTAAATGATTTTCACTGGTCTATATTTATTGTGCCAGACCGTCGAATGAATATATATATATTATTCAGACAACGCACAGAGTAATGGATCACCTCATATTGAATCGAAAGAATGTGTTGAGAAAATTTGAATATTTAGGAATAACGGGACTGACAATGTATGAGACTCGTATAATGTATGACCAAAACAATTTCCGAATGAATCAGAGCTGCAATGTGCACGTTGTTGACATGGTCGATAAAGTGGAAAAAAACAGTGCGATTGCGAGCATATCAGATTTCTATAACTATCAACCTACGCTTACCCCCGGAGTCAGATCGCAGGCTACGCGAAACTGTAAATTTCAGTAGGTATTACAGATACCGCTTGCAACCCCAGGCCCATTCTAGGCCCACATTGTCGGCTCACAAATTAACCCAGGGTGAGCTGTCTTTATATTATTCAGTCAACGACTAAAGTATATAAAGAATCGTGAAATTCACGTCAGAGCGATAAATTCGTAGCGCCACCTACCTCCCGGGCCAGCTAAGCTCGGCGGACAGCTGCATAATAATGGCCGCCGAGGTAATTCACACTTGACAAATGTAAATGCGGTCTAAGAGCTCTATTTTCGCATGAAACAAATATGTTTTTGGACGTATATGTTCGCAATTGGAATAAAATCAACGCTATGCATTTTGTTTTTGCGTTTTCGACGCCTGGGTTCGGATAATAATCGACATGTGTCAACCCCGCCCCTTTTTCGACAAAAAGGAGGTGGGCGACTAGGGATTGCCCTTAACGGTCTCGATCGAGTAAAGTCCGGTTTCCATCTAGCCCCAATGATCTCTTGTGAGACCATATAAATTTTTTTTCGAACTCATAACACCAACGATTATTTGTGAGCTTGCATATTTATATCGAATTTTATTCAGAGAACAACTATATTGAATAGCTTATGATATTTATCACAGCGACAAGATTCTTAGTTATCTGCGGAAATTCACGAACAAATAATTCTCTATTTTCTGTACAACTATACATTCCTACTTCTTTGAGAAGATTCATGAAAAATTATTATTGCTTTTTCGCTTTTTCGACCTGTCGAATTATTTTAATTTCTGCATTTACAATGTTGCTGCAATCTTGCACCAATATTTCATTTGAAATGTTGCACAGCTACGTTCTACTTCGGTTGCAGCAATGTTATTAAAATATTTCAGAAATGTTCAAGTAAACACTTCAGAAACAGTTTCAAACATCTTTCAAATAATGGTTCCATCGAAATATGTCAAGAAATCTTCAGTGCTGTGTGGATAGTTGATAGCGCTCTATTTAATTAAGGATTCAAATTCCAAAAAAATATTGAAAGTTCCTTTGTACTACACAATATTATTATCAAAATGTTCAGAATATTATATGTCACTCTAAAACAAGATTAAAATATCATTTCTTAGACATAATGCCTTCTATTTTCTATTGTTTAAACCCCCTATTTTCCCCCCTTTCTAACAAAATTTTTTCCCTTTGACTCTATTTTGAGTAGAAAAGGGGGTGTGAAGCCAGTTATTGGTGCTGCGCGGCTGTGGCTTGTGATGGATGATGCAACACTGACAGCAAAGAACGGGGTATCGCGCCTCCGCAAACTTTTAGCGACATGTTACTGCAATAGGCGTTTGTTAGTGTGGCCTTGAGCGAGAGCGATTATTTTGAATACGATTTTTGGTACTTAGGCCTTATTAGCCGACAGGCCTTATTACCCGCAGGTACCTTACATAAAAAAAGTGAATAATGGACTCATTCGAAATAGTGATTAATTAAGCTGCTATTGCTTTGTTCAGAATGGAATATAGTTTTTTTGTAATTTGAACATAAATAATAGATTATGTGCATACATTATGTATACATACAATACAATCATGTATATATTACAAACTGAAGAAAAATAGACGGTTACATTATCACCGCAATTTGCAAAACGGAGCAGATATGTTTAATTTCCCGAAAAAAATTATGAAGAAAAGTATATGCAATAACTGCAGGTACAGAGCTTGAGATACAATAATGATCATAGCTATTCAAAGATATGTTATCGCTGATAGTTGGTGATATACAGAAGCAATATAGAGGAACGTGGGCCACAACGGGACCCCCCGAAAAATTCTGTAAATTTCAGAGAAAAAAAACAATAATAATAATAAGTAAGTAATGAAAGTACCTAGACTGTGGTTGTAATCAATGAAAATTTCTGTTTCTTATACCTATACCATTCATCTTAATGACGAAATTTTCCCAAATGCATTCATGCGTTGTAAAAAATCGCTTTCATTATTTTGTCAAATATTTACAAAAATAATACAAAAATAAGTTCCTTCGTAATATGCGTACCTTGTTCAAAGCCGGAGTAGGATCACAAATCCCCCTAGACCCATAAAAGTATGAGCGCTAACTACCCGCCCCAATTCTTCGCAAATTCTAAGCTAGAATAGGGACGACCATAACATAATCTCACAGTTTCGAAGTTTTCGTTAGCTAGAAGTTTTTGAACGCATACAACTTGAAATCTGTCAGTCCCATGGAAAATAAAATCAACACTACGAAATTTCTTATAAGATTCTTTAATCTTCTCTATATTTGTTATTTAGTATAGTCGGAAGCAACAGCGGCGAGGAAAGGTTATTCAACATTATCAGCAGGTTTCGTTTACTGATATTTATCGACCATGAACGTAACACGTGACGCGTCAGATTTTGAATGCTGACATGATATGGTCCAGGCAAAAGACCTAATACAAATATCCCACAAACAATTCGGACTGCGTAATATCAGAGTTTGCGCAAGAAATTCTGTTCCAAATAGACAAGCTATTCTTGCTTGGCGGTGACCGTCCCAATCCTTGGCCTTACTGATAACATTTCTTAACTGCTGATAAAAAACTATCTGCGTAATAGGTGATTTTCCATTTTTTGAGTTCTGTCCGTTAATAACTCCTGAAACAAGGTATACAGTATAGAAATGCGTACTGGGTGTATTGAATTTAATCTAGAGAATTGCCAAACTGGCAGAAAAAATTCGACCATTCGAGTTACAGCTGAAAAAAATGATACTCGAATCATTTCGTCCTGTATCACGAATTTGTCGATACATTTTATAAAACTCGGTTGCTTGGATAATCAGAGAGTGAAGAATCTCAAATTCAAGGAATAAAAATTTCAACTTCAAATGACAAGTACTTATATGATTTCGACTAAACTATGAAATTCTTGCTTTCACTGCTGGTAATCACTTCGGGAGGAAGAGCTCAAACTTTCCGGAGGAATATTAGGAGCTGTCGAGTCTTGGAAAAAAAAAAAAACAATAATTTGTTGCTACTCTGGTAAACCATCTCAAAATTAATGTATACATGTCAATAAATAGTTCACACCATTTCTGGATACTGATTGTTCGTGTTGGCTTCCTTGAAGTTGCTTCCTATGGCATTGGGTGTTGATCTTGGAGGTTCTGGGAGTGTCTTTGATGTTTTGTATTTAAACGAATGATGAATTGTGATTGTGATCTAATTTTTCCTCTTGATGTTGCTGTTTTAAGTGTTTTTTTTCGATCTTTTGCGAGTATCTTCATCAGACTCACTGATGGGACTGGGTGTGGGAACTATTCGCAGTTGCTTGTTATGCTTTGGAATTCTCGAGATTCTGGGATTAACTTCGATGCTTCGTGGTAATGCAAGTGGTGAGTTATGGTTAAGATTTGATCTTTCCATTTTCTGTTGACGTCGACTGCTACTGGGAGTAGCAGCTGTGAAAGATACTTTCATGAATTTCTAGTGAATAACTTCACAAAGTTGATATGAAGAGAAAGAATTGCTCTTACAAACAACAGAACTGATATCTGATCGAGAGCTTGGTGACTCTTCGATGATATAGGGTACTTTTAACAGAGCTTTAGTGACAGCTATATCGATTTTTTGTTTTCGACAGCGATATGATCGCGGTATTGCTTTCGCTGTTTCTTCGGGTCCCATATCAGAGTTAGTCGTACAGGCATATTATTTCGTTTTTAGAGTTTCCAACCGATCCAGAGCGCCGACATATGATTCTGAATAAATTTTCAATATCACAATAGTTTTACGAGAATCGATTCGAAAATGTGACTCGAATAAAGTATCCAGTTTGTAACTACGATCAGAAGGACACTACGATATTGACGGAGAATGCCCCAAATATATCTTGAAAACATGAGGACGGGGGTTGCTGGCGTTTTTTTCGACATGTTATTACTAAGACGGCTAAATTGACTACTTTTTGTGCTTTACTAATGGTGAGCGAAACGGCGAGAAAGGGTATCTAAATTCGATGATATTCTTTTAATCATCCCATTTTGTAGCGGCTGATACGATGAAATATCGTATTACTTTGTAGGTTATGATTAAATGCCAAAAAATCGCGAGAGTTTGATCGTGTTTCTCGATACAATGATTTGGTATCAAATCAAATAATATAAATATTTCTTTACCCTTCTTCTTTGGACAATCACAATAACAGATCACAGGTCTCGAAACCCCTGACTAAAATGCGTTCTAATCTCCAGAAGACAAAAGTTTCTAATGCTGAAGCAAGTCACCGTGGCTGCGGTACAATGCATCCTGCCTCGTACTTGTTTTAGGACGTGATTCATGACGCTAGCCAATAACAACGTTGCGTTTTAAAATGGTACCTTATGATTGGTTAATATCGGGGACTGCACCAATGTAGGGCTTGCATCCTATGATACGAAATCTATTCTGGATGGAACGAAAAATGGGTATGTGATATGCCCGTGATTACGTACACCTCTACGTACCTAGCCCCCCCACTTTCGAAAAAATAAAAAACGAAGTATGAAAAATTATGAGCTCTCAGGATAATCAAGTCCCGATTTTTGAGCTCTATCCTCTGAGCAGGAATTAGCATTTTGAGTGGGGGGGGGGCTGAAAACGTAGGTAGTCAGCCCCCCACCTCCTAATAATTGAAAAAAAAATTCAAAAAATATATAGGAATTACAAGCTATTTATGAGCTGTCGATTTGTCCTAGTCTCAATTTTGAGCTCCAACCCTTAAGGAGTTAAAAGCAAAAAATCACTTTCGCGGCAGTCACCAGCCCTCCCGACCCCCAATAATTGATTTAAAAATTTAAAAAAAATACAGGATTTCCTAGCTGTTTATAAGCTATCGATTCGCCTCATTTTCAATATTTGAGCTGCAACCCCTACCGTTTGACCTTTAGGTTCTCTCCAAGAGAGAACTACCCGCAAAATTTATAGAATCGAAACCATTTTTGGACAGAAATATTCGGCGATTCATGAGCTCACCAGATATCGTGACTGATTTTTGAGCTGCAGCCCTTGCCGACTCACCCCGAGAAACGTGATTCTCTCCAAGAGAGAACTACCCCCAAAATTTATAGAATCGTAATCATTTCTGGACAGAAGTATTCGGCGATTTATGAGCTCACCAGATATCGTGACTCTGAGTTTCCGGCTGCAATCCCTATTTTTAGTTGTTTTGCGTTGAATCATATGTATCGTTTGTTTTCACTTCAACTTACCCAAATTTTCGTTACCTGCTGGGTAATCGAAGTGTCATTACGTTAAAACACGAACTCGTGCCGTCTAGAAGACGTCATTCTAATGCAGAATGTAAGGTAAGGTAAGGTATGGTAAGGTACTCACAAGGTAAGTCTTACATGAATTTTATTGCAATGAGAGGTCCGATACTAGCAAATCATGCATAATCGAGGCTGTTTTTCAACAGTAAAGCTTACACCGTATTCAAACTGTCATTGTATGAAGTACAAATGAAATTCTGAATATCAATAAGCGATGCGCTCAACTACGAGCTCTGGGGCAGAATCTCCATTGCGTCTCCTTGGAGCCTCCGAGGGCCTCTTTGTATAAGGTTTTAGTCTATATAAATTAATCCTCAATCCGTGAAGGTATTTGAGGCACCTAGATTTTCTGAACCTGGGACGTTTTCGTCTTCGTACTACCAAACCAACAATTGTCAATGGAAAAATCTGAAAGGATTCATGGTCAATCTTCAGGCAGCTGTTGCTGGTCTCACACAATGAGAAACCTTGCTGCCCAAACTTTTTTTTAAGTACCATTCAGGTGGTGCTAGGGGCTGCACGTGTTCGAAAATTTACGAAAAGAAGTTTTGGGCACGACGAAAACGATCCAGGTTCAGGGATTGAGGGTTAACAAAAATCTATTAAACAAGTTTTTGATATTTTTTTGCATCAAATTTTTGAAAGACTTACTGAAGAACACAATGTGAAAAAGAAACATTCAAATTGATGCATTTTTAGAAAAGTTATGAGCATTCAAAAAGAGCATCTACAATTTTCAAAAATTCACATCTTGTAAACGGCTTGATAAAAAAATTTTAAATAATAATCATGGAGTTCTGTTTTACAGAGTACAAAGAGATAAAGAAATTAAAAGCGAATCAATATTTCAAATGCAAAAATACATATACTTTTATGCATCGATTGTACGAAAATTGTTATCTCACGTGATAGTTCATCAAAACTTCCGTAACTTAGCTCAGTTGTTGCTAACAACCAGAGGTATAAAAAGGTATTTTCATTATATTTTTTATTCGATAGTGAATTTCCGAATTATGACCATTAAATTATTTTATTTTTCCTCTATTTGACAAGTTGGAAATTTATTTTTGAGAAAAAAATGTAATAAAAATTATGTTTTGTACTTGTTGTTGAAGGCAACAACGAAGCCAAATTTTAGAATTTTTGATAAACTCTAACATGAGATAACAAACAACAAGAATTGAATGTTTTCGCTACTGAGATGCCGTGCAAACGAAATTCTAGTTACTATTTTAGTGACTTTTCAATGAAGTTAGCCGGCTAATGGGCTAGTGAGGTGTACCGCATAGGTTCCCGCATAGGTGTAAGGAACAGCGCGGGGATTCCCGGAAATCAGGACGAAGCGGCTCTCCACTCTTTCGTTCGGCTATCGCATAGTTTAGACGTGTTACTGCGTTCTCCCTCTCCCTCTCCCTTTCTCTCTCTCTCTCTCTCTTGAACTGTAAGTAACTCAACACGCTATTCGCTTGCTTCTGCTTTTTGAGCTTTTTACTGCCGTAGTCTGCCTTCGGACCTTCTCTTGCAGGTCTTGTTGCATGCGCCCTATTGCAAGCCTACCTTCGGCTTGCTCCCTGCTCTGCTGCTTATTTCTATGCTGCATCATCTGGAAAATTTTCACCTGGTCTGGTCAGTAATTTCCTAACCTGCACTTGCCTGCTGTCATTTGTGTCTGCGTGGGCACCTTTGGATCCCTGGGTCGATATCGGAGTGATAGCCTGGCGTTTAGTGCTTGCTGGCGCCATCTCTGTATTTGCGCGTGCGGCTGGATCACTCGAGTCGATAACCACCGTCTGTATCGACTAGTGGGGCTGGATCGTCTGAGTCGGTAACTGGCACGTGTTACCCTGTGCGATCATGTTATCGTCGCAACCTGATAGAAAGTGCCCTGGTTGCACTAAGTCGATCGTCCTGGACGCCGTGTACTACCCAGCCTGCAAGCTTTTCTACCACCCTAGCTGTGCCAAGAGAAGAGCCCTTCGTGTTGGCTCGGTGGCTTGTTGTCCTGGCAATCCACTGGTCTATCTATCTCAGGGGTCGATGCCTCCTTCTCCTTCCTGCCCGCCGCCTGCTGTACGTTCCTCCTCGCCGGTGCGGTCTATGGGCTCGCCGATCTCTTTGGACCTGTCGGGGCCTTCCGCAGCGCCGACTTGCTCGGACACCGTCACCCCGGCTGATGTACTCCGTCTGTTGGGCGCCCGCTTTGATGAACTTGCGCTCAAGCTGGAGGGACTTACAGCTATGCAGGTGCAGATTGATGCCAACGCCAGTCGAATTGCGGGCCTTGAGGAGCAGAATCTGGCCCTGCGCGCTAACCTTGATGAGCTTTGTCAGGCCCAGAGAGCCCAACAGGTTGAGGTAAGGCGTCTTGTCCCTGCGTCTGCGGAACCTGAGTTAATCTTTTCGGGTCTGCCTTGCCCTGATGAGGCTGGTACGCGTGCTGCCGTCACCCAGGCTGCAGAAGCGGTTGGCTGTCCTCTAGCACCCGATGATATTGTGATGTCGCGATTTTTGATCAAACCGGCTAAGGCTCGCAAGGACACCCCCTTGCCCATTCTCGTCAGACTTCGATCTAGATTAACCTCTACTCGCCTACTTGCGGCAAAGAAGACGAAGGGGAGTCTTGCCACGAACGATCTTTCAGACCCTCCAGTTGGTCGGGTGACCACGATTAATATTAATGAGGCACTCCCATCTGATCTCCACAAGCTCCTAGTGGTAGTTAAACTGCGGCAAAGGCCAAAGGTTTTTAATACGTCTGGAATCGCGACGGTGTTGTTCTGGTCCGCAAGCAGGATGGTGCACCGATTCGGCGTATTCGCGCGTTAGATGAGCTTTCTGCCCTGGATTCGGAGTGACGCCATCGTCGCTCGCCAACCTCCGACCATCTTAATCAACCGCGTCCTTCCCTGCCTGCTTAGCGTCGTGCCAACCTCAACTGCCTATCCGTCTGCCACTTTAACGCAAATTCGGTGCGGGGCCATATTGATTTTATGCGCTTTCGCTTTTCAGCTCTCTCGGATCATATTGTTGCTGTCAGTGAAAGCTGGCTTCATCCGTTGGTCACCGATGCCTCTGTGACTCTGCCTGGATAAGTCCTGCTTCGTAATGACCGGGTAGGCAAGGTTGGGGGTAGTGTCGCGCTTTACATCTCCCCCAAGAAAGGCCGTCCGCCTTGGATTACCTCGGATCTCTTTTCATTGCTGCGTCTCAGGGACTCTCTATATCGAACCTATAAACGCTGTCGTACGCAGATCGCTCTTCAACGTTATCGTGAGGCCAGGGATGATCTTCATGTTCGCATCACTGCTGCTCGTGCCGATTATTATTCTCACAGGCTGGCCAGCATTGAACAGCCTCGTCTGCTCTGGAAAGAGCTGAGGTCCATTGGTGTCGTGTCCGACTCTCCGAACAGCTCTGGGAATTTTTCACTGGAGGAGCTTAATAGTTACTTTGCCGCTGTCTCGCAGAATCCCTCCTCTGCTGCCGAAGTCTCTGCTTTCTTTGCCAGGCTTCCTCTGCCCACATACAGTGATTCTCAGTTTTACTTCAAAGGCCCTGCCGGGTGTATTGCCCTACCTCCTGGCGCTCATGAATTTTTCGCTGAGCACCGGGACGTTCCCGGAACGCTGGAAGCGAGCTCGTATTGTGCCGCTAGGTAAAGTAAAGTCGCCAACCACATTGGGGCAGGTCCGTCCGATTGCTCACCTATGCTTTCTCTCCAAAGTCTTGGAACGTGTTGTTCTGGAGCAAATTTTTGACTATCTCGACAAGCGTGGGTTGCTTGACCTTAGACAGTCGGGTTTCCACCCCGGCTACAGTACTCAAACTGCGCTTCTTCGTCTCACTGAGGATGTTCGTCGGGGTATTGACGATCGCAGGGTAACAATTTTAGTATTGTTCGATTTCAGTAAGGCCTTTGATACTATCCCGCACGCCGTCCTGCTCGAAAAACTGGTCAGCCTTGGCCTGTCGCAGCATGTTCTTCACTGGATTTCGGACTACTTGCAAGGCCGCGGTTGGTCCTGATGGGGAGTTATCCTCTTGGGCAGCGCTTGGACAGGGGGTGCCACAGGGCTCTGTCTTAGGTCCTCTCCTCTTTCTGCTCTTTATCAACGACGTCTCTGGAGTCTTGCGTTACTTCGATCACCTGGTTAATGCGGATGATCTGCAAGTTTACTATCAGTGTGCTAGGGATGAGCTTGGTGTTGCTGTTGCTAGGGTCAACGCTGACATTACTGCAGTGGTCGATTGGTCCAGGGCTTGTCACCTTCGCCTCAACGTAGCAAAGACGCATGCCTGTATCTTGGGTAGTGCACCCTACGTTGTTGGGCTCTCTCTTGAGGAGATCCCTTCACTACTGCTGGCCGATGTCCCTATCCCATTCGAGCGTCAGGTGCGTGATCTTGGTGTCATCGTTGACAGCACCCTCTCTTGGGTGGGTCAAGTCAATGCCATTTCCAACAGGTTCCATTGTGTCCTTCGTCAGCTCTCTGCCTCTCGTCGCCTGCTCTCCCAGGAGCTTCGTAGATACCTGGTACTGACCTTGCTCTTTTCAATATTGGACTATTGTTTCGTCGTCTACAATGACCTCTCAGGGGTGCTCAATACTAAGCTGCAGCGCTTGCAGAATACCTGCGTTCGGTTTGTTGTTGGGGCAGCCCGCGACGAGCATATCACACCGCACCGTCGGCGTCTTGGTTGGCTTTCGGTTAAGGATAGGTCTTACTTCCTTCTCTCGCTCTTTTTTGTTATTGTTCGTTCGGGTCGGCCTACCTATCTTCGTGAGCTATTTGTCGACCGCGCCCCTGTAGCTACTGGCTTGGCCAGGATCCCGCGAGGAGAGTTCCTTTTCTGCGGTGGCGGTCCGTCTCTGGGACCTGCTTCCGTCTGAAATAAAGGCGGCTCGTACGCCAGCTGCTTTTAAGACCGGCCTTTACAAGCATCTCTTTGACGCTGAGTGTGCACGCTCCTGACCCTCGCTGCGTGTGCGTTGTGCAAGTCTCTCTCCGGTTCAGGCTCTCAGCTCTAAGCTTCTATCATAACTTTCTACTATAAGCTCTTTCCTTTCAGTATTATTTTATTTCTAATTTCACTTTATGTTTAATTTTATTTTCTTTCTCATTTTGTTTTTGAAACTCTTCTAATGTAATCTATTGTAAACTACTTTAAGTCTAACTTTAAATCTAGCTCCAATATCTTCTATCCTTAGTTTTTGTTGCAGCTTGCGTGGCATGTTAGTTGCTTACATTTTTCTCAGTTTGTGTCTTTACTTATTTCTCGCTTTATTTTTTTCTGTCTCTACTGTACACTACTATTAGGAACTTTATCTTATTTTCTATGTACTTTGTCTCTGTACCCCTCACACATTGTGTTTATCCAACATTGTAATGCATAATAATAAATATCTATCTCCCTCTCCCTCTCCCTCTCCCTCTCCCTCTCCCTCTCCCTCTCCCTCTCCCTCTCCCTCTCCCTCTCCCTCTCCCTCTCCCTCTCCCTCTCCCTCTCCCTCTCCCTCTCCCTCTCCCTCTCCCTCTCCCTCTCCCTCTCCCTCTCTCTCCCTCTCCCTCTCCCTCTCCCTCTCCCTCTCCCTCTCCCTCTCCCTCTCCCTCTCCCTCTCCCTCTCCCTCTCCCTCTCCCTCTCCCTCTCCCTCTCCCTCTCCCTCTCCCTCCCCCTCTCCCGCTCTCTCTTTCTCGGCAGTATGGCTGTTGGAATAGAATTTCGTATGCTTATATTGATGTTGATTTTCATTACGATACTATGTATGTATGTATGTCCATGTTGCTATTGCTTTGTCACTCTATAGATTTATATATTTTCATATTTATTTTATACTATGCCCATTTTATCTTTAGTTAAATTCCGGCTTTTATCTGTGTTGATTTTAATTAATATTTTATCTAGGTTTTGTCTTATTTAGTTATATCGATTTTCAGCTTATCTACTTTCATTTCATTTTATTATACTTGTTTGGACTTTTATTTTTGTTTTTACCTTTACATTTATTTTTATCCAGTTCTCAACTTTTGTTATCTTTTTATTTTTTTTTTTTTTTACTTTTTACTTTTATCACATTATTATTCACTCTTATATTCTTATTTATTTCAATTTTATCTTTTTATTTTATTATTTCATTTAGTCTCATATTCTTATTATTTATTTATATTTTTAGTTATTGGATGATGGTTGCGTGAGTATTTTATTTTTTTTGTCATCTTAGTCAGGTAGTTCTTGTGCTTTCTTATATATTATTCTAGTTTATCTTACTTTTTATTTATTTAATTATGTTCTTTCTTGTATGGGGGTACGGATTTTATGTTTGTTTCTGTTTTATATATATTACGATTTATGTAACTTACTGTATTTTTGCCTACGGCCTTAGGGAGCTATCTCCAAGGTCGAATAAATTTCTCTTTCTCTCTTTTTAATGCATGCTTCAGCTTCAGTCTCTCTCTATAAGTCTATCATTTGACAGTAGTCGAGTTGTGCATTGACAACTTCAAAACGTAGGATAACTTCGGTTGTATATTTTACATACAACAGTTGCAAGTTCATTCGCTATTATACATAAGTATGCATGTTTTGTCATGCGCAGTGGTGCACGAGATACCGTGTTATCGCCAACAGCGGGTCTACATAACGAGGTCACCGGAGTAGCCGGTTCATTGTTTGACAAGCACGGTCGATAGTCGCATTAGTGTGGTTCTTCTCGATCGACGTGGATGTTACAATCTACCATTATTGAGAGATACGTTAACGTTAAAAAATCATTTTTGGTTTACAACCTCAGCTAGATACAATGAGTGCCGTGCCGTGATTTATACAACGTCAATGCCGGAATTGAAGTTGTTGTGACCCTAAGCTACAACAAGAATGAGGCCTTTTTTTCTTATCAAATATTAATAAATGTGATATTTATTCAGTGAAAACTGGTCAAAAATACAAGTTCCGTTGGTGAATATTCGTTTTATTAAATTATATTGAAAAAATAACGAATTATTCTAAGTAAAAATAAGTCTGTGAAAATGTAAAAATTTCAAAAATATCATTTTTCTATATTGTGCGAGGCCCCAAGCTGAAGCTTGTATAGCTTATACCTAAATCCGGCCCTGTATATAACGTTGATAATAATTAGAACTCCATATTGGGACCAATGCTGAGATTATTTCACCGTCAATATAACATATTTGAGAATAGATAATAGGTAATCAATATAATTAACAACAATATTCCAGTTTATGTTTAAGTGCAACGTGACATTTCCACTGTCTCGTCGCTGCACTGTTTTCCCGAGCCAAAAATCTGCTGAGATACTTTAGTTTACCCAACTATGCATGTAACCTGCAAGTTTCGTCGTAAACAAATCAGCGGGTAGACACTTACGAATATTTACAATTTATCGTATCCTTATTTATTTTATTGATTGAATTTATCGTGAATTGTCATCAGGGATGTGATCATTCTCAAGATATTTCTAATTTCTAATAATATTTAAGATATAAAGTTATCGGCTACGGTACCAGAGTTGAGATAGCTCCGATCGGGGGTTCATTTCAAATGGTGCCCCTGATGCGAAATCTCGCTTGGCGGTAAAAATGGAGATGGTGAGCCCTGAAAACTGCCTGGGCTTGGACGAAATGCCCCATAGTATAATAACTCTGCTAAGTTCAGCCGACATATTTGTTTATAATAATCTTCTTATAATTCTTGCTTATATTAATTTTGTCATAATTCTTCATGTTCACACACTCATTCACACATCATATAACTGTAAATGCTACCAAAAAAATGAAGTTTTTATCATCTTCAGCAGCAAAGTTGTTTTCAATACTTTATTACTGTTTATTATCTGCACAACAACAAGGCACCTATCTCTGAATATAATGAAAAAATTGAGTTTTATCATACTAGATATGTAGAAGGTCGATAACGTAGTCTTTTTCGAGGTAGTATCCAATGAAGAATGATGTAACCCTCTCTTTCATTCTCACTGATTTGTAACGGGCATTCTGGCTCATCTTAAACAAATACTGACGGCACTTAGGTCTTTTGTTTCTTGGGGGACTGTTCTGACCTGTGAAATTTGCAGATCACTATCAAAGAATCGTGGCAAAACTTAGGTGAAAAAAGCTGAAACCAAGATTGCCGCGTTACACAGGCTTTGAAAGCTATTAAAATTAAGTTAGCGTTAAAATTAATTTGCATAATTCTTTTGAAAAACGTTTTTTTCTGCAGTGAATCAAGCATCAACTATCCAACATGCGGTTCATGACCCCTGCGCTAGTATCGGTTCTGATAGCGGGTGTGTTTACGCTTGCTTATTGGTATGTTCGAAACCAGTTTTCATTTTGGGCTAACCGGGGCGTTCCATTCAGAAAACCGCACTGGCTTTTTGGAAACTTTGAAGGTTACTTGAGAGCCAAGATTCCTATGGCTCAGCTCCTCGTGAATATCTACGAAGAATTCAAAAGCAAAAGATTCTGCGGAGTCTGGCTAGTCTTCTCGCCGATCCTATTTGTCATTGACCCAGCGTTGATTCGCCAAATCTTAGTCAATGATTATGAGACATGGAATGAGCGAGGGATGCCGTTCAACGAGGAATACGATCCGCTTTCTGCAACTCTTGTCCATCTGAATGGCAAAAAGTGGAAGTCGGTGAGGTCAAAATTATCTCCTGCATTTACTCCAGGGAAACTGAAACAGATGTACACCCTCCTGCTAGAGTGCGGCAAAGACTACGAGAAGTACCTGGACGACCTGACGGCCACTGGAGGGCTCGTCGACGCCAAGGAAATGAACAGCAGGTTTATAACCGACGTGAATGGTTTTTGTACGCTCGGGATTCGGACGAATTCGCTCATCAATGAAGACCCACTTTTCCAGAGATTGAAAACGGAAATGTACGAACCAACATTTCAGCAAAAGGCTGCATCACTGCTTTCAGTAACTTTCCCACGGTTTTTCAAACTTACAAAGCTAGCCCTCAAAACGCAGGAGATCACTGCCTTATTTCTAAATATCATGAAGCAAAACTTTGAGTATCGGGAAAAGAACAACGTACAAAGAAATGACTTTATAGACTTGCTGAAGAGTCTGAAAAATACAGAAGAGCCGATGGGTGAAGATGAAGTAGGCAAGTCGGAGCCTCGGTTTGATTCTATACCCGTGACCCTAAATGACAGAACGCTGAAACCATAATTTCTTACTTCTAGGGTATGATGACAAGCTTCTGGCAGCACAAGCCTTCGATTTCTTTCTTGGTGGTTTCGAATCCACCTCCACGTTGATCAGCGTTTGCCTCCATGAGTTGGCGATCAACAAGGATATCCAGAATCACCTCCGCGAAGAAGTGCACGCAACCAAAGCCGCAGGCAACGGTGAATTCACATGGGACGACATGAATAACATGAAGTACCTCGACATGGTAGTTCAAGGTAAAAAACCAGGAATTTTATTAGACTTCCAAAGATGCAGTATTTCACACAGAAGTTGCCACTGAAATTTGGCATAATGAGTGAAAAAGGTCCAATTGTAAACGCTTCCCACGATTATTAGTATATGGGACATTTCAGCTATAACTAAGAAGCTATACCTCGGCATTTATTTATTTTTTTTTTTTACATACGTATTTCTCAGAAATAGTTATTTGCTATCCACTTTCGATTTATGTTCTTTCAAAGTAGAAAAAAAATTATTTTCGCTTAGAGTGTATCCCTCGATTTTTCTCAAATAAATTCATAAACAGTACGTTAAACACCAATCTTTCGATGGCTATCTCATCATGGTGAAATCATTTCTCAATTTTTTCTATTTATATGAAACTGATAAAAAAAAATTTTTTGCAATTGTAACCGAAATCCATACAAAATCCGAATCATTTCATATCATAAACTCATATCTATAAATAATTTGTGCACTTTCGCTCATTCGCTTATTTCGTTCATTATAATTTATGATACAAAATGATTCGAATTTTGTGTAGTTTTGGGTTACAATTTAGCTCTTTTTATAGTTGCTTACTGTACTATTTTGAAAGAGATATTAAGGGGTGTAAAGTTATCAAAATTTCTTCGCCTGTGAATTGAGTTTTATCGATTCTTAAAGAAGTCCCATACAAAATTTCAAAGCTTGAAATAAACTCCAAGTACACTCACATATTTTTGAATTGAGCCGCACGTGCAAGTTTTTCAAGTGATTACTTTAGCCAACCCTGTGACTGCGCCGTGTCCAAAGAGTCTTTCACCTGAATTTCGTTTGTATGAGGGCCATAATAAACTAAAAGAACCTAAACGTAAGCATATATAGTTTTTTTTTTTTTTTTTTTTTAAACAAAATTTTCAATTTTTTTTCTGCGATGCGCCGTGACCAAAATTTATTCCGCTCTGTCAGACGATAACTGATCACTTTTTACCATAGATTATCCTAGTGGAAGACACGTATATAATACTAAAAACTTTTTTAAATATCTTGCCTGAATTCTTGGATGCGCCCTACCCAAATTCAAAACTAGTTTATATCTGGCGTCTTTGAGGTATGTACAGACAATAATGTATTTTCACCTCAAAAAGCGAAAGATATATGTATAGCTTCTCGTCGCACTTTTATGTCGGCGGCTCTCTAACTATTACACATGTGTTACATACGATATTTTTCGTGATAGAGTGCGTGAAATTCGATTTTAAGCACTGTTGCATAATAAATTGTTTCACGCACCAATAATAGTGCGTAAAATCAAATTTTACGCACACTGTAACGAGAAAATATTTTATCTCAAAGTTCCAGTGGCTGCCCCCGTTAAACTCAAATACATTTGCAGAAACACTGAGAAAATACCCCACAAATTCACTGGTTTTTCGAAAGTCCATCAAGCCCTACCGGATCCCAGACACCGATGTAGAGCTGCCCTCCGGCACGATGTGTTATATCCCTACCTATGCTATTCATCACGATCCAGAGTACTACCCTGACCCAGAGAAGTTCGATCCGGAAAGGTTCACTCGTGAAGCCAAAAGCCAGCGACCGGCTTTCACGTTTCTTCCCTTTGGTGCTGGTCCAAGAAATTGCATAGGTGATGCATTCAGAGCACAGTCGAAAACCGAGCACAATTGTGAATGCCAATGATACTGAGAATCGAATTTCTTTACACTGACTTGATTTGACTGTATAAAAACCGTATAAAAACCAAATCTGATAGAGCCATATTTTTATACTGAGGCGCTATAATTATTATTTTTTTCTTCTTTCTTTACCTTGATGTGAAAATTTATCCTTATACATTGTAGAAACAAATAATGTTTGTATTTGCAGGTCTGCGGTTTGGCGAACATCAGATAAAGGTGGCACTTATCAAGTTACTCGACAAATTCGAAGTTTCTCTGTGTGAGAAATCAAAAGTCCCTCTGGAGTTCGAACCGAAATCAAGATTTCTGCTATCTAAGGACGGAACATGGCTTCGCATATCTAAAAATTTGTCCAATTGTACCTCAAGTTGAATTACGTTTGCATACTCACTCATGTGTTATCAAAGCTGCCAGGTCCTCCCCACAAAAAAATGGTAGATACACAGAAAAGCGGTAGATGTAAAATTTTAACACAATACTTGTCTATTTGATAATATCCGTAACGTATCACACTATTATTCATATGTATTTTACATTTATGAATATGGACTAAGCCAGAAACTTTTTTAATGAAAAATAACAAATATATTTGGTTATAAAACCAAAACAAGAAAATAATCTGCTTTTTTGTTAAAATCCTGAATAACCATATTATATACTCTCTTATTATTATTACTTGCTATTTTATTAATACAATTGTACTTTCTGTACTTTAATGACTGTTTGTTGTTCAAAAATTAACTTATTATTACCACCAGTTACTATGATAGTACGATCACACTTTTGCCCTATTTGTACTTTGACCATTTTCTATTTGCTCATGAACTTACTACTCATTAATTTGTACTTTCATCATGTTTTCTTTTGTCGTGAACTATAACTTATGCTCTATGACTAGGCATTGTACATATTATTTTTGAATTTACTTCGCAGGCGCTCGTTTATGGGGAAGTCGTAACAATTAAAATCACGTAATAGTCTTTTCGTATGTAAACAATCTTCCATAGTCTTTGAACTCAGACTGTTGCGCAAATCAGTTTTCATATTGTTTATAGAAGAAAAGACTCGTTCTACATTCGCACTAAAGTGGGATCGACTTAATAAACTTAAAACTAGTTTTGTGACTAGAGGAAACATAGGTGTTGAGTCTCCTGTCTCAGGACGGCTTACGTTTCTCCAAAAGCTCATTATTGATTTTTCGCCGAAGTTTAAGTCTGTATTTCTCAGCATAAGCCATTCAGAGTCCAGATTCTGTATATCAACAGCAGGTATAATATTTGGAAATCGTGCTGCAATTTGAGCAATATTGGGCACATTTTGAATTTTCACAGGATCAAGAATTTCAAAACTTTTTATAGTAGGGTCATCCAAGGGAACACGGGTGATGATTTGACTCACACTTTCTATATGAAAATCAAGGCATCGAAGTCTAAAAAAATTAACTACATTTGCTGGTAAATTTGCATTCCCCAAACTGATAGCAGCATTTATACCAAAATAGATATTTTCAATCGGCAAAAAGTGAGATGGATCTTTATGATTTATTCTACTCAATAAGATAGATTGTAAATATTCAGGTTTCAAATAGCAGTCGAGTATTGTCTTCAGAGCCATTGATATATTTTGATGTAGTTTGTGAATCTGAGGCTCCTCAGACTGCAGCAACGTGTTTAAATTCGTGAATATTGGCAAAACATATGCAAGAAATTCTGAAAACAACTTGTTCACTGGATCATTCAGATTGGTCAAAATATGTTCTGCAGCTAGAACTCTATCGTGAGCAACAGCATCGATGAAAAACAACTTTAATGCATCGTTTTGTTCAAGCAGTCTCTCAACGACTTGCTTTAAAGACAACCATCTAGTTTGCGCAGGGTGCAATAATTTGTGTGGTTCGACATCAACAAAGTGCTGAAATTGCTTCAGATGACCTTGACGCTTAGGACTATTACTGAAATAATTATAAATATTTCTAGCTAAATCCTCAACTGATCGAGGTATCTTCGAGCATGCGTAAGAGGCACATAAGTGAAAGCTGTGGTAGATACATTTCATCACAAATAAATTAGGAATTTCTGCTTCAAGTAAGGTACGTATAGAATGTGATCGGCCCATCATGGTGCTAGCGCCATCAGCAGCAAACCCAATCATATTCTGTTGATAAGGTACTCCTGTTTCATTGAATACTGATGTGATATGTTTGAATAAAGCCGTAGCTTCCTGCACAGGGACCAATGCTAAGAAGCAGTCTCTGACTGAATGATGGTCATCTGACGCGAATCTCACCACCATACATAAGTATTTTGTGCATGAACGGTCAGTGGATTCATCAACGATGAAATTCAATTTAATTGCACATAGAATTACGCGATTCAACTTTTTTCCCCGTTTTCGATGCCCGGGCAGAGATATTCCGTTTAATAGCACTGTTTTGCAAAAAGTTTTCAGAAAAGGTCATAATTGAGTAGGGAACCGCCTTAACTAAGTAAAGCGGCAGTTCGAATGCAAAGTTTGAAGAATTATAGTTTCAAATAGTAATTTTAACGCATTTTGTAAACATTAATGTTTCAAATAAGAATTTTACTATTATTTTATTATTGAATGTGTAAAAATTACTATTTGAAACTGTAATTCGTCAAACTTTGCGTTCGAAGTGCCGCGTAACTTTATCAAACTGTTATAGTTCTTGTTTTCTTTTTTCCGCGCATTCTACCATAGATTTACATTAAAATTTCAGTCACTACTCACTAGATACTAAGAGTGCGATTTCTCTTGGGTAAATAAACTGTAACTGGACGATAATGTTTCAATTGAATAAACATGTTTTCTGTTAATTTTTCTGCATTATTCAATGTGATGATATCTGAATGAATACTGAATCGAATTGGATTATCATTCATTTTGAAATGAATACTGAATCCAGTGGGATTCATTATTCATTTTGAAATGAATACTGAATCCAGTGGGATTCATTATTCATTTTCGGAACGAATACTGAATCCAACTGGATTCATTATTAGTTCTCAGAACGAATACTGAATCGAGTTGGATTCATAATCGAAATAAAAATAAATACCCATCTGACATGGATTCGGTATTATTTTAGTATTCGAATACCAAAAGTATTCGAGTATGTCCAACCCTGGCCTCTTTGTAAGAATCTCTTTGTAGGCCGCGGTGAACCAGTAGTCCCTCTTCCCCCTCAGCTGGGCACCCGGCATCAGTAGGTCTGACCAGGGTCCATCCTTACTGTTCCAATCCCTCCACAGGTGGGCCTGGAACCCAGAGTCTAGCCTCCTCACATTGATTTGAGGGCTGCTGCTGGTTCCTTTATGGGGTCCCATGAGTATGTAGGGGTGTCGGTCCACCCCTACAGAGCCTGCTGTGCGGGGGTAAGGCTGGATACAATGAGCGTTTGCCCGGCCCCCAAGGGCATCGTAAGCTGCACTTTTTTTCAGCGCCCTTCATCCTTCAGCGCGATAGCTTACACCTTGGCTTTGGGAAGCTGGTCCACGGCTGAGGCCTCAGATCCCCTACTTGAGGGGGGAAAACCATTTAGAACCTTCAAAAAATCGATTTTTTTTTTGCTTTAAAAGTTACTTTAATATTTCTAGAATCCGAAAAACTTCATGACTTAGGCCAAAACTCAAAATTCTCGGAGATAGAGCCAATTTCCGAGACCCCTATCCATTCACTCCGAGAGCCGAGCGCAGGTATACGAACTAAAGAGCAGCGGGGAGCCCAAGAGAGAGGCTGGGAAGGCGCAAAAAGAGAAGAGAATGGAGCAAAGTGCCTTTTTTGAAGAAACTGAAGGCCTGCTGTATGGTCATGGCATAGCAGATTAGTCCGTAAGTAGCTTTTCCGTAAACACTTTTCCGTTACCAAAACTTTGAACGCGTTTTTCTCGGAACTTTTTTTTTTCACTTTTTATTTTTCGATGCCAACGATTGCTCAGAGACTATTTAACCGATCGGGCCAAAATTTTGCACACGTTTTCATAACATATGAGACCACTTGTTAAACCTAAAAATATTAAAAATTTCTCAAAATGAACGATTTTTTTGATCAGTGAAGAAAATTTTTCCGAAAATATCGACTTTTTTGATTTTATGTCTGCCATTTCTACAATTCTTAACTTATTATCAGAAAATTGGGTTTACCGAGTGTCTACAGGCATATACTGACCGCATCCTTTTGCACTTCTGTTTCAGATCAGTTTTCACGGTGCTACACTTAGCACCGTAAAATAAATGCCTCCGCGACCATGTGGGTTCATCATGCTATATCTCTGTCGATTTTCAATATTTTTTCATTACTAAAAATGGAAAATACTCGCTAAAATAAGTATAATGAACTGTAAAATTTTCAATAAGATCCATCCATTTCTTCCTCTTCAAACAAATTCCGAAAAAACTGCTCAATTCCGAGGTTCTAAATGGTTTTCCCCCCTCAATTAAATTTCTGGTTGTTTGTCAAATTTTGCCACATGACACATATGACATCTTTTTCAAGCTATACGGAACGTTGTAGTATTGATATTTCTCTAGGCAGGCCAAATTCCCCACTTTCTCGTAATTGTATATTGACTTAATTATATTCAAGAAAGTGCAGTGTACATTAATTACACATTTTCATTGAATGAAAGATTATTGAATTCTAAATTGTATAAAAACGAAATGGCGCAGTGATCTGGCCATTTTAAATGATTAAACTAGCCATTCATCAATAACGGACGCTTAATTATTATCTAGAGCCGCGCAGCGTTGCGAGCAGAGAATTTAGCAGCGGCTTCGCACTGAGTAGGCACGTGCATGGCTCCACCTTTCTGGAAGGCTACTACACTTTAGAAAATGTGTTCCACTCATATTTTTCTGGATGAATTATTGTGAAGTTGTTTCATAATACTAAATAGAATAATTTTTTACGTTACGTACGTTGAAAGAAGAAAACAAACATTGTTTGGTGTAGTTCCCAGTTTTCGAAGAATAATAATTAAATATAATTAATATTCTTGGAAAACTGGAAACTACATCAAAAAACATCTCGTTTCAAACGTTACGTAAAAAATTATCCTTTTTAGTGTTATAAAACAAATTTTCATAAATTCATGCAGATAAATATTATTGGAAAATATTATTTTCTACGTCTAGTGGCCGTTCAGAAAGGTGGTCGTGTCGTGCACACCCAGTGCGGAGCCGTTGCTGAGTTCGCTACTGATCGCAACGCCACATGGATCAAGATAATAATTAAACACTCGTAACTTAATAATGGCTATTTCAACTGGAGAAAAATTTCACAGAAGACTTGTACATATCCTAATGGCCAGTTCATCCGCTGGAAGTTTGCGAATTCGTAAACTTAGTTTAATAGGCCGAGCCATTGAGAATATTCGAACACGATTTGAGTAATTGCTCATGAAAAATTGAGTAACTATTGTTGATTACAAAATCAAAAAATTTCAGCTGGTCTGCCAGCTTCAGAATAGTTTGACATATAATTGCTCCAAATTTGAAGTGAAGACTCGAAATATTTTAGGATTAAGAGCAAGTTGAAGTGAAAAAGAGAAATATTCTTCATTTTCAAAAAATCGTGATTCTCCTATTATTTCGAAGATGAAAAAAGCTAGAACCCTTTTCAAAAGGAAAAAAAATTGCGCAAGCAAATTCTCTATAAGAGTACGTGTTTCAAAATTCAAAATTTTACATTTTCTTTAGCTCGAGGCGGCAAAATAATTTAATTTATATCCTTTTCTGCCATCCAACGTATCAATTATTAAATAATCAAATTCCGTTTAGACCATGAAAATTATTTATAGTAGAAATTTATAATATTCGATATCTATATTATTGATAATATTGATAAAAAATGAATTCTAGAAATGAAAAAAAAAAAAATATATAATACTAATAGAAAGCAATAATGAAATTTTAATTATACAATGTCCAAGTGGCAGAACGCGACAATGCGCGAACGTGTTCTCATTTCACATGATTATTTATGTCATCACCAATCAAGCTTATTTTATTTCCGTAATTTCTGTAAACTATAATGCTAGGAGCCGCAAAAACACGTATATGAGGGAGGGGATATCTGTGATCATAGAAACGGTATATCCCAGTCGGTAATCGCAACACTTATCTAGCGAATTTTAATATTGTCTACTCATTTGCTCAATGCGCCGCCAGAATTACTGAGAAGGTGCTAGCTCACGACGAATCTTAGTCGGTTCTCGAAGGTCCATAAGGGGAGCTATCTTTATATTAATCAGTCAACGCTTAAACGTATATTCTCATGAATTTTCTTAGATTCGTTGGTGCGAAATTGCGCCTGAGAAAGAATAAAGTTATAAAAATACGTTCTTAGCCCACAAAACCCTAGGGAGTTTGCTAGAGTCTGAAATTTTGGGTAGAGGGATCTTTTGGGATGACCTTCCGAAGCCCTCAGATGCTATAGAAGTCCGACTGGACGCAGCTTTCAAATGCTTATTCTGCTTTACTCTTACTTTGGAAGATTATAATAAATTAACCGTGCATTTTCTCACATAGTTTTCCGATTAAATTTGATGGTGAATCTTGCATGCTTCAAATTGCAGGTAATTTTATTATTTTGACTAAGGCCTGGTTCTACAACTTGAGTTTAAACCAAATTTACCGGATAAACTTAATTTAACATAAGAGTTACTATACACTGATTCGTAGAGCCCGAAGTTAATCCGAGATTAACGTTAACCAAGTGTTTCTGAAACTGGGTCTAAGTGAGTAAGATCAAATAAATTGACGGCTAAAGTCAGTGGCGCAAATCTTCGAAATTGATATGTTCATAAGGAGACGTTCAGCTATCAATGGGTGTAACTTTTATACCCTGAATTTGATCTTGTTGTGTGAAATCTAAATTGACTGGACTAAATTGTATAAACAGTTAATTTACAAGTTTAATATCTGGCTCATTTCAATTCTATGTAAGAAATGAATTAGATCCATATACGTTTCATGAATTCGTATAGGAAATTAAAATAAATTCTTATTACGAAATGCCTTTAATATATTTCGACAAGGTTATGGAATCTCAAGTTCTATGATTAACTATAATTCGTGGATCTCGTATACCCAATCTTTTTAATAACGAGTTCTACTTACCAATTGCAATCACATGGAGTAGTGGATTTTTTAATTTACACATACTGATCCAAAAGCTTCATTTGAACAGACAATAAATTGAAGCTGAAACCCGTAAATGTAGCTTCTCTCTAATCCGCTGTTCCGTGCACTTTTGCTACATGGGGCTGAAGGGTTCAACGACACACGGGGCGGACCATGATTACATCCTGTACTGTGATATGGGACCATTGAATAAATACGTTCGCAAGTTATGACTAAAAATACTTTGCCACGAAAAGGCACATCCTGTGAACTTGAAACTTACAAGGTAGTAATAGTTGATATATCTCGCAATTCGAATATGATAGAGGGCCTAAAAACGACCTGAATCAACTTAGGTTCTTCTTGCAACAAGATATTCATTTCAGAAGTCGGGAATTTCAGTTGGTATGAAAGAAATGTAACGTCTTTATTCGCAATTACAGTTTAATGTATACAACACATCTTGATTCTCAATGTGTTTCGGGCGGATCCACGCCGACGTCCTCTCTAAATTTCTTTAAATAATTTTTTACTCTGGGAGCGTAGGTTTGGACTGGCTTGATTTTACTGCACGAAAATGAGAGAGATGCAAATTCAATCCAACTGAAGTTCAGTGTGAAATACCTCAACAATGTGGACACGTGGACGAGGTAAGCAGAACAAATAGATACAGCACAATAGAATATTTATTTTTATGACAATGATGAAAAATATCACAAATTTGAATTACATATAGAATATATATATAACGGAATATACAATTCTGCACATGGCATGGCAGCTCATCAATCTCTCTCACCAATCAAGGTATCAACAACTGAGCTATAAGTGGCCAAATTTACGCCTTGCCGAGCAAACAATTGATTAATTAGACTGATACTTTGCTCTATCATGACTAAAGTAGCAATCAAATAAAAGTACTGTGTATGTATAGTTTCGGAAAACAAAAGATTATTTGTTCCCATGAAGATCGGATAAAAAAAGTTTACTTATGTTTATATTAAAATTTCTAGCTGATTCTTGAATTGAGGTGATGTCGAATCGTCTTAAATCCTCTTGTAAACAACACTGGTCGTGATGTTGCCAGCCTTCGGACTGCTTACATTCTGAAATCAGAAAATTTATTTCTCCAATTGAACATCGACACGACTTAGGTGGCTTCTTAATTGATAGTATCGATAAGGGACAATGATTCGGAGCGACTCTTTAATAATTGAAGCACCCGAATGAGGACGTCCACATAAGAGTCCAAAAGTTTAGAGTCCAGAATGCAGAAACAATAGTGCGTGCGTACCATTCAGGAGTATTTCACAAGGGTGTATACGTTATAACTTTTGAAGTCTCATAGACTTTCAACCTAATACGGCTCACACTGAAACCAGTTGCGATAGACAAATGCCACGGTAGCGATCTGGTGGTGTCCGCGTGACGCGCGACGCGGCGTGACGAAACGGAAATATAAGGAACTTCGTAAATGAGGGACTTTTCAACAGGACGAAAATAATCTTTTTCAATAGAAAGAAATGTCGCAACTATTCTTCCTACGAATACAGGCAGCGATTTGGCGAGTACCTTATACATGGGGAGTTAGGCGCCTGGCAGATAATTAGGATCTATGTATCTAACATGTCAACGTCGAGCGATTCATATCCAGTCTTGAGCTTTTGTAATAACTTCACTAAATATATAATTCATCACGTGAACATTTGCTGCTCGTTACACCTCACGATATTCATAGCATATTGGTTGATTCAATTAGGTATTCCTGTAGATGATAACTTGATAAGGTTTTAGCAGTGCTACTCACCATAGTGAATCCGGCGTCAGTGAATTCGTAGACTTTCTTGTCCGATGAATCCTGCACTTTAGATTCAATAATGATCTTGTCACCATCACGTTTTGCTACGCTCTATAACAAGATGAATATAGCTTAGTTCTGAGAGCACAAAGAATTTCTTTAGGTAGAAGTATTCAGGTATACTGTAAGAAAGTCTTTTCATATATCTGGAGAAACGTGAGCTTCAATCATTTCGATTTTGAAAACAATTTTGACATGACTTTTTTTACTTGAGCCTTACAAGATTTAATATAGTGAGCCTGGACTGTAGGCCGCAAGACGTACAGCTAAGGACAGTGAAGCTGCCGCACGTAACATATGCAACCGAAGCTACGCCAGGTTTTAAACTGACATTGTTCAACTTGCGGGCCGCACGAGCTTCATTCGCTCAACTCCCATCGTGATGGCCCTCAAATTGAGAATTGCCAAGTCAAAATGGTGGCATATCTTAGGTGTGAGAGATTCGTTGCGCTTGGCTGCCCTTACCTACCTTCAATACAGTTCCAGTGAACATGACTTCATCATAGGGTTCTCCGAATTTGAAAGTCGAGGACCACTCCTTGTCACCAGCGGTGTTGTGGAACGTCCACTGGCCACCATTCTCAGTAATTGTTACGACTGGTTTCTGGCTAGAAATGGTCGTTATCAGCCCTTCTGGCATTTTCAGTGCGTTTAGGTAATTCACGAAATTAGGGGCATAGCTAACATGCTGGTACTTTCCAACGATTTGAACCATTTTGCTATGAATTGCGAACTTTGTCACGGACTTGGAGGTCTGAGTTGACTGCCTGGCTCTGAAAATTGTCTTCTTTTATATAGAACCACTTGCCGTTTCGTGAATCTTGGTTATATCAGCACAACTGATCAGTTCAGAGATTAAGTAATCGCAAGTCCCTGCTATATCTAGAATAGCACGATCAATTGGTCGCGGGTTTGAGTTAACAGAATTTGAGATGATTGGACTGGTTAGTTGGTATCTAACACTAAGATCAGGTGGTTGTTTAACCCGTTAATTTTCACAATTTCTCGACTTCTAGATTTACCAAAGCGTAAGCAATTATACATCAAAACGTTTATTTCGCACTATGGATCGACAAACCTTATTTTTAATGAAACATACAAATGCTTATAGAGTGCTTTTGCATTTCGATAAAACGTCTGTAAATCCATGATATGCATAAAATCAATATTGGTTGGACGTCACACGCCGATGTTGTGTCAGAGCTGATCCGATTAGAATTAATTAGATTATATAGTATTATTTTTATCCTATTAGATCAGATATAGTAAATCCACGGAGAGACCGTTCTGGTGATGGTTACTATTTTGGCTTAGTATTTTCGAGAGTTTCCAAGAGTTTGCTAGGAATTCTGAGGAATTTAGATTTTTTATGAACTATTTTCAAAAATATCCAGAAATAATTCCTATATTACGTAGTAACAGTTCGATAGAAAAAATAATTTAAATCATATCCCATACCAATACCGCACTTTTCACTATTTGTATGCGAATAGTTCCCAATAATATGGAGAGTACCGAATTTAATAATAGCTAAAGTGTTAAGTACCATAGCACATTCAGTTTTATTTCTAGTTCAAATATCAAACAGTGATATTATGTGTAGTAATGATTTCTTCTGAATACTTAGTTTTGAATATAATAGTAATAGTTCCTGAATTAGTAGCAATCGATACTAACAATATCATCATTAGTTCCGCAGCTTCACTGTTGGCATGATAATGATTTCTAAACGTCGCTAGGAGCCGTTACTAATGTTCAAGATAAAGCATCACTAAAAATGATGATTTTCACCACTTTACTAATTTTTTTAGGAATGAGTATCGATGTTTTCAGAATCATCACTTAAACGGTCTATATGTGTCATTGAATCAATTCGATCCTGGCTCGTTTCTCAAAAATTTTTATCGTCCTGCAAGTTTGACAAGGATATTTTGCATGACTAGCATATTGCTTTTTTTATGCCGACTAATGCCAACGAACGCTGACTAACAGTGACTAGTGTTTTTTAACGAATGATATCTTTCGTCTATCAATATGAAGATTTTATATCGATAAAGAACTGAAATTTAATGAAATTATAATAGGACGTTTGTCTGAACCATGAAACTGCACATGGCATTGCGTAGCGAGAAAAAGCCACATGCATCCGGAATTTCGCATGAGTATGCGAATCGAATTTTATTCTACACTGATGTTCCTCAGACGATGAAACTTTTCATTTTTTGAAAGAACAACTCCTTTCCAAGAAATTGTAGTAGTTCTCAAGAAGTTGAGTTCAACGTTCGGAGTTCAAGAAATTGTAAATGAATAATGAAAAATTAACATTGACTTGAATTGGTCTACTTGATATTGTAGTCATCCTAACTTATCTTTTTAATCTTATATGATTGAATCTAAAGATATAGATGTGATAAGTTATTCACTAATCACTGGATGATTTTCAGGTATATATCAATATCAATCTGGCTGTTCAGATATGACACTACAACTAATTCAGACGAATTTGCGTGAACTATAGTAGATCATTAATAATAGAGAACATTTGCTACTTAAGTTGGTTTTCTCCCTATGCAATGTTTCATATTGTAGATATATCGTTGTAATTATGAAACGTGATGATTCAGACGAGGCGTGATTTGCAAAAATTATTAGATAATCTCAACATTGATTCATCGAACAAACTTACTTATCAATGAAATCTGACTAAAATTTCGTGAGTTTTTTCGTCCGAATAAGTCAATCCGATTCAAAAGAATATGAAATGTAAAAAAAAAAAAAAAACCCGCCAAGTACCCAAAATCCAAATCATCTCACAATGAGAATTCACGAGGAACCTATCGCTAGTCTCTGTCGTGATATCAGGAAAGCCTGCAAAGCATTACCATATTAGTCCAGTCGGATTAGACATGACTTCTATTATGGAAAGGGGGTTAGCCGCATTTTTCACGAGTTCATTACACCTCAATAAACATAGCCTTGAAGTTTTCTACAAAAGTTAGGTCCGTTTTTGGCCGTAAAAAATTGTTAAACAATTGAAAACCAACCTTTTCCACTTAATCTTTTTTCCTGTGCATTATCCGAAAAATATTTCACCAAAAGTTGTTCGCCTCATTGCACTCGAAAAAACAAGCTCCTCAGAAGTAATTTATCATCGTCATTTTGGCCCCAGAATAGAAAAAAACCCCAAGATTCCATGTTTTCGAAAAAACGCATGTCATTTGCTGAATTCTCACCATACGGCTCAGAGATTTATTCTGTATTTCATTCAAACTATTCCATAAAGAAATCCGTTAACTCGCTCCAGTTATGTCTTATAGTTGCGTAGTAATGAACAATCTGCGAAAATCCGTAGATTCGTTGTACCTTTTGGACAGGTCGGATGACATAGGACGGAAAAATCTAAGTAGTAGTTTTCAGTATGTACTTTGAATATGCAGAAAAAAAAAATTTTCTTTCACCTTAAAAATAGCATTTATTTTGAGAAAACAAGATTTCAGCTTATAAACAAATAGAAATAACTTCAACTGCTGAATAGTTATCGAAATTTTTTTTTACGATTCTTGTTCGTCTTGTTGAGCTGAAGAATCAAAAAAAAAAAACTCCGTCGTCTTTACAGCTAGAACCGGAGATAACGTTGTTTTACGTGTTTATGCTTTGTCGCTATACTAATTGACATTTTGAGTTGACAAAAATACCATATTTTTTGGAAAGGTTCGAAGAAAAAGCATGAATTATTTCATATACCTCAGGCCATTAATTGTGCCGACAAAAATTATTGAATTAAGGTGAGCGCGGCAGGCTGCGCTGGAAGCGGGGGGGGGGGGGGGGGGGGGGGGGGGGGGATAGCTTGGCTCACGCGCGACGTCACATTTGGGCAGCTCATAGTTGCAGAATGAATATCTTCGTTATAACTATAAATGGATCGTGGAACGTCCATTTTTTTTTTTCTCAACTAGTATGTTTTTTCCGACCAATCCGATTATCCCGGTTAAATTCAAGCCTGTGTATACTATTTTATGCGTTTAGACTAATGTTTTCAACAAATTCGTTATTCCGTTATTCGATATAAATCACGGAAAATTTTTTTGCTGATGGTTAAATGAATAAAAATATATGGAGAAGTTTACAAAACAACGAGAGCTTACAGACGATGGTATTTGGAATTTGTCTGAAACAATTTTTTTCTTGCGTATTTTTTTTATATCAAACAGATCCCTATGAGGATTTTTCGATTTTTATCTTCATTCAGTCAAGGTAGCCCATCAAACTTTCTCATAAAATGATATTTGGGGCAAATTTCGTTGGAAGAGTACGTTTCTTGCTGATCAATTTCATCACTTTTTTTGTTTTAACCCATACAGTGGAAGCAGCGATATAGGCGTTTTAATAAACAGTGGCAATCAAAAACATGAACTGTTCGAAAATTTACAACTTCAAGACCATTGTGAATAAAACTTTGAGAGACTTACACTGGGTTAATTCAAGCTTGGTGAACCAGAGAAAAAATCAGCAGAAAAATCAAAATTGGTGAGGGTCAACAGTCGGCCCAGTTGGGATGAAATTCCCCATGTAAATGAATATCAATGTCACATATATGTCAGGAAATTTAAGTCCTACATATTTACGTACTGCCATACTACCATCTTAACATACTACTAAATAACTGTAATATACTGTGTAGGTGATTCTTGACCTCAGCATGTTTATACAGATAGGATTCTTGAATGTAGACCAATAATGAAAATATCACTATATTTTTCGTGGAGTTTCAGCCCTGATGAGATCCCTCTTCAGACGTAACCAATTAATTTTTTATTCACTCAATCTTTTCATGTAACCGCATAGAGGAAAAACCGTGGGGGTGCTCAGTTATCATAAAAAACCACTAGAAAAATTGCAACGGGATCCCGTAATTCCCATTTCTCCATCACAAACCGTTAAATATTCAATTTAGAGAGCGCAAAAAAAATGGAGAGTTGCTCATTCTCCTTTCTTCTTATCTAGGAGTACGACTAGTCATTGCGCTCTTTAAATTAAATATCTAACGGTTTGTGATTGAGAAATGGGAATACGGGTTCCCGTTGCAATTTTTCTAGTGGTTTTTTATGATAACGGAGCACCCCACGGTTTTTCTTCTATGCGGTTACATGAACAGATTGAATAAATAAAAAATAAATTGGTTTCGTCTGAAGAGGGCCCTCATCAGGACTGAGACGTCACGAAAAACAGAGTGATGTTTTCATTATTGACCTACATCCAAGAATCTACACTGTAATATACTACCTTACTTATCAAATTAACCTAATTAAATGAGAAATTCTGTCATCATTTTCGGTACTCAATACAAACGACACGTCTCCTGCATCGTTGATTTCATACGCTAATCTGATTGTATCATTTCCAACCTCGTTGAGAATGCTCTGTTGATAAATATTATCAGTAATTGAGTATATTTTATCCATATAAGCATGACCGACAAATTTTTCGTTATTTATATCAATTTTTGCAATGAATTTGTTGAAATCATTAGTCTAAACGTGTAAAGTAGTATATGCAGGCTTGAATTTAATCGAGATAAGCGGATCGGTCGGAAAAAAACACACTAGTTCGAAAAAAAAAAATTAACCTTCTACGGAAAGTTATAACAAAGATATTCATTTCGCAATTAAGCGGCTTGAACGTGACGTTGTGCGCGGGCCGAGTGACCCAATGGCCCCCCACCACGCTTCCAGCGCGGCCTGACGCGCTCACCTTAATTCAATAATTTTTCTCGGCACAATTAATAGCCTCAAGTATATGAAATGATTCATGCTTTTGCTTTGAACCTTTCCAGAAAATATGGTATTTTTGTCAACTCAGAATATCAATTAGTACAGCAACAAAGCTTAAAAACGTAAAACAATTTAATCTCGGGTTCTAGCTGTAAGGATGACGGACTTTTTTTTTTTTTAATTCTTCTGCTGAAAAAGACGAACAAGAATCGTGAAAAACATTTTCGATAACTTTTTAGCAGTCGAAGTTATTTCTATTTGTTTATAAGCTGAAATCTTATTTCCTCAAAATAAATGCTATTTTTGAGGTAAAAAAACTTTTTTTTTTCTATATTGAAAGTACAGTAGAATCCGCGTATAATGATATTGGAAAGAAATGGTAATCCGGTCACATTATCCGATCGTCATAGTGAGCAGCATAAAATAATCATATGAAATAAAAACATATGTAGGGTAAGGTGCTTTAAGAGTGCGCACACACGATATGTTCATATGCATTCGACTTTTGTGGCTAATTGCAGTTGCTCATTCTTTGTTCGAGAGGCATACATGCTCTGAAAAAAAAGATTTGAATAATAGCATAAATTGCGGACTTCAGGTGAGTTTGTCATAATTTTTGTGATTTGTTAAAATATTTAATGATTCTGGAAGATGTACTGAACACATATGCATCAAGATTTTTTCTGGTTTTGTGGGTCATACGTCTTCAAAATATATGCCAAAGCTGCCGGCTAGGTGTGTTTTATAAGTTTGTCACTAGATAGAGCTACTGCCTACACGTAGCAAATAGTTGTCCTCAGGGGGGTGACACAGACTGCCAGAATCGGGTCGCATTCTAACCGCATTTTCTAGTTCCTTCATTGCTCTGTATATGGCGCTAGTAAGCTTGTGCTTGCAGTGTGATTACTGATCTAGTATAGAGTTGGTATAGAGATCAGTGAGTGTGATTCAATCAGCGCTCGAGCCACTCGAGCAGAGAATAACTAGCGCCATATACAGCGATAGAGGAACTAAAAAATGCGGACAAAATGCGTTTCATTTTTAAGTACAGGGAGAATAGCATGTGTCACTTCCCTGGTTGTCCTATTGTGTAAGAGTGCGTGGTATTGAGATGTGCAAAAGTGCGCGCGCACTCTTGCATGCCACAATATAATTCTTTACATACTGAAACTTTACGGAAATTCCAATGCTTGCATTTACGGAATTTACGTATGTTTTTGTGAATTTTTCCGATCTTTAGTTAATTTTTTGATCCTTTTTATCTTGAATAAATGGACTTTGCGACGAAATTTTAATATTAAAGCTGTTGAGCAACAGTCCGGTGCTCACGGTATGAAACTGGGTTAATCCCTCGTTTATCTTCGGATTTATTCGGTGATTCCCATTACAGCTGTTGTTATTCTCCTAACAATTGATCAGTATGTCTCTGAACTCTGAACAGGATAAACCTTCGTTTACCGTGTCAATTACAGACTTGGGATTCGATATAACATGGGACACGGACTAGCATTCGCATGACAGTGCCGATGAATATTGTTTCCAAAGCTGCATTCCTACGCTATTAAATGTTTTACTAATTAATTAAGTGAAACAAGGCAGGATATCAGACAAGGTCAACAGTGTTCTTGTTTAACAGAATTTTAATGATTAAATGTTCGATAAGTTTGCCAAATCACAATCGTTTTACAAAACGCAAAATTAATATCGATTCTATAGTGTACAAAATAAAATAAAAAAAAGAATCATAAACAAAATAATTAAATCTAGCTTTAACCTAAGTTTGTGGCTGTTGTCTGTTTGTTCTGTTTCGTTCGGTTTTTGAATCTAACGGTTTTTCGTTATTTGTTCTACTTCGTTTGGTTTGAATCTGATTAATCTCTTTTTTTAAATTAACTGATATTTGCTTTGTTTGAGGTTTCGCCGCGTTATGCAGTCGCTAAGAAGTTTTACAGTTGAAATCTAATATAAAATATTGCCGCTTTTGGCCGTCGCTATGTTTTAATTAAATTTTGTAAATTGACTCGAACTTAAAATGATTCTAAATCAGTCATTTCGGCAAGACGCCTCCATGCTATGCAAGGTTGGTTGTTTTTGGAGATCTAGGACTAAGCCGAGAATCGCCCCTATTCCGCCGTGCACGGCTTTCTATGACCTTTCCCCCGCTACCTTGGTGTTCTCCTACTCCATGGATGGTTGCGCGCGCAGCGTCGTCTTCAACTGACATGGTTGCTGAGCCGGATATGTTACAATACATGAATAAAATAATTAATGAAAACAATTATCAATCTCATTATAAATAAAATATCCAAAACCAAGCAAATAGATAAATACAGTAGACTCCCGTTAACTGCTCATGCTCGGGGCTGTAGACAACCTAAATTCGGAGAAATGCGCACTTAAATGGAGCCTCCACTACGCTTACTAGTTCTCGGAAAATCCTACATAGTATAATCGAACTAACAAAAGAATAGGCGGCTGAAACCACATCACCCATAGAAAGACGGCGCAAGAGTGGGGAATCTGTCGATTCTGCGAAATATGCCGAAAACGTCGAAATTCCACGAAAGTGAGCACTTAACGGGAGTCTACTGTAACTAAAAATAGATAACAGTCACGATGATCAAAAAAATCCAAAATTATAAATGTTTAATTTCCTACAGAATGCCTAGGAGGCAAAGAAAGACTGAAAGGGTGCTTTGTTCTTCGGAATTATTGGAAGAAGCTAAGGAGCGAATTCACAAGGGAGAAAGTCAGCAAAAAGTAGCTGCATGACTAGGAATGGCCGAGTCCACTCTTCGGAAGAGGCTGAAGAGAACTCACACACCTATTTCCTTAGGGAGGTATAGTACTACTTCTAGTGAAGAGGTAGAAGCAAAATTTTCTAACTACATTAATAAGCTCGATGATATGTTTTATGGTATGACGGCCAAAAATTTAAGAATCCTGGCATATGAATTTGCCGAAAAAAATAATATTCCGCATCGTTTCAACCGTGAAAAAAAAAATAGCTGAAAAAGGTTGGTTTCGTAGTTTCATGACTAGAAATCCTAGACAATCTCATCGACAAGTTTAGCTCGAGCTATGGGATTTAACAAGCCCCAGTGCGATCGGTTTTATAATAATCTTTCGAATGTATTCGATAAACAGAGATTCCCGCCACATGCGATCTATAACATGGATGAGTCAGGATTTACAACGGTTCCTAACAAACCACCGAAGGTGCTTAGCAAAAAAGGAAAACGTTTTGTGAATAAAATATCGAGTACTGAGAGAGGTGTCAATGTTACCGTGGCTTGTGCCATGAGTGCCAGCGGACATTTCGTTCGGCCAATCTTCATATATCCTCAAAAGAAGATGAAGGCGGAATTCTTAGATGGATCACCGCCATCTTCAATAGACATGGTGTCTGATTCTAGTTATATCAACAGCGACCTCTTCGTAGAGTGGTACGTTCATTGTACCTGAACTATGAAGGAGTGTTAAAAAAAAAAATTTATTCACTGAAATACAGACCATTATGGAAAAAGTGCGCACTCTTAGAGCACCTTACCCTACGTTTTTTTGAATAAGCTACAGAAACGAAATTGAACACAATGTTATAATACACAGTTAGAATCACATATAGAACTTATCAATATTATTTGCATACCACGTTATAATATTTTTAAACAACATTAAACAACAATCGATTCATATCATTTAACGATCAGTGCATTACTGTGGGCGCCGAAACAAAACATTGACTGCAACAGCGAGCTTGGGTGAAAAGAAGGGACAAATACACAATGTCCGTCATAATAACCGGATTTTTATTTCAAAATACGTCAATATAAGCGAAATGTCATACTAACCGACGTCATTATAAACAGATTAAAGATCATAGAAGTTTATAGGAAACCCAAAGTTCTGAATACAGTTACGACATAATATCTGGTTGGTCATTATAGGCGGAGTCATTATAAGCGGATTCTACTGTATATACTGAAAACTACTACCCAGATTTTTCCGACTTATGTCCGCCGACCTGTCCAAAAAGTACAACGAATTTACGGATTTTCGCAGATTTTGTTCATTACTGCGCAACTATAAGACATAACCGGAGCAGGTTAACGGATTTCTTTATGAAATAGTTTGAATAAAATACAAAATAAATCTCTAAGCCGTATATTGAAAATTCTCCAAATGACATGCGTTTTTCGGAAACATGGAATCTTGTAGTTTTTTTGGATTTTGCGACTAAAATAACAACAGTCAATGAAAACATACAAACATCATTTCTTCACGTAAAATCGTACAAAAACCTAGTGCGTGAAATCAGACAACAAAGCCAAGCACTCCCTCAGTTAATTTTCATGTTCCACTTCTGTTCTGCAAAGGCTATTCAATGGGAATCGATGGAAAACCCGTAGCAGATTATTCGTTACCTTCGACAAAACAGCATATTGGCGACGGGAAATATTGCTGAAGGAAGTTATCTCGGATGACGATACAAACTTGGCGGGCATAGATTGTTCTGAAAATGATCAATTGCTCCAGTGTGGGATAGAATCAGTATCAGTATGTCTTTTAATAGAGAATATACACTTTAATCTCTTCGTTATTGTCCAACGAAGAAATTGATACAAGTTATGAATATTCATTGCAGGTAGAACAGAAAGGGAGACGTTAGAAAAAGTATCAAGCCAGTGCAGCAATAATGAGTACGGCCGGGATATACGTTTCATCATTTTATGGTTGAGATATGTTCGTTGATCTCATAGCATAATAACTAGAGCCGAATGTTGGTGAACAATAGATGCACAATTCTCAATTGCAACGGTGCAACTGAGCAGTGCTGATTCGGAACTGAACCCTTCTTTCAAATAATAACTCCAATGTCCTAGACCACCGTTCGTGAACTCATTAGGTCTCGCTATAGAAGACGTATTGTCTAAAAGTATTGACACGATGAGCGTGTTTGATTCAACATTAATATTCAACCGATTCTTTTTCAGTTTCATTTTATTTTATCTCAGTTTCAGTAAATAATAAATATTATCAATGCGATGAAGGTTCACACAGTCTTTAATCATGTGCTGAACAGTGTTATGGGTGTGATCGTTGCAGAGTGGCTGGAAGAAATAGATCGAAAGGAGAGAGCAATTGATCATTTTCAGAACAATCTATGCCCGCCAAGTTTGTATCGTCATCCGAGATAACTTCCTTCAGCAATATTTCCCGTCGCCAATATGCTGTTTTGTCGAAGGTAACGAATAATCTGCTACGGGTTTTCCATCGATTCCCATTGAATAGCCTTTGCAGAACAGAAGTGGAACATGAAAATTAACTGAGGGAGTGCTTGGCTTTGTTGTCTGATTTCACGCACTAGGTTTTTGTACGATTTTACGTGAAGAAATGATGTTTGTAATCTGTCCCTCCAACAGGGACAGATGTTTTCGAGTTTTGGCTGGCAAAACAATTTTTGTACTTGGCGGTAATTTTTGACATTTACAATGTTTTTGCCGGGTATTTCATTACTTTTTGTATGTACAAATGGGTTAACGCGGAACTGACTTTGATGCATTATACACATACTGAGATCAACTTCCAGTCATATGTCATGAAATGAAGTACAATCAACACATTGATTTGATGCCATACTGTTATGGGTGGTAGACGGCTAGCACCTCGTTCAATGTCTCACACCACCTCAAGTGAAATACATTAATACGTTCTTAAGATATTTACACCCTAGTTTGTGATATTTTTCTTTCTCGCTAAAAATTATTATTTTCACATAATATTATCTGCTTAAGGGCAATCCCTAGTCGCCCACTTCATTTTTGTCGAAAAAGGGGTGGGGTTGACACATGTCGATTATTATCCGAACCCAGGCGCCGAAAACGCAAGAACAAAATGCATAGCGTTGATTCTATTTCAATTCCGAACATACCTATACGTCCAAAAACATATTCGTTTCATGGGAAAATAGAACTCTCAGACCGCATTTAGATTTGTCAAGTGTGAATTTCCTCGGCGGCCATTATTATGCAGCTGTCCGCCGAGCTTCGCTGGCCCGGCAGGTAGGTGGCGCCACGAATATATCGCTCCGACGAAAGGACCTATATAAAGTTAGCCGGCGACTTTATTATTTTTCAATTTTTTATATACCAATCAATTGCTCCTTAGTTGCTCTTAATTGCTCCGCTAATTTCGTTAATTGCTCCAGTCTAGTTTCTGAGAAAAATGAAAAAAACGAAATCGGGATTTTCTACGGTAGAATGCCGGTCAGATTCAAATCTATGTTTTGACTAAGCGGGTGAAGATACGACGTTCTACAGGGGATTGAAAAATTGCTCCCTTATTGCTCTTAATTGCTCCACCTTCAGTTTTAATTGCGCCCTCTTAGTTTTCAAGTAATTGAACAATTAAGACTGGTACATCTGACATAACCTCTTCGCGTCATAGCTCATTTGAAATGTCACTACTGTGTCGATTATATTGACGACGGATGCTGAAAATATCATTGAAAAATTGCTCCTCGTCGGTTACGAATTGCTCTTCCCTTGCTTTTAATTGCTCCCTTTTAGTTTTTAAGTAATTGAACAATTAAGACTGGTACATCTGATATAACCTCTTCGCGTGATAGCTCATTTGACATTTCACTGTTGTGTCGATTATATTGACGATGAATACTGAAAATAACACTAAAAATTTGCTCTTTTTTAGTTATGAACTGCTTTACCCCTTGTGCAATACATGACTTTTTTTTGAGTTTTTTAATGTTATTTTCAGTATTCATCGTCAATATATTCGCCACACTAGTGAAATGTCAAATGAGCTGTCACCCGAATAGGTTATGTCAGCTACACGGGTCTTAATTGTTTAATTACTTAATAACTAAAAGGGAGCAATTAAAAGCAAGGGTAGAGCAATTCGTAACCGACGAGGAGCAATTTTTTAATGATATTCTCAGCATCCGTCGTCAATATAATCGATTACGTGATGAAATTTGAAATGCGCTGTCACCCGGAAGAGGTTATGTCGGCTGTACTAGCCTTGATTATTTAATTATTTAAAAACTAAGAGGGAGCAATTAAAACTGAAGGTGGAGCAATTAAGAGCAATAAGGGAGCAATTTTTCAATCCGCTGTAGAACGTCGTATCTTCACCCGTTTTGTCAAAACATGGATTTGAATTTGGCCGGCATTCTACCGTAGAAAATCCCGATTTCGTTTTTTTCATTTTTCTCGGAAACTAGACTGGAGCAATTAACGAAATTAGCGAAGCAATTAAGAGCAATTAAGGAGCAATTGATTGGTATATAAAAAATTGAAAAATAATAAAGTCGCCGGCTAACTTTATATAGGTGCAGTACGAAGCAGATAAAAGATTTGGTGACAGCAATTGCACGCGTAGAGCTATCTGCCGAGCGTTTCGGAAACTAAGCCGCAGCGTCTCGCAGCAGTCAACAATCAACAATTTATACTATTTACCACTAATCTACAGGGTTCGGTCTCCCGGTCCCATTATTGCATGAATCAACAATGTTTTTAGATAGAAATGTTCGGAATTGCATGTAGAATGGCGCTACAACACCAGATTTTGCGTTTTCGACGCACAGGTTTTGATATTAACCAGAATAAGTGACACTCCCGCACTTGACGAACATGAAAAAATTAATTTTTCGTTATCTCGATGAATTCCACGTGCTGGATCGATCCTATTCATCGTTAGTCATCGAATACAACCATTGTATATTATTTTTGACCACCGATTCGGAGTTTTTCGCGGTTTTATTTTTTGGCCGGTAAGGTAGGACTCTCCTCTGAATTCAACAGGCATCACAGCCTGTCCCTTATATTCACTTGCATCCTCTTAAAAATTCTCCTAAAACACGAGATGTTCCCCGATCACAGTCCTTTATTTCAAGGAATTCTAACCCAAAATGTTTATCTTTTAATCAATCTTGTTTCCTTCAAAAAACATTACTGTATTCTTTTATTCACCAATTAAACAATCACCAATTAAATAATGTTCAGATGTGGGGGACAATGGATCGTTTACATCAGTTGATATCATCGTCATTGGTCTCGAATTTAGTATAGCCTCTCCAGTAGAACCTCGATTATCCGAACCTCGATCATCCGAACCCTCAATTATCCGAACGATGACTTAGTTTATCCGAGCGCTCAATTATACGAACGTTGGCGCGAAAGATACATCATTGCTCGCTGCGACCGCTTAGACTTAGCCGCTCAAAAACGCGTTACAGCCGTTCGTCAATTAAAAATTAACGATTTTATAAAAAACATATAAAAAAAAGCATTCGACTTTTTTCAACGTTAATACGTATAACAAATTTTAATATATATGTATGTACTGTTTTTATGTAAAAAGGTGTTGTTTATGATCTCGTCCCAAAAAATCCACGTTTCGATTATCCGAATTTTTGGTTATCCGAACTAGTCTCGGTCCCATAATTGGTTGGGATAATCGAAGTTCTACTGTATTTCAATGATAAACGTATCAAATTCAGATAATGTAAATCTTTCGTCGGCAGCGATTCTGATAAGATGATGTTTGAATTGTCTGACTGTTATTTCCCAAATACCGCCAAAGTTTGGAGCATTGGGTGGTATGAAATGCCATTTAAAGCGACGATGATTTATGAAATCGTTAATTTTTTTCTTACGATCGTCTGATTGGAGTAATATATGTATATATAATTCATTCAGTTTGTTGTTTGCACTTCGAAAATTAGTACCAATGTCTGAATAAATGTTTCGTGGGAGACCACGTCTAGTTACGAAACGATTTAACGCGGCTATGGATGATTCTGTTGAGAGATTTTCGATAACTTCTAAATGAACTGCTTTCACGACCATACGCATAAAAATGGCTACGTAGCATTTTATGAATTTTCGATTGTGATATTTTTTCTTTTTGATGAAAAATGGCCCACAAAAATCTACGCCAACATTATTGAATGGTCGTGATTGTCGCAATCGTACGCTAGGCAGATAACCCATTTTATATCCAATAATACGAGGTTCAGCACGAAAACATGTAATACAATTGCGAATGCATTTTTTTACATTATTTTTGCGATTGATGGGCTAATAATTTTGCCTCATCTTATATAATGTATTTTGTGTTCCGGAATGAAAGTTCGACTAATGACAATTTTTTATGATCAAATTCGTGACATGATTACGCGAGGCAGAATGATTGGGTTTCCGTATTCAACCAACGACTCTTGTCGTTGTTAATCAATAAATGGACCTAAAGAGGCAAGCCAATTTTTCTCAGCCAACGGCTGTTACTTTTTAAACAACCCAATTCGTAATCGAAAGTCAATTCTTGTACTAATTTAATCCTTCTGCCTTCATTAGTTCCTCAAGTCGTATCGGTCCGTAGATTCGATCCTTTTTATTTTTTCTAATTTTTTCATACATTGAATGAAGAAATTCTTTCAAAACCTTTCAACATATAATGCGTAAAAGGAGTAATCAAAAATCTTTATTTTTTCTTAACCAGACAGGACCTCCTTGCCATAAAGAATTTTTCAAAAACTCGTGAGGCATTTTACCTCTCGAAAGCGCATCAGCTGGATTGTCCTTTGACTGAATGTAATGCCAATTATTCACACATGTTTTATTTTGGATCTCATTTACTCGATTAGCAACAAATGTTTGCAATATATATGGCTGCGTATTTATCCAATTTGAAGATATGCTCGAGTCTGACCAAAATTGTACGGGATTGAATTTTATATTGATAGACGTATTTACTTGATAGTACAAATTTGCTAATAATTGCATAGCACATAATTCTAAACGTGGAATAGTTTTTGTTTTCAATGGAGCAACGCATGATTTTGAGCATACCAAGTTGGTTTTGCACTCGTTATTTGAATTTCCTAGATCTTATGCATATACACGTGCCATATTCAACTTGACTTGCGACACAAAAACCATGCAATTCAATTTCGTCGGTATTCAAAAGAGTTACACGCCTATCGTAACTGACATTATTATTCGAATTTAATTGTGCACAAAAATTCTTCCATGCATAAAATATATGATTTGGTACTGACTCGTCCCATCCAACTTTTACTTTTCAAATGTCTTGCAATATCCTTTTCGCAAATAATACAACGGACTCTAAAAGTCCGACTGGATCAAAAATTTTAGCAATTTCCGATATAATCATTCGTTTAGTTGCCTTGTCATTCACCGAAGGATTTTTGATTTTGTAGATAAACGCGTCAGTTTTGGCATTCCAGTGCATGTCCAGAGTTTTGTAGGACACTGTCTTGATCAAAATTAAGATCAACATCTAAGTCACGCTTATCAATTCCTTTCAAAATGTTTATATCGCTTGCGGTCCACTGACGCATTTTTAAGCTAGCGGTTTCTAAAATTTTCATTATTTGATCACGTGCTTCTATCACCATGGAACCAAAGAAGTCTCTGATATGCTTTATCTTCATCGCAAATAAGAAATTGTTTATACATTTACTCAATGTCAGCCATTATAACATAACGGTGTATTCTAAAACGTAATAAACTAGCAAGAATGTGGTCTTGTAGGTCCGATTAGTAAACTGTCGTTCAATGAAATTCCATTTGAGGACTTCGCCGATGCGTCATATACCATTCGTAACCTTGTCGTGTTGCTCGATTCTTTTACGACCGCAAAATGGCTCAAGTAAACCGCGTTTGGTACGTTTGTTTCCTATATGAGAGTCATTTGACCCAATTCCATGGCTTCATTCGTCGTTTTCGTATATTGATTTCGAAATAAATCGTCTTTCTTAAATTTTCTTTGCAAATATAATAATCTTTTTTGCACTGTTTGACGAGAATCGCCAAATTCGATGTTTGGGTCTTGAAAGAGAAGCGCGACAATATATCTACCGTCATTGTTTCGATTTACGTGATTTTTGAAGTGATCTTCACATAGTTACTCCTCGTTTGAATAAATTCTTTTTTTGTCAGCTATTTCTTCTAATTTCCAACATTTTTCAATTTGATTGACACTCGTCATTAAATCGAAGGATCGTTTTACGTTTCCGGTCGAAAAGCAAAAGTTTTTATTATGAAGTTCCTCTGGTCGAATCGAAGATTGTTCACTTGATTTTTTCTTAACTTCAATCTCTTTTTTGGGAAACGTGGGATTGTGCAACAATGTATTACGTTTTTTTAACACAAGTTTTGCAATTGCGGAAACGGCATTCATTTTTTCTATGACTACACAAACAATTATAGCACAATTTCGCTTCCTTCACCAATTGAAATCGTTTCTGAACTGGTAATAATAAAAATTTACCACATCTGAACAAAGAGTGATATTCTTGTGAACGAACAGAGCAAGTTTTTGAAGTTGTAACTAAGGTTCTAGCATTGAGTTTGCTATCGATCTTACGAATTTTAGCTGGTGGACCGTTATTGTCGTTATTTCTGTCGTTACTCGGTAGCGTTAGTAAAGCTGCACGTTTGTATAAGAATTCAATCATCGAATCTAATGACGGAAAAGCATTACGTTCTAATGAATTCTCCCAATCTAAAAAAGTCATTGGTAGAAGTTCTCCTTCCAAATAATATGTTCAACTATTTCGAGAGACAAAGTGACACCTAAACTTTCCAATGAGTTTACATTAGTCATTGCTATACCCCGCAAAAACATTATAAATGTAAAAAATACCGCCAAGTACAAAAAGAATGCCACTCGGAAAAAATACAAAAACCTAGCAAATCAGGAAATAATGCCAGCACCACGACCTTCTTGCAATTATACGCCGTAAAGTCGGACCTCACTGATTCGTGTAGAGATATCGAAAAATCATTTCAAGAGCTACATACTTGGCGGGCACATTCCTTTCTGCCACTCTGTTCCTAACATCTGTCTCGTTATTATAAACAAATCACGAGTGGAAAAGATTGAGTTACTTTCTATTTATTGATAATTAATAAATATATATTAATAAATAATATATCCTGGGTTTCCCTGAAATGCTGCCGTTTCTATGTTACTTCAACTATTGATTTATAGATTTTGAAAAGAAAATATTTTAAATTTTAAACAAAACGTAAAATCGTACGTAACACTGTCTAGCTACTGGCGTAGTAACTATCAGCCCAGTAACTTTTCTGATTTTCACTTCCGGCTCAGAATCAACCTCGGCAAGTGTACATCGTCGGCTGAGAGGAAGAAGATGCTATCTCAGCTTCGTCGTGAAGAAGGTACTATCTCAGCTTCGTCTTGAAGAAGGTACTATCTCAGCTTCGTCTTGAAGAAGGTACTATCTCAGCTTCGCCGTGAAGAAGGTGATATCTCGCGAGCGATTTTTTTTTTTCATAATTTTAAGTTAGCAACACGCGCGCGAAATATGAATTATCAGTTTAATTGCATGAAAGAATCACTTTCAAATGGCAAGTTCATTGGCTATTATACATAAGTATGCATGTTTTGTCATGCACAGTGGTGCACGAGATACCGTGTTATCGCCATTAGTGGGTCTAGATCAAAAGGTCACTGGAATAACCAGTTCATTGTTTGACAAGCACAGCTGATGGTCGCATTAGTGTGGTTCTTCTTAATCGAAGTGTATGTTAAAATCTGCCAATATTGAGAGGTAAGTAAACGTTGAAAGATCATTTTTGGTTTACAACCTCAGCTAGAGACCATGATTTGCCGTGCCGTGATTCATATAACGTTGATAATAATTCGAACTCCATATTGGGACCAATGCTGAGATTATTTCACAGTCAATATAACATATTTAGGAATAGATAATAGGTAACCAATATAATTAACAACAATATTCCAGTTTATGTTTGAAGTGCGACGTACCATTTCCACTGTCACGCCGCTACACTGTTTTCCCGGGCCAAAAATCTGCTGAGATACTTTAATTTACCCAACTATGCATATAACCTGTGAGTTTCGTCGTAAACAAATCTGCGGGTAGAAACTTCCGAATATTTGCAATTTATCGTAACTTTATCTATTCTATTGATTGAATTTATTGTGAATTGTTATCAGGGCTGTGATGATTTTTAAGATATTTGTTATCTGCTACGGTACCAGAGTCGGAATTGCTCCACCAGGGGATCGTTTCAAATGGTGCCCCTGATGCGAAATTGACCGATCAAATGAGCCCGCCGAAGGCCGGCGAAGTTTGATCGAGATTATCTGAAATGCCTTGTTCGAAGATGATAGTTATACAGTCACGCTTGTCATGCTAAAATCCACAACGTCTGAAGTTTGAAATGTGTAATATTTTGGCGCTCTACGCCATCCTACCTCGGTTTGCGCCCTCTACTCTTGATATTGTTCTGTGAGCAGTCGAATCATCACATTTTGATTTCGAAGATGAAGGTTGGCTAATTTGGTATAGTTTCTGTTTATCTATAATTTGGAACTTACGGATTTTTTTTTTTTTGGGGGGGGGGGGGGGGGGGGTTAATTTAGGGAGGGGAACTACCATCTTCGAACGAGACATTTCATATAATCTCGATGAAAGTTCGAAGTTTAATCGGTCAATTATATTATATGTCTCGTTCTCGATGATAGTTATGTAGTTCTTTAAAGTATCGTGATAATTCGTAACGTTTATTAATCACTAAAGCTTCTTTATTACTGTTTTATTAAAGGAATGCGTTTACTTCTACAACTTAACTTTTTCTGAATATGTAACAATACTTGCAGCTATTCTAAAATTGCGTACGTGAATTGGCTATCTGGAGCTTGAATCGGTCTGTTGTAGAATTTGAAAAATGTATTAGAACCTGCTGACCATCCTGCACTGCGTCTAATGACTCCAATGTCTACTCCTCGTTGATGCGCTATTGATACAGCCGCATGTCGGGTGCTATATGCCGTGAAATGCTCGGTATTAATACCCACTTTTTATAGTACATTTCTTATCTAGTGGCCAATGGATTGTGACGACACTGGCCCATACGGTTTCCTCGTGGCAGTAAATAAATTTTAGGTTTTATCATTTCTTCATTTTTTAGTATAGTCTAAATAATCAAGGACTGCCCTTGCTGCACATAGATTTGGTCTGCTCTTGAAAAATAGTAAGGCCATTTCTGGTTGAAAGGCTCCGGGTTTTAGAGTTTTAATTCGCTCCGTTATTTTAATTCGAACTTCTAAATCTAATTTCTCTATGTATTCAATATTAATCAATGATAGTGATTGTAATCGTTGAACAGTCGCTAATGCTAGTATGGTCGCCACTTTTTCAGCCGCCTCTTTCTTTTTCAAGTTTTTAATTGGGCCTAGCTTCTCTGGGTATTTTAACACCAGAGTAATATCCCATGTAGAAGCATATCTCGGCTTGGTTGGTCTCTCCTTGAAGGCTCCTTTTAAAAAACGCGAGATCAAATCATCTTCATTAACGTCGTATATTGAAATTAAAGAAATTGCTGAGCGATTTGTGTTCAGTGAGCTGTAATTCGCACCTTTATTGAAGCAGTCCATTAAAAAACTGAATTTCTGAAGTTTCAACATTAGAAACGTCAATTTTATTGCGATGAGCAGATTCCCACCAACGTTTCAAACTGCATTCGTACTGCTTCAGGGTCGATGCGGTAATTGACTTCACTATCGCATTTGCAGTCTCTTCTAATACCCCTTTCTTCAAGTACGCAGACCGGACAATTTGCCTACCACCAATGAAAGCTGGGATGACAGTGGATGACTCTCGTATCTGTAGGGAGATGTTAATAAGTCACTGTTAGATTCAAAAGTTATACTAGGTTTATTCAGAAGAGCTGTGAAGAGTGGGTACCACGGCTGTATAGGCCATGCCAGTACGACTATAACCCCGGTAGCTTCATCATTAATAATTTTCCGTGGTGTATCTACGCATAACGAGTGCACAAACGGAGGAAATGCATAGAAGTTTTCTTCTTTCCATGACACAGTAAAGGCGTCAATTGAGGATGCTCCCGGATCTGTGAATCTAGAGTAAAATTTTTTACATTTTTTATTCAGCCTAGAAGCGAATAAGTCGACCGCAAAAAGGACCAAAACGCTGCCGAATGTGGTCAAATGCTACTGGCGATAATTCCCATTCTGAATCGACTTTCACGTTACGAGATGCCTTGTCGGCTTCTACATTCTTTGTTGATGGGATATTCGATGCTTTCAGCCATATATGTCTTATCTCACACCATTACCAAATCTTTCTGGATAGCTCACTCAGGTGTGGAAACTGTACTCCTCCTGCTTTGTTAACATATGGAATAGCTGTTGTGTTATCTAATTTGAGAAGGATTTCACAATGTGATAACTCTGACGCAAAACATTTGATTGCGGAAAATGCCGCTAATAGCTCAAGATAATTAATGTGATTCTTTCTTTTTTGTCCCAGAAGCCATGTGCTTTCTTGCATTTACGAACACAACTCCAACTTGTGAGAGAAGCGTCAGAAAAAATCTCCGTTACAAATCTGTATGTTCGTATTGGGTGAAATCCGACTATCGTGTTGTTTCCACCAATCTAGATCTTTTGTCATTGACTCTTTAATCCGTATTTTCCCCTCGTAGTTTCCTCCATTGAATTTTAATGACAGAAATTTTTGTCTTCCAAGTTATTTGCAGTGTATGAACCCATACGCCACTGCTGGGCAGGCTGACGTTAGCACCCCTAGAAACTTAGCAAATTCTCTAATCTTAAACGACTTTCCCACCTTGAATTTATCTATTAAATCTGGCTCTTTTTCTTGTGTGTAAGATTTAGGAAAAATTTCAGAGAGTCAATGATGAAGCCTTAATATTTACAAGTCTGACTCGCTATCAGTGAGCTCTTTTTATAATTTATCATAATACCTAATCGTTCCAAAAAACTGACTGCTTTCCTCATGTTTTCCTTACACTCATTCTTGGATTTACCCACGAATAAAAAATCATTCAAGTATATGGATAACAGTATTCCTTGAAGTCTTAGCCTGTAGATTACTGGCTTCCTTATCTTGGTGAATGCGTATGGACTCGTGCAGAGATCAAACGGTAGGACTAAAAACTGACACAATTTTTCTCTAAACCTGAATCTCAAAAATTTTCTATGTCCAATATAGAGACTAAAAAATATGCATCTTTTAAATCTACAGTACCTGAAAAATCTTCTGGAGATACCAATCCTAACGCTGATCTAATGTCCTCTTACTTAAAGCGTTGAGTATCAATAAACTCATTTGAATTTTTGAGATTAAAAATAAAACGGTTTGAACCGTCAGGCTTTGGTACCAGAAAGAATAAGGAGATAAACTGTCCCTCACACTCTTCACACTCTTCACACTCTTCAATTGCACCTTTAAATAGAAGCTCATTCATTTCTATTTGTATTTTTTCTATTTCCTCAGGAGAAAAAAAAAAATTCTTCTGGTGAAGCTGATTGAAAAGGTATTTCCGTAAACGGAATTTTGTATCCATTTACATAGTCTAAGATAAATCTGTCTGAAGTGATTTCCTTCCACCTCTTCAGAAAATGGCACAAGCGGCCTGCAACCTCTTCTACCTTTATTTCCTCGATGATGACTGGCTCATCGCTCGAAAACCTAGTTTCGATGAACGTTGCGTCGACGGGTACGATTTTGATTCGAATTTTATCACTCGACGTTTTTGTTGATAACCCACCTGACGATTGTTCGCAGGTGGGTATCTCAAGTTTCCCTGGTCGCGAAGCTTCACTGTCACTTTTGTTGGTGGTTTCTTTTTGATGTCCGCGCACGCTTTCTCGATTTCTTTCATGTCCTTGACTTTATCTTTTAAATTATCCCCATACAGCCATTCTTTGGACAACATAGTGTCCATCACCGGTTTAATATTTTTGTTGAGTTGCGGTGTGATGTATGATTTTCTAGCCACTGATTGTTGGTAGAAAACGTCTGACAAAATTTGACCTACTTGGCTTATGTAATCTGTAAAGAGATCTTCGTCCAAATCTTCCTCCAGTGGCTCTATCAGTCACGAGACAGCGGCGCCCAATGCTGATAACGCCGTATCGACACAGCTTTGCATATCCGTGAAATGCTGGTCTCTTTTCTTAGCGACATCATTTAGTAATGGTCCCAATTCTAAATTTAGTTTAGGATCCTCTGTATAAAAAAACCCCTTTTCTATTATGAGCCTCCAGTATGTCTTTCTTATTTTTTTCAGGGAGACCTTCAATCATCCACTTGGACCACGTGTCGTTTAACTCTGGCACGTACTTAACCTCTTTGTAGGTACAAATTTGATCCAATCCGAGTATCTTTGTAACGCTGTCCTTGGCTGATACTTGCTCAGCTTGACTCTCTGGAATCTTCTCGCTTGGCTGCGAAGGTGAACCTTCTTTCACCACAGCGTCCTAGTTATCTATATCAGTATCAATAACTACCTCTTGTTCTATAACCGAAAAACAGGAATCAAAATAAGCTCTTATTGTGCATTTTGTGATTGTTTATGTTCTTATTGAACTAAAACACCATTAAATTCCTGTATGGTCGTGTGGACCCAGTGATGCCGTGTGGGCTTTACCCCTCATATTTTCGTGTGGAAAAAATGAATATTCTGATACCGAGAATATCAGTAAAAAATAACTTAATCATTCCTACCTGAATTGTTAGTGACTGTATCTTCAACGGTCACACCATTCATTTTTAGCAGTTGTATGCTTTCTGCCAATGTTTCACAGTCTCATTTGAAGGTTATCCATCTGAGACTGCAGTCTGTTGAATTTATCGTCCGTTCTGCACTTTTTGTCTCGTGATCGAGATCTTGATCGTGATCTCGTGTATTTTTTAAGCATTTTGGTAAAAAACAATTTATTTTTATTTACTTTAACAATAAACGTGTTGATTCGTTAGCACAATGAAACAATATGAAGAGTAAAAGGCGCAAAGCGAGGTAAGATGGCGTAAAGCGCCAAAATATTTCACAGTTAAAACTTCGAACGTTGTGGATTTTAGCATGACAAGCATGACTACATAACTATCATCGAGAACGAGACATGTAATATAATCTCGCTTGGTGGTAAAAATGGAGATGGTGCGCCCTGAAGGCTGCCTCAGCTTAGACGGAATACCCCATAGTATAATAACTTTGCCAAGTTCAGCCGTCATATCTATTTATAATAATTTTGTCATAATCCTTCATGCTCACACACTCATTCACACATCATATAAATGTAAAGTCCACCAAACAAATGAAGTTTTTATCATCTTCAGTAGCAAAGTTGTTCTCAATACTTTATTACTGTTTATTATCTGCACAACAACAAGGCACTTATTTCTGAATGTAATGAAAAAATTGAGTTCTATCATACGAGATACCCAATAAACACGACTAGTTGATAAAACGTATGAAAAAAGAAAACGTTTAATGCCGTAGAATAAACGTTTTGTGCCCACGTATTTTACCATGAATAATATTCGCCCTGATTTCGGTTTATTCAACGTATTCGAAAAAAAACGTTATTGATATCCAGATAATATACGGTTGGAGTAAACGATTTTCATTCGTATTCGAAACCTTTATTTATATGTGTGGCTATTACATGTATCGAGCGTTTGAAAAGAATTATGACTCATATATGAAACGTCTTTTGAATACACTAATTCGATTCGGATACTTCAAACTCCACCGTTAAAGAAATTGACAAATGTCCGCATGATACACAGATCTTTGCATATCTTGCTTAGGTACACGTCTCATACACAAAAATTTATTAGGCTAGTGTGGTACACTAGTTAATGAACAGAGAATGGTTATTGACGCATATTTAGCCAGCCGCTCGGGGTTACCATAAGATGGTTGGAGTATTTTAATCGCGAGAGGAGATCGCCGCCTGGTGGCAGCCACACAAAGTGCGTTGAAACGTTTTTAACGTAATACGTGTACGTAATAAGTGTATTTTATGTATTTCAAAGACTTATATTGTAACAGCTTTGACAAACGTTTATAGCATGTAATTTACATATAATAATTATACGTATGTGTATAACCATTGAATTTTCTACGACAATTAATATGCATCGAATTTAATACGTCGAGTGAACTAAAATGATGTACGTTTATTTTGCGACTAACAAACGTGCTTTAACCTACGTATATTGCAATACGTATAATAATTGTGAATAATAAACGTTTAAAATCAATCTGATATATTACGGTGTATGAAATACCGTAATATTTTATACTTATACCAAAATTCAACGATCTCAACGTATTATATACGGCATTTCAACTGATGTGTGTTCATTGGGAGTAGAAAGTCGATAACGTAGCTTTTTCGAGATAGTATCCAATGAAGAATGAGGAAACCCTCTCTTTCATTCTCACTGATTTGTACGGGGCATTCTGGCTCATCTCGGACAAATACTGACGGCATTTAGGTCTTTTGTTTCTTGGGGGACTCTTCTGATCTGTGAAATTTTCCAGATCACTATCGAAGAATCGTGGCAAGACTCACGTAACAAAATTGATACCAAGATTGTCACGTTGCATAGGCTTTGAAAACTATTAAAATCAAGTTAGCATTAGAATTAATTTGCATAATTTTGTTCAAAAACGTCTTTTTCTGCAGTAAATCAAGCATCAACTATCCAACATGTGGTTCATCACACAAACCATTCATCGATGAAGACCCACTTTTTCAGAGATTGAAAACGGAAATGTACGAACCAACATTTCAGCAGAAGGCTGCATCACTGCTTTCAGTAACTTTCCCACGGTTGTTCAAACTTACAAAGCTAGCCCTCAAAACGCAGGAGATCGCAGCCTTATTTCTAAATATCATGAAGCAAAACTTTGAGTATCGGGAAAAGAACAACGTACAAAGAAATGACTTTATAGACTTGCTGAAGAGTCTGAAAAATACAGAAGAGTCGATGGGTGAAGATGAAGTAGGCAAGTCGGAGCTTCGGTTTCATTCTATACCCGTGACCCTAAATGACAGAACGCTGAAACCATAATTTCTTACTTCTAGGGTATGATGACAAGCTTCTGGCAGCACAAGCCTTCGATTTCTTTCTTGGTGGTTTCGAATCCACCTCCACGTTGATCAACGTTTGCCTCCATGAGTTGGCGATCAACAAGGATATCCAGAATCACCTCCGCGAAGAAGTGCATGCAACCAAAGCCGCAGGCAACGGTGAATTCACATGGGACGACATGAATAACATGAAGTACCTCGACATGGTGGTTCAAGGTGAAAACCTAAGAATTTTATTAGACTAGCAAAGATGCAGTATTCCCAACAGAAGTTGCCACTGAAATTTGGCACAATGAGTAAAAAAGGTTCAATTGTAAACGCTTCCCACGATTATTAGTATGTGGGGCATTTCAACTATAACCGAGAGGCTAATACCTCGACATTTATTTATTTTTCTGCGGTCGATTTTGTTTTAGGTATTTTTTTACAAAAAAAAACATATTTATTTCTCAAGAATGGTTATTTCTATTTTTAAATTAAAAAAATTATTTTGCTTTGAGTGTATCCCTAAATTTTTCTCAAATAAATTCATTAAAAAGTACGTTAAACACCGTATATTTTGATGGCTATCTCATCATGGAGAAATCATTTTTCAATTCTTTCTATTTATATAAAACTGTGAGAAATTTTTTTTTTTCACAAAACAGTCCGGAGTGAGAGTTAAATTTTTTTCGCAATTTCAACCGAAAACTATACAAAATCCGAATCATTTTATATAATAAACTCAAATCTATAAATAATTTGTGTTGCACTTCCGCTCATTCGCTCATTTCGTTCATTATAATGTATGATACAAAATGATTCGGGTTTTTTTATAGTTTTGGGTTACAGTTGCGAAAAAGACAAAATTTCACCCCTCAATTATAGCTCTTTTTATAGTTATTTACTGTACTATTTTGAAAGGGGTGGTACGGGGTATAAAGTTGGCCAAAATTTTTTACCTTGTGAATTTAGTTTTATCGACCCTTAAAGAAGTCCTATACCAAATTTCAAAGCTCAAAATAAACCCCAAGTACAATTACGTATTTTTAAATTGAGCCGCACGTGCAAGTTTTTCAAGTGGTTACTTTAGCCAACTCTGTGACTGCGCCGTGCCCAAAGAGTCTTTCACCTCAATTTCGTTTGTATGAGGGCCATAATAAACTAAAAAACTTGAGAGTAAACATATACAGGACGTTTTTTTTTTTTCATTTATTTATTTCTTATTTTCTAAGATTTTTCAAGATTTTTTAAACAAAATTTTCAAAATTTTGTCCTGCAAATGCACCGTGACCAAAATTTATTTCGTTTTGACCAGACTCTTTTGATATTATCGATCCTGTTATTCGTTGGCATATTTTCTTCTTGTTGGTGATGGATTCTTCAATATAACTCTCTGCCACTTTGTCAGATGTCCACCCACCGTGTCGTTTCAGGATCGTAATGTCAGCCCCAGAATCAGCGAGTAGGGTCGCCGAAGTTCGGCGGAAACTGTGACCTGTGTAAAGTTGGGGATCTTGCAGTTTCAAATATGTTGCAATATCCTTTGGCATACTTCCAAATTTATTGATACCAATTACTTGTTTTGTACACTTCCCATTACGAACATTTAAGAAGAATCGATTTGTATTTGTATTTTCCGGACGCAGGGCTGCGTATTTTTTGAAAATATCATAGAATTCATCAATGACTGTAAATGATCGTGGGGCACCAGTTTTAGTCTCTGGAATTGTGACTACGAGCATATTGCCACGATCATCAATGTCATTGATGGTCATGTCACAGAGCTCATGCCGTCTACATGCGCCAGTAATTCCAAATATGGTCGCAATCTGTAAAAACATAGCAAACTCAGTTGTATGCATATAATGCTGTCAAAGCTTCTGTGAATATAAGTGTGTCGATATTTTATGATATTTACCTTTGTTGCTAAATACGTGTCATCTGGAGCATCGATGATAAATTTTTTTACCTCTTCTGGCGTAAAAACCTTCGATTTCTTGCTTCTGAATCCAGAAGAATATTTTTTCAATAGTGCGGACAAACGTCCATAGGTACTGATATCAATTTTATCATAAACTTTTGTAGTAGCTCTTAGCATAGAATATCGAGCCCACAGGGTCGACGGCTTCATTATTTGTTGCTGCTCTTTAAAATATACAAGTAATACTGTTTCATCGAAAGAACTAGTTTTTTTGGTTTTTCTCCAGTTTTTAAACTGATTGTAAACGGCCGTGTACTTTTGCTTCGATTTTTCGGGCAACAAATTCTCTGATGCGATTTTTGCTTGTTCAAAGAGTTCAGGCGGTATAAAATCCTCGTACTCGCGATCATCGGAATCACTATTAACAATCATTTTTATTGAATATACCTGAAAAGACGAGAACACGTTTCTACAGAACTACTTCTTCTTGTTTTTTAAGGTTACGAATACAATGTTGAGCTAAGTGAGCACGAGAAAGCAACTGAAACGTGTTAGTCATTGATGGTGTGTAAAGGGCGCGCGTGATGACTACTCATCACGTCCGATGGCGCTAGCTACGTCGGCTTCGCACGCAAAACTGTATCGTAATATACATTACCTAACAGTTTTGATACATTACCTAACAGTTTTCGAACCGTTGGGGAATCGGCCGCCTCGCGCACCCTCTACGGTGCGGTAAGTCGAACTTTCCATGCAGGTGTTACAAAAAGTATATTACCCACCAATAATAGTGCGTAAAATCAAATTTTGCGCACACTATTACAAAAAAATATTTTCACCACACCTGCATGGAAAGTACAGACTTTCGTCCCCTCGCGTGAACGGGAAGTCGTACTTTCCGATGCAGGGGGTGGTGAAAAATAGTATACGCCACACGGGAGGGAAAAAGGCCATCCCAAACTGCGTGTGCGATTGACACCCGAGCCGAAGGCGAGGGTGGCAATCTCACACGCAGTTTGGAATAGCCTACTTTCCCTCCCTAGGTGCGTAATATACTATTTATCTCAAAGTTCCAGTGGCTGCCCCCCTTAAACTCAAGTACATTTGCAGAAACACTGAGAAAATACCCCACAAACTCACTGGTTTTCCGAAAGTCCATCAAGCCCTACCGGATCCCAGACACCGATGTAGAGCTGCCCTCCGGAACGATGTGTTATATCCCTACCTATGCTATTCATCACGATCCAGAGTACTACCCTGACCCAGAGAAGTTTGATCCGGAAAGGTTCACTCATGAAGCCAAAAGCCAGCAACCGGCTTTCACGTTTCTTCCCTTTGGCGCTGGTCCAAGAAATTGCATAGGTGATGCATTCAGAGCACAGTCGAAAACTGAACACAATTATTATTGCCAATGATACTGAGAATCGATTTTCTTCACACTGACTTGATTTGACTGAAGATGTATAGAAACCAAATCTGGTAGAGCCATATCTTTATACTGAAATGCTATAATTATTTTTTTATTTCTTTTGTTTTCTTTTTTTGCCTTGATGTGAAGATTTATCCTGATACATTGTAGAAACAAATAATGTTTGTATTTGCAGGTCTGCGGTTCGGCGAACATCAGATAAAGGTGGCACTTATCAAGTTACTTGGCAAATTCGAAGTTCCCTGTGTGAGAAATCCAAAGTCCCTCTGGAGTTCGAACCGAAATCAAGATTTCTGCTATCTAAGGACGGAACATGGCTTCGTATATCTAAAAATTTGTCCAATTGTATCTCAAGTTGAATTGCGTTTGCATACTCACTCGTGTGTTATACGTAATTCACGGCATGAATAAGCAGCCAAATAATCAGGAAGAAAATCACGATGATTTATATACATTCATTTTCATTTACCCACATACCTACGTGCACTATTGCCGCGAAAATCTTTCAGATAAACTTCTGAAAGCGTCCCTCCACCGATTTCGTTCTAATTTTGCATAGAGCTTCATTTTCATGTGAAATTAACTTGTACCAAAAGGATTCCGGCGGTTCTTTCAAATGAAGGGTTTGCACACTGAAATAATGCTTATAAATGAATAATTGTGCTCAGCGCCTCCACCTACAAAAGATATGATTGGACCATATTCTTTCCCACTCGGTATCGTACAAGTTTTGTCTACAGTGTTTTCCCGTATCTTGCTTGGTTTTGAAGATATCAACGATATCAACGATATCAACAGATGTCAACAAAAGAGATAAACAACGTCGAAATTACGGAATACGGTTCGCGTTATTGTGCAGCTATAGAAATCCACCAGAAACAAACCACCCATTGGCCGTTTCCAATGGAACCGCAATTATTTCTGCAGTTATACGTAACCGCAATGTTAGCGAATAAGCCACCTGAACGAGCCTCACGCACACCTTGCGTGCCGGTGTTGTTTTACCCGAAGGAGGGGGTTGTGCGGATTCACCGAAAACGCTCGGTATAAATCAGTTTTAGCATGGGATTCGATGTGAAAATGAGATTCAAGTAATACTTTTTTATAGATTCAAATGAAAAAAGGCAATTATGGAAAAATTGAAAACTTCTGCTGCAACGTTATATTCTTTATTAGGTATACAGAGTGTTACTAATTTTTTGTCGGGTTGAGGATTTTTTTACGTATAGAGGGTACAGTAAACACTTTTCCGTAATAGAACAAAAATCGATTTTTTTGAAATTTTTGACGAAAATTTCGGTATCTCCTACCCTTAAGTCCCGGGTCAAAAAATTTAAAACTTTGAGGCGTTTGCCAGAATAGAAGATATCGATTAAAATTTTTACCTTTAGCACACTTCTTAGTGATGCCGAGATGCAACTTTTTCGCGCTATTACGATACGATACGCGAAAATTAATCCTTTTCACTCCGGCCTAATAATGCATAAACCTATATAAATTATTGGCGTACATTGCGTGCCTGCACAAATTTCAGATGCCAAAGACAATTAAATTCTTCATATCATTAGATAAAATTATAACTAATCATGCGCATAACATGAATTGTTATTTCACCTTCTAAATTTATGTGTGACATTTTTCCTGGGCTAAATTATCTGAAATCGTATGAAAGTTTGAGACGTTATAAAATTTCCTCAAAGTATATAGTAGTATATGAAATCGTGTAATTTTATACCATCACATTTGAATCATATTTCAACTTTTGTTTCTTAAATCTTAAATCTTAAATCTAGAAGTCCGAACACTCGAAGCGTTGCTGAAATGGAGTATAAATCGGTAGGAAATGAGTGACAACTTATTATAATTAGGATCCATGTAATAACAAGCATAAGGGTAGGTTCGTTTTTGAAATTGTTACTGATAGATTTTAGTTCTACCATAGTTTTAATAGTCAAAGCTTCAAATTAAATTGAGGAACTTCTGCTCAACATCATAGCCATGAGTTTTATGCAACGTAAAATAGCATGGGAGAATATGATTATTATCGAATAGTCACGAAATGAATGAAAACGAGCAAAAACAAAGCCCAATCGACACAACCCCCAGTTGGTTTCCGAGCCCACCCGAGGTGGGCGCATGGAGCTCTGCCCAAAATTTCATTCGCTCTGCAAACAAATCATATTTCATTTCAAGGTCTGTATCAGATTCGTTTCCTATCTGAAGATAGTTGTTGAGCGAGGAGTACGGGTCCCAAATATCAGTGTTAGCGGAATTCACGATGGTTGGGATCCTGAAAGTACAAACATCGATTCACATTTCTGTAATCATCATGATCGTAATGCGGTATATTTTAGTTGTTTCATGCCAATTGCCAGAGCTTACCCGTTGGTCGCAAAGGACGTCCACAGTTGCACCATGGTATCCACCATTATCAGATCATTCTCATTATACCCGTGCTCAGAGTGTCCAAAACGTGAATCGTGGATTTTGAAGAGATAAATGAGTTCTTCGCCATGAGCTACACTCGGATATTTGGTAGAATTTTTGCTATAGAAGTAGGTGGTGCTGAAGGTGCCCCGATATCCGAAGGAGCAGAAATACTGAGGGCTTTTCGCGTGAACCAGCTGTTTCTGGAACGCTTTGTATGAAGGATAGACGAATCGAGCGTCGCCCATAAGTTCTGTGAGGTTAGCCAGCAGCTGAAAGAAGTGATCGTCATTAAACGCTGATCAGAGAAGCCTGACTATTTAACTTATAATTTACCACGTACTATTCTTCTATTGGCAGTCAGGTCGTTGAGGTAGTACGCCTTCAAGGCTGCTATATCATCAACTGAAATTCCATACCCAATTACGGCAGGCAAGGCTAGGTCAATATTATCCAAAAAATCCTCGAAAAAATCTGGGTCCTCATAAAACCCTGAAAACAAAAATGAACTGCAAGTTATCCGCAGAATTAATGAATTCGGTCAGCAAGCAGGCCAATATCATTGTCGAAAAACTTATCCTCTTTGCTGAATAATAGCACTCATGACAAACCACACTTCACCACTCTTCTCATAGATCTATTCTACTTAATACTTACGGGCTGATAAGTCGTATCCTTCGCCCTGAGTGGCTACACTAGAAATCCATGGGAGATCACGGATTTTCCCTGCAGCGAAAAGGGCTTCGGGGGTGTCGATGAGTAACGCTCCGTCTATATCCGGTTCGGAAGTTGGATGCCATACATAAGACGGATATGTTCGCCATACGTAAAAAATTGATCTCGTTTCAAGGAGCTGAGACACGTTGAAACCTCGGAGACAGTTGACTAGGAGTGTGGACGCGTTCGTCGGGCAGCCAAGATACTCCCCGAGCTGGATGGCCCGATTCGCACACACCTCTTTGGGTTGATTGACAATACCAGAGAGTGCGGTTCCACTCTGAGTTATATATTTATGGATAAGCCCTGTATGAGAATAACAATAATCATCGTGTTCGGTTACAGTCATCCTCAAATCTCCATGGCACTTGCGATACTATTTAACCCGGTTTATCACTGCCGCGGCCATATTATTTTCATGCGGTAATATTAATTTTGTCCAACCCCCCTTGAAAAGTTGACCTTCGGCCCGCTTTACCGGGTGGAAAGTGGCACTTTTCAGGCCAACGATTTGAGCGGGCGAACGTGAACTTTCCGCTCGCTATAGCGGGCGCACATAAACTTTCCACCCGCTTCAGCGGGCGCACATGAACCCCCTTCTTCCCCGCTCGGAAAGTCGCATTTTCAAAGAGGGTTGGACAAAAAGTATCATGTGCATCATGGGCGGAAGGCGATCCCTCGCTCATGCGGAGTTTGCAGTTCTCGCCTTGGCTCGCGCGGTATTCGCCCTCGTTGGAGGGTGTTGGCGCCCTCGCCTTCGGCTCGTGTTGCAAATCTCACCCTCCTACTCGTGCGAATTCCGCCCTCGCCTACGATTCGTACTGCAAACTCCGCACTCGCAGTCGGGAATCGCCTACTTTCCGCCCTAGATACACAATAGTAAATTTCGTGTTCGTATACTATATATGGGGCATTCCATGCCAAATTTTCCTGTCAAATGAGTTTGCATCTGCGATTTCGGTGAAATTGAGATATGTTTTAGTACTCATTTAAAGACACTTCCTTCGTTCCTTTTGATTTTATTTTTGGCCGATAGGTTCTGAGATATTGAATTCTCAAAAATTTGACAATTTTTTTTCAATTGTTCATAACTCTTCAGAAAGGTGATCGATTTGGAATATTTTTTCCAAATTGTTCGTTTTTAAACGTAGTTTTTGAAGAAATATTTAAAAAAATTCTTTGCTAGACTTGTCATGATGTTTTGTTTAATTTTGTATCAAAATCGTGTTTTTAACGATGTGTGGGTTCTTCGATTTTTTTTTCAACAAATTCTCAAAAAACTAGACTTAATTTGAAAATTTTAGAGTCCGGTCCCGTCGTGGGCTAACTATCTTTACAATTTTATTCCGATCTTTGAAATTTTTGAAAATTTGGCACGACGAAGTTGTAATACTTTTTTCATTAACCTACGTTTCACAATGCAGTCATTTTTGATTTGTCAACATTCGCCTGATAAATATTTGATATTTGGATTATCGATAATAATAATTTGATTGTATTTTGCATTTTCAAGTTTGCTAATCTAATCTCACGAGTAGCTGCTTATCGGCGCCATTGTCATGATGATTCATCTGATATACAGGGTCTTTTCGTGAAAATGATCCATGGGGGACCCGCAATTATATGCAATTCATGGTACAAGTCCGCTTTATGTCATCAAAAATAAAGACGATTGTGAATGTCAAAGCGTATGACGTTGCCAAATGTTATTGCAAACCGTTCGCTGAATAAGATAATGTTTTGGAAAAAAGGGTCTATAGGATATCCTTATCGTTAAAGGTGATTTCACTTGCAGTTTTTAGTTGACGTAGTAGCTGTGATTTAGCAGTGTCGTAGTTAAGCAAACTTAACAATTCAACATGCAATCAAATCTTTATTATCGATAATCGGAATGTCAAATCTTTATCAGAATAATGTTGATAAATCGGGAATTACTGCATTTTCAAACTTAGGTTGAAAAAAAAAAATATTATAACTTCGTCATACCAAATTTTCAAAAATTTCAAAAGTCGGAAAAAAATAGTAAATATAGTTGGCCCATGATGGGATGGGGCTCTAAAATTTTCAAATTAAGTCAATTTTTTTTTTTGAAAATGTTTCGAGAAAAATCGAAGGACCCACAGATACTAAAAAACTCGATTTTAATACAAAATTGAACAAAACATCATGACAACTCTAGCAAAGAATTTTTTTCAATTTTTTTGTTCAATCTACGTTTAAAAGCGAATCATTTGACAGAAAAATCCAAATCGATCAATTTTCCAAAAAATTATGGACAACTGAAAAGAAAATTGTGAAATTTTCTAAAATTTGATATCTCAGAAACTATCAGCCAAAAAAAATCGAAAAAAATCAGGGAAATGTCTTTAAATAGGTACTGAAACATAACTCAATTTCAGAAAAATCACAGATGCAAACTCATTTGATAGGTAAATTTGGCATTGAATGCCCCATACTATATGGGGCATTCCACGCCAAATCAACCACTTTTGAACCCGACCCCTTTCGATTTGGCTGAAAGTCTTTTATCCCCTTTTATCCTATGAAAAACGTTTCTCAGAATTTTTTCAAATTTTTTCATTTAACGTTGGATGATTACCACTTTTAATTTTTGTTTTTATTTATTTTATTTTCAAATTTGAAAGTTCTCTGAACACCCTCAAAAAAAAAGTCAAAATGGTGTTATAAGGAATAAGGCTAGTTGAAAAAAAAAATTTCTTCCAATAGAAAAAAAAAAAAAAAATAGAAATCGAAAAAACATAACTTCGAAAAAATTTGAGGATTTGCAGAAAATGTCAAAGTTTGATATAACAAAAAGAAAACAAAAATCAAAAATGGTAATCTTCGAAAAATTTTCGATTCGTTCCAAATATTTAAAAAATAACGATGAAGATAGGTTTGAATAATTTTTTTGTATTTTTTTTCAAGAAGTACATTTCGAAATCAAAATTTAAAAAAAAAAAACGTCTCGCCAAGTAAAATTTTGAAAAAGTTATAGCTATTTTTTCAAGAATTTATAACTTTTTGTTGGTTAAATACAAAAATTTGAAAAAATTCTGCGAAACGTTTTTCATAGGGTAGAGAAGGATGAAAAACTTTCAGCTCAATCGAAAGAGGTCGGGTTCAAAGTGGTCGATTTGACGTAGAATGCCCCATACATATACACATCCATATATTCAATAAACAGATCTATACCATCAGTCAATTTCGATAACGCCAAGAGATGAACGCTAATGGCGCCTGAACTTGATCCGTACAGGGTGACTGCATTAGGATCGCCACCAAAAGATCGGATGCTGACCTGGATCCATTCCAAAACGCGAACCATGTCCTTCAGCCCGTAATTTCCGGGCGATACTTCGTCTCCAGTGCTGAGATATCCCAGCACTCCGACACGAAAGTTGGGAACTACGAGAACCACGTCCTTGTCAAGGAGGAAATCTGGACTAAATCTCACCATAGAATTGTTTCCTGTTTGGAATCCCCCACCAAGAGAGAACACCATTACCGGTAGTAACGCTGAATTTTCAGTTTCGGGTAGCTGCGTGGTAATGAGCCGGCAATTAATTTATCAATTTGACAGGTGACTCATACTTGTATAGTAGGGTGTTCTTTATCAGGTTGATTTTTTCAATTTCTCAAGTTCACCTCTCAATCGGTTCTAAATCCAGAGAGACAATTACCCCTAAAATCTTAGCTATCAATTTTAATAGGAACACGTGCCGCAGAATTGTTTTGTATTTGTATTTTCAATAAAATTGGTTTCTGTATTTTTCTGCCTTTGTATCCACTTAAAACAAATTAAATGCTTTAAAATTATTGGTATATCTATTAACTAATATCGCACTGTGTGATTTTCAGTTGAATTTAATTATTTGAGTTAATAAATTGAATCAATTAAATTAATTAATAAATTAAATTAAAAATCACACGGTGCAATATTAGTTAAATAGATATATACCATTAATTTAGAGCACTTCAAATTTTTCAAAGTGGATACAAAGTCGGATAATACAAGAAACCAATTTTATTGAGAATGAAAAAAAAAAAAATCTACGGCACTTGTTAACCCATTGAAATTAAGAGCTAAGATTTCAGGGGAAATTTGTTTTCTCGATTTGGAATCGATTGAGAGATGGACTCAAAAAATATGAAAAATCACACTTTTAAGGACCACCCTATTGTGTAGCCTATATATGCATACATATTGATTAAAGTGAATGGAAAAATGTAATAACAATCCGGAAAATACGTGCAGTATAAATTACAATCATTTATTTGGTTGTACGGAATTTTCAGACAAATGAAAGTTGAAATGATAAGTATACCTTTGCTAATTATCATGTATGTGTTTATATTTGCGTAGAAAATTTCAAAAGCTCTCCAGATATGCTTTCATACGATTGAAACAATTATTATAAAAAAATTTTATTCTTTCTGTTGCCCCTAACCCCATTGTCACTCTCAACTATCATTTCTTCGCTCAACCACACATGCTAGTTGAGCAAAGTAAGAATACTGCTAGAAGAATTTTGTTCAGCACATACAGCATCGCCGTAGTACTCGATTTCATATAATTACATGTGGCGTGAAAAGGTTGAGATATAAACAGTCCTCTTCTCCTACGATTTGGTTCTGACTATCGAACTGAGGACACGGCTTGGCTTCGGTGCTGGCGTCGAAAGTTCCGTTCCAAGCTTTTGGAGAAACTGGTGCCTTAAATCTGAATCAGGACAATATAGGTATAGAAGTTGATAATCGTACTTAGAATTTTTAACTATAAATCTTATGGATGTTATATTGATATGGAAGTGATCTCTATGTGCAAATGGGGTGCTGGATTTTTTCTTTGTCATCAGACGTCAATGATCGATCTTGCGGACGAAAATGAATCAGCAAATCAGATGATTTACTTCAATTATGAATAAAACTTTGTTAATGCAATTAATTAGTCGCTGATTAAGCTTGAAATCGTCAGAAGTGATAAGCTGATAAGTTATTAGCGTTGTACGAAGCGTATTATCTATTTTTCAAAAAACCTGAGATCGCCGACTGGTGGTTGAGCATACGGAATGCCTAAGAAGCTGGAGATCGTCCTGTTGTAATGGGTGAGCATGTATATCCCCCGGACTATACCCTGGGGTGTCGTAATTTCTGGATACCTTGTATCTTCATCCCTGGAAATCTTCACACCGTCTGTCAAGCTACCATTGCAGAAGCCGAAGTGACTTGTCAAGAAGAGAACCGATAGCAGGCAGGCACTTGTACAGCTATCACACAACAACATATGGCTATAGTCTTCAGTAACATGATCACTATTTGTTAGTCAGTAAGCGGCAACAAAAATCGCAGTAATCAGAATTGATAGAAAATGATATTATATTTAAGATACGAAATACGATACGAATTGCCGATATAACACATGAAATTAATAGTAATTTTGAAAATTCTGAAGTCATAAACCAAGCGATGAAATCAAACAAGTATACAGGAGCTCTCTTTACCTAACTAGATCAGTTACAATTTTTGTTTTTCGAAATTTGAGACGTCAAGCAATATAGATTTCAAATTGTTTTCACGTAACGGGAAAACTAAAAAACATCAAAATACTCGAAGCGCGCGAGTCAGGCAATATTTCGAAAATTCAAGTGCTTACAGGTTGTCAAAAAGTTAGCTCTGAATTTACTTCTCGCCATTCAACAATTACGTCACGCTATTTTTGACCATTTTGAACCCCCCTCCCCCCTCTCATCACACTCCGTCACACAGACATTGACCCCCCCTCTAAAATTACGTCACAAATTCACCACTTCCCCCCCTTCATATTTATGGTTTTTAATTTTATAAACTGATGTAAATTTAAGGACGAATATCTGACATGACTATTATATACATTTTGACAAGTTTATAATAACCAACATATTCTCAATATTTATTTTCAATATATTCATATGGTATGTACATTTAAGTGGTTAAACAGGAACATAATATTTACTTTTAGGTACGTATTTGCAGCTTTGGCACAATATTCGAATGTAAAGTACGTCAATTAGGGCTATAATAATGAGTTATAAAAAATTTTCGGTCATTAGCTGATAACGTAATAGATATATCGCAAAACGATATATATATATATACAGGGTGGGTCACTTCAAGTGTCGAGAATGGGAGGGACTCAATTGACACGAGGCCCCACCTCTTCAGCCAATCAATAACTAGAAGAACTTGGTTGATCGAAATTCTTATGAAAACACAAGATACGATGTCTTGGTACAGGAGAAAAATATCAACGACTTAATCAGGCTATTAGATATTTACCCATTGCGACGCTCACTGAAACGATTCAAATTCTTGGCTTTTTCTGTCTCTATCAATACAAAATAAACTTGAAGCGTAAGAGTATAGGCTTTGATTACCTGTGGCACAACTGATACGGCTTGTCATACTCTCATTCTAATAGCTGAGCCGCGTGCTCACTATTACTTACTAAGATTTTGAAAATTCCCTATCATGAATCTTACAACAAGCGAGTACATCTACATGCTCCTACTTTATGGTGAGTTCCGAAGTGACGCAACTCTTGTGGCAACAATGTATCGGATTAAATATCCGGACAGGTAGGTTGTATCATAATTTTGTCTCCACAATGAGTAATGATGTAAATCATGATGTGTATTCATGTATCAGAGCCAACTTCATGTAACAGAAGGCCAACAATTTAAATCGCTTCTATGAGCGTCAAAATGAATAAATACCTAATAGCCTGGTTCAGTAGTTGTTGATATTTCTCTCCCACACGAAGCAATTGTATGTTGAGTTCTCGTAAGGATTTCGGCCGGTTAAATTCTTCTAGTTGCTAATTGGCTGAAGGGGTGGAGCCTCGTGCCAATTGAGTCCCTCCCATTCTCGACACTTGAAGTGACCCACCCTGTGTATGTGTGTGTATATATATATATATATATATATATATATATATATATATATATATATATATATATATATATATATATATATATATATATATATATATATATATATATATATATATATATATATATATATATATATATATATATATATATATATATATATATATATATATATATATATATATATATATATATATATATATATATATATATATATATATATATATATATATATATATATATATATATATATATATATATATATATATATATATATATATATATATATATATATATATATATATATATATATATATATATATATATATATATATATATATATATATATATATATATATATATATATATATATATATATATATATATATATATATATATATATATATATATATATATATATATATATATATATATATATATATATATATATATATATATATATATATATATATATATATATATATATATATATATATATATATATATATATATATATATATATATATATATATATATATATATATATATATATATATATATATATATATATATATATATATATATATATATATATATATATATATATATATATATATATATATATATATATATATATATATATATATATATATATATATATATATATATATATATATATATATATATATATATATATATATATATATATATATAATTACATTTTCATTTCCAAGGAGAGTGCAAATGACTTTGCATGGATATAATAGGAATGTTATTATTATTATTTACGTCCGTTTGGTCATTGGCTTGTCCTTCAATAAACTCCTCGTCGATCTATTCTACATCTTCTTGGTCTTCAAGATTTTGTATTATAGCCTGCAATTCCCTCTGGCGTTTGGCAGCAATGCGGACTGGATGGATTTTTGGTACAGTGGAAGCTACGCCACGCCAGCTTTGATGCTGTTTTAAATAGGTCAGAGATGCATGGTAGATGCCACACTTTTTGCACGTTTTTCTAGATAGTAGTTTGCGGATAATGGACGGACACGTAATGTCATATGGAATTTCTTTCCATTCACCAAATGCCTGAGGATATGTAGTATGTTGCAGAGTTTTGGCAATGAAAAGAGATGGAAATGTACCATTCCCTTCTGCAACAACCAATCCTTTGTCACTTTGCTGGAGAGGCACAGGTGGTGGCAGGAAACGATCTGGTAGAATTTTTAGTAACGAATTTCGAAATGTTGGACAGCATGTTTCGTCTGTACATTTTACAATTTGTAAAAAGTATTGACTGCTACGTACATGTTTACTGTGCCATCCTATGGATTTTTTTGTCAAAATTGATTCCCCCATTTCAGATTTCTCAAGTTTTATATATTGACTTACCACCGGAAATTTATCTATAACCATATTTGACCATATTTGTGCCAGACTTTTACCTGCATGAGCGAAATTTTCCTTCTTTCTGAGCATCGATGGTCCTGCCTTGATTATCTAAATGAGTCCCGTAGTGATCATGCGGGAGAATGATGCTAGCTAATTCCTTGCTTAAAGGCGCCATTCGTCTCTCCACTCTATTGTATGCACTTCTTCCGGGAGCATTGCATGCAATATATAAGGCATCCAAATCGTAAGTTACGAAGTGGTGAATTGCTGAAACTATTACTTTAGAATATCTCGGGTTCTCATCCGGACTACCATCAACCGTGAAGATTCCGACTGTCTTCACTTGCTCGTCATTTCTTACAATAGCTTCAAATTCAGGGAGCTTGAACACTCTATCTATATCCAACGCGTGCGAATATGCTGTTGATGAGGGATGTTTTGCAGAGTAGATTGTTATAAACGTAGGGCCAGAATAAGTAACTACGCCACGATTTTCGAATCCACCCTCCTTAATTGTTATACCAGCATAAACTGACGGAATCAGTTAGTGTGAGGGTGCTACGACCCAGTCATGATCCGGCAAGGTTACGCGATATTCCATATGAATAAGTAATAGAGTTTGTTTGTTGGCTGCTGTAATGCCTATTGGAACCCTTGCCTTATCATCCTGGCTAATGAAAATAACATCTTTTGGTCCAAGAAGTGAAGCAATTTCTTTCAAACTATGAATAGTTGCAGTAGCAAATTTCGCATCAATATGTTTCTTATGAGCCTCATTCTATGCCCTGATAAGCTTTACTGGTACAGTCGTTACGTGCCGTCTTCCTTCGGTAGAATCCGTTCTCCGTGGAATCAAACGCAAGTAGACTCCACTTCTACTAATATTAAAACCAAAGTCAGTCTTCAGAGTTTGAGTTAATTCATCCAGTGTTTTTATACTTCTTATAGTTTCTGTTCGACGTTTCTTATCGGCAGCACTTCCGTGAGTTGCGATATCAATAATGGTCTTCAAAAGTTCTGGTTGATCTTCTGACGTACCTACCCTAGGACGTCCAGGTTTCTCTTTCATTCTCAGCTTTTTTGCTATCTCTGGATCCTTTGTACATATTTCATCCAATTTTCTTTTTTTGTTTTCTCTGTACTTTGCTGACCTCTCCACACTCTTTCTTTTATTTTTCAACTGTTTCTCAGCTTCTTGTAGTTCCATCTTTTTAGATTTAAGAATTTTATATTCACTGATACTTAGTGAATTAGCTTGCTGTCTAGCATTCAATGCTAAAATCTCTTGTCTCAGAATATCTATTTGGTTTTGCAATGCTATCTGAGCTGGAGTATCATATTGGTGCTGAGTTTTTCCCTGATGTGCTTTGTCATGGGATAAATCTTTATTTGAATTTTCTTCAGCAGCACTGTCACTTCGGTTAGAAGAATTCGACACAATAGTTATTGCTTTAGATGTACTGGGTATCACATCAGCATCTTTTTTTTCTGAAGCCTGCACGTGTAACAATTACACAATTTATATTTATGAGAATATTATCAAATGCAATACATACGGAATCGTGTACTAGAAATCAATCATAACGTTATTTCTGAAAGCTTAATTCAGACCAATATTCAAATTAAATCATGAAATTGTGCCTAACTTCTATACAATTTATTAATATACTTACTCTATTCCGGTACATCATCAGATTAGATTTTTTCCTTCTCGAAATTTTTGACAATCGAAAAGTTTTGCATTTAATCTATTCTCGAAATCAACTTCAGTTCTTATCAAGCTCCAAAACGTTATAGTTTCAGCTTGCAAGTTACAAGATTTTTTCTCCGGAAAAGCTTCTTTAAACTTGGAAAATAAAGCTTGGAAACTTTTATTTTTATCCATTTTGCTCAACTAGAATAACATTATATTAAGGATGTATAACATAATGTATGAATAAATATGTATACATTTTATAGAAGTTGAATTCTCGGTGACGGTTTATAAGATGTTCTGAAATTCACTACAAACACTGCCGGTAAGAAAGAGCGTGACGTGACTGTTAGAATCTGACTCCCCACCGGCCCTGCATCGCAGATCGTCACATTCTGGCAATCCCCTCGCCCCTTCCATAGCGCGTGACGTAATAGTTGAATGGCCCCTTATCGATTTCTGAAGATGCCATAATCTCTGCTACAAATTTTACAATATTTGTTTGCTTGGAAAACCTCAATGAGTGATCGTCATATGATACAAAACAACGTATTTCTACTCAATTTCAAATTGCTATTTCAATTACAAAGGAGAGCGAAAGTGCCTTTTTGTCCTTTAGATGTACCTACAATTAAAATTGGATTCAAGTTGAAGAGCATTCACGTAAGAACATAATATCCTTATTATGCGAGTACAGATTATCGTAGATAAAACGGAACTTATTCAGGCACTTATCATATACATATACAAAGTATATTTAGCGGGGTGCCTTATGAATTTGCTTTCCGGAGGACGATTTTTGTCTGTCCGAACTGGTCGACACTAATGCGCCAACCAAAATCTCTTAGCTCTTGGAGCATAACTCTCATTTCAATTTAGGATTTTGCTCCAAGCAGAAAAACTTATGATTTTCTGTCTGTTCTGATGGCTTACCTACAAATATTTATCATTTTTTTCGGGCTTTTTTTCCGTCCGGACTGCTCGAACCAATTGCGCTGACTCGAAACTCTGGTCTCTTGGAGCGTAGCTTTCAGTTTGGTTGAGGATTCCCCCAGCAAGAAAACTTTTGATATTACATCTATTCCGATGGTTTACCTGCAAAGATTTATCATTCATCAGTTTTTTTTTATCCGTCCAGACTGCCTGAGCTTACTGCGCAGACCCAAGACTCTTATCTTTCAGTGTTACTCGCATTTCAGTTAAGGATTATGCTGTTATTAAAAAATTGTATCATATTCTATCTGTTCTTGTAATTCACTTTCAAAGATTCATCATTTTGCATGTTTTTTATCCATCCGGACCTACCCAATGTGATGACTTAATCTTGACTCGATAAACCGAGCGTTGAAAATATTCAACCGCGGTTTGGGTAATTACTCAGAAGAAATTGAATAACTTTTTTGATGGAAACAATAATGAAAATTCAGTAAACCGTGAGTGCCTGTTGAGTACTGTCCCTTGGAACTGCTCATTCTGTCTTGTTTATTACTTACTGACATCAATTTTCGAGTATCACATACTATATTATCTATAGAATATACAATATCTGCATATATATTTTTTGCTCATAATATAAATGTGTATAATCTGACTTCTTAGCACACTTCATCTAGGGCAAAAATGGTGATGACCAAAATTAAAGGAAATAAAATTTACTACCTGATTAGTCATTACCATTTTTACGATAAAGTTGATAATGAACGAAATAACTGCAAATAAGAAAATCCCCAGCCCTGAATCAAGGACAAGTCGGAAAGTATTGACCCAGGGTAAAAATGGTAATAACCAAACTTGTGGGGAATTGCATTTCCAACAACTTTGGATTCTGTGATTTTCACTCTCAAGTTGAAAATAAGCGTGTTATTCGGAAAACAAGAAAATTACTCTTTAAATCAAGGTGGCGGCAAACGCAACAGGGGGATTTTCCCGAAAATCGAGAGTTACACTACCATCCATCCCCCCCCCCCCCCCCCGCAAGTTTGAAAAAAAAAATCGCTCTCCCTAAAAATTTCCAGGTTAAGTCCTACCTCGGTGGACTACTAGCAATTGATTCGGAAAAAGGTATCAATTAAATTTATAATTAGTTATTAATTCGGAAAAAGGTGTCAATTACATTTGTAATTTGTAATTGATTTGAAAAAGATTTTGAATTAGATTGGGAATTTGTACTTGGTATTGACCATGAGTTAATCTCAGTGTTGGTCGCAATGTGTTGTTCTAATGAATAACGATATACAGGGTGGTCCATTTTAATTGCTCCAGGCGAATATCTCAAAAACTAAAAGAGATACAAGAAAAAGTTTAATACAAAACTTGAAGGGTTTCAAAGGGGAAAGATAATGCTGGGATGTGTTGACTTGTGGATTTTGCCACTTCCGAGTTTTTGCAAGTAACTTTAGATTTTAGTCAGGGAACACATATTTTGAATATATGGAGCTGATAGCGAGATCAAAGACTAATTGAAATACAGAAAAAAAAATTTGTATGAAAAATAAATTTGAAAAATTCAAAAAAAAAAAAAAAAAATAGAAATTTTTTTTCATTAATTAATTGAAAATTTTTTTTATCAATACTTTGTTTCAAATTTGTTTGTTTCAAATGTTAACGTAACTTTGTTTGTTTCAAATGTTCTTCTTCCAATATTTTTGAAAATGATTTTTAGTTTAATCATTTTCAATTGAATCTTATGTTCATACTTGTACTCATTTGTTTTGATCATACCTGATTTTTTCGGAAACGATCCAACATTTTTCATAATTTCAATAAATCTATTGAATATGTGCGAACGCTTAACAGAAATAAAAAAAATTAATTAATAAAAATTTTTTTTTTTTTTTAATTTTGATTTTTTTTTTCTTTATACAAAATTTTCTGTTTTTTTTTTTTGTATTTGAATTAGTTTTTGATCTTGCTATCAGCTCCTTGTATTCAAAATATCTGTTCCTGATCCAAAATCCAAAGTTACTTGCAAAATTTCGAAGGTGGCAAGATCCACAAGTCAATACGTACCAGCATTATCTTTCCTCCTCGAAACCCTTTAAGTATTGTATTAAACTTTTTCTTGTATCTTTTTTAGTTTGCGAGATATTTGCCTGGGGCGATTAAAATGGCCCACCCTGTATAAATCACAGCATCTCTAACTGAGATGCTAAGCCAAAAATGATATTTCAACGATAACGTACCTCTAGATATTCGCCAATTTTAACGACCAACTCGATTAAGAAGAATCACACTTATCCGGCTATCAGCTACTGGACTGACACCGAACTAGCTATTTCGGTGACCTTTTTATCTGAGCTCGCTATTGGGGATAACATATGGCATCTTGCGTACCGCTGAGCGATATCGTGATACATATCTATGTATGTACTGATAATGAAACGGGCAAATCAAGTAAAAATAATCATATCTAATTATATATATATATATATATATATATATATATATATATATATATATATATATATATATATATATATATATATATATATATATATATATATATATATATATATATATATATATATATATATATATATATATATATATATATATATATATATATATATATATATACATATATACATATACATATATATATATATATATATATATATATATATATATATATATATATATATATATATATATATATATATATATATATATATATATATATATATAAAATACAGGTCGAGAATTAGCAAGCGAGAAACATATAGTATTATAAAGAAAGCATAATCAGTGAAATGACAGAGACAGGCTATCAAATATTAATATTCAGACTAACAAATCAAACTACGCAAAAATTAGCGAGACAAAATGGCCGTAGCCAGCCACGAAGTCACGTTTTGAGATCTTGCTTTCCAAATTTTACCAGAAAATACTAATTCGCGTGGCCCGAAGGCTCACGTTACACAAAAAGATACCTAGCCGTATACTTAAACTTACTGATCTCTTTTTACGTAAGTTCGTGTCTTAACAAAAGCAAGAAGTTTTACTTTCATGATGACTAGTTTCATGATGATGATTACAAGAAGTTTTACCTTACTGAAGAGCTGCCGAAGCACTCACTTACACTTAACTTATTAACAATAACTAGAACTAGCGATAATATAACAAAATTTAGCGAGAAAATCTCAACAATTAAGCGGAAACTCAGCGAGAGAGCGGTCTGATTTATTCAGCGCAGAACGTAGAAGTGAAGAGCCTCTTCCTGGTTTTCGGTTGTCTCCTTACGGCTCCTTACACCCTAGGGGTGGGGAACCTATGAGATGCATCTCATTAGACTATTGGTCAAATTTGAATTGTTCGCTGTTGTTCGGCGATTCCGCACGGACGGCTCGTCAGCCGCCGTGCGGGGTAGTAAGATGCGTCGAGTGTCGACGGGGAGGACTCTTCTTTACCCAGCGGTACTTTCTCCTTTGCGGGATGCCTCTCGGAAGGCGTTACTCAGGTCCTTAGGTGCTGTACCGTCCCTGCGCCATCAACCGTCCCAGAAGTTACTCTACGGTGGAAATCCCATTCGGAGATGACCTCACCGTAGCCTCCCGACAAGATGCAGATGTGCCAAACTCTGGATCGGACCCTTTTAACTTGCTGGGCGCACGTAGAATAACCCCAGCACGTGGTTTCTTCCTTTTTGGTAACGATGCTACCACGAGTCTTTTCTGGACCAGCCGCGGTACCGATAATGATGACGGGATAGGTAGCTGGTGCCTCTTGCGGTACGGGAGGATGCTACGTTTTTATCGTGCAACCCTGTACTCCGTTTTGCAAGTTGTTGCTCAGCGGTAAGGATCGTCAGCTGCTGGGAGGCCGTATGCAGGTCCTATTCACCATTAGCTGCGTTATTTTTTCTGCGCATATGTTCTTCCCCTTTCTCGTAGCAGTATTCTTACTCTAATCTAATTTAAGTTATATTCTTCTTACACATCTCACAGTTCAAGAGCTATCTATACTGTCTTATTCCGCTATGTAATGCCTCTCACTGTATAGTAAATGCGCTTGAGGGGCCTTGTCCCAGAGCGCCCAATAAACTCATTCTCTCTCTTACCATCTTCAGGGCTAAATTAGACCCTAGTCCAGACTGCGTACCTCGAGGGTGAATGATTTTCAAAGGCTCATCTCCCCGAGGATTTTCCCTACCAAGACATGTTGCTTTATCCGCGCTCTCTCTCTCGCGTTTTATACTTAATCTAGACTATCGTGACGAGCAATTCAAAATGCATCGTCACAATATGACATGCAGTTTTCATTGAAATTAACGATTGTATATCTGTTAATCATCATAAGGGTCGGCATACGTCCCTAATTGTGTTAAAAAATACAGCATTGTCGAATGATAGTACATATAACGTATGCCCTTTTGAAATTCAGTAGCTTTTGGCATAAAATCCATAATTACCAAGGAACATATAACGTTCGCTCGGGTCTCGCTTCCTTTACACCTGTAAATCTGTGTATAAAAATTGAGGTAATTGCGATGATAGTATAACGTATACCCTTGTAATACATAATTCATTACGATGAGATTTATTTGAAACATCACAGGCATACGATTCGTAAGGGTCCTACCCGGTGGCATATGTGAAAAAAGAGTGCAAAATTTTTGGTCGATTTGCAAAAATAATATAGCGTATGCCCCGGCCATGACAACAGGCATCAGGCGCTCCACATTCGGAAAATGTTTCATTGTCCGGTATGTCACGCTGTGATCCGATGCTGCGGGCCTAGCAGCCCAGTAAATAGGTGATATTGGGGTGAAAAAATAAGGAACATGAGATAATTCCAGGACTGGTAGGGGAATGTCTCGTGAGTGCAAAAACTAGATTGGCGACCTCTTATCGTTATCAGGGTCGCCGCCATCTTGGATAACAAGTTTCATTCTATATTTCGCGAACCATTTACTTCACGACAAAATGTGTTGAGACTTTTTTTTATACATTATGAAATTTCCCATCTTTTTTGTATATAACTTTTTTTTGTAACATTATTATTTTCCAAGTTATAGCATTTACAAAAACTATTTCTTCGAATATCTCCCTACCCGCTTAGGGAGATATTCAAAGAAATAGTTTTGTAAATGTTATAACTGTCGTAAAGTGGACGGTTCACGAAATATAGAATGAAACGTGTTTTCCAAGATAGCGGCGACCATGATAACGATAAGAGGTCGCTAATCTAGATTTACACTCAGAAGACATCCCCCTACCAGTCCCGAAATTATCCTATGTTCCTTATTTCTTCCCCGAACACCACTTTCGAATCACCTATTTACTGGGCTGGAGTGACGAGCCGGCTGACCCACGTTTGCGAGCGCAAGCCGTTGCTATTAAGGGGACATTAAAGACGCTCATCGCTTGGAAAACGCGGGCAGCCAAAACTCCTACATCACTCGATCGATCAGAATGAAATTTTTAGGATCGATGTATCATCTTTACAGAAAGTGGAGCAATTTTTTACTTTTTCAAAATTTCGAAAAAAAAAATCGAAATTTCGAAAAATTCTGAAATTTTGAAAAAGTAAAAAATTGCTCCACTTTCTGCAAATATGATACACCGATCCTCAAATTTTCATTACGATCAGTCAAGCGATGTAGGAGCTTTGGCTCCCCGCGTTTTCAAGGCGATGAACGTCTTTAATGGCCCCTTAATGGCGGCGGTAGTGGGGTAGTGGGCTGAGCTTCGGTAGATATCTCGCGGACTGATATCTGCGAGAGTCTAGTGTAATGATATTCAGCGCTGCCCTCGAGCGGTCATTTTGACCGTACCTACAACTTTGCGACTTCGGTAAAATAAGCCGACTGAGTGCAGGTTCAGATTCACACTAAAATCAACAGGGGGCTAGATTTCGGTTGAGAATAATTGTGTTTTGAATCTCAGGTCGATACGTACACTCGTTTGTTTAAAATGATGACGCTTAGCCGCTGCTTGCGAAATTGTGGCGAAGAAAAATAAGAAGAAGACAAAGAAGATTTTAACAACTTGCTTCCGATTTGCTTCAAATTTACAAAGCGGGTACACATGCGCTGGGGTTCATCACTCCGTAAATTTTGTCAAAAAATATTTAGGCGTTCGGGAGATATGATGCCTTGTTTACAGATATAAATCGTTGCTTCGGGTAAATAATTCTTGGCTGCGCCTGCCTAACCTAATAAAAAAAACCAAACCTATCAAAATTTTGGTGGTATTTAGTACTTGGCGGCAACTCGGCGCCGCGAATCTTAATGATATTATAATTTGATTAAAATTTTTTTAAACTACTTTTTATAATTAAGATAGAGCTCCGGTCGAGTTGAACTTTTTTCATGGGAAATTTAGTCATCTTTAAAAATCGGTGTTTCGAAATGACACTATCGTTTATAGTTTTTGAGTATTTCAGAATTCGTTACAAATATTCTGCAGTATCAATCCTTGTTAAAATCGGAATGGAAATTTTCCAAGCCACTTTTTTCTGTGATGAAATTTTCTTATCTAGAATATTTTTTTTGTAATTTATTGCTTATTTATGAGTTTTAGAGAGTCATGTACTACTTTTTTTCAATGTCCATCAAATAAATACTCTCGCAGCACTTTTGAGTACATTGATTCTGCGGAAGAGACAATGAAAGTTTCGTGGAAGAGTAAGTAAACAAAATTTATCTGGAAAAAAAGGTTCAACTCAACATATCACAAATGATGACAAATCTCATTTTTGTAACACTATGTGGAAAGTTCGCACCTTGCGGACAGAAAATTGTACGTAAAATAACAGATTCCTCATAATGTCACAAAGTGTGCGGGAATCCACATTGCCACACGATTTATCTATGCGTAAATGTTGATTCCAACACACTTTGTCGATTTACCCATGCGGGAATGAAAGCCATCGGACGGACGACCGGTTTTCCCAGCGGAACTAACACCATCGGGCACAAAAAACAGCAAATACGAAACGTCAGCTGAACTTAGATTAGTTCGCCATTTTCTGTTGGTAACACGTGCCTGGTGGAAGTCTAGTAAATTATGTAGAACTGAGGACTATAAAATACAAATGATGTCGGAAACTGATTCAGATGAGTGTACATCTGTTGCGGAATATGTGCCACCAGATATTCTCGAGGAAGCTGAAGATCCAAGCTTGGATACGTTGCCAACTGTTTTAAGACTGGAATACACGAAAGCTGATAATTAGTTAAAAGCCTGGAGAAAAAGCAGAAACACAAACTCGTTCTGTGAGGAAGTACTATTGGTCTATTTCAAGAAACAGGCAGAGACAATGGCACCTTCAACAATGTGGGCTCGATACTCAATGCTAAAATCTACTATCAACGCTTATGGTAAGATTAATATTGGCACTTACTCAAGACTAACTAATGTTTTGAAAAAAAAAAAACTCACGAAATTTCAAAAGTTAAAAGGCCAAGATATTCACAGAAGAACAGCTGAAAACATTTCTGACTGAAGCTCCTGATGCCCAGTATTTGGCAATGAAGGTAACGTACCCATATCTACTGAAAATTATCCTGTATCGTCTTCGACTATATTTTCTATGTTGTTTGCAGGCTGCTTGTATTTTCGGGATTGCTGGCGCATGCAGGAGACCAGAACTTGACGAAATGACTATGAAGGACCTTGACGACCGTGGAAATCGTGTACTGTTCATAAAACTTCCAAAAACAAAGACCGGTGTTGTGAAAGAATTCACAATTATGGAAGAATTCTACGATATTTACAAGAAATACGTATGTTTGTGTCCAGAAAATGTCAAAAGCGATAAGTGTTTTGCAAACTACCAGAAAGGAAAGTGCTCTCGACAAACTAGTGGACTTAACAAATTTGGAGCCATGCCAAAAGAAATTGCTACACATTTAATGTTGCCTGAGCCAGAAAGCTACACAGGGCATAGCCGCAACAACGCTGACTAATTCCGGAGGTAAATTTTCTGATATAAAGCGACTTTGGGGTTGGGAATCCAATCAATTTGTCGAAAATTATATTGACGACTGTGACGCAAGAAAAAAGAGAACTAGTCAACAAATAATAAAATCAGTAATGTCGTCAGATTAATCTTCTCACAAGACTGGGTTACAAAAAAAAAGCGAAGATTGCTCAAGATGTAAATGTCGGTGCATCAAGTTCTAAGAACGTGATCAATATTTTAGAACACCAAGATTAACTGTATCATCTCCTGAATCAACGTCGACGAACTCAGATCCTGCTGTAAATGATGAAAATTCAATGCCATCGTCAAATATTGAAGTTCCGAGCAATGCTTCTTTTCAACTTATCAACTATGGTCACATAACACTTACGTATGAGAAAGATAAAGCTGAAAAGCTAGCTAGCTAATAGAAGTTTTGTTTAAGTCGCTCTAAAGTATAGTTACCTAATCCAATCAGGGCTGATACATACCGGGAGGACGCGTGGATGAACCGTATGAGGACCCCTATATATATTATAATTACCAAGGTTTAATTACCGAGGTGAATACCTATGATACCAATGTTTTTGTTCTATGGATTAAATAGATTAAAGTTCTTCTTATACATGTTAGTTTATTTGAAGATTATATGTATAGTACGTTAAAAAGATAAATGACTTATGATGCGAGAGTTTTTGTATCTTACAGAATAAGCAGATGAAAGTTCCATTTCATGAATCTGTATTAAAATAACCAAAGATTTTATATTATAAATACATATCGAATAAAGAAATAAGAAAAATTTTGGGGGGATTTTTCGGGGGGGGGGGGGGGCTTTGCCCTGCCAACTCCCTACCGGGGCTCGCCTTGACCCCACGCCGCTCGCAACTTTATCATAATTTCATTAAATGTCTTTATTTAAGACTCGCCTTCAGCTCGTGCTGCAAACTTCACACCCATCAAGAATCACCAACTTTCCGCACTAGCAACATAATGTACTATTCTAATTTTGTCAGGGTTTGATCTGGGAAAATATTTATCACGAATTCTGAAACCTCGTGTATATCTTATCAACTGCCGTTTCATGATAAAATATCAATCGTCTGATCGCACACTGACATCATGATGCCCATACACGGCACGTCGCATATTAGCGACACACGTGATTGTGTGTCTCCGCACGCGTGATGGTTCTTTGCGACTCATTATGCTCGCACTTGTGTTGGCGTCATCTTGCGCGGACGAAAATGGCGCATTCTGGCCCGCGCGACTGGAGCTGCTCGTTGTGATGGTGCTGTGCATCGAACAAATGTTATCTAGGTAATTTCGCGTAGAATTGCGCTTGCTCTGGTATTTTTACACCAATGATGCGTAGACTCTGATAATTGTCGAAATAAGTGGCATGTCACACTTTGCGATGTAGGTAAACAGAAAAAAATCCATTTCCACGAATCTTACGTGCTAGCTCGAACTCATTCTTTGTCAATCATTGGCTGCTAAAGAGACAATCTGACTGATACCTCCGTTTCGGAAATATGTGAAAAAATAATTATGTCGGGAAAAATCGACCAGACCATCCCCTTAAGGAGATTAAATCGAACCACGAAATTCCTAACAATAAAAATATGTATTGCAGACCATATAGTAACTTACGTGGTATCAATTGGGGGCCGGTGCTATCCTCATGAATAAAGTGATAGGCAGTTTTTGTCCCAAAATTGAAATTTGGCTGGTCATTTTTCGCGTAGCAATAATCTGCATCTCTAACCGGCACTTGACCTGCAGAGCCCACAGCAAATGCAATTAACAGCAATATTTTGAGGCCAAACATTGCGTAGCTGCGTCCTACAACTTGTGATCACCGCAAAAAATTTACTAATGAATGTATAGCCATTTTAATGATGAAGCCTTCTTCCCTTCTTAGTGATGCTTAAGCTTAGCGACGCACGAACGCAGATTACACAGCTGTTCACGCATAATTGTGTCTGTATATCAACATGAATTACAAAAATTGCAAAGTGAGTTCTAATTGATACAGGCTTAGCGATAACTTGAAAGCCAATTTGCGACGAAATTAAGCGGAGTTAGACTACGTACTAATTGTGAATCTTACCCGATATGATAATATAATTCCGTGAGTTAAAGAGTCGTTATTTGATGGTATGAAACATCAAGACTCGACTTAATATAGGGTAGGGTGGAGCAAGAGTGCGCACCAGCGATATTTCCTACCACATGTAAAATTTTCAACTAACTGTAATTGCTAAATGGCAGTCAAGGTAGTCGATTGGTTCTGACAAAAATATATTTGAACACCGTGAGAATTAACAACGTGAGGTGACATTTCTGTATTTTCTGTGATTTGCTAAAATATTTCACCATTTCGAAAACTCAATGTAGTCAATGCTTATTGAGATATTGACTAGTTGTTCGAATATTATGTCCAAACAACATGTGAGGAGACTGTCACAGTGTCACATATGTGATTATAACAGATGTGCCACGGGATGATGACACTACAAATTTTTGTCATAAAAGTGACTACTGGATAAGAGTGCGCAGTAGTGAAGCGTGTAAAAGTGCGCAGTACTGAGTTTCCAAACCCGTGCGTGCACACTACAATTGAATACAGAAATGGATAGAATCCATGCTTATTATTATTTTAAACATACAAATTGGCTCGTGATTGAAAATAAAAAGAAATCTGGCAATTCCGAAATGCATAATTATCTTTATTCATCATTTGCTATTCAGCAAAATATGAATAAAAAATTTGTGAGTCATGGCTAATGTTGGAAAGTCTTGAAAATAAAATACAGAATTAGTGATACCAATAAGGCGATTTTAATTCAGTTACAATCCTTTGATAGTCCCAGTTTCGAGACATTTCGTTTCATTTTTAGCATCACATTCATTTGAAAATAATGCCTGATACGGAAGTTACTAAATGTCGAAAACATTATTTTCAAATAGTACATTAGAAGAACAAAAAATTTTGTAGCATTGATTCTTTCGACAGGACTGACAGATCTCAGGTTATAATATACCTTTGAAGATTTCTTATCAGCGACAACTTCGAAATTGGAATATTCTGCTCCGTCAAAACGATGAGACTAATCGCCAAAAAAAATGACATGTGAGTAATTGCATCTTTGGAGAATCCAACGTACAAAACAAATTTGCGACATTGGAATTCTAATAGTCTAGAGCCACGTGGAGCCGAGTTGAAATACCCCATATGTTCTGCGAATATTACCGAAGATTTTTTAAATTTGACAGAAGAGTCGAAGGTCAATAAAATTATTGCTACGAATGCGTTGTTTATTGAGAAGTGCACAGAAAACTAGAATTTCAGACCTGTAAGGTCACAAAATGGCCTTGTTTCGAAGGTATTCTAAATTCTATTGAAAATAATATTAAACACTTAATGAAAATTTGTATTAATGTACACACTTTTTTGAATATAATTAAGTCAATATACAATTAGGAGAACGTAGTGAATATAGCCTCCCTACAGAAATATTAATGCTGCAACGTTCCATACAGATTAAAACAGCGATATATCATATGTGTCATGTGAAAAAATTTAACAAACAAACAGAAATTTAATCAAGGGTGAAATGGGCCTGCTTTAAAGCCGATAAAAAAAATTGGTAGTCCACCCATTGAATCCAATGCATTATATATTATTCCATAGAATTGTATTAATATATTGTTGCATGACAAAATATTATATTTTACATTTTTTTGTTTAAATGTTTGGGGGGGCCGTACATTACTCCACATTTCCGTATTTTTTAAGGGAGCTATATTACTCCGCTTTTCCCTGTGTGACCTGAATAGTTAAAACTGGAATGCTATGGGAGTGTGGTGTTAGCAGAGAAAAAATGTTGTATTATCTTCTGATTTTTGCGAACGCAATTGTAATTGTAATACCATTTCCCGTGAAAAGTGATAGTGAAATATTCTGTATGATATAAAATAAAAAAATTATTTTTTATTTATAGTTTACTTGAATAATTTATCATCAACAACTGGCTCAATATAATAATTCTTCAATTTAAATAATTTTCGTTGGTCTATATATTTATTATGCCACTCTTATGACAATCTTGTATGCATATGAACTTCTAATTTTCGAATTACATTTTTTTTCTTTTAGAAAATGGCTTATAATCTTTGCGAAAGAAAAGTAAGGAATGCCTTATTTGCACACGAAAGCGTGATCGACTTCGGTGCCGATTGTTGCCGATGTTTAGAGAATGAACAGATCGATCACGCGTCTGAACATGAAGCTAGTAATAGCCAAGACGTTGAAACGCAAAGCGATGATGACTATTTGGAAGAGGAAAGTTAGGTATTATAACAATAAGTATCTTGAGATGAAATAAAAATTTTATTTTCATAATTACATAAATTTTGTTGATATACCATCGAATCCTTCCCTTCCTTAGAACTCCAATTCCGTCTATTTAGCAGATAGGAATAAACTTACCTATTTTTTTGTACTGATGATACAATCCTCTCACTTCAAAACTATCTAAGTCTCATTGAAATATATTAAAATACATTAAAGTTATGAATTTTTTAGTCAAAGAACTTCTTAGCTAAATTAAAAAATTTTCGAAATTGGTCATTTTCAATCTACGAAAAAATTATTTTTTTCGTCTGGAACATATATCGCCGATTCTTTACGTGAAAGATCAAGACTTCCTCTTTAAGATGCCGCGAGCCGAACCCATTTTTGTGAAACAAAACAAAAGTTATGATTTTTTTACGAAGTCCTGTTTTTTCACATTGTTCGAAACATTTTCAATTCGATTTTCTCAGATTAAAATAAAATGGTCAGATGAATTTAAAAAAGACCTTCGTCAGTGGATTTGAAATTGTTGAACGTTTGGAATGACGCAAACTGCATTAGAAAATATTGATCACAGTGGAAATGACACGCGCTCAAAGTCCACTGGGGTTTGTTGGACCCCCGGTGTACCGTTAATGATCGGCTAGGGAGGTGTACCGTTCTAGGGATATATATTATTCAGTCAACGTGCAGGTACAATAGATCGCCTCATATTGAATCGAAAAAATGTTTTAAGAAAATTTTAATATTTTGGAGTAATGAGAGTGAGAATGTACTGTGACGTTGCATTTTCGCAACACGTCACAAGGGTCGTAATTCGCGGCTAAAAATCGTGAGGGTGGAAGATTCCGGAGAGTATCCGACAGATCTTAGGTTAAAGTACGCTCAATTAGTAGAATATTTATTATTTTCTTTTTGCTGAGTTTGTTTTATGAAATATTGTAAACCTCGGAACTTGGGAAGAAGACAACACCAAGACGTCGAGGGATTTCGTCGTCTGGGATTGAGGTTCTTCCCGAAGAATCGAGTTTGGATCGAGATAACCGTTGTTCTTCAGCCTTTTCTGGAAAATACTACTTCGTTACTCCCGGTTGTGGATGCCACCGGAGCGGTAGAATAAGGATGGCTCCCTGAGCAAGCTCCTCCCGTTCCCGAGGACGCATCAGCTTGGGGCTGGACCACCACCGTCAGCTACTTCTAGACGTCTCGGCGATGGTTGAATAAAGCAGTGTGAACTGAGTGAGGCGACGGGCTTGAAAGAATTCAGAGAGGAGGAGGGGATCAAAATACATGCGAAAATATGTATTTTACTTGCTTCGGAATGAAATCCGGTTCTTGAAAAATTTCAGAAGGCTTGTTTATTTTTTCTTCAACATGACGCACCAAAAATAGAACAAAGGCTAATGAAGACATCGAAGCGGAAATCATCAAAGTTTTTAGAAAAAATTATGAGAACTTAGTGCCTCGCGGAAATCCACTCGAAACATCGAATTAAAACCTTTAGGAATTTTTTTAAAATCGAATGTACAGCGCTCAATCTCCAGACAATTTTTTCTAGATTTTTCTAACGAAAATACAGTAGGTACCATGAATTTTGGTAAAGATGGAATCGATAAATTGTCAGAAATGTAGCATTTAACTCGAAAATCCCGTTATTTCGCGATAACTACCACGACAAAAGGGATGGACGGCTGAAATTTGGCATGGATACCTCTTTTACCAAGGCCTGACTAGCAATAAATTCCGCGACTCATTTGGTGAAAGGGCACTTTTGACCCGCTTATTCGACTATGCCCTTAGGATCACGAAGCGCCCTAGACCCATAAAAGTATAAGCGCCAACTACCCGGCAATCATTTCCAATTCTTCGCAAATTCTAAACTACAATAGTGACGACCATAATATAATCTCACAGTTTCGAAGTTTTCGTGACCAGAAATTTTGTGAACGCATACAACTTGAAATCTGTCAGTCCCATGGAAAATAAAATCAACATTGCAAAATTTGTTATAAGATTCTTTCTGAAATTCGGAAAACTGATTTGAAACTCTGGCTCTATATTTGTTATTCAATATAGTCAGAGGCAACAGCGACGAGGAAAGGTTATTTAACATTATCAGCAGGTTTCGTTTGCTGATAATTATCGACCATGAAGGTAACACGTGCCGCATCCGATTTCGTTATCGGCTACTAAATAAACAGAAACATATAAACCCTAACATCGAAGAGCCTTGAACCTACGACTATTGAATGCTGATATGATATGGTCCAGGAAAAAGACGTAATACAAATATCCCACAAACAATTCGGACTGCGTAATATCAGAATTGCGTAAGAAAGTCTGTTCAAAATAGACAAGTTATGCGGTGGTGGTGTTGTTGAGCTGCCTTCTAGGCCACGATCGGCGGGAGCACGTGTCGAAGAATTAGACCGAATGCTCGTATCATATATGGACATAGTATCAAGTCCACGTCCATTCTGCTTTAGGGCAAGCAGAGGACTTAATTCCATAATATATCTGTTGGGATAAAAACGAGATTTCAACGTAGAACACATTGCCATCCCATGATTTCCGTTTAGGGGGATGAAGATAAAGGATTGAACTAATTCTTAGGATTTTTAGAAACTTTTAAACCAGGCCCAAATTTGAAGAAATTGTAAATGAAAATGTGGAATCGTATTTTCGTGGTCATGTGCTCTGTCCTGAATGAAATAGATATTTGTATGTGAAAGTACGGTAAAAATCCTTTCAAACACATGTGTTAAATAATTAAATTTTTTACGTTATTCTGCGACAGTCGAAAATGACGCATAGTTATACAAAATGTTCATTTTAAAACAAACTTTTCAAAGCAAAAAAAACTTTTTCGCAGTTCTGTTATTGACGATTTTTGATTTGAATTGTTTTTTTGCTTAGGAGAAAAACTAGACAAGAAATCGAGACACTTCAGACCATAACCAAGACGGAACGAATTTTCTTTCTGTTTTTTTCCTACAGTTTTGTTAGTGTAAAAAATAGCTACTGGATCTCGATTTTTCGAACATATCTTACATGTTGTCAGAAAATCGCACGGATATCCAATACGATATTTGCATAAGCTGTTATTTTCGAACTATCGAGGATGTCTAGAGAACCTTTGAAGGATCCGCCACGGTAAATGAAAAACTTAGGTTAGGCATGATTTGAAAAAATTGTTTGTACTGTATTTAATATTGTACGGAAAAATCATTATAAGCACTGTATACATATATTTATTATTTTATAAAAAATATTATTATTTTTCGAACGAAAACGGTTGCCTGCTTTTGAGCTCCTGTCTGTATTACGTGTATCTTCTATGTTCCGGCTTATTTTAATTTAATTTCTGTGTTACATAGTGTATTGTTAGTGTGTGCATGTTTCACTATTTTGGGCGACCATTTGCTGCATTATAGCGCCTGGAACTGCATCTTTTTCTTGACTTTTCTTCGTGGCTAGACTCAGTCTACATTGTCGGCATATATCATCTTTGTGTGAGTCTAGTGTCAGTGTTCCAGTGGTCAAAACAAAGGTTTATTTGTGTTAGTGTGATTACAGACAGTATTATCATGGCCAGCGGTCCTCCCTCTGGGTCTTAACTAATCATCTGCGCCGGCTGTTCTAAAGCGGTAGTCAATCCGATCTCGTGTGCCTCTTGCTGTACATCTTATCACCCCAGCTGTGCATTGAAACAAAAGGTGCTGGATAGCTCATGATCTCGCCTAACCTGCTGCCAGACTTCGATGGCTGGAGTTTCATCTGGGGTGGTTGACTCGAATGTGGTTGTACGTGATCTAAAAGAGTTTATACATCGCGAAATTCTTTCTGTCAGGAACGAAGTTGAGGATCTCAAGCGTCAGGTGTTGGACTTTAGCACGGAATGTAAAGCTATAAACTCTAAATTAGGCTGGCTGTGCTTTGATGTCAACAATTGCCGTGGTGATGTAGACTCTCTCTCTCTCTCGGTTAAGCAATGCGATTTCGAGACATCTTATGCGCAAACAGCTGCCTTAGTAAACCGTCTCTCTGATCAGCTGGCTGAGGTCGGCGACCGGGAAATTTCGCCGTCTGCCGATGGGCAATGCAATGTGGATCATCTTTCTGCCGAATTAAGCAAACGTCAACTCCATGCTTCGAACATTATGGTCATTGGACTCGCAGAATCATCCGCTGTCAGTCCCATTGCTCAGCGTGCCGCAGATCTCGAGGCGATCACTGGTGTGCTTGCGGTCGTCACTCCTTCCATCTGTACTGAGGGTCTCCGCTTTTTTAGAGTCGGCAATGTCTCTCGCCCTAGCCCTAAATCTTAGCCTGTTGAAGTTATCCTGACATCAACGCTGGATGCTGCTGCAGAACTTCGTTATGCTCGACAACTAAGAAATTCTAACGCAATGAGGCACACCTTCATTTTTCCGGATCGAACTCCCATGCAGCTGAGGGACTGGGGGACCGCTTAACATCTCAGCTTGAAGCTATAAGTGCAAATTTCGGTAGTCATGTCTTGGTTTTATATGATTGTAACACGTCTCGCTTTATGCGTATTACTGATGGGGTTCCACGGGATGTTAGGTCCTGCCGCCTCCAGGAGTTTTCTTGCTTCTTTGGTTTGGCCTAATTCAACCGCGTCCTTAACACTCGGGGGGACATGCTAGATCTAGTGTTCTCTGATGTAGATCTCCGAGTCTCTCATTGTACAGATCCTTTTGTTAGAGAGGATGACTATCATCCAGCCCTTCCTTTAGCCGTGAATATGCCGAAACCATGCACTCGTACTTTCTCGCTTGGGTCTGTCAGCCTGCGTTACAATTTTAGGAGAGCTGATTTCGTTTTACTTTATGATCTTGTTAGCAAATTTGACTGGTCGGATCTCAGCCGGTATGGGAATGTAAATCAAGCATGTGAGTACTTATATAAGCGTTTATATTCTGTGATGGATGTGTCTGTCCCGAAATTTAAACCTATACCTCGGCCCCCTAAATTCCCGGTTTGGTATACTCCGGATATTATAAGGGAAACTAGGACAAACGATAGTCTGCGTGCTGAATTCCTGCGCTCAGGTTCCGTTGCGCATCTTACAGGTTACAAAGCTACCGCCTATTCAGCCTACATATCCTCTCACGAGGGATCAATAGCTAGTGATCCGGGTGCATTCTGGGCGTATGTAAACAGTTTAAATGGGGGCTCGCGTATCCCTGGTCTCATGTCGCATTGCGGCATTGGTCTTCATGATCCCACCGGCATTGTCAATGCGTTTGCGGCTCACTTCAGTAGTGTGTTCTGCGTATCTCGTGAGGCCCAGCCTGAATGCTCCACTAGTAATAACTTTTTTCGACATGCTGCCTCTGAATCTCAATTTTGAAGGTCTCTGTCTCTGACGTCTTGCTTGCTCTCAGATCTCTCAAGCCTAAGCTTTCTGACCGAGTCAACCAGGTTCCCAACTTCTTAGCGCGTGATTGTGCATCCGCCTTTGCTGAGCCGCTGTGTGCTATCTTTAACCTTTCGCTCAAACTCGGTGTTTTTCCAGATTTGTGGAAATCTGCTAGAATTACCCCTGTTTTTAAAACTGGCGATGCATCGCGTGTAGAGAATTACCGTCCGGTTGCAATCCTGTCAGCGTTTGCGAAGGCATTTGAGTTCCGTCTTTACGGCTATATATTCAGTCATGTCTCTGGGATCATTCTCCGTGTCAGCACGGGTTCATGCCTGGTCGCTGGACGATTACTAGCTTTGCATTTTTTTCGCATACGGTATCCTTGGCCCTTGATCGAAGAGAGAAGGTGGACGTCATTTACACTGACTTCGCCAAAGCATTTGATAAAATTGACCATCGTATTTTTTTAAGCAAGTTGTCCGTCTGTGGTCTGAATGACGGTCTGATATCCCTACTGTCATCTTATTTGAGTAATCGTAGTCACGCAGTTGAAATTTTGGGTCAGCGTTCTGGTGCTTTGTTCCTACCTCAGGTGTACCCCAAGGATCCAATTTAGGTCCCCTGATCTTTAGCATATTTATCAATGATATCGTGATCCCCTTGGGGTGTGAGGTGCTACTGTATGCTGACGATCTTAAGCTTTTCGTGTTGTGCATAGTCCCATTGACTGCTCGGCGTTGCATAATGATCTTGATCATATCTCTTCATGGTGCGTGGCAAATCGGTAACTCCTCAATGTGAGTTAATGTAAAGTTATTTCATATGGTCGGGGAGGTCACCCTCTTATTGGTAATTACCTAATCGGTAGTGAGGTCCTGGCCAGTGCCCACTCCACTGTAGACCTGGGGATAACTTTTGATAGTGAACTTAGGTTCTTCCTTCATATCTCCCAGACTGTTGCATCTGCCACAAGGGTGCTTGGCTGTCTGTTTAGGACCTGCAAAGCTTTTAAATCTCCTATGGCACTACGTTATACATTACTTTGTGCGCTCAAAGCTCGAGTATGGGTCTCTGGTGTGGTACCCAGTCCTGGCCAAGGACATCAAGCTCGTTGAAGGTGTTCAGAAAAAATTCGTTAAATATCTCGCGTTTAGGGTGGACTCTGTTTATCCTGCTCGTGGTGCTGATGGTGATGCACTATGCAAGCGATTTAATGTACACCCAACGAGGTTGATTCTGATCCCTTCCGGTTTGGACGGTTTTCATTTTACGTTGGCAACGGTAGCGTCTCGCAGCGCGCCGCGCCGGAACGGCGTATGAGCAAAGCTTGACCCGTAGCTGTCAAACTGATCTAACCTCAGAATTTGAAACTCCTAGACACTGAAATATAATATTTTAGTGCTCCAAGATTAATGCAATTGTCGAAAAGTGCTATAACTTTGAAGTTCACTTTACTATGAGATATATTAATTTAATAAACAATTCAGATTGAAAAACAGGGATTCCTTGTAGATTATTCAATTTTATAGAGGGTCACAGCCGAGGAACCTTGAGAAAAGACGCTGAAGCTAACAAATAACAGATTGCAATGTGGTTTCATAAAGGGACGGTGAAAAGCCCAGCGAATCCAACGGAGTTCTACTGTTGGACTCAGATGGACTCTATTTTATACTAAACGTCTACGCTGTGCGTTAAGACTTCGATAAACGTTGTTTTGTATTCTGCGCTTACGCTGTTCGTAGGACTTTTATAGTCTATTTCATACTCTGCCTTCTCGCAATGTGTTGGACTCCGATAAACTGTACTCAATACTTTACATCTACGCTGTTCGTTGGAGAAGCGCTTCGATAAACGTAGTTTTATACTCTACGTCTACAAAGTGCGTAGGACTTCGATAAGTTTCTTTCTATATTTTCGTATCATTTAGTCAGAAAAAGATTGTGAGTCAACATTGTGCGTTGGACTCCAATGCGTGGAATATAAAATAAAATCTATCTAAGTCTACGTAGACGTAGTATATCAAATAAAGTCTATCGAAGTCACACGAATAGCGTCAACTTATAGCCGTGTTTTCACTAGATGATACAAAAGTATAGAATAGAACCTATCGAAGTTCAACGTACTGTGTGGACGCAGAGTGTGAAATAGACTCTATCGAAGTTGAACGAAAAGCTTTAACGTTGAGTATTAAATAGAGTTAGTTGAAGTCAAATGCACAGGGTAGACGTAGAATATAAAATTGAGCTTATTGAAGTCTAACGCACTGTGTGGACGTTGAGTATGAAACAGAGTTTCATGAGAAATTCTGAGGTTAGATCAGTTTGACAGCTACGAGTCGAGCTTTGTTCGTACGCCGTTCCGGCGCGGCGCGCTGCGAGACGCTACCGTTGCCAACGTAAAATGAGAATCGCCCAAACCGGAAGGGATCAGAATCAACCTCGTTGGGTGTACCTGCGCTTACCTATAGGTGTGATATTGCTTCGGTGACATTCCTTTTTAAACTTTTATTAGGTGCGATTGACTGCTCTGGCCTTTTGGGCTTTCTATCTTTCCATGTTTCCCGGTTAGCAGCTCGTGAGAGCACTTCCTTTTACATGGAATGTACTCGTGGCAATGTTGCGCTTCGATCGCCTATTTACATGATATGCACTAATTGTAATAAGATCGCGATCTCATGTGACCTGGGCTCTTTAAGCCTCCCTGCATTCATTAACACAGCAAGGCAACGCTTTACCTGATGCTGTGCTTACTTGCCCTTTAACTCTTTTTATCTGTGGGTCAGTGATATGTTTTATACTTTCATTTTACATACATAACGCTTTCTCTGCTATTTTCCTGTGTGTTCCTGTTTTATTATCTAGTTTACTCTATATATAATGAGTTGATAAGTTGTACGTAGTAATAATTTAATTAGTATAGGTTTGATTTGTATTGGCCTAAGCAAATTTGTATTTTCTTTGCCCGGTTGGCTTGCCTGTTGGGCTGTGTGTTAAATAAATCAAAATAAATAAAAAAATATATGAGGTATTTCGCGCCAACTCGGCAGCATTTAATTCTGACCCTCTATGATTTGTTCCATTATTTTTTATCTTATTCAACCGACAGAAAAACGTACTCTGAATTTTTTCTAAATTTTTAGGACCAACCAGTCTCTCAAAAAGATTTGCCGCACCCCGCTTTTTGAAAACAAAAACGCCCATTTTGAGAATTTTCAAAAAATTCACGAAAATTCTGTGACACAAAACAAGAATTTTGAGCCATAAAACATAGTGGAAGTATTTTTTTTCTATGTTTTTTTTTTTTTTTTTTGCATTTCATAAGCTGGACAAATCTTTTTTTTCTCATTTTCGTACATTTTTTGTGTATAATGCGTATAGCGGTACATCTTTGTGTACATGTACACATATACACATGTACAAGAATATGCTGCTATACGCATTCTTTACAAAAAATGTACCAAAATGAGAAAAAAAAGTTTTGTCCAACTCATAAAATGAAGAAAAAATTAAAAAAAAAATATTTTCACTATGTTTTAAGGCTCAAAATTCTTGTTTTGTGACAGAATTTTCATAAATTTTTTGAAAATTTTCAAAATGGGCGTTTTTGTTTTTAAAAAGCGAGGTGCGTCAAATCTTTTTGAGAGATCAGCTGGTCCCAAAAATCTAGAAAAAATTTGGAGTACGTTTTTCTGTGAGTTGAATAAGATACAAAATAATAGAACAAATCATAGAGGGTCAGGATTAGATGCTGCCGAGTTGGCTTGGAATACCTCATATACATATATAAATTATTGGCGTACACTGCTTGCCTACACAAAATTCAAATGCCCAGGAAAATAAAATTCTTCATATCATTATATAAAATTATCACCAATCAAGTGTATAAGATTAATTGTTATTTTACCTTTTATATTTATGTGTGACATTTTATTTGGGCTAAATTATCTAAAATCGTATGAAATTTTGAGACGTTAAAAAATTTCCTCAAATTATATGGTAGTATATAAAAACGTCTAATTTTATACTATCAAGTTTGAAAAATGATGCAACTTTTGTTTCTGTTTTACGAGGGTACAATAATAATATATATTTGGAGAAAAATAAAATGTAAAACTTGGTCGAATGGTAACTCAGCGATATTTTTGTCAATTGATAAATCGAAATAAAAGTGTGCAATTAGAAAACGCTTGAATCTTAAACTTACTGAATATCTTAAATCTAGAAGTCCGAACACTCGAAGCGTTGCTGAAATGGAGTATAAATCGGTAGGAAATGCGTGACAACTTATTATAATTAGGATCCATGTAATAACAAGCATAAGGGTGGGTTCATTTTTGAAATTGTTACTGATAGATTTTAGTTCTACCATAGTTTGATTAGTCAAAGCTTCCAATTAAATTGAGGAAGTTCTGCTCAACATCATAGCCGTGAGTTTTATGCAACGTAAAATAGCATGGGAGAATATGATTATTATCGAATAGTCACGAAATGAATGAAAACGAGCAAAAACAAAGCCCAATCGACACAACCCCCAGTTGGTTTCCGAGCCCACCCGAGGTGGGCGCATGGAGCTCTGCCCAAAATTTCATTCGCTCTGCAAACAAATCATATTTCATTTCAAGGTCTGTATCAGATTCGTTTCCTATCTGAAGATAGTTGTTGAGCGAGGAGTACGGGTCCCAAATATCAGTGTTAGCGGAATTCACGATGGTTGGGATCCTGAAAGTACAAACATCGATTCACATTTCTGTAATCATCATGATCGTAATGCGGTATATTTTAGTTGTTTCATGCCAATTGCCAGAGCTTACCCGTTGGTCGCAAAGGACGTCCACAGTTGCACCATGGTATCCACCATTATCAGATCATTCTCATTATACCCGTGCTCAGAGTGTCCAAAACGTGAATCGTGGATTTTGAAGAGATAAATGAGTCCTTCGCCATGAGCTACACCCGGATATTTAGTAGAATTTTTGCTATAGAAATAGGTGGTGCTGAAGGTGCCCCGATATCCGAAGGAGCAGAAATACTGCGGGTCTTTCGCGTAAACTAGCTGTTTCTGGAACGCTTTGTATGAAGGATAAACGAATCGGGCGTCGCCCATAAGTTCTGTGGAGTTAGCCAGCAGCTGAAAGAAGTGATCGTCATCAAACGCTGATCAGAGAAGCCTGACTATTTCACTTATAATCGACCACGTACTATTCTTCTATTGGCAGTCAGATCGTTGAGGTAGTACGCCTTCAAGGCTGTTACATCATCAACTGAAATTTCATACCCCATCATCGCAGGCAAGGCTAGGTAAATATTATTTAAAAAATCCTCGAAAAAGTCTGGGTCCTCATAAAACTCTGAAAACAAAAATGAACTGCGAGTTATCCGCATTATTAATGAATTCGGGGAACAAGCAGGCTAATATTATTGTGGAAAAACTAATGACAAAGTGCACTTCACCTCTCTTCACGAATCTATTCCACGATACTCACGGACTGAAAGGTCGAATCCCTCGCCCTGAGTGGCTACACCAGAAATCCATGGGAGATCACGGATTTTCCCTGCAGCAAAAAGATTTTCAGGGGTGTCGATGAGTAACGCTCCGTCGACATCCGGTTCGTAAGTTGGATGCCATATAAAAGCCGGATATGTTCGCCATACATAAAAAATTGATCTCGTTTTGAGGAGCCGGGACACGTTGAAACCTCGGAGACAGTTGACTAGGAGTGTGGACGCGTTCGTCGGGCAGCCAAGATACTCCCCGAGCTGGATGGCCCGATTCGCACACACCTCTTTGGGTTGATTGACAATACCAGAGAGTGCGGTTCCACTCTGAGTTATATATTTATGGATAAGCCCTGTATGAGAATAGCAATAATCATTGTGTTAGAATACAGTCATCCTCCTGCGATAATATTTAGATCCGATTAGTAGGTGTGACGTATGCGTTATTACTGCTGCAGTAATATTATTTTCGTGATTTTTTATCCACCATAGTACTATATATGTGTGTGTATGTATATATATATATTCAATAAACAGATCTAACCATCAGTCAATTTCGATAACGCTAAGAGATGAACGCTAATGGCGCCTGAACTATCTCCGTACAGGGTGACTACATTCGGATCGCCACCAAAAGATTGGATGCTGACCTGGATCCATTCCAAAACACGAACCATGTCCTTCAGCCCGTAATTTCCGGGCGATACTTCGTCTCCGGTGCTAAGATATCCCAGCACTCCGACACGACAGTTGGGAACTACGAGAACCACGTCCTTGTCAAGGAGAACATCTGGACCATATATCTCAAT